>JANZLQ010000040.1:20846232-20914787 GCA_026212715.1 Elanus axillaris
GCCCGGCCCTGCCGGGGCTGACCGCGGCGGGAGCGGGGACGGTGCGGCCGCTCGGCGCTCCGGGCGCCCTGCTGCCTTTTTGCTCTTTCAAGTCTCAGCGGCGAGCAGGTGCCCCGAGCCCCTGGGAACGGCGGTTGCGGCGGGGCTGCAGCAGACCTGCGGCGCGAAGGCTGGTGTGGGCCAAGGCGGTTTGGAACGGCCGGCCCCGCTCGCGTCCTCCGCACCGGCGTGAGCGACCGGTAAACGGGTGCGGCCGGGTCTGCTGGTGCCCGCCCGGGGACCCCCCGCCACCGCGGCGCGCCCGTGCCTGCCGCCGGGCTCCCCGTCCGCGCTCCCTTCCCGGGCTTCAGGGGCCTGAAAGATAGAATACAAACTGGAAACTGCTTCGATTTACTCTTCATTTTGAGATACCAGCATTCGGTTTACAAAAGGGCTTAAGGAGGTTCCAGTTCCCAAAGCGGGGTGTTTATTTTTCACTTGAGTGTTAGCAAAAATGGCAGTTGCCAAAAGAGGAAAAACGTCTCTACAGTTCGTGTTTCAGTTCGCTGACTGAGCCATCGTTAGAGCAACATCAGACTTTAAACTTGCAACGCTTCTTCACTGAAGTAACATCATCTACAAGCTGCCTCGATAATATTTTGCTTTAATCTGGGCAAGAGTTTATTGTAACTGAAATTTAATTTGGAAAAAATAAAAGCTCTAAGCCAAGCACCCTAATACGATACTATCATACTACTTGAGGAGATAAAACTAACGCTGCCTGAAATAAGGAGAATTTATACAGAAAACCTCTTTCTGACAATTAAGTAGTCTCAGCAATTACTCTACGTTTTTCCATTTTTATAAATTTTTTTCCCAAAAGCTTTAGTTTTGGTTTAGAAAGAAGTATTTCTCTTTGGTAACTAATGGGGGATGGGCAATTTGCTCTTATTAAGCTATTACTAGCACGGAGTCGCTTTCATTTACGCTGCCTTTAATTTTTTCTGATATATTTAACATTTGCATAATTTGTTCAAAATACTTCCTTCAACACAGGCGGTTTTTTATTTGTAAGCGTGAGGTATCTATTGATGCCTGGAAAGATTGCAGTCTGATCCTCATCATAAGAAAACTCAAACACAAAAATTAATCTCCTGCTTTAGAGAATATTGGAAATTTGTTCATGAGACTTACTGCTTATTCAGTTGTGTTAATTTCTTTTTAAATCAGTGGGAAGAAAAAATGCATTAATTATTAACTTAGTTAAGGTTTTTAAAAAATGAGAAAATTATTAGCTCAGACTTACTTTCCATGACATGCCTCTCATACTGAATAAACAAGAATCCGCAGAACTAAATAGGAATAAATGAAGTTGCCATAGTCCGTGAGTTGCAGTGCCAATGTTCAAAGCCTCCACAATTTACTTCTCTTAATGAGTGTTATTGAATATTGACTGGTAATGAAGAGTGCATCTTCTTGCAGGTTAGAATGTCAAGACGATTCATTTCATCTTTGTCCACATAATGGTGCGTTTTAGTTTTGGTGATATCTGGCTTCCGAGACCAATAAATGCCTTTCTTAGTGGATGGATGTTTTATGTGAGACTGTGTATTCTCCTTGTGTTGTAGAAATCTGGAGTTATGTCGTATTATCAAAGAAAAACAGAAAAGTATATATTTCCCAAAGAGGCATGTAAAGGTTTGTAATTGTTTTCTTCTTTTTTTATATTTCTTCTTCACCTTTTCAGCGCTATAAACTGTGATGGCCTTCTTTCAGCAAAGGTTGAAGGGATCTGATTCATTTTTAAAGTGTTTTATTTCTTATTTCCTATCAGACCAGGGAATCAAATAGGGCCGTTTTAGGAATATTTTTCCTGGTGGCATTCATTGCCTTTTGACTCCCCCTGAGATGAGTGGGCTTGATGAACTGAAGAATGGGGTCCTAGTCTGGTATGACTGAAGGCAATGAGAATCCTGATTACCCCAATTATGTGTATGAGGGGATTCAGCTATAGTGTCTCTAGCTGAAAAATATAGTGTCTTAAAAATATAATTTTCTACAGTTATTTCTCAACTTGACTAACATACAGCAACTTTAATACTTGTTTTTAAAAAGATAGGTGCTTTAAGCTCACTCCTGTGAGTAGGCCTTTGGGAGTGTGAAACAACCTTCTGCAATATCTATGTCGGTCATTGCATAGTTTGTGCAATGCTAGGTGAGGCAATATGAAATTCCTTTTTTTTTTTTTTAATGAGACCCCATTGTACTAGACTATAGGCAAACTTTATTGCAGAAAATTATTCTGAATAGTTTACAACACCCAGTGAAACTTCTGTGAAGAAAAGGTATCACCCTGAGTGATTTCTGTTGCTTAAGTCACAAGTCTGCTAATGCAAGTGTTTTGGTTCAGTTACGCTGAACTCACATTTACATTTTTTGATGCTTTCACTGTTGTCACCTTTTCTCTGCTGGCTTTGAGGATATGTTATGTACACTGCTGTGATTTTTATACTCCATTTTTTTTATACTCCATTTTTATACTATTTTTATACTCTTTTCTCCAGTCACCTTTCCCACTGCTGTCATGCCTGTTGTTGCTGGATGGCCAGAGTCTGCCCCTCAGCTTGGCTCAGCACTAGGGACCGCTTGGGACATGGACCAGGATCCTGTTCCTAGTCTTCTCGATCCAAATTCATGTTCTTCACCCTTTCTTGAAAATGTTTAGTAGCTAAAGATTGCTGTAAATTACAACAGTGGAAGATAGATGAACTGGATCTCATCTGTCACGCCTCTTCTCTGTTCCCACTATTCTTCTCCCTCCCCCCCTAAATGCGAGAGCTCCAGTAATGTCAG
The DNA here is from genome assembly GCA_026212715.1 of Elanus axillaris. NCBI lineage: Eukaryota > Metazoa > Chordata > Aves > Accipitriformes > Accipitridae > Elanus > Elanus axillaris. The sequence continues at coordinate 20,849,065 of JANZLQ010000040.1, forward strand.
TGTTGTACCCTTACAGCAAGGGAACGCCGTTCTGGCCATTTTAGGTCCCCACTGAAATTCCAAGCACTTGTACCAGCTTGGAGGGGCAAAGACTCCATGGCCAATTTGAGAAGGTGACCTTGGTTTTCCTTTTGATATATTGCTCTTACTTTTCCGCACACATTTCCTTTTTAAGATGGGGAACAAAAACAACACAAAGAAACCAAATGTGTCTGTCTACCTGTTTGTTCAGACTCTGTTAAGAGTGTCATGTTGGGGGACAGTTACTAAAATATAGAAATTTTTTGAGAGATAAATGTTATGAGGTTAATAATTACCTGAATAGATATCTTTATAGTGGATTATCCCTGAAAGTATATGAGATATGGAAGGGGCAGGATTTCGCTGCGATTGTTTTGAGTTAGATAAGTTTGCATTTATTATTTGAGTAACTTGAGGTGTTACGTATGTAACGACGAATGTAATTTGACCTACTTGTTCCCATCATTATTGTGTTTGTGTCTGCCAATTTACCTAGCTCAACTTTTGCTCAGTTTTAATATCTGCAATGTGTTTTGTTTTAATTTGCTATAATCTATAACTTGCAAATGAATTATTTTATTTCTCCTTGGAAATAAAGCAGGAAAGTGTATGGTGACAAATAGAACCTGTGAGCTAAAGCCATACAGTACCAATGCACATGTGTTATCTGGCAAGGTACATGTGCTGTCTTTCACTGGTATCTTATGAAATGTTGGGCAAAACACCATAGTTAGTGATTTAAAAAAAAAAAAATCCCACCAACCTGCATGCTCCTGCTTTCATATCCATCTTGAGCTATCTGGAACTATGTCTTTAGTTTGTCATATATTTGCAGCCCCTCAGATAGAAACTAAAATAGGGTTTCAGGATGTGGAAATCAAGTTTGGTTTAAAATCACTTAGCAGCCGTTTTCTCTGTTGCCTTTGCTACTTCCTTTTTCCCTGCTCTAAATCATAATTTGTGTACAATGAGGCCAACACTGTTAAAAGTACTGGTTTAGACATCTTTATTAGCTAGGAAATGCTATTGATTTTTTCTTTAAAATGTCTAGCTCTCTGCATTCAGGTTTCTCATTGACAATGAGATCTATATGCTCCGCAGTGTTGCAACATAAGAACTTGGCAAAACAATTGTTTTGCAACTGTTGCAAGAACTGTGGAAAATTAAGTGTTTATTACAGAGTGAGGCAATACTATTATTCATATTGTAGTCATATGAGGCAATGCAATCTTCTGATTTTGATGAAGACTTATGGAGTCTAAAAATAACTCATCCCCAGTACAGAAAAATATGTGAAAATATACAGTCTATCCCTTAAATCCACAGCATTAAGTTAAATTAATAGAAGAACTTGTACAGTACGTGATTGAATCCATGAGGGATATAGTGTGATATTGTATATTTGCCTAAAAGCTCACTCTGACAGCAAAAACAATGTACCACAGTATGTTTCTTTCTTATCTAATGGAAAGAATAACACACAGAGGCTCAATTCTTGTAATGAAAACCCCTACATTAATTTTATTTTTTGATGTGTCATTGTAATTCAAGAGATGTTTTTAATCTCAGGATTGCTAGGGCACAATAAACCATTTAAAAAGTATTTGGCAAAGATCCCTGTGCTTAGCAACAGCTCTTTTCATTTAAACTGTTTTTTGAACCAAGCTATTCAAAGCTTTGTTCCACTTATTAAAATAAAGTATCTTACTTCAAACAAGTATTTCAGAGAATATAATCAAGAGGACAGCATTCAAATACAATGCACTGAAAACATAAAAGGTAGCAGCATGAAAAACTCAAATACATTGTGTATGTTTCCTTGTTTTTCATTAAAAAAAACATATAAAATATACTCATGGTTTTATTTTTCTTTGTGCCATTATAGGGTATTTAATACTCCATTTCTTACCATGTTCTGAAATTCATTACTAGATTTAAAGTAAAATTAGCTGTGAAGTATTTTAGTGAATGAGATATTGCATTAAAGTGGTGTATTTTCTAGTCATCTAGGTGATATAAAACAGCACCAGAGAAGCTAAATATAGAATAATGTCTATTCATTTTGCTGCTGGCTTTGTACTCTTATGTGAACTACAGTGTTAATACATTGTACAGTATAACTGTGAAAGCTCTGCTTTCCAGTGAGGTATACTTGTTTAGCTTCAGCTTCATTATGTAAGTTTATGTTGACAATTTATTTCAAATTTTCCTGAATATCATTTTCACTTTGGTTTAGTTCTGTCTTAATTTTGTTTGCTTTTTGTTTCAAGAGCACTGCCAAGATAATAATGGCTCCAGTAACAATGCAAATGCAGTTTCCCTCCATAAGTGAATGGATATGGTTCGTTCGTCAATGGTTCCTATTTCACCTATATCCCTCAGAAAATAAGGAATGATGCATCATGCAAGCATTCTTTTCTGTGAAGAGGATCCAAAGTACAATGTTATAGGATGCCAGGCCAGGTGCTTTTACGAGAGTCCTAAGAGTCCTCAGTTCTCTCTGAAGTGAAGAGAGGTTGAGGTGAGTGTTAGAGAGGGCTGAGCATAAAGAATAATTCTGGTTTGCAGAAGATTTTGCTATTTGAAAATTTTGTTTTGTTTAGAAATGAGAACACCAGACTTGAAAATTCCCAGTCAAGAGAAAGCCCTGGATCTGTAGCTCTGGCGCTACCTCTGACCCGTTTCCTCAGGCTGTGGTTCCTGGGGTTACAAACACAGCCATCAAACCTCCTAACCTGCCACATGGGTTCATGGGAAACTATCTTGACCACCCTAGATGTAGCTGATAAAATTTTCATGGCCCACCAGAGATTTGAGGGTAAATACCTGGAAAGAAACTTTGAATAATGGTAAATCCGTATAGATAATGCTATATAACTTTTTCAGGATGGCCGTGACTGTAACATCACTGCAATTTTTAATCTCACATTATGTGGGCAGAAAAATGGTTATTTCCAAGATGTTAAAAAGCTAATCTATTCTGTTAAGTTTTTGTATCTTGCATAGATATAGCTTCTTTCTTTTTTTTTTTTTCTTTTAATTTTACAAACCAAGTTGGGAGCCTTGACATTTATTGGGCCCCCATATTTTTCATTTATATTCTCTCTAGTCTTCACCATCTGTTATGACAGTAAATAAGTTTCAAATAAGCCATATCTTCCTCAGCATGAGTTGCTTTTTCTGCAAAAAAAAAAAATTAAAGTTGCAGTTGGATGTGATATTTGAAGTCACAGCTTGTCTTCAAATATTTAGTAGCGTATTCTTGTGCCAAGGGATATCAATCTGCCATTTGCCTTGCTTACAGTATAATAAAGATTATCCATTCCCTTCTTTCATAGATATGTCAAGGCTTTTAATTACTATAGTTCAGGAAGTAGCTCTTTCCACAGGCTTTTTCCATTTTGCTTTGACTTAATATGGTTCCCTCTTACCTTTTTGCACATTGAATTCCAGAAGGAGGATATAGTGTCTGACTTTGGTGGATGAACTGTGATCTTCCCTTACAAGTGAATTCCTTGGCTATAACAGCAGCCTTTTTTATTGTTGTAAACCTCATTAGTGGTTGGGTGGGTATTTCAGGTGTTGATATCCAACCTTAAGAAGTTCAGCAGAGAACTATTTTTTTCCTTATATTGTATGCAGACATAGGGGTAAATTTGAGGAGCCACATACAGTTTATTTTTTATCTTTATCTTATAAGAATGAATGTATGTATGGAAGTATACTCCCACAAGAAGGGATGTGACTTGGAGATGAACTTTGTACAGGCATGCCGCTTTGCTTTCAGATCTTTCTAAATTTGTCTGTTTTCCTTGCTTATGAATATTGCATCACATGGAGGCATTTTCTTTGTCCTTTCAGGATAGTGGTGTAAAATCACAGGTGGTTTTTACTGATTGTCTAGTAAACTACAACAAATGTTTCCTTGAAACTTTCCCAAAGTAGCTCCTCTAACAAGGAAATGCCCAAAACCGAAAGTATTGCTACAATAGTAAATGTTAATGTTTCTTGTGGACTGTATTTTTTTACATTTATTTACATTTATTTAAACGGTTCAACAGGTAATCTCTAGCCCATGAGCTTCCCAGATGTGCTAGCAGGTATGCTATGATAAATCAGTAGTCCTTCTCCTTGCTCCTTTTCCCTTCCATCCCTCATGTAATACTCTGTGATTCTGACCATCCCCACACAAAAGTATCTTTTTTTGCATACTCCTTAGATACTTCTGAAGGCTGTAAACATATTTAATAGGTAAATTTTAAAATCTGCTTCTTTCATCAGTACCAATTGGTACTTTCAGAATGGCGTCAAAGAGGATATTATGATTGAGCACCAGCTTTGTAAAACAAAAGGAGTTGAGGTTGACTGCAGTGTGATTTATGTGAAAAGACTCTGGCAACTTCTGCAATAGCTACAACATTCATTATGGAAAGGTACTTTGGAGTAAAGAAAAAAGGGTTTATAGCATTAAAATAAAGTCCGTGTTATAGTCAAAACTGATGCACAACTAAGATTAACCCTTTTGTTTGTAAGAGGATTTTGCTATCGTTTTGATATTCATAAGCTTCTTACTATAACAGTAAAGCTTTTATTTTTATGTATGGAATTCTTTTTCCTTTTCACCTGTAAATAGAGTAATTGCACTTTTTTATGATTTTCCAGTATTAGATTAATTTTATAGCATGTTCTGAAATTTCATTCTCTTTCAGCATCAATCTTTGTTTTCTTTTTATTACAGAATTATACTTACAAATAACATCATTTCATAACAATAAACATAAAAATATAATGCAATATAGCAGTTACAGCTTTATAGACTAAACATTTCATTTGAAAGAAAATTCCACTAGCTTATGCTATTATTTCACAAAAGTGGCAAGGTCAGAAACTCTGAGGGTTAATAACAAAGCCATTTATATCCTAAGATGAGGGGACAAATATTCAGGGATCAGTGACTACACTTGTGAATAAACACTGAAAGAGGGTATCTTGTCTACAGTTCATTTTTTTTTTTTTTTTTTGGAGAAGGGGGTCTTGGATAAAACAATGCTTTTCAATTTAGAGTTAGCATACAATGTAGGCTAAATTTTGTATCAAAGCCAAATGATATTCCACAGAATTCAGCTTCTTTCACCTTACACTGCTGAGGGCTAGGTATTCAAAAGAGAATTAAAATTCTCCCCACTCTACTTCTGCAGACTAAGCACACTTCTAGATAGCGTAGAAAGATGTCGCATATGAAGTCAGATGATTAGTACAAGGCAGGAGCTGTTTAAGAAAAATATTTTTTCTTAGAAAAAGAATTAGGAGAATTTTCAAAGGTGCAGAATGGAATTTGTGATCAAAGTGTGAAAAGAAGAAATAGAGAGCAATCAGGAGATTCTTAGGGAATTGGAGTAGGGAAGAGTTTTGCCTTGGATGAGGACATCTATGTGATCTCCTGATCACTTACCAAATGCTCTGCTCAGTTAATACAGATTTGCCTACCATAAAACTGTGCTGGGCCAGGATCTTTCCCTGGCTTTCTTTTACAGCAGTAGTAAAATTAAATTAGAAATATTTTGGAATTATATCAGTGTCAAAAGGAGACTGTACAGTTGGAAAAATGTTTTGGACTAAGAGGAAAATTTTCTGACGTTAAATGTCATTTTTATTTTGTCATTTTTCAATGTAACAATGCATTTTAAATTTATGCCAAAGAACATTAAGAATGAAACGGTCCTGAATCCTAAAGGAGGAGTTTTGTCTCATGGTAAGAGCAAATGTTCAGAAGTCAAGACGCTGTTTTCAAGACCATAAAACATCTCTGCACAGTGCTATTATTTTCCCATGTGGAGTGGCTTGCCCTGAGGTCCCTGACACATGCTGTCGATACGTGTCTCTAATGCTCAGCTAAAGCACTTCCATTTTGCTAAGATAGCATTCAATGTTTTGAAGACCCTTCTTTAGAAACCCAAGATTTGTTTGCAAGAGTTTTTTATTTTCTTCATTTTTAAGTCATACACAGTAAAGAAATGCCATATAAAACAAAATCAGGTGGATTTGCTTTACACTGTTTTTGCAAAGTAGTTTGTTGACTCTTGTTTCCTTATTATCAGTATTTACATGTAATGTCTTTAATTATGTACCACAGAATAAATTTGAATATAATTCCCAGCTTCACTTCCCATTTCCTGTTCTTTTCTAGGCAATATATGTTGATTGTTAAGATTTCAGTACTTCATCTCTTTTCAGTCCTCTGAGATACCATTACTTGTCCTGAGATTCTGTGATCAGTTAACCAACTGGCAGATTTTCAGGTCCTGGTAATTTGAAAAGGTCCAGTTCAATGAGTGCTTTCTGACCTGTTATTTCTCTATTCTAGGCTGAGATTTCACATCTTTCTTGTTAATATTTGTGATAGTCACCTACATGATTGGCCTTTGTGTGAAGGTAGGCGCACATGTGTTGAAAACTTTAGCCTGCATGTTGTCATTTGCTGATAATGCCATTCAATATTGAACTACTGAACGACGTTTTTCCTACTGCTGATGTGCTTACAGCATGACTTCTTTTTTGCTTTAATAACTTTAATGTTTCTTGCTATTTACACCTGTGTCCTTCTGAGATTAATCCCATGTTAGTCTTATGCATTCCCTTAGCCGTCTGACCTCATTTCCACTTTCTGTGTGCTTCTTTCTTCTGTGTGAGATCAGCGAGTAATTCCCATTCAGTGAATTCATCATTTGATCTGCCTGCTTAAAATCCTTGGATTTTATTTTGCTGGTTTTCTTTTCTTTCCTTTTTTAAGGGTCTGAACTTTCTCATCTCATTCAGCTTGCCTTTTACTCTCCCATTCTCAGCAAGTCTCTCTCTACAAACAATAAGAGCTTTTCTTGTAGCTATCTCCTTCAGTTGCAAAAGCTGTCATTGATGCTTTCTGAGAATTTGCAGGCTGACTTGTGTTTTATTTCTTTTACAACACATCCAAGTATGTAAAATCTCCTTGTTTTGGCAAACTCATTTTTAGTGATTCTACCTGTATCTCTCAAAAAAGCCTCATCCACCTCATTTTCTTGATTTGGTATTCTGTAGCAGATAGTCATTGTGATAAATGCATATGTTCTTTCTCGCTGTACGTAATCTTGCTCTTTGCGTTGCTGATCTTGAAGCAAATATATAAAGTGTTGTCTTCTAACGTAGAAAAATGACACAAGAGAGGAGGCCAGTTTGGGCAAAACTCTAGAGTGCTATCCTTCAAAGTCGAGCTCTTGGGGGCTTAATTCAGCTGTAGGAGCAGAGAGGGCAACCTTATAATATTTGCCCTTTGAAATGCTATCCTTCAGAGGTGACCTTTAAGCTAACTTGGGAGTCTGACAACCTAGGTCTTCAGCACAAGATCCTTTTCACTGTCAGCCTCTCACAGTTGGTATCTTCTCTGCCTTTGTTCAAAATACTATCTCCTTCTGATTTTACCTGCCTTGCTTCATAACTCTCTCCTAACTCATGCTATCATTCAAGTCAAATAGAGTTAGTGGACTGTTCCCTTTCTCTTCGGAGACTTCTTTGAGTTTATAATTCTGTTGTGTTCTTTACAGACCGTGTTCCTTCTAGGTTAAATGTTCTTCTCTCCAGTAACAAAATGATTCAAGAACGTTGGGGTACTATGGGAAGATTCGTAGTCCGCAGCACTGCACCCTCATTTTGGAACTTAAGCAAACATTAACCATGAAGCTAATCAGGAGAGAGCTCAAGCACTCTTCTGACCTGGCAGGAGTAAAATAAGAATGTGACAGCATACAAAATTAGGGAAAACTGTATTAAATCATATGAATGGTTCCCAAGAACAGAAGAAATCCACATGATTACCAAATCAGCCATTGCCATCTTTAGCCATGGCCATTGTCTAGGTTTGCTCATGCTTGTCCAGGCTGTGACTAATGCAGGTGTTTCTAATAGCAGCTTTTAAGAATTCATGCATCTGTTTACCTAGCTTTTGGAGTTCTGAACCAAAGTTATGCATTTTAATAAACAAGCTACAAAACTTTTAAGGCAGATTCATGTGAATGTAGTTGAAAATTCAGCAAGACTTTTTGGGATAGATAGCATCTGTATTATGAATTTCAGCAGTTATTTTTAATTTCTTCAAAAACATTGAAAACTCTTCTGGGTTTGGCTCATCATAGTCACATCCACACTGTTCCTAAGGGCTACTTTATTAAAAACTCATCTTGCTGAAGAGTTCTGCTTGAGCCCACACTTTAACCCCTGAAGACGCTTCCATAGTGCATCGGATGTGCGTGCTGTACGTGAGACGGAGTGGCCTAAGGCACGGTGCGTGTCCCTACAGCTCCTGCAGCCTGCCTGCCAAGGCCCTTCTAGCACTCTATTTTCCTTGATTCATCAGCACTGTGCAAAAGCCATGGCCTGAGACGTGTCCCTAGTTCATGGGAGCTTGTACATCTTTATCAACAAGACAGTCATAGAAGGGAGGGCCTAAAAAGCCCTGTGGGATTTTCAGCTTTGACTTCGGCATTTTTCCAGTGCATTACTAGGGCCTGTCAGCACTTTGTTCCTGATTAGTTGGGCAGCTAACAGAATACCACTGCTATCTATGTCCGTTCTTCTCTATGCTTTTCTGTACCTTATTGTGTTCTTGCCTCGTCAGTGTATTTTTTATCTCTACAATTGTTTCTTTGGTTGAATTCAATATGTTTGTTTTTCTAAATGACAGCAAAACTGGTATTTTTGTGTACTTCCATATTACTCCATCAATCACTGGAAGAGGATGTTGACACAGTGTTAGGGTTTTTTAAGTAAAACTAGGCTGCTTTTATTATTTTGTTGTGTACTATTTTCCACAATTCCTGTCGGACTGGGAAAACTGAGATTTCATAGGCCTAATCTTCTCAGCTAAAGTTATGAGCTAAAGCTAAGTAGCATTTGTTGGAAAGCAAGAAGTTATTTGTGCTCAGCTCATTCTTCTGTTTGGCATAGATGTAACAGATACCATGCATGAATTGAAACTGTTTTGGTTTTTTTTTCACTGTATGACTCAAGTTCTATTTAGATGATTGCTAGTTAACAATATTTCACAGATTTTTTAATTATTTTTTTTTAATGAGAAGATAGGTTGATTTTTGGCTCAGTATCTATAGTTGAAATAGTGTCAAGTAATACAAAGAACAAATATGTAAAAGTTGTGCAAGATTATAGGAAGGGAAGAGATAACAGGAGGGAGAAACAGAGAATTTACAAAAGATGACAACAGAAAGAACCTCTGGTTTGGCCAGGATAAGGTCTCTGACCATCAGATACGAATTAGTTAGATGCACTAGAGGCGATGTGAAGGCTGAAAGGCAAATAGGTAAGATGAAGTCAGAACACTGTTCTGTGGGAATTAATTGCACTACTGTAACATGCTGGACAAGGGCAGCAAGTTTATAAACAAAAAAGTGGTTGAGGGGGTGTAATTAGTAGTACTAGCAGTATTTAAAGAAAAGGAGTTACAATGTATGTGGTGTTACTGTTTTGGGAAAGAAAAAAGGCTGCTAGAGGAAAGGATGGCTGGGTGTGTGAGACCATGGATGAAGGCTGAAGGAAAGTGGGCAGCTGCAGATTGACACATTCAGGGTAACTGTAGATTCCCTGCAGGGTCAAAGACTAATAAATAGGAAAGGGGAATACGTGAAGAAATGGGTGCTGTTACTGGACTGTGGCTGACTCATGTTTGCAGAAACTGACTGTTCTGCAGAGAATTTGAAGTGCTGAAAGATTTGAATAATACGTTATTATGGAGAAGAGAGATGAGACAGGATTTCTGTTTTGGAAATCCGGATGAAGAAAACAGAGATACTAAGTATGTAGTGCAGATGATGTAGGCAAGACCACAGGCTTAGTGGAGAGGAACAACCTGATGTTTGTATGTTCTTCGGACATGCTCCTGAACACAGGAAGGAACTCTGCATATTCTATATATACCATTAATGAGTGTGAGTTTTGCATGATGTATCCTTATTCATACCTTTATGAAGCAGACTTTCTAGTCTTTTCAAATTCTCCTCAGGTAAGAATTTTTAAATGCTCCTAAAATTTTTTACATCATCTTTCTGAGACCATTACTACAGATAAAAGCAGAACTTTTTTATGAAATAACGTACACTTAAGTACTATAGTCTCGTCTTTCTCCCGCAACATTCTGTAATCATATTTATTTCTTGATTACACCCGTGCACTGAATACAGCTGCTTTGGATCTGCCTAGTGAGAAGTTTAATTCCCTTGATACAGCTGATGACAGGAATTTAGAATTGTGTAGAGTCTGAGTGGGATTTGTTTTTTCTTCTGAAAATATTATGGTAAGTAGCTAAATAGGTGTTTTAGTACAAGTGTTATTACATTTATAAATGTAATGTATTTTATATGGCTTAACACCAAACCTTGTGTTCATTCTTTGCCATGATGAACATTGACCACTCTACTGCTACCAAACATTTCCATCTCCTTAGATAGTGTTGCCATTTTTTAAAAAACTTTCCCTTTCACTCATGATTATTTTCTTTAATAAATGCTGTTGAAAAACTAACAACTTTTTTTAAAACACAATGCAACTATCATCATCCTTACAACTGTCATAACTATTGAAGAATCAATAAAAATTGTGAGTTTTTCTTCAGAGTACATTGTCCTGTGAATAGGTATCTAAAAGATCTGACTTCATTCTTATACGCACAGATTTGGCAGTTACAGACCCCTGGTTATGGAAAGCTCAGATGTCTCTGCTCCTTCACAAGCCCAGGGGCTGTAATAGAAGCCTTGAACTGCTGTGGAAACACACTGTGGCATACGGTTTTGGGTAGATTTTGTCCCCTGCGATCCGTACGGTGTTCCATGCGCATAGCCAACTTACTCGGCCATTGCAAAGAACGTGGAGGGACTACACTTACTGAACAAAGATTATTCTTCATGAGTAATTTTCTTGCCTGTCGTTTTTTGGATAAGAAGCAATTTTTAAAATGTGTTGTCAGAAATCCATCCCTTATGCAATAAAAAACTCAAAAGCTGTGCCTGATGACATACAAGATGTCCAGATCTGCATTGGCTCCTTCTCTGCAATCTGTTTACAAAAGTTAAAAAATGCAGCAGAATGAGTTGGTTAGTAAAGGTGCTTTTTTGAATGCTAAATCATATCTGCAAAACTGAAACACTAAAATTGTTTTGTTTCACTGCACAAGAGTTTTCTGAAACAGGTTCTAATTTAAATTGAAACATAAGATTAACACAAACACAAAATAGAAGAATAATTTACCTACAGAGTCCATTTTGCCCTCTCTCATAGGGAAGAATTCCATGAATTGAGGAAATAATATATTTATTTGTGGTTCCTATGGTAGTTTGTATTATTTGCCAAAAAAAAAAAATCTGAAAATTACATGTGCAATTATTATTACCTTTTCCAGTAGTATTCATATTAAACTGTCATAGGATATTTTTTATTAATGAAAATCCCTATCAAAGGACTTTCAAATTTACCAAAATATGAGTTACTGAATCATTTGAATTTTAAGAATGCTTATTCCAGATATTTTGAGGTTGTATTTTGATCCTGAATGAGTAATGTGCTTTTTAGAGATGTGGTGTACCTCATTTGCCATTGATTTAATGTGAGCTAAAAGGCTTAGCATGTCTGAAAACTAATTCAATAATTTTATGCTTCTCTTGAAATCTCTTTAACCCTGCAGGGAGTTGGAAATTCCCAAATAATTGTTAGGAAATACTGCAAAAGAAATAACTTTTTCTGTCTCAGGTTTGCAGAAATACCAATTAATAGAGTGTGTAGAGTCATATATCCGCTCCCGCTAACCACTACTAACTGTTTTAGTTTTGTTAGCATGGCTATAAATTTCTGGAGCTATATGTCAGTTGAGCTCACTCCATTATTTTTAGTGGGTTTTAGTAGTTCCCCTTGAAGAACAGTCCTCCTCATTTCCCTCCAACATCCTACACAGCTAACATTCGGGGACCAAAAGACCATGCATCCACCAGGGTATGTGGCACAAGAAAGCTGGTAGGGTTAACTCCTCGAGATTTCCCACGGAAACAGCTGCTGATGTGCTATCCTCGTTGCCTGTCCTGCTGATTAATAGTGCCTTGGTATTTCCTTAAATGTCCCTCGCTGTCTGTGTTACTGTGTAGTTGCAGTTGGAATCAAACTCACTCACTGCTGCTGTTTTCTGTTTGTCAGCACGGAGAGCCTCCTCTGCACCCAGTGCTTATGAGCTGCGCCGGTACAAGCAAAATAATAATAACTCTGGTTACCTAACAGTGTTAAAGAATTGCAAAAATTTTTACAATTATTTTGTGTGGACTGAAACAAGTTTAAGAGTTCCTAAGGCTTTCTGTTCTGTTTCAGTTTCTTGTCCAAAGTACATGTTTGCAGGCAAACTTTCAAGCTTCCGAAAAAAGCCTTTAGCTGCAGTGCAGTCCAGCCAGCCCCTTCTGGTGGGCGAGCTGGGGTCTGCACGGGGGCTCCGCTTCCCTGCGTGACTGGGGCAGTTGTCCCGAGGTTGGTGCTGGCATTGCTTGGCTGCTGTCTGTAGCACTGTGTCATGGGAAAAAGTCCTCTGAATTTCTTTCTCGTCATTTGTTACAGTTGTGTCCACCTCGGAGCCATAAAGGAAAATTCTCTTTCTTTATTTTCTAAGTAGTAATGTAATTACTGGTCTGTGAGGGTTTTTTTGTTTGGTTTGGTTTGCTTAGGTTTTTTCTAAATGTTGCATGACATAGTGCTATTAGTGTTTTTATGGAGTAATGATGATGAAAGAGGAAACTGCATTCCAGTGGCAGGTCACCTCTAGGTTAAAAGAGGAAAAAAATATGCATCCTCCGTCTCGATTGCCTACCATGGAAGCAATAGTACCTAAATATTCACATCAAGTGTTTTATACTGAGTAGTAATCTAAAATATACCCGATACAAGACACAGCCCAAAAAGTAAATCGCAGGGTAAAATGCAAGATCATTTACACAAAGATAAAAGTATGTGTGGAGGTAACTAAGTTCTAGACCATGGGCTATAGGCAAATATAAATTCTTTGTCCTGATTGAGCCTTTAATTTTACATTATTACATCTGCCAATATTCATATGCAGCTGTCATGATTTCATGAGCTTTATAATATCTAGACAAGTTTCACAATAAATGATATGAGTCAGTAATACATTTTTGTATTGTATGGCAATTGCCATATATTTTCACCATGGTCTTCCACAAGTATAAAAAAAATGCTACAGTATTGACATACTGAGAAACATAATGATTTTTTTTTTTCTTAAGGTAGACAACCTTTCTAATGTTTCAGAGAGGCTGCCTAGAGAAAAATATCACTAGGAAATTATCATTTCTGCATATCTGGCATTGCATAATTTAATGCTGTCTTCTCTTGACACATTTAAAGTACACACATAGGTAATGGCAATCACCTGTGTGATACAATCTATTGAAAAAATAATTCTATTTTGCTCCTTTAGCCCAGGATGCTCTTGCTAGTTTGTGAATGTCTATGTTTTTCTTTGGCATTAATGAAAATATTCAAAAAGCTGAAAACAATTATATTGGTCTCATTAAGGTAGCTTTCAAGTTCTAGCCATGTGGACTGAATTAGGAAAGAGTATTTTTGTACTTCTGGACCAGAAAGGAAATGAGTTACACTTGACTGGGCACTAAAATGATCCTCAGAGAGCAGTATTAGGCTGAAAATATAAAGATCATGAATAAAATTTCAGAGGAAAAGGAACCTCATTTCAGGTGGTTTAGGTTTGATTTTTGTCCGTACCAGAAGAAACCTCCACTTTAAAGGTGAAATAACATGAAACACTTCAATCTTTTGTGAAGATGTAAAAGCTTGAATTCTCACAGATCTAGTTCAGATTCATCACATGTTCTGATGGTTGTCTGAATCAAATTCCTCCAAAAATGCAGGTGTGAACTTGGAAAAAAAAGAGCTTCTATGCAAAATGTGCAGTGTTTGGTGTTAGAAATGAGTTCCAGGAGCCTGTCTCTCAGCCTTCTATGATTTTCATCTCCATCTGGGCCTACAGGGGCAGCTCCATTGATTCCATAGAATTATGCCTTTTTGAGTTGTTATTTATTTGATGGAGCATTAGTATGTATCTGATTGAAAAAATAGGTATCAACTAATTCTGTTTGATGAATGAGTAAGGAAAGACTCTTGTGAATTTTTAATATACCTGAAATATCTGCTGCATCTGTATCCTTGTGAATGAGAATATTCTAGTTTTGAGGAAGATAGCATTTGTATCAGCTTCATTTCTGTTTTATACAATACTACCTTCTCCAGAAGCAATATTACTAAAAAAAAAAGTAATTTAGCTGCACTAATATTTAGTTCTTTTCAGCTCTAAATGTTTCATTTCTTAAACTAAAATTTCATTTCTCATAAGAAGAAATTTAAACAAGCTAAAATTGATATTTACTAAAATAACCACCCTGATTAGATTAAAATCAGAATTTCTCAATTTGCCTGTGGAAACATATTAATGTAATGGATTCTTTTCTGAATTGGATGACAGACAGATTGATGTGTCAACAGAGAAAAGAGTTATAACCATCAATGTGTCTCTCATTGTTTGACAGTGATTTACTACTGTCCAAGAAGTCTGTTAGTTTAACTTTCAGATTGAGTTATTCAGAGTGCATTATGCTACCAGCATTTTTTGCTGCGACACACAGACCAGTAAAATGGCCTCCCAAGACTGCTCCGACAGAGGTATCACACCCCGAGAGACATGAGCAGGCCACCCCTCTGCTTTTGCAGGGTACCCTAAAGTCACTGACCCACCGTCAGTCACACGTGCTGTCCTTCTATAGGAGACAGTCTATAACTTGGTTTTTCATTTCAGCATTCAAGTATCTTTTTTGGAAACTCAAAGCTGCAATTTTTATTTTTTTTTCATGCTTTCTTTTTTAGGCCTGAGACACAGGTTTTTTCATCTTAAATGGAAAATTCTGATGAATACCCAAATTCTGTGAAAACAGAAAAAGACTAATTTGTGCATGATCAAGGCATCTGTGATCTTTGAGATGTGACATCTATGCATTATTTAACTAATGGGTAGCTCAAGATTTGAAATAGTGTTAGTATGATTTTAGAACTTATCATCTAAATATAAATATACCTTCTGTGTTCTTATATCTGAAAATTTAGCTAAGGCAATGGAAAGCCTTGAGATCCTAAATCCTCACTGAATCAGCTGAGAAAATCCTCTTTCAGCTGTTTCAGAGTCATAGCATTAATTTTTCATTGTGTTATCACTGGATTTTCAGAATTTAATGCAGCAGAATATTCTCTGTTTACCATCGGTAATTGGTGTATTTCCAGTTTTAAATGTGTGTACCTTTATGATCTGATAAACCAAATTTGTTGTTGATTTTAACACAAACGGAATCTGGTCCGTCACAAATTATTAGCTTAATTATCCATTTGTTCCCCTTTCTCACTCTTACAAAAATAGTTTGCAAGCAATGTAGCCTGCAGTGAAAAGTAAAGATTGGACTCTCGCACTCATTAGAGTAGGAAGATGCTTGTCTTTGTTCCTGGTGTAACAATGAAATGGTGCAAGTACTATTTCTGAACTTTCAGAATTAATAATTATAAAAGACTTCTAAACACCTTCAAGGGAAAAGAGTGATTTTGATCAGAATGGACAAGACTGCAATTCTATCATGTTTATCCTCTATTATTTTGGTAGAAGTAATTTATCCAGATTAATATAATAATTCTTAGTTCATTTTTTCCTACTTAAAATGTTTGTGTGTCTGTGCTTTGCTTTTTCTGAGCTAGATTTGAGCTAGGTTTGGCCAACCACTGCATTTTTTATGTCACTTTGAAAATCATTGTGTCCTTGGGCCTTTTTTCAGTTATGTGGTAATTTTCATAGTAGTTTTCTGTAATCTGTGTTGGCATTAGCAAAGGACATCCTTATGTCCCTGACTCTTGGCTTGGATACATGCTGATAATTATATTTCTATCCAGAAGTAAACTTAATGGTTCAATACATACACAGTTAATAGTGACTTAACTCTTACTAGCTTCCTCTGTTGTCTGTTCTTGAAAACTCTTGCTGGTTTTTAACACATTAAATCGGTGCTTGCATGAAGTACATCAGCCCATCATTTACATGGCAGTGTTTTGCACATACAGCTCTCCAGAGATGCTGTGTCGGCGTGTTTCATTTCTGTAGCATGTTGTGTTACATACTATTAGACATTAATCAGTTCTTGTTGATTTATATAATCAGCAGTGGTTTATAATTCAGAGACAGGTTAGCACAAAGTTGGAATAGCGATTGAATTTCCAGGGAGGGCAGGGATATTGAATGCTTGTCTTTAAAAGACCTTAAAAATTAATAAAATAGTGTATTCAAATTATGTACATTTTAATAATTACTATTTGGAGGGGGAATTTTTTAAATGTCCTCAGGACCCTTAGTTGCAGGAGAGTGTTAACTGTGGCTGAAACTGTCATATATAAAAATGTTTTAGCACTAGCTAAAGCTGACCTGATGTCAACGTGCAAATGTGAATAATACAGGAAGTCTCACATGCAAAATTATTTCATGTTCAAGTTCTTAATTTCCTTGTAAAAGATGACTGGCTTTGCCTGTTGCAAAAAAAAAATGGCAAGGTAACATATTGTGTTTGGACTTCTTCCCCCACTTTCTGAGAAAGTATAGTGAGAGGAGTAAGCAAGCTTTGTGCAGCTGCACTAGGTCGGTCCACAAGGATGAACCAGGGACACTGAAATGTCTGAGATAACTCAGAACTGAGTGAACTGTGTGTCAGGTTGCATTTCACGGTCAGAATATACCATGGGTCATTCATTAAATCTGCTACAATTTCTATTCTTTATATTGTATCTCTGTAGGCATTGCACAGCATGAGGAGAGCGGTATCAGTATTACTAGCATAGCATAAGAAAATTCTACAAGCTAAAAAGTTGTTTGATGTCAAAAGACCTAGCATCAATTACTATGACAAATAAAACATGGACTGAAGAAGAAATTGCAGTTTCCCTCACACGTAAATGATTCTATTGTAATTCAGCCATCCCATCTGTTAGAGCAAAATTGAAAATTTACAATAGAACATATGTGACTTGAGGAGTGTGTTTCTCCTTTAATGTGCCTGAGTGTTAGAAAAACAATCCTATTATGTTGGAGTTGTCATAGTAACTCCCAGGTTTTTTTATTAAATAAAATGTATTATATGAAAACTATTAGGTGACAACATCATTTTCCAGATTAATGAAATTATTTGGGAAAATATATATAATTTCAGGACACTGTGAAGATTCTCAAGTGGCTGTGATCATCCATTGAGTAACATTTCAACTAAGCATTGGGAATTCCCTTCAGTAGCAGTTCATCTGTGTGATAGGTCCAGAATCACACTGTACGCTGTAGTGATGTTATATGTTGTACCTCAAACCTTCATTTTATTCTCCACCCTCAGAACATCATTCATTCAGTGCTAGGGAACATAGCAGTTAAATGTCTAGTCTAATCTAAAATCTGCTGGAATTTGTTTTTTCCTTTTTGCATGATTTGTGTTATAGCTGCTGGATTCCTCAGTCGTAACACTAGAATACTTGGCCTAGAGAAAACAAAAAGAAAAAAGTAATGCCGTTATATTTTCCTTTCCTCCTAAGCTACTTTTGGTTTTGTTGGTTTGTTTTTGTTGGGGTTTTTTTTAATTATTCACTCATTCTGGAGTTCAGACTCAAGTGAGAGTATGACATAAAACAATAATTAAAAATAGGAATTTAGTTACTCTACATCTTTGACATGAAATACTGAGACCTGAACTAACATATTGCCAACATATTCTTCATTTGTCGTGTTCCTTTTATTTTTGCTTACATGCCAATTGATTTATCTTATTTTTCTAAAACCTATTGATGCAAGCAAAAGTTGCTGATCAGATATGCTTGGAAGAAACACACTGTGTGGGAATTTCCCCACAAAATGGAATGTATTTTGTCCATCTAGAGAAGTGCACCAAATTATCTTTGGGTAGGTTCTGCAGAGCTAAATAATGTGAAATGTATCGGTCTGGGCTGATCTAGTGCCAGTCTAAGCAACTTAGTGTTGTTCAGACTGAGATCACTTGGCCCTTTTTTTGCTTACCTGCAGCGCATGAGTGGGAGAGCCAGTGCCATGGACTGACAGTGGAGCAGGCGCGTGGGTGCCAGAGGTACCTGCAGTGATTCTGCAAGAGCACTAGCATGGGATGGGACAACCCAGCGGTCGGGGATACATCACGGCTGGACACAGTGAAGCGTTTGTGCTGTGTGTAGTGCCTTCTCGCTGATCCGGTTACATACAACGTCATTCTCTAGATGTGACCTTATGGAAGGTCATTTGGGAAAAAGGGGGGGGGGGGGTATTTTCCTTTTTTCCTGACCCATTCTTTTATCAGTAGAGGAGAATTTCTGACAAGAATCTTGAGGAGGTCCTGTTCCCAGTTCTGTTGCAGTTGTCATGTTGTAAAGGCAATCTCTAAGCTGCTTTGGCCCAGATAACTTTTAAGTGCTGACTTAGGGTGTCTAATTTAGATGTTTAACTGTTATACATCACCTCTACAGTCAATAAATGGAGACGAACATCTCCAGGAGGTCCTCTGAATCATAAAATAAGCAGTCTAGATGTGCTTGTCATCTCTACTGTGCTTAAAGGAACAGGAGATTCTAACTTAGTTGCTTCATTTAGATGTCTAGAACTAGGTGAGATGTACTCAGATGCTTGTGGGTTAGTTTTACTTGTCTTTAGAACAGGAATACCACTCGGGTATGTTTCAGAAGTGATGCGGAGCCAAATATATCAAAGTTTGTGCTGTAGTTGCAGCATCTGTGGAGTTAGGCATAAGTGCCACTGCATTAAGCTTTCCTTTAGTGTGTTAACACAGCATTTCTGAAAATAATAAACATTTGATAGATATTTATTGTCAAGATATTTTGGCTCAAACCTCTTTAATTTTATTTTTTTTTTAATATTAGTGTTCTGCCAAATTTTTTCTTTTCCCTCTCTCTACTTTCTGTAGACTTTAAAACTATTGCCTAGGGGCTTTTCAAGGGAAACAGACTTTTTTTATAAAATACCAGCAAAAAGGGTAAATTTTGGCATTAAATTAAAAGACAATGAATCACTTTTTGTTAAATTAATTATCATCAAAGGTTTCATTAACAGCAGATTTCTTATCAGCGAAGTCAACAACAAAATTGGAAACTGGACAATTTTCTCCCATTATCAAAAAAGAAAACGTTTTATGGCCCCTTTGTTCTCACTTTGTCCTTTCTAGAAGACGGACTACAGCATGCAGAGTGGGATTCAAAAGTCCTCAAATCTTTGTGCCTTCTCTGTTTTAACTGGATTTGGAAAATGTGATATCAAAATACAATCTGTATGTTAGCCTGATTCTGTCTAAAAATCAGCTTCTGTATATCATTAATATAGGAACATTAAGTTTAGGATGGTGTCTCCATTTTAAATAAAATTGTTTTTTCAGTAGTTATCTAACAATTGTCCTTCTATCTGCTAAATTTCCCTTGATGTTTAGGTGAAATTACTTTAAATAACCTTATTTGGCTGAGTTCAGAACATTTGCCTGCTAAAATTTCAGCTCAACTTAGCTTTAGTGGAGCATTTGGGCTGTTCACTGTTTTAGGCATTTAATGGGAAGAAAAAAAACCCCAAACCACAGCCTCTTCCGATTGTTCTGCTTCTGTTAGGTATTTCTGTTGTCTCCTTTTTGGGGGTCATTTCAATGACCAGAACTTCTGCACAAGTTACGAGATTGAGTTACAAATCATCTGTGAGGTCTGAATTGCAGTGTAGCTGTATGTTACTAATACTACATGTGTAAGCAGAGAAACTTCTGATAGACTGAGGAAAACCAGCAACAGTCATGTTTTATTTTTCTGCTTTTAATAATTAAATAATGTCTTGATAACTTTTTTTGTGAAATGTGGGAACCTGTAACTCCTGAAGATATTAGAATATAAGTAGTTTAGAGGATTGAAATACTGATATAATAACATTTTTTCCCCTGTCATGATAACCATCACAACATGATCTTGGTGCAGATTTAGATGTATCCAGTGATGTATTTTGGGGTTTGTTCTCTTTTTGAAAGGGGGATTCAGTGGTTGTAGTAAGGAGAGATGTTTGCTATGCACAGGGGGTCAGCACTAGTGTAAGGTACTTACTAAGCTTCTTACGCCTTTGGAAGGGGATACCTCGTGAGATTTAACTGATTAATTTGGTTTAGTTTCATACTTAGATATTATACATATATATATTATACAGCATTCACTGTACAACTCAGTGCACAGACAGTAAGGTGAGGTGGAACTGCCGCCTTATTCATTGCATAAGGACTGATGCAAGGGGTCTGCAAGGTTTGTGGGCTATAATTATCCCCAGTAATTTAAGAATCCATTTACCTTCTGCAGATGGAGATACAGTTTAATCA
Source organism: Elanus axillaris (assembly GCA_026212715.1). NCBI lineage: Eukaryota > Metazoa > Chordata > Aves > Accipitriformes > Accipitridae > Elanus > Elanus axillaris. The sequence goes on from JANZLQ010000040.1 coordinate 20,869,614, forward strand.
AATACAGTGGTAAATCAGCCTTTATTAGGCACATTCTGTAGGCTATTATGTAGGTGTTAACATTTAAAATGTTTCTGTATTAAAATTCTTCCCAGGTGAACAGGCACAGGTTTCAATTGTAAAAAAGAATTTTGCAGTAATGACCAACAAAGTGCTTTTTCTTTAGAAATAGTACTACTTTGAACAAAGACTCCTGATACTTATAATCCACATACTGTGGTTGCTCTGTAAACCGAACGGCTGCTTTTGAAAATTAGTAGCTGCAGACTGATTTGGTCAATGACTAACCAAAACATTTAAAAGCTAAAGATTTGCAACAATGTATTTTTCTATTAAGATGGCAGTTTCCAGGTTTGCTCTTAATTACTTCAAGTGAAGGGATGCAACCCCAGATCCCTTTGTCGATACTTGGTTGTGTGTGAGTTTGAACTCCCTTTCCATTTCCATTTATATGTACTGAGCTCTAGTTTTGGAGACCTCTAAATGAACATTATAATTCTCTTTGGGATTTAAAATATAAATGCTTCATGGGATTTCTCTTCATCGTTACTAATGGTATAGCAAACATTGGCCATATGGCACTTGCAAGGTATCTCAAGTTCCACGTACATTTTAGTCTGTACAAAAAAGACAGATCTGCAGTAGAGAGGTAGTTCTGTAGACTAGCAACAAAAATGCAGTTGCTGAATTGGTGTTTATGGACAACTGTGTCAATCACACCCATTTTTGGTCCGCAGTTATCACTGAAAGCACACTTTTCTAAGGCCTTCTAATCCAAAGGTGAGAGTAGCTACCTCAAAGACTCCAAGCCTGCTGAGGCACTGCGGGGATCTCAGCTACCAGGCACAGCTCTTTCATGGCAGCTACTTTTGCTGTAAACAGGGTATTCCCATTATAAATTTTGAAAACTTATATATATGGACATTTCTGGTCATTTTGGCTGGAATGTTAACTGTTGGGAATTTGATACCTTTCTGACTAAGAGTAGTTTTGCTACCCGTATTTTTGAGGGTAGGGAATAAAAAGGTCATTCAGGTCCTTCTGTAACAGCTCAGAGTTCAGTCGTGATGTTCCAGTACCCAAGGCACATCCCTAGTAACCAAATCAGCATTTGGTTTTAAAACTTACGCTGTCCAGTTTGGGGCGGCGGGTGGAGCATAGACATACAACCAGGTCTGGTTTTATTCTATGTTTTGAATGATAAAAGTTAGCAATTGGGGTTTTTTTTAGAGGCTGTTACCTGAAGTTACTTGAACAAGCTGCATTTATTTGTTTAACTATGGGTGAGGGTCATGTTTGCCAGTGAAAAGCATGAAACATAAAAATTTCAGCAACCATTCTAATTCTGCAGAATTTAACAGTGGCATTAAGCACTTTGTTTCAGAAGAGCTGAAATTTTTGTTCTCTTACTACTGGCTATGAGGTGTTTGGGAGCAATAAAGCACCAGTCATGGCTTCTGTGAGATTTATAGGGACTGCTTCTGTAGAAACTGTTCTTGAGAACAGGATGTCTGCAGTTAGGAGCTTGAAAGTTAGGGCTTAAGTTAGGACTTCTTTCCCTGCTTCTGTGGAATTTGAGAGGGGTTCTGTGTAAGAGCTAGAGGCTGTGCCAGTCTCTGTGCAGTTTTCACATGGCACGGGAGCCTTAGACCTGAGAGGGTGAATCAGAATGGGTAAGACAGTACCATTCCCAAAATCTGTAAATTCTCCTGGAGCCCTAGTTTCCTTGCAAATTATTCGGTCTTTGAAGACAGGATTATACCTATTTACCTGAATAGTAAATCTGGCCTGAAGTATATCAGCTTGAATATACTGTGGACTTCTGCATTTAGTGACTCAAAATAATATTTACTGTGCTCTGTTAGCCTCTGGCTGTGGTAAAGGCACCTGTTCAGTAGGTCAGATGAACTGGGTTGAGCTATTTCTAGTTCACTGGACACAAAAGACATGGAAAGTTATAAATGGCAGCCAACAGTTACTATAATGAATGTGGTCACACCCAGAGAAAAAAAAGTGGAATGAAGAATAACAGCAGGTTTGAGAGGTGCATTTAATTTTCATATGATATATTTTAAAGTAAATGATGAGTGCAATATGAGCGGGACTTCTTCTCAAAAGCTAAAGGGTAATCGTCAGTGCTGGTAGATTTATCTATTTTAGACTTACTGCCTGCCATCTAGATGTATGGTAATTGTGAGTTTGGCTTATTCTTTAAACCTTGAGAAAATAATAGAAACTGAAATAATGCCAGCTGGCCTTTTTGTTTCAAAGAATTAAGAAGAAAAAGAAAAACAAACATTCGATGGTGCTGATAGTTGCTTGCTTTCTGGGCAAAAAGCAGCATCTAATTTCCATTTATATGTCCCTCACAGGGATAATGTTTTCAAGCTTCCCCATATAAAAAGAGTCAAAATAGTTTCTCAGCTAATAAGTACCACTACTAGGTTTCTTGTGTGAAAACGAGAGCTTTTAACATCCATAATCTGATGTCCTGCTAGAGCTTGCCCAGGGAGTGGAGCACCGTGCATTTGATGTTGCAACTTGAAAGGCAGATGGTCATGTGGGCCAGGTGTTCTGAGTTAGCGTCTATGGGCAATAAGGTGCAAAATGTATACAGTTGGCTAATAAATACTTCACTCCTGCCATTCCTGAAATAAAGGAAAAGGGTTGTTTTAGGCAAGTCTTTCTTTCCTTTTTAATGCTGATACTACCAGCGATAGTCCAAAAAGAAATGGCAGGTATTTCCTAGATTGGGGGTTGCCATTTCGTGTTATTATCTGTGAGTGAGTCAGTGATTTTGTGCAGTAAATAGCTTATTCCTGAAATAAATATTAGAATTAATATCTTTGTTGCATATGTATATTTGAATTACCAACTTTTGAGTAGTTCAAACAGTTTTACTCTTTAGAAGTAAATGGCCAATGTGAATATCCTCAGCTGTCCTGAATGAATGACGCATTTGCTGAGCTTCATTATTGCTAGTTACAGGCACCAGGTAACACTGGAAATAGCATGAAAATGTGTCAAATAAGGGGGCTATGGATATCATAAAATAAAGACAGTGAAATGGAATTTTGCTCTTTCTGACAAGCTAACAAAGGATTTAAGCTATGAATCTTAAGATTTCTAAAAGACAATAATAATAAACAAAGCACTTAAGTCAAATAGCCAGCTATCACATTTATAAAACAGACTGTTTTTATCAGCTGCTAGCCTGTAAATAAAAAACACATTTGGTGGACAGTGCCGATTTTTTAGAAGTGTAATAAAAGAAGGCTCTTTTGCTGAAGTATTATTGAAATTTAAATGGCCCATCAAATAACTTGCAGATCATGTGTGCTGCGTGAGACTGTTGCATCCAATCCACTTACTCTACAGAGGTCCAGGTGTCTATGCCCGCAAGCTCCTACTATTTCACCATAGGATAGTCTTGTCGTTATATGATTCTACATACAATCTGCAAAAGTATGCCAAAATATGCATCCAGATCATACAGGAGAAAAGTGTGTATTCCCTGAAAACAGTAGAAGACTCATGAGAAAAAATTAAGCCCCTTCCTTTCAGTAAGGGGTTCAATTCCAGACTCTGAGGTACTCAAATAATGATTTGTAGGGACTTAGGAAAATGCAGAGGGGAAAAAATCATATTAACTTGTTTCCCTTGGATTTCTCATGAAACAGAAACAAAAAAAGGATACATTTCATTTACTTTGTTTCATGCCAGAATTTAACAGATAATATCAACAAAAAAGATAATAGTTTTAGCAATTATATATAATCAATTGCAACAGGTAACAAGTACAGTTAGCATGAGGCTTTTCATTCTTTTTCTAAATGCATAGAATTTTTAACTCTCTTTAAATACACACAAGACGTGAAATATAAAAAGTAGATGGGGAGAAACTTTTCTGGAAGACCGATAGGCAACCCTTTCCCCATATTCAGAGCTTCTTAATTAAGTCAGTAGCAAAGCCTGTTTAACATAGGGGAAATGGATCAGGTTCATCCCTTGAAATTTGTTCCCCTTCCCACCTTTGTAACTATCTCCAGCTCTATCTACCCTCATTTCATTGAACAAATAATATGGATAGAAGTAATCTAAATCCCCTGAAAGATCATCGTAAAGAGAAATGTAAAGTACTGGTTTATAAATGACAAAGAACATGAAGTATAGCATAGCAGTATAAAGTGCTGACATGATGTCATCTGAAAATTTAAAATAATAATGGAAAAAAGAAAAAATTGCTAGTAGGTGATTCATTTTGGTATGAGGTCTTAGAATTTTTCCTAATGTGGTTAAATTATGAGAAGCCATGGCCACTTCTTTTTTTCAGTTTGAAAAAATTCCCTTTCACATAGCAGTGGATTAAAGTCAGCCGTCTTAGTAAATTGTGTAAGGAGACGTGAGAAAAACCAGCATTTCTTCTACAGCACCTTGCAAGCTGATTCTGGTGGTACCACTAAATGATGGTATTGTTAAGTAATGGAATTCACTCCGATTCTCTGTATCCCATCCTATCTGAGAGTAAGGTGATTCTCAGCTGCTTTGGTTTGATTAATGCACTGAATTCTGTGTATTTTTCCCATTTTAATTTGTATCCATTGCAATTTTATTAGTCAATATTACCTATAAAATCTTGTATTGAAAGTCCAAAGATTTTGCATGCTAGATTCAAATTCCCTCCCACTCCCTCCCACCCTTCAATCACGGTGTAGGCTGGTTTAGCATCATCCTTTGTATCTTGTAAACCATATCTTTCAGGTGGTCCAATGTTATGTTATTGGTTCTGTGGAGACTTTGGTTCTTTATAGCTTTCAACTGTCCTAAACGTATTTGCAGGATTTAGCACTAAACAAATTCAGTAACTTTTTTTGTCAGTCTTGTAATTACTTCTTCCTTGAGGTGAAATACAAATAGAGCAAGCAGCAGACTAAGGTGTTTCTGAAAGCTCTGATCCTTTGCCATCATCCCCAGGAATGTTATACATGTGTTTTTTCATAACAAAACCCAAACCAAAACAAAAAGACTGAATATGTGTCACTTCTTCATACTTCATGAAAAATCCTTTTTATATGGTACTGGTATAGTCCCAAAGAAAGCCTCTACCTACTTTCTCTAAAACTATCCTGCTAGCAGTCTTTTCTCTGTGGCATAATGTTTGTTGGAGGAGAGATGAGAAAGAGAAAGGGCTTTTTTTTGAAGATTGTTTATTGTGAAGGAAAAATAAAGCAGTAAAACAGAACACATAAAAAATGGAAATTGCTATATAGTTTAATGAATATTTTGTAAAAATCATTTTCTATTCTCCTTCTACAAATTCATGATAGCAGCACTGCTGGCTGCTTGTACATGATTTATCATGTCAGATTATATTGCAGCAAGCAGACTATATACCCTTTGACCTTGAAGACTCTTACTATACTGCTATAAATTTTGGTTTCTTAAAAGCGGGGAGTGAAAATGCCTTTTCGTTTAGACAGTTACTGAGCTTAAATATCTAGCAAAATGAGATTTGGGGTTTTTTATACTGCTTCGTGTTAGCGGATGATATTTTGTCATTCTGAGTTTATGTGGAAAAATATTTGGAATTTTTTACATCTCTGTCTTGACGTGTATGTCTACAGCTAAACGTTATTTTCAGCACAAATATGTGGACCATATTAACAGAGCTTTTCCGTGCCAGTGTTTGCCGAGCTGTGAAAAATGGGAAGTTCTCAGTGCAGCTTCTTTCAGAACCTGATTTTTGAGTATTTCAACTTCAGCTTTGTGCGAAAGAATTGCTATGCGATGAAAACCTGGAAAGATACCTTGTGAAACAAGGATGCCTGTTTTCTTGCAAATGCATATCCTACATTCACATTTACAGTCACAAACCAGAAGATCTGGGACCAGCGTTTCCCTCATGCCCAGTACTTCTCCTTTGCCCACCAACCACAAGATGGTGTCAGCAGGTTCCAACAGCTCGTAGCTACTAGCTGGAGAAGGCACCACCGTGCTGCGGTGGGTCAGCAGCTGGCGTGCACTCACCGGACAGCTCAGATGATATACTGCTGGGTGAAACAGGACTGTGATGTTGAACTCTCAGGCTTTCCTTCTGTAGGGACAGTGGTTTTCCTCTCAAGCTGACAGTTTTCATAGTTCTTGAACTCTGTATCTTTGAGACCTCTACTGCTTGTCGAACTGAAGTTGACGAGTGGATCCAAGAGTCTTGATGGGGGAAGGGCTGGGTTTTTTCCAGCATAAGAAAAAAATAAGAACGCCACCTATAAAAATACATTGTGTTTAGTGAAACAGTAAATTTGTGATATAGTTGAAAGGAGCCTAGTAGGCAGTTCCCACATTTTTTTCTACAGAAATGTGTAATTTGGTCTCTAAAACCTTCAAAACCATACTTTATGGAACAACATCCTGTGTAGAAGATGTAAAAATTGTGTGTTAAACACCTGTTTTATAAATACTCTGTTAAATAAAGGGTTCAGCATCATGGGGTTTTCATCTTCTGTTCTTTAATCTGATTCTTAAATTCTTCCATCTATTTAATTGAGCTTGCTCTGCTCTCAGCCTGTTTAATCACAAGCAGCTTAGGTTAATGTACACCTCATCTGCTGATGAGCCAAAATTTCATGGCCACTTTATTTTGCTTTGTGGTAAAGATATTTAAGAGCCTCTTCAACTAAGAATAAAAATAAATAAATTACACATATCTCTGTTGAGTAAGCTAAATCGTGCCCTAAAGCAAGCCACGTAATTCCAGCTAAGGAGTGCTGACTTTGATCCACATGGATAGATCCTGTGTGGAGGTGGTAGTGGGAAGAATTGTGTAATAATATAGTAATTGTATCATTAGTGTAAATTAATGTATTATTTTTGCAAAAGCATACAGAATGTTTCCACAACAGAAGCACCTGTGAAAAAAGCAGCAACAGTTAGTTATGCTGTTGAACTAATTTTCTCAATACTCAGCTATTTTCTCAATACTTCTGCAAAGGAAAAAGAAATTTCAATTTCTATGTCACTTTTATCTCATACAGGGTACAAAAATGGGGACCAAATAACGGCAACTCAGTGAAATAACTTCTTGGGATTGGACCGTAAGAACTACATTATTTAATTATGATAATGTCTTTGCATGACAATTGACCTGGACAGTACTTAAAGCTGTAAGCAGGAAGATTCCTTTCTTTATGCTGTGAAGGTGAAGAAATATAGGCTTTTCATTTTAATAAGGCCTTGCATTTTATTAATAATATCTTAAACTATCCAGACTTCTGTATTCAGTATCAAGAGGATTATCAAAAACAAAACCAAAAATCAACAAAGATAATTTTTTTTATTTGGAATTATCCTTTCAGTAAAGGTTACTGGGGGAAAAAAAAAAAGGAAGTCAGAACAAAATCTAAACCAGTCATAAAAAAGTGTATTGAAAGTATTATTAACAGTGAAAATACAAATATATAAATTAAGATTTTATGTGTAAAACTTTCATATGGTAAATAGTTAAAAATAATATAGGCAATATTAAGAAAACAAAGGGGCATGAGTTTATAGCCTAGTGATACTACCTATGGAGGTGTCCATGACTCTAATACAGAATCAGAAGTTGATTTTTATTTTTTTACTTTAAACATTCCTTCAGTGCAGCATAAAACAGTTAAGCAGGTCTAATTTCAGAAACAGCAATGCTAATCCAATGAAATATCTCGTTGATTAATATACAGACTCTCCCTATTATTCCTTCTCCAGTTCATTGAATTTTAAATTCTTTTCTCTGTCCTGTTATACTGTGAAAGAAGTAGGAGAAAATACCTTTTCCCTTGCTCCCCTGTGGCCAGGTGGAGCAGTGTCCCAAGGCTAGCAGATGTGCTTTTCAACCCGAAAAAGCAAATTGAATCTGGTCTCTTTGATAAGCAATCTGCCTAATATGTAAGAGGACATCCTTGTGAACACCAGCAGCATCCTCAAAAAGGTTTCATGGGGTATATCCTACGTAGCACATTGAAGGGAAAAGAATGAAAGGGAAAGGTTTGAGGCTGTGAATCCGGAACTGGAAGCATTTTCCTGTAGCCCTCACCGAACAGCACTGCCAGGCAACTACAGGCAAGAGCTTTTCCACTGAACCTATAGAAAGACCTCTAACATTTTGTTAAACCCTGAGTAAGTCTGTGTTGATTAAAAAGATTCATACGTGACCTGAGCTGAATCCACTGACTGTTTCTACTTTTGCTTAATAAATATTAGGACAAAATATGTGAAGTACTGTAATACTTAGCAAATATTATAATGGGATTCATTTAACAGAGAATTTTGCATGTCGTAAATTGCAGTAAAACAAAAAGTAAGACTTATCTGTCACTTTTGTAAGTGGCAAGTAAAAATACCTTTATGAATGTAACGGAGTTAGGGAACTCTCCTGGTTTTTAATTTACTTTCAGTAATTCATTAGCATACACTTTAACCTTAATCGCCAGTCCCCACAGGATTCATATGCTGTGCCAAAACAGATTTCTCATAGGCAAAATTAATTTTCTACAAATAACTTCCCTATTTTTCCTAATTCAGGAGCACCAGAAGGTAGCACAGCTTTGATGATTTGATCTCGATACATAAGATTTCAGCACTCGTTTTAGCCGGCATTCTTGTGTATTGAATTTTCTTTTTTAGACTGCTAAATATTGGGTGTGACTTACAGGAGGATATGATTCATTTTGATGGAACAGCTTCTAGGTATCTGTATTGGTGCTTATTAATTACTTTAGCAGAAGTGTTTTGTTCCTTCAGTTCCTCTTGAGGATTAAATACCACATAACATATGTTAGATTTTGGCAATCTTATGTTTACAGAAGTTTAAAAAATATTTTGAGCAGTTGTGCATGAAATTATTTAATATCCCTCATGAGAGGAAATGCTAACAATGTTAAACCCAAATACAACTGCTTTCTATGAATACACTTTTCATATCTCATGAGAAAGTGCTGAATAGAATATGAAATTTCCACACTTCTTTGAGCTCTGGAAAATTGAGCCAACAACGATACCTGAAAACAAATATTAAGAGAGGAAAATGTAATACTGAAAACAGTTGAAAATAACACATATTGGCCCGGTTACAGTCCCTAAGTAGGAAAAAAAGTAAATTTGTTTCAGAAGTATATCTAAGTTAAGTGTCTAAGAGCCAAATTGTAGTACAGAAATACAAATCCATTGAGAATGTAGCAAGTTCTTTTCTTAAATTTTCTTTATTTTCTTTAGTTTTATGTCATTGTAGACGATGACTGAAACAGAAGCTAATTCCTAGCTTAGACTGAAACGGCCTCTGAAGGAGAATTGGGAATTGCCCTTCTCCAAGTCTCTCTCACGATGACTCTGTCGGAAGAGTAGGGGCTCGCCTGCAGCCGCCAGGCTGGCGGAGGTTGTGCCCTTACCTGGCAGTAAGGGGGGGGCACTTGTGCAGCAGCTTTGGTAAATCACCTCACCTGAGAGCTCCTGCGGCCGCGGCCTTAGTTGTTTCCGTAGGATAGACAGCCGCTACCCTTCCCTTGCCTCCTGTAACAGGCACAGTACTGTCTTCCTCTGGTATGAGGCTTAAGAAACGGGAGAAACGAGAATTATCCTGTGTATCGGACTTTGGAATTCTACCTTATTTCTCAGGTTCTTCCCTTCACCTGCTGATACCTCCACAGCTGTTTTTAGATGGGACAAAACCCCCTCTAAAAGCAGAAAACTGTTCCTTTCTCCCCTCTACTCCCACCTGGCTTCCTAGATACTTAGTTGATCCCATCACCCCCAAGACTGATGATTTCCCTTCCCAAAGTTCCTTAATAATTTGGAAGGTCAAATAAACAGGTGAGTAATTTGCATCCTCCCTGCTAGCAGCAGTTCACACATGCTTAATTGCTTTGGCTTCATTTCATGCTTTTTGCTGCTGCATTTCACGTGAGTTTGCAGTGTTCCTCTGCTTCCCTGTTTCCTCCACCCAAAAAAACAAGTACGAGATATTTTTGAAGCCTACCTTTTTCTGCATTCATTTTTCCACAAAATCATTTTGCTTAAGAAGGCAGTAATCATTTCTGAGTGTTATTTTCTCTTTTACATTGACCGACGAAGGACATTGTTACTGCCAGCTAAGATTCACTGTACCCATTTAAACTCAGTGGTGAACCTCTAGAGGAAGAGACTGCCTGAACATTGGCCTTCTTGCTGTGACTTTTATTACGTTTTCCTTAATCTGCCTCATTCATCCCTATATACAGAGGTGGTTCAAAGCATATGCAGAGTAAACATCCATTTTATTTTACCCACAGACCTACCTAGGACTACTTTTTGGAGACTGGAATGGGACTTGTGGAAAGAGAGCTTCATCATGGAAGGAGAAAGATCTTGGAGGTTCTTCACGGGAGAAATGGCCCCATATAGTGAACAACTGGTGACAAACAGGATGGGTAAAAAGTAAGTGAAAATATTCCACTTCTAAAGCCTCTTGCCCTTCTGAAGAAACTCCCCTTTCCCATTCCTTTCTTCTTGTGTTTTCTCTGAACAGCAAACTCATCTACCAGCTCCCAAGTCTCTTTCCCCCTTTATTCCACACGATTATTTCTCTGTCACTGCCTCAGAGTTGAATGTTGTCCATATGGCTTAAAACTTTAATGACTCTCTAGATATCTATTTCTAAACTGTGTCGTTACTGAGCCATGCAGTGTATTTCGGTGAAAGCTAATCAAATGCACAATGTTGTTGGTACCTGTACCCCTGAATACTAAACCCGTGCCTACGCTTCTCAACAGGAAAGAGGGTTTCTAAAAAGTGTTTAACATAGAAATCAGTGAACTGTGTTTGCAGAAATCACTATTGGCAACTGTAACACATTGCTCTCCTGTTCTAAGCTGCTGATGTTACCTATGTGATCTTAAGCAAACAGGGATCACAGGTGAAAGTGATGTACTTTTTTTGACTTCACAGAGGACTGAAGTGGCCTCCTTAAATAAAATACTTCCCTACAGAGGAATGAATTTGCTCAGTAGATTTGACACTGTTCTGATCTGTCAGGATAAGTCCATCCCTTCCCAACTTCTTATGGTACAGCTAATTCAGCTTGCATCTCTTCGTAGCTTTTTGTTGTCAGATCTTTGAAGATCTCTAAATATGAAAGCGTAAATTGAAATCTTTATTTGGTTATATCCTGACTAATACCTGCTCCTTAATAGCAGCAGTGCTGCTGGTTGTACTATCGTAGTGTAAGAGGATTAATTTCTGCTCTCAGATGACTCTATGTAAGTTGTCAAAAATCTATCTGAATATTTTAAGTGTGTTCTTTAAAATAATTCAAAATTGGAAAACCAGAGTTGCAGAAAACTGGCGATACCTGAATGGATTTCCCTATAGCTTCTGACATTAAATACTTAGGGCACAAAGATAGGCTGTAGATTTTCTGTGTGATGTTTTCCAGAATTGCTTCAGGTCATGGTATCCACTGTTTGCCATTACAATGTGATCACAAGGACTTGCAAGTATGTAACCTGAATTGCAGGAATGAAATAATTGTAAAAATTCCTATAAAATTTGAAGTATTTTCACTTTTTAGTGCTGTTAATCTATTTCTTCTTATGAATCTGATCCTTTTTTACATGGGTACAGCACTTCAACCAAGTCTTTGGAGAGGAAAACAGAAAATGGCAAAACCAAAGCATCGTGTAACTTTACATTTTGAGCATGCTTTCAGTCATTTAACACTAAAACTTCATTGTTCTGACTGTATAGCAAGACCTATAATAAAATAAGTGATAAAATAAGCTTCAAATTTTTTTCTTACTGCTAAATAATTACCTGAAACTGTTATTGAAATCAAAGACATTAGACGTGGTACTCAAAAAGAAAATGTGTAACCAGATGTATCTCAAATTACAGAAGTAACATATGAAGTTGCAATGCAAGGCAGAAGATACCTTAGTACTGGTTATTAAATGAGTGAAAGATGATGGGTGAGGACACATTGGGGGCTACACCAGCTTTTGTGAGGCCTCTCAGTGCAATGAGAACGTCCCCATTAGTGCAGGCAGCTGCAGGGTCACATGAAGCTCTGCAGGAGTTTTCCCGGGTGAACGTGCTGTCAGAAATAACGGTGCCTTACTTCTATGTCCCTTGCATCTTTTGGCAGCGTGGCTCATAAAAGTCATACTGGCTTGCTGTAAAGGGAAAGAACATTTCTTCCCCTAATCTCTCAGTGGGACTGTATGAGTTTTCTTCAGTAAATATTGTCCTTTTTCTCTCTGTAATGCACATATAGCAATTCCCTTGTGGTTGTCTTCACGTTTTTTGGAATGATAGAGCTGGGAGTGTTGGATTTCCTCTATATGAGCTTGGATGAGGTTATTTTCCAATTTAGGGGTTTTTGGCTTTTGTTCTTTGGCCTTCAGAAGGAAAACAATTTGTAGACAAATATGTGCACCTGGTGCTAAAACAATAGGTACTAATACATTTATAAAGAGGATGGAACTGGAACCCTCATACACTAGGTTTCCAGGAAAGCAGTCAGCCGTGACTTGCTCTGCACCAACAAAATAACTGTTTTGTTTTGTTGTTTGCACTTACGATGATTGTTGAAAGCTTTCCCTGGTTTTGCACTGAGTTTTGTTACAAACAGAACACATAAACAGTATTTTTAAATGCTGGTAGAGGCAACGGCTAAAGGTAGTAATGAACAACTAAAATTACTTTCTCCTACAAAAGTGTAAATTTTATTTTGGGGAAAAAGGTGAAAGCCCTTTGCTTTTTCTGCTAGAAAGAGCAAAGTCTTCTGAAGTTATGTAACAAGTAGACTAGTATTGTGGAAGAAGTGCTGAGACAGAAGTATAATACTGTGATTGGTATCATTATGCATTTGTCAAAAAAAATTTGAAGCATATTAACACAGCCTAGCCACTGCAGTTGCAGGTCTTCCATTTTTATGCATTGAAATAAATTTTAAGGTGAATGTCATTAGACCATATAATTTATTTTAGATACTCTGGGTATGATATCTCATATTTTCACATCAAAACTTGAATATTGATCTCGTTTGTTTTCTGCATGCACTTTTCTATCATATCTAACTCCTGCTGAAGTCTTACTCAAAGGCTGAATGATGGGGAAACTGGTTGGATAATATTTAGAATATTTGCTTATGTTTTCATTTTTCCTTCTTCTTGAGCTATTAAACAATTATTCTCAAAGCATAATCAGAAAAGACTGGAAGAAAATCCACAGAAAGGTATAAAAACACCATGAGAGACATATGATGAGTGGGTGGGTTTTCTTCAGAGTCCATCTGTAAAACATTTAAAAAAAATGACATCCCACAAATATTTGTTAGAGGGAAGGATTGGGTCTGAGATGTTCAGAGAAGATACTTAATGGAATTGTGACAATTTACACCAACTGGGGTACGTTTCCAAGAACTATGTATTGAAATCTCAAAAGACCAGTATGTCGCAAAGTAGTAGCACCTTGAGCAAAGTAAGTGTAGAAATAAAAGAGAAGAAAAGGTACAGGTAGGATTAATTCCTTGATCCAATGAAGTATTTCAACTTATATTTAACTAAGCTTAGTGGACCACTACATGGATTTTTTTGAAAGGAAAATATGCTGGATATTAAGAACATCCTACAGTTCTAAATGAAATTCATTCCTGTACATGAACAGTCTTCAAACTCCATGTGACTATAACTGCATGACATATCCTTTTTCATTTTATTCTGTCACCACTTAAGTTTTGGAATTACTTGCCAAGATACTAGTAATTGGTACTAAAAAGGTAACACTATGAACAGAGTTTGTATATTTTCTTCTTTATAGTTGAAACAGAATAAAGTGAAATGGGATTGTGCTAAATGTATGTTGAGAAAATTTAAAAAAGCTACTTATAAAGAAGTTCTTTGCAAACTCTGAGACACTCAATGAGACTATTTTACAGAGGCATAATATGGAAATTTGAAAATTTTCTTCCTAAGCCTACGATGACCTATCATGTTCCAACAGGAAATTAAATGTGTTTAAGGGGTTTTAAGGACTATTCAGGGGTCTTCTAAAGCTGAAAATATCTTCCCAAATTGTCACCCATAGTAGGCCTGCCGTTCCATAGAGGTGAAATGTAGAGACTCTTGTTCCACCTGTCAGAGCTGGACTGTCTCATGTGTAGGCGTGATAGTGCTATTGGGATCTGTTGCTGAAATAATTTCTTAAGAGGGATGGATTGTGATTCTTTGTACATGTCAAGAAGAGGCCGCTAATGCCTTAGCAGCCCTCAGTCCAGGCTTCAGCCACCTCCTGGAGTCAACATGGTAAGATCTACGTCCTGTGAAATAAGACTTGATGCTTTAAAGAAAAGATGGACTAGTAGAGTTTTAGCAAGCGATGAAGAAGCCACAGTGAAGAACAACAGACTTATGAAAGTTAGGGAGCATTGAATTAGGACTGAATACTGTGTAAGAGACCCTGAACAGAGGTATAAAGTAAAGGAAGAAGGAGAATAGAGTATGTCTTCCTGGACTGCTACCAGTTCGGAACAAGGAATGGGAAAGGGGAAAGATGGAATAAAAACTGGAAGGGGATGTGCTAGTAGGAGGAGACCAGAGCTTCTGAAGGGCACAGATCAGGGTAGAATCACATTTCTGAGTGATCCAGGGAGGAACAGGATAGTCAGTGAGGGGAAACAGATTTCAGGCAGGATGAGGAAATTGATCCAGCAAGTGTGAGTGGGGATTAATTTTGTTTGTCTGTGGGTAAACCAAATCAATTCATAAAGACTTGATTGCGGGTTGAATTGATGCTGATGGTACATGCACTAAGTGGTGTTGAGTTACAGAGGGAGATATTTGAATATATACGTCAGCGTGAGGGGAATTGACTTTGACTGTGGAGGACAAAGTGACTGAGAATTGATTTTTATTGTGGAAGGAAATTGATCTAGAGAGAGAGGGAAAATCAGTTTGATTTGTATGTAAGGAAAGCTCCAACAATGGTAGAGAACTGACGACAGAAGAAATGGACTTGGAATTCAGTCATGACATGATTTTGAACATGAAGTTTGTAGCAGTTGATAAGTGGTCTGCAAGAAAAGAGAGAGAGAGAGAGAAAGAAAAATTAAACAAACAAAACCACTAGACTCCCAATATAAAGACAATGAATATATCCAAGAGCTGTAGTGCTGAAGTTTAGATTTCCAGTAGTGGAATAAAGAGAGAATAATGATTTTTGTCTTGTACTCATTCAAGTCTGATACAGTTCCTATTCATTTTCACGCCAGAATTCTATCTTGAATCATTTCGGTATATTCACACTGTTAGTTATACTCATGATTGCGTTTAACAATATGTATACCCATTAAACATTGCTGTCCTCCTACATCATCTTGTCTGTTTGACTGTGGAAGCCTATTTAAGTGAAGAAGTGAGCCTTGTTCCATCTAATGTGAGTACTCTGTGTAGTGGTTTAGCTCACCAAGTGGAATTAAGATTTTAAAGAAAATTAACCAGATGTGGTTAATTCCATAGGTAATTATCTTTGAAAATCTTGATTCTGCTTCTGATTTATTATTACAATAAAGACTGGCTAAGCTGTTTGAACTATCTTGATTTGCATCCAAGAAGTTTAAACGGTGATTGGGATAAGGCAAAAGTAGAACTGAAAGAGGAAAATGCATGCACCAATAGATGTATTCTTTGTTATTCTTCTAAGCAATAACAAGAAAGCTGGTGTACTTGACAAACTAAGACATTCTGAGGTATATTTAACAGTTGATAATGTAGACTGTTGAAAATTGACTCACTCAATTTGACAAATTATCAAATAACTCAGATTTAGTTGAGATAAAACCATGTAACTGAGATTGGCCTTCAGGGAGGATAGTTATGAATCCCTGTAATGTTCTATTCTGTAAAAGATCAGCAACTTACTAGCAACTTGTTGAGTCTGATTTTTCAAGTTTGAATTTATTTTTACACCTTTAAAAAGCTGACATGCTGATTTATTTAACATTTCTTGACATTTCCAATCAAAGGGAGGTCAGTTTAGCCAAGGCTGAAAAATTCGAAAAGAAGAAAAAAATAATTTAAGCAAGCTTCCTACACTGCCAGCCATTGTGTTGCTTTATATTTGACAACCTTCACTGGCACCTGGCAGAGAGATTTTCTTCCTGCCGTTCAGAAATTATTTAAATGTTTGAATCTGGCTGTAAGACTCACAGGTGGGTTTGCTATGTCCTTCCTGAAGGCAAGGAAGATGTGGAGAACTATGGGCCTGGACAACCTAACCGCAGGCTTGAAGAAGACTATGGAGAAAGTCTTCACAGAAACCATTTTCAGGTACAAGATGGAAAGGGTGACTTCCTAGTCAGTATGGGCGGAACAGGAGCAAATCATACCTGACCAACCTGATTGTGTTCTGTGCTAAAATAACAGACTCTCTGGACTGCCACTGTCAATTACAGAATATTATTAGTCTGTTGGGGTTTTTTTGCTGTTGAGTGAATATCGGTATTCCCTTGAACACTACTGAAGACAAGTAGGTTTTAGTAACCATTTTATCAGCAGATTTCCTGCTGGGCTTTTTATTATCAATATTTTTCTCTATGTTAATTTTTTGGTCCTTAATTAATCCATCACAGAACTTTAATAGTCTCTTGCTATTACTTCCACCCATACGTGTTCATTGAATTAAATATCTAGTAAAGGCATTTTTTTTTAAAGTTAGTTAACTAATAGAGTACCCTTCAGTTTATGTGTGGAAAATATACATGTATATTTAGCTTTGAGCATATGAATAGCTAAATCAAACTCTTCATGTTTTTAGCAAGTGAATATATGCACAAGCATGAGCAGGATTAGCATCCTTTCTTTGCCACTGAGCAGTAATGCAGGAAGAATCTGTACACAGAGATTGTGGAAAGTTACAATTCTGTGAAAGTTTGTGAAACAAAAATAATTAACGATTCTGCTTCAGAGCAAAAATTATTTATCTCAAATATTTTGCAGAAAGCAAACTCCAAGGCAGTCACGGTATGTCATTTCAAAGCCAAAATCTAGCTGTGGAACCTCAACTCTTAAAAAATAGATAAACAACATAGTTTTAAAAAGTGGTGAGTCATCTAGGCATATTACACTGCTTCTGTGTGCAGGTGGCTCATAAATACTGTCATTGTCAGAAATTTTGCTGTTCTCCTTTTCAGTTTCTCTCACTAGTCTTGCTATTATTTTTGTCTGCCAGGATTGCCTTAGTTTGTTCTCAGAGAATTGGTTTACGATAAAATATTTTTTAAAGTATAAAGGCAAAAAAAAGTAGGGAACGCTTAAATATATAAGTGCATATTTAGTGACTCAAAATAAAGTAGCTCACAGTTTTAGTCAGAGCTTAACTGTTGGAAGGTGAGCTAGTTTATCATAGCATTACACTTACCTTTTAATGGTTGAGTGCAAGAGATAATAAAGTTACAAGCTCGTACGTGCCAGTTCCAAGTTCAGGAAACCTAAGAAGGTGCTCAGAATAGGCTAGTTTTAAACAAAAAGAGATAAAATTGGAACAACTGTTATGAGAAAGGAAGTGATTCTTTTCATATAGGTTTTCTTTCATTAGGTAATATATGGGATGTAATAGGAAATATATAGGATGTAATAAATCACAAAAAAAGTCAGTACAAGATTTTTGCCAGACTTCAGAGGTCTGTGTATTACATAGTATTTTATAAATATTAGGTACTTAATTGTCTGTGTGAGAAATAACTATTATTTATTGCCATTTTACATTAAACTAAGTTAGGAGCTGTAGCCAAAAATATCACTCCAGGGTTTACACAGTTGTGTCTAAATCCATGCTGATGTGTTTTAACCTATGCACATACCCATTTAAAAGGGGGTTTATCTCCTGCTTGACAATTCTTAATAACACAATAGACCACTCCTGTATCCCCTTTCCATCCATTAGTCAATATATCCACAGCAACCAGCAATAACCCAGCAGCAAGAAGCATACTTAAGTTCTTTAAAATCTCCCACCTGAATTGCTGTAGCCAGGAAAAACAAACGGGCCCAGATCTGTGTGGCTACATTTTTTAAAACTGCTGAGCACCTGCAGCTTCATCAAAAGATGTTGGATGTCAGCACTTAACAATTTAGTCCACCAAATTAAAAATATTAACCATGTGTATTCATAAAGACTAGAGTAATCTGTGTCAGGGCTGGCATTTTACCAGGAACACATCCTTGGTTTGGGTTGTTTTCCATGTTGCTGCAACTAGTTATTTTTGTGGCTACTTGTCCCGCGTGTTGCTCAGTGGGGTAGCTGGCCCTGGTGGGATCCAGCTCGCTTGTGCTGTGGAGGGTACATTGGCTCGAGAGCCAGCAGCAGTCCTCTGAGCAGCTGTGAGCTGCTTTGAGATCTTCCCCAGAAGCGAGATCAATGGTTATGGGTTTTTTTAAGACATGGTTTTGAGTGAAATACATGCAACTTAGGCCAAATCCCTTGCATTTTTTCTTTTCCTGAGACTTGTTCACGTTTTGAAGGCTGTTATCCCAAGGAGTGTAGACAGAACTTGGAAAAAAAGCAGGGCTGATATTTTTCCAAGATGGGTGAATCCATAGCCTTTGATATGTTTGCAGAGGGTAGCTGTGAGCTTGCATTTTTTTAATCTGGTTCTCAGAGGACATTAGTTCCTAATAAAAAAATAATTAAATTAAAAACACTGCCAGAGAGCCTGGTTTGTATGTTTTTGTCCGAGTGCTGTCTTCCTTACTGTAACGCCACTAGGACTTGAGCTTTTCTCCTTCCTCGGTCCTCCCTGGTCCAGAATATCCCCACTCTTACCCCTTTCCCTTAAGCAGCAGAGCAGGACTTAGTGGGACTGGGCTTATTTCTGAGCTCTTCTGTGCCTCGATTGCCTGGTTACTTCAGGTTGAAGACCTTCCTGCTGTGAGGACATTTGGTTTTCTTTCCATCTCTCCATTTCATGACAGTTCTAGAGTTATTAACCCCTCTCTGAAGTGGCTCATATTTAGTTAAAATTGGCCAGTGGCTTCAACCTTGTCAGGGCCTGGAGGAGAGGAAAGGACAGACAGACATGATTACATTTGTGAAAACAGGTTGAAGCCCAGAGCAGAGCATTAGTTACTACTGGTGTAGAGTGGGAAAGACTAGAAGGAAGGTCAGCTGAGCTTTGGATAGGAAGATGGTGGGCAGATGATGTGGTATTTTATCAGAATAGCCTCAGGCTGTAGAGGTAAATACAGGGCATAGGGGTTTGGTACAGAATTTTTAGTGCCCCATATTTTGTAAGAGTTGAATTCTCTTCAAAAGATGTACTCCTCCATTCACGTAAGTCCTGATGTGAGAATACAGTGCTTGCAGAAATGCAGAATGGGAGGCTCATGCTGAAAGGTTTTACAGAACTCTTACCTTTTTACTGTTGCTCAGTGTTGTATAAGAAGTTTGTTTCAAAGTCATAGAAGTGGGATTTTCCTGGAAATAAGTCGGTAATGAAATCCTTTATTAACTGTTCATATTTATGCAGAAACCCCAGAATGTTAAATAAGGAGAATATGCACTGGGTTGGGGTTACTTTTTTGTGCAGTTTTAAATTGAGCAGTCTGAGCATTTTAACAATCTTCCTACTGCTATATGACACCTTAATAATACTATTTAAAAGGTTCGAATTGTTATTTTTGATGCTGGGTCTAGAAACATGGATGTCTACCTCCCTCTCTGCCTCTCTCTATTTCTCTCTCTGTAAACATATCCCTAGTTTCCCAGCAGGTTCAAACACAGATGGCTGCCTTATTGCGACAGAAGCAAAAATGCTACATTAATGTTTAAAGAGATTAAAAATCCTCTTGGCAGCAGTGGCATATGTTACCAGTTAATTGTAGCACTGGAAGCTTCCCTGCTGTTTTAAAACATGGACTCATTTTACTTGCTTTCTGCAGAGCAGTATGAAATGTCAAATTTGTTGGTATAAGTTTTGAATCCAGTCTGACAAAAATGAGTCATAAAGACAATGTTGTTGTCCTATCTAACATGGTTTTCGAATCCAAATAATGTTCTACTGCTATGCCAGCTCTGGCAGAAAGCTGGCTCTCTGCTCTAACCCAATGATCATGTGCATACTTTATGACTTCAACAGAGGGTGTTCGCTTTTGGAAGGCAATTTTTAGCTTTTCACCTGCATTATTTCAGATTATTGTCATGTTGGCCAAAGCAGGCTGCTTGTTTAAATTACTTTTAAGATGCGAGGCTAGCTTTTTCTGGCACAACCTCCAGTTGGAAACAGAATAGTCAAACCCACCCTCTGATAGCCTGCTAGGAATGAACGTTTTTGTTGTGTTGAAGACATTTTTAACTGCCGTGGTCAGGTGATTAGCACACTGCTGAGTAACATCATTCTTTCCAGATCCCTATTCACAGATTAACAATTCTCAGTAGTGCATTGCTGACAGTGTGCAGCTACTATATGCTATTTTTTGACTGGAGAAAAAAATAGGAGAAAAAAAAAAGAAAAGCTGAAAACTTCTGTTGTTTCTTACTTTAAATTCTGTTGCCATTTTTGGAGTTTCTCCAGTTCATCTTAAACTGGGTAGCAGCTGTCACATCAGATATACATTAGGATAAAACAAAGAATTCAGTCTTCCTAACTAGCCTTTAAACATCAAACAGTATTAACAGAACACATTTGCTTCAGAAAGGCGGGTGATAAAACTTCATGTTAGTACACTGAATACTGTCACATCACCCTTGTGTGCATTTTGACTAGAGCTGCACAGGCTTTATCATGTTTAAGTATTTTGGAAAGTAATTGCGGCGCAAATACATTCTCATGTTGGAAAGGTAAACAAAACTTAGCATCACATATTGCCTGTGATCCTTTTTACTATTTGTTCTTTACCATATGTGCACATTAGGTTTTACAGACAAGTAGATGTGATCTCTGCCCCTGAGGGGCTTACAGTCTAGATTAAATATCACATGGAGATGAGACATTCTTGTTGGTATTCTCAGCAGGGAAGGCCAAGGGTATGGTAGGCATGAACTATCCTTGCTTGTCTGAAAACCAGACCTTTCAAATCAAGGCTGAAACATGTCAATAGGAGAGAGTACAACTGCTCCTGACTTCTTCAGAAGGCTTCAGACTGCACAGTACCTACCCAATATCTATTTCTAGCATTGATATCTACATTTTGAAAAATCTGTGCAAACCCAGATGGTTTTCTCTGCTATTACTAAGGCATGCATTGCCTGTTTTGGGCAGTCAGGGATTTCCAGATTACAGCTTTAGTCATCTTTACATCACTATTACTTGTCATAAAAATGACAGTAATATGAAAATGAAATGTTGTTATATTTTTTTGGGGGGGGCACCCACATTTGAACAGAGTCTTGCAAATTATCTGTTTATTACATTTTGCAGGAAGTTTAATCAAGTCGATAATTGTCAAGAAAGTGCTTTTACTAGACATTGATTTGTACTAGCGTTTTTTAAGAGAAAGGTTCCAACTAACTTTAATAGTGTGATGTAAATATATTGGAAACAGTAGTTTGGTGAAAGCTTTCAAGACTGAAAGCATTATTGGTGCCTGAGAAATACAAATGCCACTCACATAGAAAAGTAAGAAACAGGAGCAACTTGCTTCTCCTTTCAGTTTCTGCTGGAAACCTTCAGCTATAGGTGGCTGTCCAGTAAGACACTGAAAATGAATAGTAGGGAGGACATTCGTACAATAAAACATAGAACTGTGTTTCATTGTTTGTCTGTTTTGGAAGCAGTAACTTCAGCAGCACCAGATTGACACCGCGATTTGTGACGCCAAAGATCTACTAGTTGAACTTGGGGTTCCCTTGTTATCCCTTGTAGTTTTAGTGGAGCACAGGTCAAAAGCTTTACTTATGTAAAGCAGCATCCTGACACACCTAACTTAGGTTAAAAAGCGGAGAGTCAACATGCTAGAGATGAGGCAAGTGTCCTCTTTGGCTGCATGTTTCTCCCTCGTTCTCTGCTGTCCTTTGTGGTAATGTCCTTAACCCATCGTTTTTGTAGATTCTGATCAGTCTCATTACTCTAACTTCATGGATTCTTCTCCTATTATTTTTCCTATCCTGATTTGATTAGATCATACGTTCAGATTATAGATGGTGAAATACATAGCTTAATAAGTCTAATTAAAAAAAGCAGCTTGTTCACCAGCGCAATGAAGATTTAAATTCCCCACATACCACACTGTGGATTCCTGCCCTGTGTGGCTTATTGTTATAGGATCCATACAAGTCAATAGGATTATGTAGTTACTAGAGGAAATTGTCTTTCCCAAGCATAAAAGGTTCTTCACTGAGACAATTTACAGTTACTTAAATTATATTTGTATGCTAATTAATACAAACCTTTCAGGATAGACTACCAGAAATTAGCAGCAAAATTTACTTAATTCTGAAGCATGGGCTGCTTTGGGGAATGACAAGCCTTTGAGCTAGTGTTTGTCACCCACTATGTCTCTTGCTAATGGAAAAACTTAGTCCAGTGGTAACACGTTCTTTTTCAACTGAAACAGAATATTCACTCTAGACTGCAAAACAGAGATCATGTCTTTGAGCTATTTACAGTAAAGCGGTCACACAAGAACCAGTGATATTGTCTAACTACTAGGCACAAAAAATAAAATCTTCATCTATGACAGTAATATTCTGCGGCACTGTATTAAGTCTTGTTTTCAACTTACAGTCAGTATTAGAATACACAAATTGTGTATCGTTGATCAAGCGGCTGCAGCCAAAAGTATTTTTGTAAAAATTATTTTAGATAACAAAGATACAAATTTTCTTGGCCCAAGCTGTAAACTACTTATTTCAATGTTAAGTGCATATCAAGACATCTACTTTCATAAAACATCTTGTGAAGTATCAATTTTAGGAAATAGTGTCAAGAACTCCAGCTTTTCCAAAAATTTGGGTAATAGATTATAAAATAGTAATCCAAGCAGAAATGCAAACTTCCTTTTTCCAGCCATTCAAAGTCTGAAACATATGATCAAAATATTATTTTGAGGTACATAAATCTGTCACAAGATTTGCTCCTACAGAATATCTATTTATCATGAAACATTTAAGTCTTGTCTGGCTTAGTTTAACTTTGTTTTAACTGTTCTGCTCTATTTACAAATTTGAATCCCATTGCACCTCTGAGATTATGTTTCGGTGCTGTGTCTTGTATGTCTTTTGTCTGCATGGTAGCTACATTTTTTTTCCAGATGTCAGCATAACTCCATTACTAATTTTTAAATCACGAAAGGCTGAGAATCACAATAAAATTAACACAGTGCATCATAATAAATACACTTACTTAAATCTAAACAAAATCACTTTATTAAGAAAATCATACTGTTTTCTTTGATATTACAAGTATGGCCAGCGTGCTGTGTGTTAGAAGCATTATCACGTACTGTAATGTGTTGTAGATATCCCAAGTTTTGCATATTATCTCTTGGAAAATTCTAGAGGTTTTTTGAGCACTGTTAGGAACCTCACTTACTATTCAGTAGGATTCCTACTGAAGTTTTCTCACTGATACCGCAATCAGTTGTTTTTTTCTGCCTACTCATTCCTTCAGTGTTCTGGACTCCTAATGTAACCAAGTCAAGCCCACCTTGGGAAGTTGGTTTTTCTTTTTTCCAAAGGAATCCAGCATCTTTTTTATACTTATATTGGTGCCTTTGGGAAACTTGTGGTTCAGTTTCTGGAGTTTTTTTTACTCCCTGGGATTGGGATGGCATACTAAAGTACAGAATGCTTGTAGGATTGAGCCAGTCAACACTTAACAGAAGACTGAATACACCACATAGCAGAATAATGAAAGCAACATTATCATCATTTATTTATTGTTAAGGATAATGCCGCATGAATTCTTTTTCTACAGGTAGATTGAAGATGGAAATTGTCTTCTGATTGTGAGGGTACTTGAGATTTATCAGGATTTGAGCTAACCTACATTAAAAGCTACTTTTGTTCCACTGCTTACTGATACTCTTTGTTAAAATGCTGAACACACAAAACTTTACATAGGCAATTGGAAAACATTTTATAATTTTCTGTGGTACAGTGATAGACATCACTCACACTGTTTAAATTACTATTACTGGTGTCCTATTATTTGTTTACAGTTTTATTGGAGCAACAAGATGAATGCAGATGTAGCAGCAGTACTAATTCCTTGGGATTCACAGATATCCTAATTAAATTATTTTCATACTTTGTTTTCTGCAAGTGAATTTTGGAGTTGAAGAGGAGAGTGGTTTTATCATTCTTTCTCCTATTTGAGAACTTGTGATTGTAGCATAAACCATCAAAAAATTAGTCTTTAATTTTGAAGCTATAGTGAATTTGCTAAAGATATAAACAAGCATATTTAAATAGTTGCTTTGCATTATTCATGTAACTGGAAAAAGATTCACTCTGGGTAGACAATTACTGTGTATTAACATCTTGCCTTAGGGCAGTTGAAATGGTTTTTAATGAGGTGTTACCAATCCTGAATATCTTTCATTTGCCACTTGACCCACCAATTTATTTTTTACTGGGACATCTTGACTTAAAATAGTTAGCTTTATTGTAGGGATTTCATTAATCATATACTATACTTAAACAGAATGTTTATTGGTATAAAAGGCATTTATCAAATTAATCTATATTATTCTAAATAATGATAACTAGTACCCACAGATTGAAATTAATCAGAATTTCCTGCATATTCAGATTCAGAGCCTAAGAATCACCCTGCTAAATTAGTATTCAGGTCATGAAAACAACTAATGAGGCTTCAGACCTATAAAAGTCCACTCAAACAAACATCTGCCAGTGTTTTAGAGGATATTCTGGCCGTGGCATCTGCTATGACCTGAAGGGCATAGCAATATGAACATAACTAAGACAGTATTTCATATAATTTGAGATCTAGAGACCATAGCAATAAAGAGAAGAAAAATGGTTCTTCCTCCAGCATAAAGACACACATATCCACTGCTCAGTCACATAGCAGCAGGCTGAGCAGGAACAGGATTTCCAAAGTTACTTTGTTCAAATGATACGGCTCAGGTACTTGCACTATACTCTAACTAGTGTGATTGAATACTTGGCAGATAAAATGATGTTTCTGAAAGCCTTTGGCATAACAAGTCTGTCAGTGGCTACGGTGTGAATTTTCTACAGTAATTGCTTATATGAGCAGTTACGAAGTGGTAAGAGTGTTTATGTCAAGGTAGTCCTGGGCAGTAATTCTGTAGGATAACTAGAGCTCTGTCAATTCACACCTTTATTTCACATAAACTTCAGAGAAACAAACCCTAGGAGTTAACGTAATACTGTGAGTTTGGAGCAGCAGACAAGCTCTCTTTCATCAGGATTAGGTCAGAACATCCTTCTCACGGTTGGCTATCAATCCCATGCGTGATAAGTTTGTAGACATACCTGTAGTCAGCTCTTCTATCTGCTCTTACCTCTGCTGTTAGCTCCATAGCACAGAGCGGTGGTCACAGTAAAACTACTTTGGATACCGGAGTATATCGCCACACCAGCACAGCGCTTTTCTCCGGCTATTCTTGTTTTAGACACAGCTCAGGCATCTTTATATCCTTCCTTGCTGCCACGCTGGTATTCCCATAGTGCCTCATACACTGCTGTGGCACCAGCCTGGATGCCAG
This sequence comes from Elanus axillaris, assembly GCA_026212715.1. Lineage (NCBI taxonomy): Eukaryota > Metazoa > Chordata > Aves > Accipitriformes > Accipitridae > Elanus > Elanus axillaris. The sequence goes on from JANZLQ010000040.1 coordinate 20,895,311, forward strand.
CATCAAGGCCATCAGCAGCTGTACATAACAGTTCAGGGGTCCAGTAATAAGAATCCTCAGTCTTTTACAAGACCACGATATAGTTGTCTTTGGCCCAAAATCAGTAGTCCAGGACGGGGAAATGGACATAACACAAATCAATTTATAAAGAAGTTACAGTCATCAAGAATAAGAGGTTGACCACTGCTTTGTTTCTTGCTGGAACATATGGTGCACAAATATGATTCAACTTAGGGAGTGGGAGGGGATACAGGGTAAAAGGGAATCTTTTTGGCATATATACCAATACAATGCCAGTTACTCTGCTGGAGTCTCTTTCTCCCTGTATATGTAATCTATGTTGAATTAATTTGTAGTTGGCTGAATTTCAAACACATCAGGTTCGTTTTCACGTATGTTGATGTGATTTTCTTTTGGATCAGTTTCTTATGGTAATTAGACCTCCATTTATGCTACATTGTAATGAGCTTTAGCAACTCTGTGTGTGCAAGCCTGGTGGGAAATTGGCTGGACATGCACAATTTCAACCTCTGCAGTTGCCTGGTTTTGATACACTACAGATTTTCCTGTTTCCCAAGTCATGGACAGTCTTAAGTAGGGCAATTAGTTCTCTAATTTTTCAAAGGAGAGGGTTTTTTTGTTGAGAAATATAAAGTCCAGTGTATTAACTGCATTTTAAAGGAACGAGGGCTGGTTTTAGCTGGGAGACTTACTGGTTCTTCAGATCTTCAATGACAAAGTTAAAAAGAATAAATGGAATGGTTTTTTTTATGGCTTCCAGTCAAGCCTCCACTTGAAGGGAAGTAGTAGATATCTAAAGCAGACTGTTCTATATTTGAATAAGAAGAGAGTAATGCAAGCAAATCTTAAATGTCTTTTTAGCAGAACAGACATGAGGGTTTTTTTAATTTAAAGGAATTTCCACATCAACTGCTTTGCTGATCTATTCAATACCTGAAGACCATCTGATTTTTAAAAGCATTAATCACTGATATTTTGTGTTTTATTGGGAGCCAAAGGATGCTTCATGCACTTGAAAACCAAGAAAGACACCTATTTGTATGTCTAAACAGACAGTAGGACTGTCTTTTCAGGTGGCTATTTTTAAAAAACTTCTATTTCAGTGCCCCTATGGAAGCAAGATATGTGAAAACTGATACACTCACAGATGTTATAAACAGAAACGCTTATAAAATAAAAAACAAAATCCAAGTTTACTCAAATGTAATACATATTTAATGTACAGATCATATAGAAGTATATTTTTTCTGGAACGTAGTGGGAACTTTCTGCTTTTTTCTTTATTGCTCACTGATGAGTGGTTGGAGGTGAGCCCGTCCTTAGTTTTGCTGATAATTCAGGTTTTATGACTTAAACACAGCGAAAGCAGTGGTCAGTGGACTTTGGTTCAGAGCCATCTGACAGAAGGAGTATGGGACAATAAACCACAGTTGGGGAATTTCTGTAACTTTATATAGACATATAAGAGAACAGAGGAAGAGTCCTGTGAATTCTAAGACAGCTAATGGTAATTCCTCCTAAAAAGTCCCTGTAGAGAAATACAGAATGCTCCTCTTTATCTTCCTCACTACCAAGTGGTCTTGGCTAGTCTATGAGAATAGACAAGTTGATGTTTCTTCACAAGATGCAATTATTACTAAAAGGACTTTTTTTGCAAGTATTGCGTGTGGCATAAGCTCTTTGACGCTCCTGAGGTATAAAGATAGGCTTAATCCAAAAAGCCAAGAAAAACACGGATATTTAAACTTTTCCTACCACAAATGCTGGGATAAGCATGACCTTTGTGGAGCAGATAGGCTTCCTGCATCTCTCTGCAAGCAGAACCGTAGTAGGAGTTCATACCACACTCAGGCTGTCAGTATGTCTGCATATGATTTTGTTGGCAGAAACAAAATTTGTTGTGCTCCAAGCTAAGCAGAGCAACGTGAGCACGGTCAGTACGTGCTGAACCTCGGTGGTAACACTGGGCCCAAGCTAATGTACCCCGGCTTTTAAAAGGCTTATTAAGTCAGTTCAGCATTGTATTAAAAATGTCCAGAGGTTTTTTAGTCATCTAGCTAAGTAGGGGCAGAGCAAGACCCTGGTTTTGCCTGTGAAATATCTTCTACTTACCTTCTATGTAATATAACAATCTCAGCTGAGTTTGGCACTTGAAAGCTTTTTTCTTCAGGAGCCTGAGGCAGTAGCTGTAATTGCCAGCTCATAAGTAGCTTCTTCAAAACAAAACCTTATTTATTCTTTCTTCCACACAACACAAGTGTTAATGGTGCAGAAGTTAAGAGCAATTGCCCATTTTTCCCCTTACAACTACCTTCATTTTTCCTTATAACAGTAAAAGTTTATGTTTATAAATACAAGTTTCTTTCAAGTAATGAGCTTCCAAGCAACAAGAATCTTTCTCTCTCAAAATATTTTTGCATAGCAAAAATAGTCATATTGTCTACTGAAATACCTTAAAATATTTAGTATTTTCCTGCTATGTTGTGGTGAAAAAAAATAAATCTAGGAGACATGGCTTAGACTGTTCCCATTTCTCAAAAGAAGTTTGCAATAAATATTCATCTTAACCTGAGGCATTGTTGTTAATATTCGAACTTGGGCTTTTCAGCTTCACACACTTCAGAGCACTTTTTTAAAATAAGAATGGACTCATTCTCAACAAATCCATGTACCACACAGAAATGTATTTTTATATGTATTGTTACCAATAGGATAATTATGAACTTTACTTTCCAAACCATATATTTATTCAGTCATTATGGTCAAAATCTATTGTGTTGGAACAGGCCTAAAACTCTTCCTCCTCACTTAAGTGAAATATTCTACCCCTGTCCATAGCTGTCCTTACACATCATACTCATCTCTCTGCTTTAATGATACAGTCTGAATGGGACGGTGTTGTTCCATGCCCGCCTTGTAGGAGCATCACTAAATCAGATGAGGAAAAGATGCTGTGTCATGAACACTGGAGCCATATAACAGTCCTACATCTTTTCCTTGAAATAAATGTAACTACAGATGCGCCCTTGGCTTTCCTCCTGAGGACAACAATCACTGGTATGGGACCATCGCACTGACAGAGATTGGTCTCAACTGATGGGATTTCTGCTAAATTATTCCAGGAGTCTTGATTCCTCTCCTCCTGGCCTTTGCCATTTTCTTGCATATTCAACAAGTTATTGAGCAATCCCACCTCTAAACTGCTTGTGGTTGCTGGACACCAGCTGTGGTCATTGGGAGAATCTGGGTGCTCCAGCTGTGCAGGGGTTGTGAATCCCTTTTGCATCCCAAATCCATAGCTTGCTTCAGACCAGACCTATATACATCAATTTCTTCTGCTAAAAAATAAACTGTTCCAGGATCCCTCACACTGAGGTAACGCAAGGACATGGATCTGAGAAAAAGCCAGGATAGTGCGCGCATTTACCTCTTCACCAGCTACCCCACCCAGAGAAGAAGGGCGAGAACCCCAGGTGCCTGAGGGCATAAGGGGCACCTGCAGTGTCTCACCTGTGTCAACTAAATCTTTATAACTTTCCAGCAGGTGGGAACAAGCTGTGGCCTACTACCATCCAGTCTAAGGGTCTGCTTGCTTTATTCTTCCAAGGATAAATTGATATGTATTTGAATAGCAGTCCTAGAAAGCACTTGTAAATGGTCCATGATAGCTAGTTTTCTAACTGCCAGGTCTAATTTAAGAACCCCTGAATAAAGGAACGCTTCAAAAAGCTTTTTTTAATAACTGTAAACTTCATCGCAGGTGGGATTATACCTACAGAGCTGATTAATTGTAGAATCTGATCTATAGACAGTACTAAGGAAAAGAAGATGAGATAAATATACGTAGCGTGTACTACGTATATAAAACTGTTTGAAATAGCATGTTGCAAACTACTGAAGGCTGATTTAAAGCAGTATGCCTAAATTTACTTTGCCTGTCTTGCAAAGAGCTTTCCATTTCATAATCATGTATACTTTATCCAGTGTACTATTTTTTTTTCCCCCAATTACATTGGGTGAACACACAAAGGAACAGAATTAAAGTTTGGAAAAATTTAAATCTAGCATGTCATACGTTTCCAGTGTTTCTCTTGGCAACCTAAATATTATTTTAACTTGTGGTGTGATTATATATTGGCTCACATAGGGGAACTGCAGAACTCTGCCTGCTGAGCATCATTAAGCACTTTGGTGCTCGGTGGGAGTTTGTTCATTAGGAAGAGTGTGCTATGAATTTTACTCTGTGTGTATCTCTGTAAGAGAGAGAGAGGGAGGGAGAGCAAGGCAATGAGAAGGAAATATAAGATAAATCATTTCCACGTACAAAATAACTAAATATCAATACTCCTATTTAAAAAAAACACAAAAGTATTGCCCAGAAGAAAGTAAGCATCAACATCAGGGCTATGAAAGAAGTCACCTGAAACCTGTTGTTATTACTGTTTGGAAACTTGTAGCTTTTGCTCAGATTTAATCTGGTTGGCAAAGATCTACCAGTCTGCCATATTTTGCCTTTTGGTTTATCATTTCGTTTTAGGTATTTGGCTCATTTTTGTTTAAATCTTGGGACATAAAAAAGTAAAATCATATAATTTATTTTAATGTTACCCATACCTATACATGAATTCTACTAGCAAGAAAGAGAAGACTTAAACTGTAAAGACTTAAAATCACATAATTTTTTCAGGGCTTATAATCTTAAATCGAAATTTTTCACAGCTCAGAATAACCTAGAAAAGATTACTCCTTTATTTCATTTTATATGTCAGTTACTAGGTATCAAAGACTACGGGGTCAGGGGGTGGGATGCTGAAGTTCCTGAAAAAGGGTGTATTTTTTTTTTTAAGATATGCAAAATGTATTTGTTTTTTCACTGGCTTAATTTTATATTCACATTGGCTTTATTGTAATGTTTTGTAATTCTGTTGGCTTCTCTGATGTTTCTGTTTGTTTATTATCTGTATGGATGTGGAGAAAAATCAAACCCTGGTTTGTGAATCATTTTTCAATACCAAAGCAGTATACCCGCTTGGCGTGACATCCATAAGATTTTCAAACATACTTATTTTAACTTAATATGGTATGTATACATAAGGTAGCATTTTTGCCTATGTACATTACAAACAAAGAAACAATTAATGAAGGAGGAGAGAAATGCAAAAAATGGATATTATCTGTGCCTTTAAATTATGTCTCTAAATATTTTTTCGCGCTGAAAGTAGCAAGAGCTTAAGCAACTCCTGCTGTCTTGTTGTTCGACATCCACTACTGCCCATCTGCCTATTGATTGGTAGGAAACTCCAAATGGGAATTTCATCTCATTAATCATGTCACATCACAGGGATTAGGACAAAAAAAAATCCTTTATGCTTCACAGCAGCCATCTAATGCCCAGTAAGACAAGTGAACGAATATGATATGGATAGAATATCTTCCCACTAATTAAAGGTCATCTGCTAAAAACTGTGAGTCAGACTTGCTCAGAATATGCTATAATCTAAGTCTGCACATGCTCAAGCTTTGCAAAACGAAAGGAGCAGTAAATATGTATTTATAATTCAAATGTTAGTGTAGCTCGAGAATAAAACCCATCCATTACAGAACACTGCAGTGACAATACTTGCAAGAGTGGTTCTCCCTGAATAGTTACTTGCAAAACCCCGTTCCATTGATTCTGTCTTATTCCCCCTCACATCATCATTAATATCCATCCACATGGCATTTCCCCACCAATATGCTCTATAATCCTCTTACAACACCACCAAAATTGTTACTGTTCTACTCATAACCCACATAATCTGCATTATAAGATACTAGGATTTTTCTAAGCCTGTTTGGTACTGTAACAAGCAAGAAAAAGCAATTAAAATTGCTAAGATGTGACTGAGCAGGTGAGGTGAGGTTTCCTTACGGTTAGGGCACTATGGCAGATGAGAGGGACACACACGGCCTTGGAAGAAAGCCAACTTATTAATGGAATTTGACCATGCAAAACTTGTTGAAATCCCTCTAGAACATCAAATGCCACATTATAATATCTTTACTGAGGTCCCTGCCATTCCCAGGAAATCTTTAATTCCCTTTTCAGAGTATGATTATATTTTTTTTCAGTAATATTTTCCAAAGCAAGATTTGTGGGAGGTATTTTGGTCTGCATTTATATTTTCCTTTGTCTCTGTAATGAAAGCTCTCATCAGTTAAAAGGAGGTAGGTGGGATCTGCTTTTTTTGCTGGAAAGAAACCTTCAGGGAATTAAGGTTTATTTTGGCAAAACTAAACAATTAATTATTTTTTGCTTTTAAGTTAATAAACAGTTCTAAAGTCATAGATATTTTGTCCCTGAAATCATTGCTTATGATACTGTATTTAAAATCTTACAGGTCATTTTAGTCATGTAAATGACTTGAAATGAAGGTTAGATGATAACACAGATATAATTTTAATTAAGACACTCACTAATGGGATAAGGTAACATAAGTAGTCTCTCTTTCTAAAACAAGCAGAATAATACTGCACGCTGCCGGTGCAAAGACTGACAAGATATGGATATTCTAATGATTTAGTATTTGCATTTTGAAACTTTATGAGCCTGCAATTATTTTGCACCATTTTCTAAGATTCTAGCAAATTATTCTGTCTCTGAGTACGTTATCCTGAGGAAAGAAATTGCTTACCAATGCTTACAATCATTAGTTTTACAAAGATCACAACATTAGCAGAAAGATCTGGATTTTTCCATTGACCCCCGTGCTTAGAGAAAGTTTATGCTGAAGCCTATATTAAATGAGAAATAAAAGCATCCATATTTTTGCAACTTCCCAATCTCTATGTAAAAGGCAGGGGATGAAGACAAATATTTGACTGTTAGCTGCATTCCTCTGCTGAGTAGGCTTAAATATATTTCACCTTTTTTTTTTCCAGGCTTGTATAATTTAATAATGAAAACTACAGAGGTCAATGATTAAGTTACCTGTTTCTTGGCTATAGTTGATTTGGCAGACCATTTCTTAACGGCTACTATTTTTCAGTCTACTGTTGATATAACAGACTGTGTTGTCCACATTTGTAGTAGATGATGGTATATTACTAGTCTACTGTGTATGTACATATCTGTAGATATTTTTTTTAAAAGACACCACAGAAAAGCAACATCCCTCGTAATGTTCTCAGTAGATCTCATAGCCGATACCATTATTGTAAGAAAATATCGGAGCAGGTACTCTAAATGTCCAGTTGTTGGAAGTACTTGAGTAGTCAGATACACTAGTATAAAACACAGTTACCAAATGCATATTTATTTAAATGAAAATAGAATTGCTTACACTGATTCAGCTCAGACAATAACATATTGGTGAATAGTTGTCCTGCTGGAGTGTTTGTGCATGCTAATTGTCTAAACAAACTTAATCTGGTTTAGTATAGAAACAATTTACAATGACATCTTCAGGTTCCAAAACTGACTGAGATGGCAACAACAACTTCTTTACTTTATGAAGCATTTTCTATTTGTTGTTTTCTTTTCCTCTGTAGACCTATGTATGCATATGCATATATATATGCATGATATTCCTCCTGTATAAACCTAGAATATGTTAGATTATGAATCACCACCAGCATGCTTGGATGTTCAACTCTGCTAGAGACCTTTTTGAAGAGCTATTGGAATAACCACCAGTAAAAGGACGCTTTCCCATTCCAGAGGGAAATGAAACCAACACTGCAATCAGAGCAACAGCGCCTAGCTGGTATTGCTTATTCCACCGGTTTGGGAAACTCCTGGTTTTCTCTCTGCCATCTCATTTTGTCTCTTCTTTCACCAGTCTGATTTCCCTTATCTACAGCACGCTTCCATCCCAGCTTTACTCACAAGCCATCCTGCGCTGCCTCTTGTGCCAGTCTATAAGCCGCTCTCTAACACGTCCATTTATCAGACCTCATTTCCTTTCAGCTGGGTAGCTCCAAGCTCTCACCTGATACCAGTCCTCTTTTATTTTAATCCAACAAGCTCCATTCTCTCCTCTTTCTCTAATTGGAACTCAGTTTAGCCCTTCAATTTCTGCTTCCCCTTTCCATTCACATGCTGATTTTCTTTCTGTATTTATTCCTGCTTCTCTTCACACTCGGGCCCAGATTTACCAGATTACTTAATCAAGTGTTTTCTGACCCTTCCTACTATTCTGCTTTTCACCCCTCTGCATTTGTAGCAGATCAGGTGCCCTCTACGTTCAGAAACCTGGCTATTAGTAAGAGGGTCACTGATTCCAGAGGAGATCCAGCCTTCCTCTGCTTTTCTCCTATAGCTGCTTCCACCTTAGCCTGGAGAAGCTAAAAGCAGTGTTATGCAAGGAATTATTCATAAATGTCAGCTTCTCAGAGATTTTCTGAGGATGAATAAGGATGTGCAGGGAAATAATTTTTTAAAAAATCATATAATTTTTTTTTAAAGCTTTTTAGGTCATGTCTACATACAGGTACACAGCTTCGTGTTAAATGTCCAGACTGGCTCAGAACGAGCTGATATGTCAATACAGCATAGCAGAGAATTAATAACGATATTGCCAGTAGCTGTTGAGCGTGTCATTAAGGTGTCCTGGCTGGGCGAGGTAATGTGGTTGGAGAACATGGACATAACTATGCAGCAGGAATCATCCTCTGGTGCTCACATGCATTTGTCTGCAGTCTTTCTGCTCTTCACAACTGAGCCCAACAGGTTCCTAAACCAGAAAGTCTTTGCAATGTACTGTGTGATGCAGCTACATATCCTTGCAGGCTTTGAATTTTGATCTTGCAGAGCTGTCAATACTGTTTACTTCCCTGTGTACTGACAGGCAATCACCTCAAGTCTGACAAATATTGAGTAATCTACTCAACCTTTTGCCATTCAGAAGGAAGCTGACAAATCTTTCTTCTTGGCTATCTTATTTGTAACAACTTTTGTGACCAAAGAACAACACTTTTTCTTCAGACAGCAAATTTTCAGAAATTTTCACCCCAAACTTTTCCTGACATTCAGCAAGCAAGCCAACCCATGTGCAGGAGCCCTTACAGTTGCAAGTGGCATAATTCCTATTTTTCTTTTCAAACAATTATTTTACATTCTTCTTACAGTGAGAGAACAGCCACAAAATAGGTTTGATACTTGAACATTATAATTTGGTACAGCATTCAGCAAAACAGATTTGAATGAATTGTGAGGCATTTCTGTTACCTTTGTTACACATCAATGCAGTTGCACAGTAGAGAAAGTGCCAAAACCAGCTGCTTTGATGTTAAGATAAAAACATCCTGAATCTGCCTAGCAGGATAAGGAAAACACATTTTATGTGTTGCTTACACTGTCATTTGCTCCTTGCCAAAAAGACACTATGTTAAAAGTTATTAAACTATACACTTTTAACTTACGGAGTGCATTTGATGTTTATGACCCTTATGACCTGTTTCTGGTTCAAGGCACGCTATGGTGGTACGTGGCATTAAAGGCGTGCTGTGATGGTACATGGCACTATATATAGTGCATAAACTGCGCGGGCAAGGGCCAGGCAGTCCTCCCGGGTTGTCCCGTAACGTGTGAGTTGGGGAGGGCCAGCGGTGCCTGCGGAGAGCCGTGGGGAAGCACGGAGCCCGGCGGGTGTGTTGGTGTGCAAGCCCCTTGCGGGCCAGGTAGCCACTGGCTTCTACGTCTGCGTATACAGGGAGCCTCGAGCAGGGAAGGGATCCGGGATCCGCATCCAGCAGGTGGGCCTGGCCCAGGCCCGCTGCCAGGAGCTGGCTCGTCCCCTCGGCTCTCGCGCTGACGGCTGCAATATGCTGCCCTTGCTTACCGGCTCCCACACCGCACGCGGGTGGGAGTAGCTGCTCAAGAACAGCTTCCCAGGGAGCAGGAACGCTCTGTAGCTGATCCTAATAAAGAAGCTTCTAATGCCTGAAACGGGGGCTATCAAAATGAGTGGGATGTGGGTGGTTGAGCCATTTTTCATTTTCATATCTGCATTTTTCCAAGTTCACTCTGTTTTGAAAGAGGAAGAAAATAACTTGGGGGTTCAAATGCTCTTTTTCGTGATGCCTCTAAATGTGTATGTGCGATGATGTTCAGAATTCTAGTACCTATTGTGTATTTCTTAGTTTTCTTCACACTAATACACATTTTGGGTACTATTTTGAATAAGAGCAGTCCTCTGTCATTTAAATTATGGAAGAATCCAAAGAAGGGATGGATGCAGGATGCTAGTGAGATGGGAACGGTCCCTCCAGATATGTGATTCATAGCATATATTGATTTCTAGTGTTTTATGGTAAGCAAAAGTTTAACAACCATAATTTTATGAAAATGACAATTGAAGAGGACATCTGGTGAGAATTCATTTATGCCTTTTTACATTTTTAACAACCTGGCTATTTTTACTCTTCTCATCCTCTCAAAGGGAGTACAATGTAATGAAGCATGGAGCTGGAACTAGGCCACACCTCAGCTGGAAAATGTCAAATTCTATTATGCCATCCTCAAAAGCATAAATCATAGCTGCGCATTTTTAAAGGTATAAATGAGGGAGGGAACAATATAAAACATTTATCTGAAATCATGCAATGTATTTATAGTACAGAACGGCAGAGTAGGGGTTATTATTTATGTATTATAGAAATATACCAAATATTTAGAGGTTGAAATCTGTAACACATAGTGTCTTATCTTTGCTGAGGAATCCCTTTGAACATTGTTCACTTTCTTGTATTTAATTTTTCTGGTTGCCAGCTAACAAACTAACCTGCTTAATGTCAGGAACTGCTAGTTACTTTGTCCCTTGAAACCCTTGTTTTATATATGAAATATTTTTAATGGTCTGAAGTTCCACATTTCAATTTTTTTAATATTAAATTGTACTTTTCACGCATTCTTTCCCCATGTTTCATTGGTTAAATTATGTATGGGGAGAAAGTGTCTGTCTCTTTGGCAGCAGCAATACCATAGTTCATAACTATTCAAATAAATAAATAGCATTTACTGAGCACTTAGGAGGGGGATGGAAGATAGTTAAACTCACTCACTCCCACTCTTCCTGTTTTCTTCAATATTCCTTTTATTCCAAGAGGAATAAATAAGTTTGTCTTTCTGGGTACGTTCTATACCTCTCAATTCTGCAACACAATTCAAAAAATGTTTTTAGTATATTATGACATTCATACATGTGACTAGGTGATATTTATGGGGACTACTGATATGCTACAAGAGTATGTGATTATATACCTCTATGAGATTTTTTTGTCTGCCATTCAGCCTGTAGCAGATGAGGATCATGGGCTGAGTCTTTCAAATACAGGCTTGTGCAATATAAGGCTACTAGCCTCTCTGAACCCCTTTGTCTAGCCATGTTCCAAAATATACATTAGGCTGATTATAGTGATTATAGATTATGGTATATTTACTGTATAACAAATAGGCTACATTCATCATTATGTAAGTGACTAAAAGGTGGCATGGACCCAAACTGCTACCACCTGAAAGCTTTTATTGTACTAAAGCAGTTATTGTACAAATCGTGTTATTTATTACCTAGTAAATACATTCCTAATTTGAACTACAACTGCTATACTTGTACAGTTTTTGAGATCCTGGTTGAAGCTATTCAGAGACAAATAAGTCAGCTGAAAACCATCTGTAAGAGCCATTAGCAGAACAGAATCACATGTATTTCTGAGGTACATTTTGTTGCGTGCAATTCTTCTAGCTTACATGCAACGATCTTATCATGGCATCCTCAGGTATATGAACTCCACCTCTGATACGTTATTTCTTCTTATGTCCTTTATCCAGAGAGATCTTGTGCAGCAAAACTTTAAGTTTCAAGAAGAGGATTTATTGCTGACTTAGACTGGGGCGAGGGGACAGGATCTTGTCTAATGAATATTCATATCGTTACATGTATCTGTGATACATAAGAAATGTAAACCTAGACTAGGGTGGTGCAATCTGCAGTGCTCTTCAGTTCCTAAAGGCATTTATTCCCTTGGACCTGGCTCAGTACAGCCAATTTTTAGTTGTTCAGCAGAAACTCAACTGCCACTGTGTTGGAGGAGCAGAGATGACAATTACATCTGCTTTGACCAACATTCCTGGCATCATGGACCTACACTAAGAAGTAGTCTGAAGATAAGGGACAAACCTTTGAATGTGATACAGATCTTATTTAAACCCTGGTTAGACAGTGGAGGACAGGTTGAGTATACTACTGAGCCTGTTTTGCTGAGGACACGCATTACAGAATTTAGCATTTGCTGGTGTTTCCCAGCTGCTGAAAGCATGTGTCCCTGTATCACATTATTGGAGGCCATCCAAGAAGTGATAGAGGTTTCTGTTGTCATATCAATAGATTCATTTGAAATTCTTATTCTTGGATTTGAAGGTGAAAGCAGAGCAGACTGTTTCCTCAGAACTGTCTCAGAAAACCCTTGGATGGGATGGGGCAAGAAGGCAAAGTGAATTTGCTCTACTTGATGATATACATATCAACTAATAGATATGTATTAACTTTATGAACTTCTCATTTTCTTCGCTGAGAAGGCCATGTAGTTTTTTACTGCTTTCTAGAGAAACATCTCGAACCAAATAATGTGAATGCTATTTAACTTCATTGTGTATCGTATGTTTCCAGTTTATAGCTAAACAGTGTTCTTGTGCCATAGATGTTTTAGTGTTACACATTTGAAGTCTTATCTACCATTCTGTTCTTACTAATTTAATCTCCTTGGCTTTAAATAGTCTGTCTGAAGTCACTGCAGAATGGATCAAAGGAGGAGCACGCAGCTAATTTAGAAGGAGGTTAAGAAGCTATTCTTAAGAGTTATTCTTAAGAGTTTTTAAGCTATTCTTAAATGTTTAAGAAGCTGTTCTTAGGCCGAAGGGTAGGAAGGAGAAGTTGAAGAGCTAAAGTTGAAGGCAAATAGTTTAAGAATATTGTGGTTTGTCATGTACAGTATCAGCAGTGATTTACTTTCCTTCCTGGCCACTTCATGCATAGGGCACGTATCCACTTTAGTTTGTGCAACATAGTTGTGCGTGACGGTCACTCTATAAAACAGATAATGCATCAAACTATCTTTAAAAAAATGCTGAGGAATTGGGGTGGAGGGGGGCGGGGAAGAAGTCAGGGCAGTTCCCTGACGAAGCTGAGCTATCCCAGCTGTACCTCTGCAGCAAGGGACACAGCTCAGGGCAGCAGAGGAAGGCACTCTCAGCAGGCACTTTGGAAAGTAGAAGCCTGAGCTGCCTTCAGCCTTCGCTCTCCGCCATGAAATCCAACCTGCCGGTGGCAGGAAGCTCCGGCTGACAGAGGATGCCTTTCCTTTGCCTCCAGGTGTTCCTTAAAGTGTTAGGACAGGAGCAGTGTTCCCTGTTGCCTAGCATGCTCCTGGCATCAGTGACTGCTTCTCAGGGCACAGGAGAGCAAGGAGCACCGCTGCAGAAGGTAATAGCCCACTTCTCAGCCAGCTTTTAGCAGTCAGTAAAGTGTTAATGTTCTGTGTCTTTTGCTCAGCCCTAGATAGACATGCTGCTGCTAATTTTCAGCTATCTCTAACAGTTTAGAACTCAGCAGAAATTGGGCTTTTTAGTGTTTGAGTAGACATTTGGCAACTTGTGAAGTGTCAGATGAGTACTGCTGATTTTGAGAAGTAGGGTGAACGTTTGTGTCAGGGAAAGAAAAAATCTTCACAGCAGAAAGCGCTCTCTAACCTGAGACTGGAGGTACCTGAAATAAAGCTTTAAACTAGTCTATTCCAATTACATTAAAAGCCAAATCCCTGCACTGCTGACACTTTACAGACTCGAGCAGCAAATACTGAAATGTAGCTTCAAGGGACTAGCTGCACACTTGAGACTTAATCAATATAAACTGAATATGGTAAAGGTTTAAACCGTGGCCTAAATATAATATACCATGAGAGAATATGGCTGAAAAGTCCTGTCTGAAAGTGCCAGCAGGGAGAGGCACCAGTCTCTAGGATCCAGCAGAGCAGACTTCTCTGCTCTGGGAGTTCCTGCTCCGGAGAGGAGCCACAGCCTCGCATCTGCCTGGATGTCCACTCTCCCACCAAGGCTGCAAAAGGCTCGCGAGGGTCCTCCCGCGCCGTTTCCCAGGGAGCGGGGGGCATGCGGAGCCCCCGCCGCCTGCGCTGGGCTATGCTGCGGAGAAGGGCGCAGGTGCAAGGACTCAGATTTCCTGCTTTTTTTTAACACCGTTGGGACGTAGTCACTTCCCTGTAGTTTCTCATCTAAATGATAAAAGACTTGGTAAATCTGAAATGTTATTCACTGGACTATTGTTATGGAATTTCCCAATTAGATTTATCACTGTTTTTATTAATTCCATTTAGTCTATTAATTTACCCTCTATTAATTTATCACAGCTTTCTTGGGTTGGGCTTTTTTCCCCCCTCATCTGCAAAGTGCTCAATGTTGACAGTGACGGAAACCTCACAGGAAGCACTGACAAGGTTTGAAAAATAATTCTGGAGCCCTTGTGTTGCTAAGGAAGTTTCATCAGTAGAACCAACGATTTGAGATTGTTTTCTCAGCAGTGCATGAGATAAATGAGAACTATTTCCAGATTCAGTAATTTTGAAATCTGAAGGAAAGATCTTATCAGTTTGCTGGCCACCCTGAATAGAATACATCAAGAAAGATTAATAGGAAACAGGGATACCTGTTTTGGTTTATAGCAACAAAAAAGCCCTGCAAAAAATATTTTAAGTAGCTGGGTTTACCTACTTCATTTTGCATTAAATATAAAATCTATATGGTTTTATAACTAGACTTTCAGTATACACTGCTAGGATAAGCAAACTGTTTTATGAAAAGAAAAATAGGTGAAATCTATTAAATTATGAAAGGAGACCCTGTTTGAGGTCTGATATGCTGGAGTATTTAAGGTATGTTTTGGTCTCTTCCAATTTTTTCCCAGTGGATAAAAGAATCTCTCAGGAAAACTTTATTTGCACTATTTTAACCCAAGATGCAGCTGTATTAGATGTAAAAGGGAATTTTCTTCTCCACCAGCTGCAAAATTTGACTGTTGTGAGATTCACCATCCTCAAATATATGACAAATATATTTAGCAGGCTCATAAATACAAATAATGTGAAGTCAAAAGCCTATGTCTAAATACAAACAAATGTCAACCTTTGTTTGTTGAGGCTTTTCCCTATCTATAGCAAACACTGATTATATTTATTAAATATGAAGCATTCCACTTCCAAAGGAGTAGGACTGGGAGCATGGCGCAATAGTGGCAGGTGATATTTTACTGTAGCTGCAGCATGCTTGAACCATCCAAGGGGAATACATGACACATATCTGTGTAGCTCAATTTAATGTTCCTGGTTAGACAAGCACAAATGTTCATGTGCAATGCATTTGCAGCATGTAGGTATTCGTGTCACAGTATACTACACAGTATATATTTGGAAGCTAATAGGAATGTATGAAATCTTTTAAATAGATCATTAAAATGTGTAGAATACTTTTTAAACAGAAAAAAATTTCTGTATTTGTAAAGACCATCAGTGTAACTAAGCTGCCACTAAACAAAAGCATATTTAAGTAATGATAGCTGTTGAATAGTGACATATGTTCTTCAATGAAGAATCTATTATTTTTATTAGAATTAGTCTTTTATTTTAACTTCAGATCTTGTGTGTGTACAGTACTATAGGTCATAAACCTATTGTAACAGTAATTAATCTGGTGTGTTGTTCAGCATTTAGAGATTTTAAAGGTACATTTGACTGAGTTGCAAATAAAATCTCTCCAGGTTAAAAGTGTTCCATTTGTATCATGTGGATCTGGTTTGAAGATTTCTGGTGGAGGAAGGAGGGAGCTATTTTTTTCCTTTGCCAATAAAAATAGATCCCATCTATTTTTGGACTCTGAACACAATCTACGTTTCTAATTCTCAGACAGTGACTATGACTCACTGAATATATTTCTAAAGTCTGAGCTTCAAGAACATAAAGATACTGGCCAGCTCCTCAGCTGGTGTAAATCAGCATAACTTCTCTGATCTTTGTTAAGCTGGCCTTGTGGAAGATCCCTCTTATGCTTTTAGGCATTTCTGTTTTCTGATGCTTTGATTTTCCTTTGCTCTTTCTCACCTCTCTGGAACAGTTTCAGACTATCAATCCGTGAAGGTCAGAGTTATTTTGGGGGCCAGCTCATTTGTTACTCACTTTTTTTTCCCCATGGGACAATATAATGTAGGCTCTAAGCATCAGTTTGCTTTTATATAGAATAGTTAATCTGATCAAAGCACTCCAAATGTGCTCTATGCAAACAAATTCCTATAAATCACAAAGCAGGACCTAATCCGTGTCCTCCTTTAGCTTTTTTCTACTCCTGTAGTGTAGGTGTGTTTTTCTCATACACATTTCTGTCATGTGGTATCTATTTCCATATTTATATGTGTATTTTATTTCATATAAATGGACTTGGCGTATGAATTCTTACACAGAAACTAGTGTACAGAAAACTAAATAGGAAGGTTACAATAATTAACGTGACAGTAGATGACTGCTTCCTCTTTTCAGTTGCAAAAGAAATGTCCAAGTCTGCCATGTGTTGGAGCTGCAGCCAATCCTTGGCTAACGAATTTCAGTAACTCCTTCCTATGTAAAAATTATCTGTGTGAGTGTGTCCGCACGTGCATGTGTGTATTTTGGAATCAGTCACTTTCTTTAGGCTCTGATATCGCATCCTGTTATGGAGGAAGCAGTAACTTTGATTGTGTCTTGATGCAACAAATAAATAATTTTGGAAAAGTTTCAGTAATAGTCAACAATGGATTATCAGGCAATGCTTCCCTAAAGGCATGCAGCCTGGCCAGAGGATTTGAAGGTTTTGGTAAGTCTACCATCCATGAAGAAATCTACCCACTTCATTACGTTCTCACAAGAATTTGCCTTTTCCTCTGCAGTAGTAAGCTTAACTTTAAGTGAAGTTTAAGTACTATTGTTAAAAGATTGTAGTATGCCTTTCTTTTATGAGTGTGCAGCTTTGTTTTATGAGTATGCACCTTGGGGTACAGATAGGTTTCTAACCATCCTCTTTTATTTCTCTTCCCAATCCTACATACAATCTTTTCATTAGCTTGTTTGGGGGGAGGGGTGGTGTGTCCCCTGGTTTCTTTTTTGTCAGGTATTGTTATATAAAGAAAAATTAATACAAGGTAAAAAGTAGATGCCTTTAAAAAGGTAACAATAAATCATTCAAAGTCTGTCAGTTTTCTGCACAGGCTGCTAGAAGAATAGATTTAATGGATCTACATACAACAGAGCTTTTCTATATTGCTTAAGTTTTGTCATCTGGCAGAGCATTACATCATTTGGAAGAAGCCCTATATTGTGGGTAGACTTTCTCTACTGAAGTGATACTGATTTCTGACAAGGAGTACTTTGGTTGAGGGAGGAGTCCATGGATATCTCCTCAAGTGTTTCTTGATATATATTTTGAGACACAAAGCCTAAGAATACAGCATAGAATATGGTAATGCAGAATATAGAAAAAAGCTGTTGATTACCATTTGTATTTTTAGTCTCCTCATTTCAGGAGAATGCCAAAAGCAAACTTCAGCAGTCATATCCAACTGTATTATTCCTCATGACAGTATAAAATACTGAGACAGTTCCACAAACGAGATTAAGAATCATAGTTTGTATTGCTGCATAAAATTGTGAAAATTGTATAGAAATCTGTATCATGGATCATAAGTTAATGTAAAAACTCCAAGCTATTTTTTTTTCCACTTTGTCTGTTTAAGCTACTGGGCAAGTTGTTGCATGAATAAATATATTTTCTTCCTCTGAAACTGTGTAATATTAAATGCTGTGTTGTTGGCATAAAATATAAGTTGATCAGACAGACAAAGATTATTATTCTGACAACTGCATACACAAGGGTATCGTTGTACATTGAATTTCAGTGTGTAATATGGTATAAATCTTCATGAGAGACTCAACTTTTATTGGCTGCACAGAAGGTGCTTTTCCTTATTAAATACGGGAGATGGTCCCAGGGGATTTTTTAAAAATATCTTTATCCATTTTTTTCATCTAGTCTCTAGGCCCTGGAAGGCTGACAGATACAGCCGTGTAAGCATTTCTCTTCTGAATGCTTGACTATAGAAACAGTCGTGCTTTAGCACTTGAGCCCCTGTAATGTTTTGCCTCAGCACAACCCATCAGATCCCACACAAGCTTCACCTTTCCCATTCCATAAGTGGATGTGTGTATGCCCTGTCTATAGCCTGTAGGACAAAAACCAAAACAAACCAAAACAAAAAAAGGGCCTTAATTTAGTGAAATATTACCAATGAAACGCTAAAATGACAGTGGTTTGGATTCTGTACTTCTGTCATCGCTTGCTATCACTGACTCGTCATCCTCTCATTACAAGTGCTGCGGATTTTCAGGGCACGGGGACACCGACAGGCGTTCTCACTCTGAGCACTGCGCCTCAACTGCCTTTCACTAAAAATAAAACCCAAAGGGCTTGAAAAAAATCTATTTAAGTGAGTGTAGTTCTCCACCTTCGCTGTGAAGTTTGTGGTCCCCTTATTTGACTTCACTGTCTCCCAGTTCAGAAAAACTTTTAGCTGTCATGTTGTCTAAACATGGGGTGTATATGCACACAGTCTGCCCACTGTTCATTTTTGGGTTTCCTGTTGCATCTTGCCGTTTCCTGGAGCTTTGGTGTGTTCACACATTTTTATACATCTGTGCTTCGTTACTTCCCCAAAAATGTAGGTTCTAATACAATACAGGTTTACATACGCTTCTGCTTTTGTTTTGGATCGACCCATTCAGACAAACAGGCCTCTTCATTGTACATACTTCAGTGCTCAGATGGGTTATGGTTTATAGAGCATCTAAAGTACCTGCTTTGTATGTAGATAAGACTAGTTTTCTAAGGTGGTCAACCCAGTCCAGCTATACAAAGAATATTAGCAGTGCCATGCCAACTAGTGAAGCACCTAGCTTTCAAACTGAAGTTTAAAATTAGGCATTAAGTGTGGGTGAATCCCACACCAGAGGGACCTTGACAGGCTTGGGAGGTGGGCCCGTGTGAACCTCGTGAAGTTCAACAAGGCCAAGTGCAAGGTCCTGCACGTGGGTCGGGGCAGTCCCAGGCACAAATACAGGCTGGGCGATGAGTGGATGGCGAGGAGCCCTACGGAGAAGGACTTGGGGGTATTGGTGGATGAAAACCTGAAAATCGGGCGGCAATGTGTGATTGCAGCTGAGAAAGCCAGTTGCATCCTGGGCTGTATCAGAAGAAGCTTGGCTAGCAGGTCGAGGGAGGTGATTCTCTCCCTCTACTCTTGCCCTCGTGAGACCCCACCTGAAGTACTGTGTTCAGCTCTGGGGCCCCCAACACAAGAAAGACAGGGACCTGCTTGAGGGGGTCCAGAGG
>JANZLQ010000040.1:20930222-20941160 GCA_026212715.1 Elanus axillaris
ATGCGGGCAGGCGGGAGGGAAGGGAAGGGGGAGTAATTCCTGTATGTGCTTAAAAATACTAAAACTCCTTTCTATCTCCGGGGACCTAAAAATGATCTGTTGCAACAGGCTTGGTTTGGTATGGTAAGCTTGTAAAAAGTCTCAATATTTCTTAATACGGCAGTTTTCGATGCAGCAACAGTAAATTGCTTGAAATTGTCCTTCAAGTTTCATGCTACAAATCCTGTTCTTCACACAGTACTGAAGGCATCAAAGGTTGGAAGGGACGTTTTTCATGAACTATATAGTCTTCAAATAGTGGTCATTATACATTTTTCAACAATAGGTGTTTTCTTCAGTACATAATAGTAGGTTTGATGTATGTTCTGTTTTCTGGAGGAAAAAAAAGAAGAAAAAGGTCAATTACAGTTATATGTTTTATAATTAACTGAAACTTAGGTGGGTTTCCTTATTTGTTTGTGGACTTTTTTCTTCTCAGGCCAAGTTATCACAGAGGTACAGGTGATATAAACTATTGACCACATGGGAATGGTTGCACAGGAGAAAGAGGCAGTGCGCAACAAAGCCCTCGAGACGCAGAGACACGAGCCGGTCGGAGCACTGACTGCCTCCTAACCGGGGTACGGAGTGGGGGGCACTCCGCTGGGCTACAAAACCACCAGCCTTGTTTCCAACGGTGCTTGCCAGCCAGCATCTGCTGAGTAGAGGCTATAAATACTTTCATTTGGATTTTCTTCCTTTACTGCATTTGCTTTTTAATTGAACACTCATTTTCCTTCCCTTTTTTTTTTTTTCCAGCAGGCAGCCTGTGTTGCCTCCGTAAGACAGACGGAGTAACATGGCATCAGCTTTACAACATACCATTATTACATGCACAAAACCTTCTAGGGAACAGTGTGTTAAAAAAAAAATCGCATTGTATTAAAGAATGTAATAGAAGTAAATCAATATCTGTTCTTGGAAAACTGCTCTTTCATTCAGAAACCACCACTTTTTTTTTTTTTTAATTATTTTTCTTTATTTAGGGAAGCAAGTAGAAAGCCACTTATTTCCATCATAAAAATATTCCTAGTTATAGTACCTATGAACTGTGATTTTTCTCATTAAACAACTCCTTTAAGCCCAGAGGAGAAATAAATATTAAAACACCCACAGAAACTAAAGCTAACAAGAATCCATATTCTTGTTCATTATACAATGAATCATGAATCCACCCAGCTAAACCCGCAAGTACTGATCTTGAAGATGATAGCAAAATGATAATATTGAGAAGCATTTTGTATAATGTTGACATCTATCCCATTACTGTTTTACATATGCCAATACCGAACACTCATAAGGAAAGAACAAGTATTGACCTGCTAACTGACACTGATCCTTGGAGCAATCTCAAAGTTTGCCACATTTCAATTTCAAAATGCATTTCAGCTATAATATGAGTGATTTATCATTTAGCAGTAGCTGTCAAAGTAACCTCCTAGATAAAACAAAAACATCTGGAACCATAAACAGAGGAGAGCAGTAGCTGAATTTTAATCCAAATCCGACATGTTCACTTCATTAGAAACAGGAAACAGCTAATTAGTAATTGAATATTTCATGGTTTTAAGGAGGCTCAGACTCTCGAAACAGAGATGATTTAATATGTATTTTGGATGTAAACAAGAATAAAGATCGGAAGAGTCAGGGACATAACATCTCCGGAGGAACATTTGGGAGCATGGGAACCTCCGAAGCAGTGACTAAAATTAGTTTCAGGCCTTCGGCTGATTAAAATTATTGTCTTAAACTTAGTGGGGCAAATACTAAGGCCTGGGGAGGGCGTAAGCAGAGATGCAAATATTGAACACTGGGGGGTTTGTTTGGTTTTTTCTTTTCTTTTTTCTTTTTTTTTGCTTTTCTCCTTCTGGCTATTAGGAACTTCTTCCCATGGCAGGCTGTAGGTGCTCTAGCCTACACTAAACAGCTGCACTTCTAAAAAAGAAAGACAGCCACTGCCAGAATCTGCAGGTCAGCATGCCTGCCCTCCAAAAAAGTCATACCCGTAGTCTTTACAGGCAGTCCGAAAGACTGACATTCTGCCACAGCGTGCTTCTCGCGAGGCAGCAACACGCCCGGTCCGCGTTCTGCACCGCAGCAGCCGAAGCGTTCCGCGTCACGGGCGCCTCAGCCCGCACCTCTGCTCTCCGCCGGGACCCCGGCGCAGCCGCCACGCGTGCCGGGGGGTATCCTCGCCCCACCACCTACACCGCGTGGGGGTCACGGACCCGCTCGGTGAACAAACCCCTGTACCACCAATGGAAGTCCGCAGGAATCAGGTACGTAACTCGCTATTTAAATGGCCGCTGGAGGTGGGCTCCGTCTCCCGATACCGTGTTTGGTGTTTGTACAGACAAAGACAGCGAGAAGGAGACCACAAACGCGCACATTTACGGTGCTGCGCTTGGTGACATGGACTCTGTCTGCAGAGAGGAGGGGAGAATCCCGACGTGCATTCAAGGGAAGAGTTGATGTATTGAAAATGGATCAGTAAGGATCAGTAATACTAGTTTAATTCTTGGTATTTCTATTGTATTTTAAAAACTAGTTTTCAAATTAGGGTAAGAGGTGGTCATCAAGGGTACTGCGGGCTGATGGACTGACTTCTTTCAACTTTCAAACAGGTTTCAATTTTTCCTTCCTACTCCCTTTATTTCTCAAGGGAAGCTCAACGGAGGTATCTGGAATACCTGTAAGAGAGAAAGTAAATGCCAAAGCTCAAGCACAATGCAGCCACCCAGGAGGTATTATTGATCAGTAAACAGAAAGTGCACAGTTAAATATTTCCTTTTTTATAAAGCTCTCAATTATTCTCCAGGAATTAAAATACTTTTTTGTTGCTGTGCAATAAACTTAACTCCATGGTATTAACAACGTCATACAGCAACCACCTATGAGGAATTAAAGTGCAAGGAGCATCTGTGCTACCACTTAGATGTGAAAGACAATGCGATGTTGTCAAATTCATCTTTCTGAAGAATATTCACCATCCCCTCAGTGTAGCTGACTGCAAGCTACATACCATTTTACAGCGTTTTACTGTA
The DNA here is from genome assembly GCA_026212715.1 of Elanus axillaris. Taxonomy (NCBI): domain Eukaryota; kingdom Metazoa; phylum Chordata; class Aves; order Accipitriformes; family Accipitridae; genus Elanus; species Elanus axillaris. The sequence continues at coordinate 20,933,306 of JANZLQ010000040.1, forward strand.
TTATATAGCAAAGATTTGAATAAATCTGTGTGCAATAAATGTATTCTTTTATTAGGTTTATCCCTTAATCAAATATTCATTTATGTGGGCTTCATTCTATTAAAAAATGAAATTATACAAAGGTGAGCAAAAGCGTAGATTTACAGTAGTTTAAAGCCTAATCTCATTCTCTGGGGGTAATATTGACAATATAAAAACTGTATAAATGATATTCCCTAACACTAAAATATGCTTATGAGCCCCTTGTGCATGTTATACTGCTTTACAACCTACAGTGAAATGCATGACTGGCTTAATAAGCAAGACATTTAGAAAGGATTTTTTTTCTCCTTCACAATGTATAAGACAAGTAAAGATCTCACAATTTCTCAGTGAGCCAAAGCCTATGTTAATAATTGTAATTTTCCCTCAGGATGGTGTTGTCTTCCCTGAGTTGTTAGTCCTGGGTATATGTTCCTCTCTCGCAGCAACAATATCATCGTTTGTCTTTTTCTTTCAAGGTTTTAATGTGTGTATAAAGGACAAATCCAAAAGCAGTAACTACCACCTGCATATTTATTCACTTTTTTTTCCTTCCCTTTCTTCAGCCAGTTCAGCATCTCTCAATTTTCTGAATCCTTTGTGAGGCTTTGTTTGCAGTATCTTTTTTTTAAGTTAGTAATTCAGCTGTATTTCCATAAAAGTACTTTAAAACAAAATTTCCATGTGTACCCTCAAAAACTTGCATAAAGAAACGTGCCCCAGTAATGCTGGTGAGCAAATCCAGTCCGGGATGGGGAGCGACGCAGCCGGCTAGATGCCATTAACTGACACAGCTACAGCTTGGGATTGTTCAGGTAACTTTAGCACACTGTAAATTGGAGGAGAAAGTCACTGGAGGAAGGAAATTTGGGATCTGCTACATAATAAGAAAACAAGGATAAATTTGTTGTATCAGTAACTGTAAATTATTCATGCAATTTAAAAAAAAATAAACCCCAGCACTACATGCTGCAGGGAATATGGGTAGCAGAGATGAAATAATAAACTGAAAATCCCTCTGCCAATTTAGGCGAAGGAGGAGCTGGGAGTGCTGCTAAAACAAAGGTTAGGTAGAGCTGAGACGTGGCTGTGTCTGCGCAGAGAGAAGGGCGGCAGGAGGGAAGAGGACAGCCACGTGCCAGACCTGCGCGCTCTCAGGGGCTTTGCACAGCTCCTGCTCCAGGGGTTGACTCTCAGGATACCGCGAGCACGCTGGACAGGAGCCGATCTCTGCACCCTTCCTAGGCTCTGTAAACAGTCAGCATTTCAGTCAGATCAAGAGCCAAGCTGAGCTTTGGGTGCAGCGACACATGGAAAATACAATGTCCTAACAATAAATCTAACGGACGAAGCTGGGGGTAATGAGTTTGAGTCAGTCTCTTATTTTGCAGAAAGAAAAAGACAAATCGGAGAAGTTTGCTTCTACTGTGGATGACACCCCTCAGAAAACCCCTCTCTCCCTAAACCTCTTAGCAAACAGGAGTGCTGACTGTTGTGGAAGCTACATCCCGGCCCCCGCTAGCAGGGTGAGGACCGCAGCAATTACGAAAAATGCAGAAAAGGATCCCTTCACTACCGCGAAAAAAAAGACCTGGCCTGCAGCCAATTCTCATGTTTCTGGGCTAGTCATTCAGCTGAATGACAACAGTGGGTAAAACTGCCTTCTTTGCCTCATCATTAGCTGTCCAGCAAAACTTCTCCCTTCCATTTATCTGTAAATATTTTCCAAACTGAGCAGCGAAAGAGGAAAAAATAACACACCGTGAGCAGGGCATGGTTTCCTCTAGACTCAGGGAAGAATGTGGACAATAAATGCTGCTCCTGAGAGCAGCAGTACTTAGGAAGTTGGTTCACTTTCTTTTAATCCCCCACTCTTTCCTTATCGCCCCTTTTCCACCCCTGCAGATGTGAGGTACCCGACCGCTGCCCCCTGCGCCTCCTCGGTCCCGCAGCAGGCAGGACCTGGCACGCGACCCTTCGGGGCTGCACGCTCCCCGACCTCCTGCACTGGGACTTCTTCCCTGCTTATTTTGTGCTTCGGACTACCGAGTCGACCCTGTCAAGTATTTCCACATCCATGTTAACAGACCTAAAAACTTGTACATTAAATAGGATTTCTAACAGGTAACAACAGCCGAGGACAAGAGTGTGTTCAGTGAATACAAACTATGCAGATGCTGGGTTGCCGTTGTCAGTTCTAGTAGACGGGGAAATAACGTAGTGGCTCCTGCTTAGGAAATAGTCAAGCCTACTGGCACTGAATTATTGAATAAACGTTTTAGCCCTTTGTAAGAACAGAAAGGTACGGACCTTCACGCCCAACAGTCTCCAGGGGAAACCTCTGCCCACCTTTTGTTTCCAGTACATCACAAAATCTCAGCTTCCTCCCTCGTATGCGGGTGTGTACGTGCTTACAGAGAGAGACACTCAGAACACCACTGCCTACCAGAAGTAGAAGTAACACTGAGACCAAGACCAGCGACACTGTTATTTTAAAAGCCCTGCATTTGTATCCCCAGCAGGCGAGCCATGTAGTCAGTTAGCGCAGTCATCTCCTGGCTAGTTACTAAAGAGGGCCCTTTTCTTGGTTAGCAGCTAACGAGATGGCATTCAGCAGCGCAGTGGCTGCTGTGTGCACGGATGTGACAGTCTGGTAATTGCACGCAAACTTCAAAAGAGTTTTTCTAGAAACACTGCAATATGACACGGCACAAGGTAACTGCTAGAGGTTGAAGAAGTCAGAGCATCCAGAGCAGGACTGGCAGCAGAGTCAGACAACTGCTTGGACAGGAGGAAGAAGAAAAGGCCTAAGACTCAAATGAAGAAGATCGCGAAGAACACGCTCACAAGGAGAATGCCAGGCCTCCGTTTAGTTTAATCTCGAGAGTTTCTAACCATGGGTCTTTTCTTAAATAAAACTGCAAGCGTTCCAACATTTTTTGCAGTGAAAGCAAGACCAAGACAACAGCACTGTAACTTCCAAGATGCTGAATTTGTCTCTTACAGTTGTGGAGTACTCTGAAATCCGGTAGCACCGTTGGGTTTCAGTGGATTGCAGCATTTGCAGGTATAACTTGATACAGTAACAAAGTTGTTAAACATCTTAAAAAACATGACCTCTCTCTTTTCTGTCCCCCTTGCGCCCTTTTTACCATAGGCTGGATTTGAAAGCTGGCTGGTTATGTCAGAATATTGAACAAATACAGCCCAGTTTTCTAAATGATAAAAGCCCAAATGTGTTCCAGACTACAACGGTCCTTCATCTTTGGCAAACGGATAAAAATAAAAAATTATTCACTGTTACTGAGAATTTTTTTCCTAAATCTCTGCCAGGTTACTTCACAAACAAAAGCAGCAGCAGCCGCTGCCGCCCTGGGTCACCCTCCTGTTGCAGGTACAGTGAACCACGTTTCCTTTGAACCTCGATTTCACCTCAGGAAAGTCTGTCTGCCATGCCGCTGCCTCCTTCTTGAAATTTAGAGTCTTTTATTTTTTGTAAATTGTTATCATCAAGTATTATGGTAACATCTATTTTTTAAAATTTTAAGATAACATTGCTTTGCTGATTGTTCCAATATCCCCTAACAATGAAATATAGTAATACAAAAGTTAACTAAGGTATAAACATGCAAAAGGAGAAGTCTCCCTGCGATCATAAAATGATGTTATTTTCTGTTCAGCAGTTCATGTTACTGCTGTTCATGCTAATTAATTAAAGGAGCTGTTGCTGTAATGTGCAAACAGGGAATCTGAGAAACTGAGAGGGCTTTTAGGTCTCGGAGTGAAGTTAAGTCAATCTGGGCGCGGGCAATCAAATGTAATGAAATCACTTGTCAGTGCTAAGCTTGCAAAAACTGTGAAGTTTGACTAGGGAGTAAAAGGATTATAATTAGATTTCCAATAGGATAATAACTAAATGGCAGAAAGCAGTAAAGAGAAAATATTACTTTGTTAGCTAATGGTGCTGCTGTTCGGTTTTAGTTTTTATCAGCACACTTGTAGTTGTGCTAATTTAATTTGCTTTTATCAGCAAAAATGCACTACTCGAATGGTACTTGAATGTCATTTGCAAAAATCATTGATCTGAAGGTGCACTTAATGACACCCAGTATGTTTATTTTATGTGAAACGGAGATTGGCTGATAAAATGGTTGATGCACTATCTTGCTGGCCCACAAGTGAGTTATGGAAGCAAGGCCAGAAGAGTATCTGTGTGCATGCATCACCCTCTCCTGCACCACTCAACTATGCAGGGGCCTTCATGACTACGGCAACTCTTACTTTTCCATTTTCCCAGCTGAAAAGCTTCTCTCGGCTCAAGCTATGCTGGCTACAAGATCATGTACACAGAGGATGGAGGTATTAGACTGTAAAGTTCAAAAGAGTTTTTTAAGTCTCGTCTGCACAAGATTTCTGTTCAATTAATATACAAAGCATAGAGAAAATGAGTCAACTAAATGGAAAAGATTTACAATGCAGATCAGAATGCCAGTATATGAACAGCTTGTGTTAATAAAATAATTTTAAGAAATAAGCATAAAATATGATATGACTTAATCACTGTGAAAGGTGGCTGTGTAGTAGTTTTGTAATCTTCCTTTAAACCGTCTTAAGGAGATATTGGCAGTGAAACTAATTGAATTTCAAAGGAAAGGCGCTGTGTGGATGATAGATTTCTGTCCAGCAGAGCTATTGACAACAGAAAAAGAAAGGTCTGCATTGACGCTAAGGCTTTTTTCTGTGCAAGAGAGATTTTGGAAGCTTGGAAACAGCTTTGTATTAGGGACATGTGTTTTGACCCTTCCTCTTCCCAGGGCCCAAAAAACAAAGGCAGCAAATGAAGGAGGCAATGAGGGAGTGTGCTCAAATTGTTAAAGGCAGCAGTGCAATAGTAGCTGTCAAGTACAAAAACTGTAATCAAAGGAAAAGAGAATAAAAAGATATTACAGTATCAGCATAAATAAGAATGAAAGGGATGGTGCCACAGGACACAAACACTTTGAAATCTAAACAAGCTCTATAGAGAGCTCTTCAGAAACCTTTTTATCAGCTGAGAGTCCTTAGTGAAAAACTGGCTAAACTCATCACACATTTACGTATGAACAGGATTGCCGCACCGGAACTGTCACAGAAGTCAGCGTACACTGTCATTCATTACTGTGGTGAAGACAAGAGATGCCTTGCCGTTATTCTGGAGTACAGGACAGGTTTAAAACTCCTATTGCACAAGTCATGTCCTGCTTTCACAGAGGGCCACCAGGCTCAGAGATGCTGAACGTTAGTGGATATCCAGTTCTCCCTTTCTTCAGGCTTTTAACCTGAACAAAAACTTCATGATGCAAACCCTGTTAAAGCTAAAGAATGATGTAGTTGGGATCAGATTAAAAAAAAAACAACCCACAAGCCAAAAAGCAACCTGAAATAAAAATCATAAAATCACGAGGTTTTCTTGTGTATCAGTAGACTATAGGAAGTGTAAGTTCTCTTTAATTTCTTCTGCTAAGTAAATGGTTGTTGGAAGTAGCTATGCATCACTTTCTCCACAGTTATTTATAATCATTTTTAATGGGAAGACTCATTTGAGCCAACCGCAACTTTTTTTCTTCAACTGAAATAAACTTTTTTTTTTTTTACTAGATTCTGTCCAGGTTCACCTTTGACTCTCAGAATCTTTTTGGAAGGACACTGAGCACTCATCTCAGCAGGTACCATAAATAGGTCAGAACCATTAAGAATATTTTGCTTGTCAAATTGAAATACATGTGTCCCAAGAGCTTATCCTATATTTTGAGTATTTGTGGCAGGAATGATGTTCTGATTGCAGTATTTAGAGCACAACTCTAATCATATGTGTACGTATACATACACACATATGTTTCACGTATATATCTGCATTACAATAAAGCTGTGATTCTCCTTTGTAATACATAGCATATGAACCCAAAATCACAAAAAGAGACAGCAGTAAAAATATTTGAAAGCCTTCCTGCATAGATGACAGATGGACGACAGATGCATACCAGAGGTAAGCAAAGTCAAGCCTTTAACAGTTGAGAAATGCTAGAAGTTATGTTTGTATCTATAACTGTACTGCAGTCCTTCTTCTGTCTACACAGAAGGGGACTGTCTTTAGTTACTTCAACACACGTTATTTTTTGCACATTACCGTTACATGATTGAGTAGAAAGGGTGGAAGCGCTCTAAGAAGAAGCACTTATATTGAAAGAGGCAGCTGTCTGCAGGCTGCGACAGCAGCCAGCGCAGAGCTGAATGGTGTGTACTGAATACAGCACAGGATTGAAGGGAGAAAAAGGTTGGGCTTCTAGAAAAACCAACATGACAAAACTGGACTTTCTCCAAAGTCAAAAGAATTTCTATGGTCAGATTGCTCAGCAAATTTTACCACAGGCGACCACGGATTTTCTGCGTGTCTCTAGCAGGCTTCCAATGGTAATGGACATAATCCTTACGGTCTCTGTAGCTCGGCTCTCCTGAATGATGATTAGACAACAAACTTACTTCACATGCCTATAGTCAGAATGCATCTATTATTCTTTGGGAAGCACTCAGACAATATATGCATGTTCTGTATTTATAAACAGTCGCTGAACAATGAGGAAAATGGAGCCCTATACGACTGCTCATAACATGAACATGACTTTCTTTTTCCACTTACAGTTTACATATTTTTTGAAAACACCTACGACCTTGATAGCTAGGTAAGAATCAGAGGTAAAATATTTTAAAAAGATAAATCATATGTAAAATCACTTTTGAACTAAGCGCATATATCTGATAGCTAAATATGAGGTTCCCACACCTCTAAACAAGTTTAATTTCTGGTCTTGCAAAGTACTGATCTTTCAAAGGTTTTCTATATTGAGCACAAAACCTAAATGAAGGTGTGTAATTTACATTTAACTTAAAGCAAGAAAACAGAGATAAAAACTGTTCTGCATGTCATTTAATTTTTAATATGGCTCATGGTGAACGTATATGTGATGGGATGCGGACCATACTGCACCTTGCATTGCTGCACTGTCATGTTGGGTTCCGTTGTGTTCTATTTCCATATCTGGGATTCCAGCATCTGAAAGACACGACACTGAAGATTAATGCATTCCCCTTCGCCCTTCTCTCATGCATCTTTAGAAAAATATTTATAGCGAACTAGGGTGATCTCCAAGTTACACGGTCTTGCATAAAACATTTGGTCTTCATGGAATTTTCAGTAGTAAATTGTTTCCAAAATGTGCAAACATTACTGGTCTCACAGTGAATTATTTTTAACGTGCTTCATATTTGTCTGACGATCAGATAATAACCAACACATGATATTAATATGTCTGGAAAATTCTCTTGGAGAATGAGGGCATCTGACATGAAAAATAAAAGTCAGAATTAAACTGCGATAATATTAAACTACACTGACTCTGCTGGCCATATACCTGCAAAGTACAGAATTAAAGAATATAGCCAATGCCAGTCAACATGTTTGTGTGTGTATCAGTTTGTATGAGTGTGTCTTACAGGTAAGGACTGTGCAAATTGCATTTAAAAGGCTCGGGTCAGGATGGTGTAAGCACGCACCCAAAGCAAAATTACGTTATGTGGTATTATGTGAAACGTTTCCAGATTTCTGAGAAGAGCCTTCCAAAATGGATTGTGCTCTTTTTTCCAAGTTGAGAAAGAGTCTCATAATGATATGCACTTTTGAACTATTTAATTTCATATTGATAATACCTCTGTATGCACAGTCCTTTGGGGGGGGGGGCGGGGGCTCAAACACCCCAGGGTGTTACGATAACATATGCCATTATCCACATTGTTCCAA
>JANZLQ010000040.1:20941260-20954030 GCA_026212715.1 Elanus axillaris
CCCCCCCCCCCCCCCCCCCCCCCCCCCCCCCCCCCCCCCCCCCCCCCCCCCCCCCCCCCCCCCCCCCCCACACACCCCAGGGTGTTACGATAACAGATGCCATTATCCACCTTGTGCCAACAAGGATTAGCATGAAGGGTATGTGATTTGAATCTATGGCACCTCAAATCCTGGAGAAACATCTGCTTCCCTTGTAACACAGCACTTAGAAATTACAGCAAGAAAAAACCCCATACCTGAAAGGGAGCTGCATATACAGGTTTAAAGTTTTTCTGTGTAGAAGCCTGTTCTGGACTTCTCAAACAGAGAATAACTGTACTGTTGCTTTCTTTCTTTCTCAGATCACTTTAGTTGGAGTGTGAGTGTCAGTATCTATCACAAAGACAACGTTTTGCTGGCCACCCTACAGCCTAACCGAACTCTATGTCAAAGCAGGGCAACCCATTAAAGTATAGTCCATACACAGAAGAGTCATATGAGTAATCTCTCAGTAATATACATGTAAATGAAATATATGTGATGCATGCATATGCAGCCCTGTAAATATATACGATCAAATAAATAATATGTCCATGTATACAATTTTTTCCTGTAAAATTACAAGTGACTGCTATCATATAGAGTTTCCCTTATTCAGATTCCCATTTTGAAGGGAAGTTCAGGGTACCAGTCTATTAATCTAAAAAGGTTCTTTCTTTTCAAACCTTTTAAGAGTACATGTTGTATATATGTAAAATGACAAAGTCATCTGTAACTAATAACAGCATCTGTTAAATGAGACAGACTGTCAGAGTTAAATTAAAAATATTCAGAATAGCCCTTCACATTTTGTTGTCATAAAATTGTACCTGCAATTAAATTGCGGATTAAGATGCTAATGAGCTACCTGATTTGCATGTGCAATCAGATTAGCATGTAAATATCAGCTTCTTGCAGGCACTAACATATATATGACTACCTGAGTGCGCCTGCAAATCAAAACGTTAGCAGCCAGGCCCACAACAGCAGATGTAAAGATCTGTTAATCACATTGCTGGCATGTTGGTACCCTTTAATTTGTGCCTTCCAGAACTGCTGAGTACTCCGAACTGTCGTGCAAGCGGCAGGTGCTTTCCAGCGACGGCAGAACCTGGGTGAATGACCTTACAGAACGTAAGGATTTTAGGATTTTTCTGACATTCATCTCAAGGTGCTGGCTATGTCTGAGGGATCCGATCTGGGCATTTTTATGATCCAGTGGAGGTGGTGGAAAAGGTTTCTGCTGGCTCTGTCCACCCACTCTCCCTTGGGTCATTGTCCCTTACCACAGTGCAACTGCAAGCTGTATATCCACGCCTGAATCACCACCGTTCACTGTCAGTACATCAGAAACGCCAGCCAGTTCCTGGTTGCAGTGATATGCTGGACTATAAAACCCAGCAGATGAGAATGCCTCTGAAAGATGTTGCTCTCGTACTTAAAGAGTTTATATCTCTTAGGTGCTCTAGATAAATCATGACTCACGGTCCATTGCAGAGTGTTGCGGTGGCAGTTCACGTAGACAGGCTTGCCCTAACTTTAAAAAACAGTTTGGGTAGCCCTCACGACTGAGAACTCAAGACAAGCTACAGTCATTCTTTGTACTCAGCAGTTCAGGCCGTTTTTGCAGTCTGCTTCTGTTATTATGGCTCGGTTGCCAGCAATGCCCGACATAGGCAGCACAAAGTTAACATAAAGACTACACAACACTCAAATGCAGCAGAGGCTGAACGTAACTCTGATTCATGAGCCTCTGCAGAGACTTCGGGGTAGGGACGCACAGACTGAACCTTAGCTACTGAACCTGAAATGAATTAAAACTCAACTAGGTTCAGTCTTAAAAGATTCAAACCAAAGCTCTAAACTTTGGCCAGAACCACATTAAGCAAGAGAGGCAAATCCCGCCACTACCCAAAACCATAATCACCCTGTTAGGAGATTAACTCATTTGTTTTTGCTTCACAAGAATATTTGGGAAGTATTCAAAACCTAGTCAGCTCTGAAAGCTGATACATATTTAACAAACTTCATAGGTCCTGAGGCTGAGCAAACTTCAGTCAAATGGCTTTTAAAATGAAGCTCAGCAGTTCTAAAACGAATCCGCTGGGAGAGGAGAGTTCAGAGAACCTTATAGGAACCAAATTTCACATTGTCTTAGCTGGCACTGTAACAGATTTCTCTGGTAATATATTCAACATTTCTTGTCATGGCTGTGTAAACTGCTCTGTCTGTTTCTCTAGTTGCAGACTTATTTTTTTGATTTGTGACCCAGAGCACATGGCCTGAAATAGATTTTTTTATTATTTCAGGAAAGGATTGTCATTTTTTATTCTGGAGTTTGCTTTGTGCATCATCTTACTCTTTTTCACTCAATTAAATATCATTTTAAGCTAACTGTGAAAGGCCAACTAAGACATTACCATTTAACATCCTGAGACCGTCACCTGATGTGGCCTGTTTAAGCGCCTGTTCCACTTGTTCTCTTCTCTTTGATTCAAATTCCAAAGCCTCCTGCAATTTTCTCTTTGCCTTTTTTTCTTTCTTCAAGCGTTTCTGAATTGTTGCTGAAATGTAAATATATTGTAAGAGTAGCTGTGAAAGCACAATTAATACAGGTGATGGAAGCAGTAAATGAGTTTGCGTATGTTCAATGTCCAAGGGCCCCGTTCTAGCTCAAGAAAAAAAAATATAGATTCTGGCATGAATCTGATACAAAACCAAAAAAACCCCCAAGCCATACCCTGCGGTGAAACAACAAACAATCTGAAAGGGCTTCAGATCTTGTTAAAGATCTTAAATCTTATTCTCACCCTGGAACAGCCCCATGGGTTTAAGTCTCCTGACCAGAACCTAAGAGTCTTGGAGCCAGCCCGGTGGTTCTGTTACACAGACCTTATCAATTGGGACTGAATTCCAGCTACAGTTCTGCAGAGTTTGGATGAGCAGATCATTGGCTTAAACTAATTTCTAGCAACAGCAGCAATGTACATCCTCGGAATTAAAGAAATCTCTCTTCATTCTAACCTTTTCCCTTGATGCTGAGAATTAGATTGTACCCTCCTCCTGCTGTTTTATCTAGGAAGATAATCAAACACACTGGTTTTGTCTTCCCTGACCACTCTTCATGGATGGAGGAAGTTTTCTGAATGTGTCAGAGATTTGGTTTTAGTTATGTTTCCTAACAGTAAAAGGAAAAAAAAGTTTATTTCTGCAGGCGAACTGTCTGTGTGCAGTGTTGGAGAATCTGCAATGTCAGTACCAACGGCGTAGAGAGTGAAACCCCACGGATTTAGGTGGTAATTTTTTTGTTAAAAATGGAGCAGCAGTTGGGTTGATTTTGAAGCAGAGTAACAAGAACACCACCCAAGACAGAAGACAGGCGTAAGGCTATTGAGAAGCTGGGTTAAGTGGGTGCACACTCAGATGAAAGATCAACCGCGGAGAGAAGGGGTATGTACTGAGTAACGCTGAGTACATTCGCACTTCAGCCCTAGTGGGAGAAATAAAGAGGGAAAGGCAGCAAAAGGAGAGAAAAAAAACATCGGGTGTATGTTGAGAATCTCAGAGAAATTAAAAGGGAACTTCCCAGGTAGAAAGCAGGTTGAAAACAAGCTCGTAACACTGCTAAGTAAATCAAGTATATTCTCTTCATTAGCTATTTCTCCTGACTGAAGCACTCTGTAAAACGCTGTATAGTAGCTGGCTGTTTGGACTTAGAAGAGGTAACAGTGCAATAATACAGTGTTCCTCTACAGCTTTGTGTTAGATCTCAATGTACTTTACAGTCATCTTCCCTCTTGTACAGATGGAAAGCAGAAACAGTGCCTTGACAAAGATCATCCACAGGCCATTGGTACAGCCATGTAAGATTTGGCAGAACACGGAAGTGTTCCTGACTAATCTTAGTCTTAAACCTAACTATACATAAAGTTAAAACTATAACTACAGAATTGTACAGTATTAATTGTAGCCAGATGATCAATATCTCCACTGGGAACTGCTGACATAGGCTATGATTGTATTTCCTCACCTATATAAATTCAAACAATAAAACGCACCTTTTAAGCCTTTTCCTTTTCAAACCCTGAATCTTAATCCCATATTTAACCTTACTTTTCACCAGCACCAGGTTACCATTCCTTGGGCCAGAACTACACCTAAAAGATCTGCCTCTGCCAACAACAACCACCCTTCCTGTGCTCCCGCTGGCTAACGGATTGTCCTTATTAAACTATCTTTAACGGGCTCTTACACTTGTTTTTTCAGCAATGCTGCAAGAACACTCTCTTGTGTCTCTTCTTTGCATGACCTGAACCTCCCTTCCCTGGTTTAAACTGCTTGGTAGGATCTCTACAGGCCATCACCACACTTCTGCTGAGTGTATCCTGCAGCCAGAAAATACTCTCCTTCTGGGTGCAGCTCTTGTTCCAGGAAATCTGCACTCAGCTGGCGTGTCTGACTGGCATGAGGAAGATCAGTTGGACCGGAGGCTGATGCCCTTGTACCTTCTCAGAAGCAGCAGAAGAACATTTTTCGCAAGCTCTGAGAGGGGTCAAAGACCACTTCCATAGCATACCCCAGCTCACAGGAGAGTGCTGCACTTCTACAACCCAGCGCAGCCTGTGCAGAGGATCGAAGGATGCTTCTGCGCTGCGCTGCTTCAGTTCACGTGTGCAGTCAGATTCCACAGAGCATTACTTACTCCCATGGATTCATTAGGGAATCAAACAAACGGAGAAGTGATGGCACTAGAAAAGGCAGGTGAAATGAAGAGACTAAAAAGAATTTGAGCTTAAAACATAAATGCCTTTTCAAAATTACCATCTATTTTAGAGTCTGGTTTGCTCGTGTGTACACTCTGACAAATATCGCACACAAATACTGTTAAAATGAAAGTTGAATTTATACAAGCAGTATTTTGCAATCCCTTTTATTTATTTGCTTCTCCTGTGTATCAGATACCTGTGAATTTCAAATCACAAAATATCGATAGAAAATCTACTAAAAAATCTGAAAAAACCCTGGGGAAATCCACAGTATTTATGTAACGTTTTGTCACCACTTGTTCATCTGAATCCTTCTTGACCTTTACAGATCTTTCTGGATTTGTGAATGCTCCAGTCAGGGGGAAAAAAGAAGGATACCATTACATGGGAAATCTCTGAGAGACTTAATATTAATTATGAATGTCAAAATGTCATCTGCAGAACATAACTTTGGAAAATTGAGCAACCCATGTGAAAAAGCCTCTCTTTGACTCTCTATACTAATAAAGATGTGCATGTGGCGATGACGTGAAAGACAAACAACTCTGAGGGTATTGATTATTGGTGAAATTCTCTTCTGAGCCAGAAGCCAACGACATCTGTGAACGGCTTAGGGTTTTTGTTGACTTGAATGTGACTCAGGACGTGCACAGTATGCTGTTTGCCTGCAGGGAGGTAAGTTCTGTTTTATAAAAATACAGCAGTCTCATCCACACTGTGACTGGGGTGATGCAGCATTTCTGAACACCCACTGCAATTTAACAACTTCAGTAGTATTTCCTGACCCTTCACAACTTGACTTAGAAGTGCTCTTCTTTGTTGCCTCTTACCGAGACTTGGTGCTGCAGAGAGCTCTGTTCTACACACCTAATTTCAATTCAAAATGCACAGGAAGATAGTACTTGGCACCTACATTTTTGGTCTTATCTAGTTTTATCTTTCTGATTTCATGGATGTAATCGAGAAGTAGCTTTTGGCACATAAAGTACCATTCCTCTCCTTTAGATGCAGATTTGAATTTTAAAAAGAATACTGCCGCCTTTGCAATATCACAGCGAAAAATTCAGATTTACCAATTTAATTGCCTATTATTATCAAAAGCTTCTCAATAGTCATGGTTTTGTCTTAGGCGGCCCCATATGGGGAGTGCTATTGTATCTCACCCTCCTGATGGAAAAAAAATAAAAAAAAATATCTAGGGTTATTTGCTTCAGATCTTGCACTTGGGTAGACAGTTTCTCGTAGTTCCATCTATTTTATTGCACTGAAGTTAACTACAATTAGAACTAGCTGACTAGCACCTAAACTACAGAAATGTGGGCTAGATAAGTAGTAAGGTAATGAAAAAAAATCACCTAAATACCTAAATTACAGACATACTATCTTTCTCAAGTAAGACTGATTCTCAATGCTTGGAGAATAATAGCAGAAAACAAAAGAAATTAAAGCTGTCAAATGAAGAAATCGGGCTGGGAATACACAGGTGGAGTGGTAATAATACATGTGAAAGCCATGAAACCGAATCAGCTTTCCTCCACAGAACCTGCCAAAACTCTCTGCAGCCAGTTGCCCTCCAGGAAATAATCCTTCAGTCACTGTTCTGTCTGCTTACGGAAAAGTGTGCTTCATTCTGTTTTTATTAAATTTAAATCTTTCATTACCAGTGCTAGTCCACTGCTGCTTTACACTGAAGTATGAATGTCAGTTAACTCCGAGTCCTCAATAGCACCAGCTGGAAATGCCAAAGGGTTATACATTTAATAGATATCTAAACTCCATTTTTCATTCACTCACCTCTGCTTTGCAGCTCAGCTGTGAGTTGCCTTTCCAAGCTCTCTCTTAGTTCTCTCTCTCTACAAAGCTCCATCTTTAACTCTTTCTTTTCCTGCTGTATCTGCTTTTCCTGGACTCTTGCATTGTCCACAGCCACCTTCAGCAGGCCCTAAACCACACACAAATTCAAGATCTGAAAATACCATTTTCTTTCAGCAGTGACAAAATTAATCCATTTGTTTCTTTTACACCCTCCAGGGAAACAGAAAAATTAAAAGCAGGAACCTATAGATGTGGAATGCAACTGGGCATCTGAAGTAGCTTAATGTTACATATGCACAGTTTTGTGGCATGGCATCATTCAGTATAGCTTTTGCTAATTCATCCTACTGATGTGGTTTATTACAAACGGAGGGCTGTATCATTGCTGACCTTGATCAACTGCAGGGAGAAGCAAAGGAGGAAGAATGAGACTGGTGAATTTTAACATGACCATTCTTGCCAACTATTAACTCAAATAGACAATGTACGAAATCCTTTCACGATCGATAATGCCAGATAGTGGAAACCTAAGCATTACATTAAATAAAAGAAATGAGAATTGCAGATATAAAATAGTTTCTGAAACTTTTTAAAGAGATGAAAAAAGAAACACATTTTATCTATCATGACACAGCCTGGGCCTATAAAGAATAATTTACCTGAATGTTGGTTAATAGTGTTTCTACCGATGAAAGACCATCAGCAAAAAGAAATGGCGCCGGAAATCCAGGAGGCAAGGCCTGTCCAGCCAGTTGGACTTTATCTAAGGTTGGTTTCATTATTGGAATGGCAATTTGGACCTCTTCTGTAAAGATAGGTTCAAAAGCGACATCAGAAAGCACTGGAAATACAGGTAGAAGTAATTTCTAGAAACTAGCATTCCGTTTACCTGGAAGTCAAAATACAAGCGCATTAGTAAAACTGACACTGTTTCAGTCTTTGGGCAGCTGTGACTGTTGCTAAGGTAAGTTTGCAAAATAGAACAAAACAATAATAAATACACTGAAGCCTATAACGCAGCTGTAATAGAGTATAGACTATTATATCTCAAATTCTACAGAATTATACTACAGAATTATAACAGTATTACGCAGTTCATTAAACACGAATGTCCTTTCTTCATTCGATCGTGTTTGCCATTCTGTGATGTGCGGTTTTTGTTGCTATAACCTTGACAAAATTCTAATCAAGAAATGTATCGCTTCTCTTTACTCCTTTAACATTATCCTTCCCATACTCAGCAGTAAATAATCTCCACTGAGTCATCCCCTCCTGCTTAGCTAGCACCAACGCCACGTTGTCAGTGAAGTGTCAGTGCAGGTTTTCTTAACAAGCACCTTGCTACCCTCAGCCTTTCTAGTCACAGGCAGGAGCCACAAACGCTTTGCCGAATTATCTCTACCGCAGGCACGAAGGGAGCCGGGTGGCCAGAGGTCTCGGGAGCGGCCGGGGAGGAGAGAGTGCTCCGGCACTGGCCTCGCTCCTGCGATTGACTGCGCAGAACTAGATGGATGCATCTCCTACAAACTGGAGAATCGGGACCCGGTAGCTTCCCCTTCACTCGTTGTTTCAAATAGATCATGTTGTTACAGATCAAGCTGTGCACAGACAGCAGAAACGTGTATCCGGAAAGAAACAACATTAGCGATTATTTTTAAAAAATCCTTTTACATTTTGTGATGAGTCAGTACTATCACCAATGAACTCACATTTTTCAATAGGATAAATTGAACGTATTTTAGGATAGTAAATGTATCACCTTCTCTCAGATCCCTATGAGTACTTCTTCTCCACATATTCATTTTAAACATCAAGTTAATTGCTGAAAAGCACAAAATTAAAATCTAGTAGTCTTTAAAGCCAAACTCTGTATGTTTCTTTAACTCTGAAATCTTAAAAAAAATACTTCTGTGTACTATTCCAGGGAAATCCAGTCTATATATATTATGTTCCTGCACTTGCAGAAATCATGAAGAGTATCTTCTCAGCAATTGCTTTTTTAGTAAAGCTTGCAACTAATGTATTGACCATCAATTCATGATGTGTGTGTTTTCTAAGGGCAACTGCACAGCCAGCCCTGACAGTTTCATTTGTCGAGTATCTTGGTCATATTAAAGCCAGGATGTACAATCAGACTGTACCATATTCAAAAGGCCTCCTCCCTCCACCTCTCTCAATAAAAAAAAACCCCAAACCAAAACCCAAATTAAACCATGGTGTCCCTACAGCAGTACTATTATCCAGTTTAACAAACTCCAGGAGTATCTACTGAGCAGCGAGCACTTTTTGCTGTGTTTCTGAAACACACTTACTTACTTAACACACTTACTGACAACGAACCAGGAGCATTAGCAGTTTTCAATTATTCTTTGAGATCTCTGTTTAGGGAGTATTTTGTTGTCACTGCATGCGTTCATTACATGGAACATCTTCATAACGATTCTTCAGGACTAATAACAACAAAAGCCAGTAACTCTACACATCTTCATAGCTCTCATTTTAGAGCTGTGTTCATGTAATTTAGATGATCCATTTAAAAAAACCCAACTCCAGTAACATACTCAGACCATGGAGTTTGTGCTGATTCAGATACACCATTTCTCACAGTTAAATATCTTATATCAGTGGCAGAGTTTTAAAATAAACTGATTAGTTGTTGCATATGATGCCACACAAAAATAATATATAAGCCATGGAGTCACAAAAGACTAAACAGAAATGGCGTTTGAAAAAGAAGGTAATACATGAAGTATGCATAACAGAACTATAGCTGCTTTAAAATCTCTAGAAATCTCTACATTTTGGAGATGAAAGTAATAACATTAAATTGGCTGAAAGGAAAATTACTATTGACTGTGAAGACAGGTTGCATGGTCTATGGTTTGTAATGTTACTGTACAGCAGATTGAAGTTTCAAAATAGTATTACTCTTCTTTAAAGAGATAGACACAGCTAAATTAGGTGCTGCTTGCTGCAGTGAGGATCAAATGCAAAAAGAATCATATTTCATCAGACCTAGTCAACACCAGGAAAATAAATAGAAATATAAGAGGTATGCAGGCAATGATTCATTTTGATAATCTGGCCCAAGAGAGACACATAGAGACAGCACACAGATCTAAGCTTCTACCAAAAGACAAATAGGACACAGAGGGTGGGAATTGGGATGACAGTGTAGCAGAGGTCACATCGATTTTCAGCAGCAGTTTTCACACAGATGAGATAACCCTGGACTCTATTTGGCCCATTGTTCATATCCTACCTGTCCCAGAAGCAATAAATTTCCAAGTCCCAGAAAAAGGGCAGTAAAGAAGAAGGATTCTACTTATGACTTCTTATGATTAAGTTTTTGTGCTAACCAAACATGCTTTGCAGACCAAGGTCACATTGCATGTTAAAGTCTGTAATAGCTGAAAACTAGAAGAAGCATATTATGTTTTAGCGTATATGGGTGGAAACTGTCAAACCATTCATCATTTTTTTTTTCTGATTGAAATCACACTCTGCAAAGATGAATGATAAATGCATTAGAAATCTATTTCAATCTTGTAATAGGTCTTCACATCTGAATGGTGTCTACATCTTGCCCATATTCTGAATAAGTGCACAGTTAGGCAGAAATTTATTAGCTAGACTTGAGAAATCATAATTGGCAAAGCAATTAAAAATGGCATGTGTTGGAAGCATTTTTTGTGGACTGTATCGAATGCATCTCTTTAATAGAAAAAAAGATGTCGATTTAAGCATTTTGATTTTACAGAACACTAAAAATATAAATGCTAGAAGCTGCACTCACATATATAGTACAACAGAATAAGCAAGAAATAAAGCTAGGACAACTACAATCTAACCAAGGACACAAACAACCTTTCTATTTATTGAAACGAAGTAGGAACTACTTTTATCGAGCTTGTTTGTTAAACCTGCCATGCTTTATAATAGCATTCAGGAACCCATTTAGAGTGAAGTCTTTTTATTTTAATTTCTAGCTGGCATCCAGATGAATAGACGAAAGCAAGAATTATATTGCTGGGAAAGAAATACACAGTAAACACCAACAGTGAATGGAGTATTATCCCAGGAAAGCATGTGGAAATCTGCTAGAAAGTTTTTGTTCTTAATTCAATATACTGAAGTATTTCAGCTTCTGTCTTCTGCCTAAGTTGCAGAAATAGGGATTGGAAAACGAAGCATCAACGTACGGACTAAAGGCAGCACTGGGAACACGAGGAACGTGAATTGCTCCCCGCATGACAGGGCATGGCCCAAACCAACAGGCAATTTTATTTGCCAGCTGGTTTATATTCTTTCAGAAGGCATGTTTTGAAAGCCATCATTCATGTACCTGAATCACTTGACATGTCACATCCCTCTCAAAACAAGGTAGAGATATTAAAGCTACAATTTACATCTTGCTTAACACTATGTAGACCGTCAAGTTGTGTCTCCACATACACTTCAAAACTTAATCTTTCTGGAGCTGTATAAGCATTATTCGCCTCCAACAGCTTATAGAATATAACTCACGCATAAAATAAATATGTGGCATGTGGAGAAGAGAGTATCAATTTATTTGAAATTTATAATTATTAATCTGTTAGTTACTTAACCAAGACATCTGATCGCCAAAAGCCTTCGGCCAGCATTAGTAAGACAGTTTTGGACACAGATGTCAGCATGGCAGCTGGGTCGCTCCTTTTCCCTGCCTGTGGCATACAACTTGGAAACCTAAAGGCTGAAATAGTTTACTGCAATTATAATTCTTTGAGCTTCATATCTGAGCAATGGGGAGTACGTTTAATGGTCCGTAGTTACAAAAGAAGCGCCTAGATACTCTAATGGACTTTTCTGACTTTTAATAAAATAAAATAGAGGATCTGCAACATCAGCTGGGTTGTATGTGCTACTCATCTCTGAAAATAAGATACATGTTTATTTGAAACAGCATTATTTGCCCAAAGATCTTACAGAATCATCTAAACCGACGTATCTTTAGAGTGGCAAGACATCCTTGGACTTCCACTTGTGTATCTACTTCACAACAACAGCGATAAGCAGTGGTGTCCAAACACGGGAATTTTGAGAGAATTAGGGCCCAACTTCTGGTTTTTGACTGCAAAAATGAGTTTTCCAAAACAGTGAGATTTCCTATTTTAATTTTAAAACCTGGCAACTTCTGTGTTGCTTAACTGGAAACTAGCAGATTTTTTTTTCTTTTACAGTAATGTAAGTATGAAAAACCTGTAATCTGAAGCATGGTTTATTTCAAATATTTTGTCTATGTAAGTCTGCAAGGACAGGGTTCTGTCTTCAGTGTCTTAATAACTCTGAAAATCCTCCATAAACCTCTGCCTGCTTTTTCTCCCTCATTCATTGCTTCTCTGCCAGGAGCTGAGCACTCCTGTTCATCAGTGAGAAAAGAGATACCTCCTCCTAACCTGGCACCAATCAGACTTAGAAATTTACTGCTTTAACCTTGTGATTCAGGTGCCAAATTTAAAGTCACTGCTGTTTTTCTTAATTACAGTCCCTGAATGAACAGGGTCAATGAATGCAATTGGGGAGTAGCTGATTAATCCAGTACGCTAGCTTTAAATCAGACTTTATTTCATTTTCAAATGATTGATACAACTTGATAGCACACAAGCATTTTTCACTACTGAGCTTTGCCATAAAAAACTTCACTTTAAAAACAGTATCTAATCATTATATATACATTTCCAGCCTGCCCTAAAAGCTTTTGGAAACTATCACAAAACAGTAATATCAACTATGGTCTGCTTCACAGCATCCACGTCCAAGCTGGTCCTCACCTAAGCACTCTGAAATCGATTTTGTCCTGAAGAGATGTTTAATAAAACCTTTTTATTGTTTTCAACACAGGGGGAAAATGTAGACCACAGACACATAGAATCGTTTAGGTTGGATAGGACCTTTAAGATCATCGAGACCAACCATTAAGCTAGTGCTGCCAAGTCCACCACTAAACCATGTCCCCAAGCATCACATCCACACGTCCCAGGGCAGCCTCTTCCAGTGCTTGACAAACCTTTACATGAAGGTATTTTTCCTAATATCCAGTCTAAACCTCCCGTCGCACAACCTGAGGCCATTTCCTCTTGTCCTATCGGTTGTAAATTGGGAGAAGAGACCAGCCCCCACCTGGCCACA
>JANZLQ010000040.1:20955165-20980756 GCA_026212715.1 Elanus axillaris
CAGTGTAAAAAGCTTTACTAAATTTTCCGCGGATAACATCCACAGCCTTTCCCTCATCCACTAAGTGGGTCACCTTGCCATAGAAGGAGATCAGGTTAGTCAAGCAGGACTTGCCTTTCAAACCCGTGCTGACTGGGCTGGATCACCTGGTTGTCCCGTACCTGCTATGTGACGGCACTCAAGATGATCTCCTCCATAACCTTCCGCGGCACAGAGGTCAGCCGGGCACCCAGAGAACACCTGGTCTTACTATTAAAGACTGAGGCAAAGGCGGCATAAAGTACCTCAGCCTTTTCCTCATCCTTTGTCGCCATGTTTCCCTGTGCACCCAATAGAGAATGGAGATTCTCCTTAGCCCTCCCTTTGATGCTAGTATATTTATAGAAGTATTTTTAATTGTCTTTTACAGCCATGTCTGTTACATTTAGAGCAATGTGCTAGCTTAGGAAAAACTGAGTATTTGGAGTAGTGAAAAAAGAGAAAGCAAACTGTGCAAGCAATGCATTCATCACCTTTCCATAGACCCATTCTCAGGAATGATGAGGGTGTGTTTTCCTGAAGGACGTCATAAAGCAGGCACTTAGTGTTTGAATAGGAGGAGGTGGGAAAAAGCAGAGAAATGAAAATTTCACTAGAAAAGCCTGAAATTACAGTTTACAAATTGTCTTTATCTGCGGAGTCTTTATCAAGAGGTGCGTGATTATACAGCTTTGACATTTTCATCAATGTACTCTCATTAATAACACAGAAAATTATACCTATTTATAACTTCAACATATTTACAATATACTCAGATGTTCACATGGCACTAATGGTAAAAACACCTGAAAATATTTTATTAATTCAAACCTGAAAAAAAAGGACCCGAGTTAGATGAGATACTAGGTTTGCAATAATAAAAAATGAAATTGAGAAGTGCAGTAATTCACTAGCTAGACGTCAGAACTAAAGTGTTTCATTGCCAGTAACTTCAGTCTGAAGTTCAGTATGTACAGGTTCAGAAAAACAAATACAACTGATGTCACCTGACTAAATTCTGTTCATTAAGGAGAACCATAAGTACAATTAATAGTAAATCTATAAAAAGCCTTAAAAATGCTGTATTTTATATTCACAGAAATTATTTATAGCTTGTCTGTGTTATTATTATACTTGCTTTCTCCTATGAGCTGCTCCTCAGGCAGGTTTTGGTAATCCAGATTCCAAAACATTTAAAGTTGTTCTGTGCTTTAAGTTGCTTCTTAATCTACGTAAAAGCTTAAATACTATTGAGCTGCATTTTCCATATGGCAATTTAAAGTAACTAGTTACTTTCAGCTGGCAATAGTACCTTATCATTCCTCACAACGACAAGAAGCATTATTTCTACTGACAATAGAGAAAAGTGAAAATGTGAACTCTTCAATAAAAGGCTAGTAATAAAATTACTGTGGCGTGGAAGAAAGGAGGAAAATGAAGCAAAACAAACAAAAACCTCCTCATGGCCATTATCAAGAGGTTATAAAATTTTTCTCAGCTAATTCTCCTATTAACATTCACAAATGTTTTTTTCATGGTGATTTTTGAGCATCCCTGTAGTCTGACTATTCTTTTACTGAGATTTTAAACTGTCAGATGAGGATGGGTAGGAGGAACTTGCCAAGGAAAAAAAAAAAAAAGATTCTTCAATTTTCTTGGCGGATTCAGCTTTTCCCTATTAATGTTGAGATTATTTCTTCAACTATTTTGTTGCAAATATTTATGACTCCATATGGAACAACAGATGTTGAAGGGAAGGGATAGCAGAAAAGACTTCATTTTCAGCAATTACCCTGCTACTTGTTGTCATACTGTAGGTGTTCTTAGTGCATCTATTTTACATACCACCCTGTCCTTTCACACACTGCAAAAATGTCAGTTTGGATAATTAATGTAATACCTTTAGTCCAAATCATTTCCACAATATTCATTTATGAAAAAATAAAAATAAATAGGACAACAGGAGGAAGAAATCAGGAAGGAAGGGGGAAGATTGGAATCGCTTTCCCAGCCCTTCTGGAGTATCTGATCAGGAATCAGATTCTTGCAAAGCTGCATTAGATCCTTAATACAAAATCTTTCCCTTTTTTCCCTTGAGACAGATTCCAGTGACTGCCACCAAGAAGAGAAATCATACAAGAAACAGAAAAACAAAGCTACCCAAGAAGCAGTACAAAACCCAGTAAAATTACTGCATAAGAAAGGTGAAGAAACACAGGCTGGTTGTGATGAGGATAAATAGGAACAGGTTGATGGCGTTCAAGCTGAAGAAATGTCTGTTAACTGAACTGTCAGCTTACCAGCACAGGCAGCCAGAGCTGGCTGGAGAATATCAGTCGTCCCCCCCAGACGGAGAGGTCCACGCGCAGGCAGACTCGCGCCTGCTCTGCCACGTCCTCAGGCAAGCCAGCTCCTGGCCAAACGCAACCGTGATTAGCGAGCATCACCTTCAGATGAATAAACCACGCTTCAGCGCGTGTCCAGCGACTGCGCGTGGGGGACCCGGGAAGAAGGGAGAAGGCGAAGGGTAGGAGCTCAGTCCCAGCACCACGCTAACTGCAGCTACACGCCGGCTGGGCAGGAGGTAGCTGACGGTTGGCTTAACTGGCCGAAGGGGCAGCACGAGCAAGCTCCACTGTCGCCACGTCCCTCCGTCCGTCCAGCACTCAAGAACTGACAAGCCAAACCGCGTAGCCAAGAAAAGGCCTTCTGTGCCTCCACAGTTAGGCAATCTCTTTCATGTTCCACTTGTTGTAATAAAAATATACAATGTGCTGTTAAATAATTTTCATCATCTACTCCCTTTATTGCATGCTGTATTTGGTAGTATAACCAATAATTTGAAACAGCTCTCATTAGGAAGATTCCATTTTTCCCTATTCACAGAACCCACAGAACTATATAAATGCTTCCAGATAGCTGTGATCAGTGGGACCATATTTTCACCTGTATGGCACACACGCTTGTGTTTCTGTTTTAGACCTGAAAAACTCCACCTGCCTGCTAAAGCTGCAAATGTGCCACCGGGAAAGGCTTTTTTGAAGTTGTCTTCCCAGTCCAGGGAACTAATCAAATGTCAGCTGTGCATACGCGCGGTACAAAGTCTGTGTTCTTAATCTCGGGCGAAACCAGGCTGGAATGAAGACGCTCATTGCCTTCTGGGGTCTGGGCAGTGAACATAAGTCCTCTCTGGCCATAAACTAATCCAAAGGCGCACAGGACTGAACAACAAGGAATGATGTTACTCCACGACATCAAAGCTTAGTGACTACCAGCAGAACTGACTGGTGGCCAGGGAGCCAGCTGCGGGGCTCTGGGTGCCATCAGAATAACGTAAAGGAACTCTAAGCCTCAAAGTTAGTCAAGTATAAATATTTTGGTAATGTGTCTGTCTTCTGCAGGCATAGACACAGTTAATACCATATAGAGATTATAGTTACGTATTACATGATTTATGCTAACATAGTAATCATGACACACAAGATACTTCATCTCTTAATATATTATAAAATAGTACCAAACTAAGATCAATATTATTACTGTTGAGTTCCATTTCTTAAAGCATATGTATAACCAGCAGTTAAGTCCTCCAAATATTTGAAGCGGGCAGAGTACTCCATTTCCTGGATATTCGTGGATAATTATTCCTGCTTTATTAAGGTTTATTTTACAACTGTGTAAAATAGGTTATAAAGGACAATTCTGCTATTATGTCCTCCCCTGCTTAGGCTTAATAAATATTATATTCCACACCATCCATTAAAGCCAAGCAGTGGAGAAAATAGGAGTGGTAGTAATCTCCTCCACAGATGTAAAATACCTTTAATAAAATAAGGGTGTATAACAGTCAGGAACAAATTACTGAGGTCTGCTTTAATAAAATAGTATCCTTAAAGAAGTATTACTCTTAAGGTACTGACATTCCCACTGGTGATGCAGTGTATCCTTTCAAAGCAGTATAGCTTGTTAAAATGGCAAGATATCTTTTTGCAATAGAGTGTTTGTGTCCAGGCAGATACAAGGTTTGTATAGAATGCATCCAGGGAGCCATAAAACTGGTGGGAAACATATTTCTCCGTGGTATTTTAGTACTTTGAAAAATTCAATCACTGGGAAAAAATGTTTTGCTGTAAACATCTGAAGAGCCTTATAAAAGCAATGGCTTCCCACAGCACCTGCTTAAATAATTTTAAGAGGGAGTGAGTATGTCTTTGCCCATCTTCTAAAACTTGTAGAAAGCTTCTCCTATTAATTTCCCTGGTGCTGTCAGGCCAGGGCACTTTTAATCAGAAATAATTATGAGTGCAATTGGGGGATGTTCACCAGCAGGATTTTTGCACTGTAGTAATAAGACAACTTTCAAAACTGATCGCTAGGAGAAATATGATTACCTTAGCAGGAAAATAGACCCAGAAAGATGATCACCTTCAAAGCTTCCTTCTAAATGAATTGAGAATTCTTCAGATGCCCGCAAAGAAGTACTCTGCTTATGTAGCTTAGCGTTTGAGTTCAGTTCGGTTACACGTTGATTTTATAAACCCGGCCGATCAAGCAGCATGAGAAACGCATCCCTTTTTCATCTACTTTCTAACTGGTTTAATTCCAGAGGCGAGGAGCAGTTCTGTGCTGCAGCTGTCGCCAGTCGGACTCTGACGCAGCCCTGCCGTAGACCTCCACAGAACACCCCGACCCTGCCCAGCTCCTCAGCCCCTGCGCTAAGACGACGGGCACCCACCCGGCACCCAGCCCGGGGCCGGCAGCCCGTGGGGCACGGCATGCTCCTATGTGCTGCCGCCGAGGCAGAGCTGGGCCGGCCGGCAGATACTAAAGGTTGCAGAACTGAACCCGAAGGCAACCCAGCCTCTTGCGGGCTAAGGAACGGTCAGGATTCGGCTTGTCCCAGTCCTCCTCCCCTCTTCAACTGAGAGGGCAAGTAATAGGCCCTCTGATAGAAATGTTGTCCTGGCGTATCGATATTACATCTCAGTGACAGAATGATTAGACTCACATATATCAGCGTTACAGCAGCTCTCGGTGTGGAGAGCCGCATGTCCATAGCAACGTAGCACAACTCTTCGCCACCAAATAATTACACGATGCTCTGGGGAAAGACAAGTTTTCCTAGCACACAGCCAATCTATCAAAAGGGAAAAGTCTTTCTGACCCAAACGGCAGCTGCGATCAGAGTATAAATGTAACCTAACCACCAAGTAGTCCACATCCACTACTTTGCAACCTAATAACTGTTAAGTCTACTGCTGTCATTTGTCCTGTGCTCTTTTCAAAGATCAAACACTGGGGAAAGGAAAGAAAGAGGAAAACTTCCTGCAGAAAGCAGCAGCTATCTGACACCGATCCACGGCATCCTTCCCCGGCTCCGGCCGAGCGCTGCGCTCGGCCGCGGGGCCGGCAGGAGCTGGGCTGCCACACGCTCCAAGCCCCTCACCTTGCAGGCGTAGCACCTCTTCACCGACCACCTCGGGCGCGGCGACTCCCAGTGTGTATCTGAGACGAAACACCGCTTGGGAAAAAAGTGTTAAATTCAGTATTTGCACCCCAAGAGGCTAACTGCAGCGTCCTGCCCTCTCCTCTAACAGGTTACTGGGTCAGTGCAGTGCAATTCCCAGCAACTGGTCAACAGTTTTCCTCTACTCTTCGCTTTGCTCAAGACCTCAAGCACCCGTGCCATCAACCTGAAACTGCAAGATGCATAAAGTTATGCTCTGCTACAGAATGCAGCATGTAGCAAAGTTTGGCCTCTTGCTTAGGCCAATTTCATTAATAACAGCCCAATATCTGCTGAAGGCAAAGCGGGAGAACTGAGCAATGAAGAGCAAAGATTTTTTTTTTTTTTTCCCTCACAGCCATGTACAATCCCATTCTTTTAGTGATTTAGGATTGCAAACCAATCACTCTAGGAAAATTTAGAGAAACTTCATGAACCTTCTGCCTCTAAATCACTGTAATTTATAGTAGACTTTAAGACAAACAATGCCACTGGCATCATCATTACTAAATACAATCTACTAAGCAGATTTTTGGATAAATCTCTCGGACTTACATGCTTCTCAACAAAAGACAAAACACAAACCAAAACAACTTACACAGAAACCCAGTACTCCAGACCATTCACAAACAGATTCCAACCCAGCCTTGGATTTGGTGGGTGCCTGAAAAATCCAACTTCATGGATGCGCCACTTTCTGCGGCTTCTAGTTTGGCAGCTGGCGCCTGAGGAGGTGGTGAAGTGCCACGGCGAGCTCTGCAGCCAGCTCCCAAGGGAAAACAGAGGGAAGAGCAAACAGCACCATCTTAAGCATCCTCCAGCTGCAAATACAGAAGTTGCAAAACCAACCGGGAGCCAAACCTTGCCCATATTCAGTGACAAAGGGAATAACTAAAAAGTATCAAACAGTTGTCTGTGTTTTCTCTTCCAAATGACAGAACTGAGGCTCCGCACTCCCTTAGGGCACCTGTCCTCGGACTGGGATGGATTCCCACCCGGTCAGCTAGGAGCGTGAATGTCTTGGTGTTTGTAAGTCATGTTAAAAACTCTGTGAGCACAAAATCCTTAAAAAATATTTACATTTTGACTACTGCTACTGTGATTTATGGCTTTTAGCAACCAAAGCATTTTCCTTTTAAAACTGGCTTACTCTCTTTGTGGGGCTCATGATATTTTCCCCTTGGTTTATTCTACCTCCTTGTTTTGAAACTGTGCATTACTTGAGAGAGTAGCTGACATACCCATTCATGATGGTGCACAAAATGAAGCTTAATGAATCCCAAATGCAATGTACTTCATGTGCTAAAATCAATGTACATTGCCTGCTACAGTATCTCCCTGTGAAATTGAGACATTTGCTCAGAAATTTCTATCTCAACAGGGTCTTTTCTTTTTTTGTAGCGCTTAACTGCCTTTTGTCTTCTCTTGTCTCCCTCCAGTGTTGCTCAGATGGCAATCTTTTATTCCTTGTGCAAACTCATTTGGAAAAAGCTGGATGGGCTACAGCTGTGTACTGCTATGTAAGGTCTAATACATGTCAAGCAGTGCTTTATACGCGCTGAATAAACACAATGAAATGCTTTAATTGATTATTAAAAAGGCAGGGTTCTAGACTGAAAGTAGTACTTAAAATCAGATTTAATCAGCCAGTTTTGTAAAATTCTGAAAGGTACTGATGCTGTACGCGCTGCCACTCGAGCTCTATAAAGTTTTCACAAAGGTTACTGCAACCCAAGGTGATGAAGCTGGTGATGAAGCTATTTCTGGGCAGTTGATGCAAACATGCAAGTCTGTAACCGAGGAAAAACAAGCAGTGCATCGGAGTATTTATGAAGCTTGAACCTTACCTGGAAAGGTATTTTCCCACATATCCTCTAAGAAATTAAGTAAAATACATGTTTTTCAAGAGCCAACCTCTTTTCAAGCACTGTGGAACCTTTGCAGCTCACTCTCTAACAGTACAGTATGTTCTTGCTTTTATGATGTATAAAGTCTGGATTTATACTTTCTAGTAGTAAATACTGACTTAAAATCAATCTGCATTGCTTCTGATAAAGGTATCTAAGTTGGATATGCAGTCTAGAACCATAAAAGTCTCTTCATGTGATTTGTTTCAACTGACAACTATTAGACCATGCAACTAAAAATTTTTTTCAATGTCAGAAATGCTACCACTACAGAAAATTAAGTGATTGGTAATCAAAATAATTCTGGGTCCGAAAAAGGTGCCTCTGACCCTCCACAGGACGCTACTTGGGGAATCATAGATTTTTTTTGAAGGACTACTGGGAAGTTTGGGCAACAGCTAATCTGAAATGAAATCCATGGTCTAAATTCTTCATTATACCCAAAAACATTCTCCACTGACTGTATTTCTCTGTGGCACCCTAGGAATCCATGTGAAAAAATGTACTGTGAAGCAACTGATTTTTTTTTTTTCTTTTTCCTTCAAACAAAAAATGCCAATGTTGTCCTGAAATTTAGGTTGTAAAACCTGGTAATGCCTATTAAGTGGCAGCATGAAGAACCTTCATTAGCTTGAAGGACATGGATTATCAATCAAATGAGAAATAAGCACGGAGCAGATGAAAATGGCAAACTGCTATAATTGCAAATGATGTTTTGTGCATGATTGTGTCTCAAGAATTGTTACAGGTTGCTGGGGGGAAAAAAAAAATCATTTGTATCCACAGTCCAGAATAATATGGTCCATTACAATGATGTACTTTGGAGCAGAAGTGTCATTTGTTATGTTTCCCATTGTTTGTGTCCTATCTGCTGAATCTATATTTTGTTTTATTTTCTAAAAAGGATGAATTCGCTTTAGAGAACTGACAGCTTATATGAATATTTTAGTTTTGCTTGCAAGTAACAGGAAAAAACCCATGGCATTAAACTCAAGCTCCAAGTTCCCCAGAATGCCTACTGAGAATAAATTCTATGTTTATTTGTATTTCATTTTCCTTGAACAACTGCCTTTCCCTTGGGTATTTATTAAAAGCATAAAAAGAATGAGCCAAATTCACTTCTCAATAACATCCATTCAGCATTGTTGAAGCTTGTAAAATTGCCCTAGACTAGCCAAGGGGAAAATTTTACTCGCTATTTAGTAAATATATATAATTTTTTTTCTGGTTCAGAAGACATATTGTTTAATCTTTAAATTCTCTGTCTGCTCCTGCTTATCAAAGAATAAAAAGCAGCCGTTTTGTTATAAATTCGTGACCTCACATAGGAATACATATGATGTATGTGCTCTATTCACTCGTTCAGTTGTGGGTTACTCAGGGCCGTCCTACTCGATGCATTTCCCATTGGAGTTGTTGGAAGACTCAAGCAAAGTTTCCATCAACACTATTACACAAAGAACTGGTTACATTTCCTTCTGCATTATTTGCCTGAAGATTCCCGTAAATAATCTTGTTTGACCTACATTCTAAAATCCACAGCTTGAGGAAGTGTCAGCAGCAGAAAGGCTTAAAGTGAATTTGGCCGTTGGGAAGGTCTATTCTCAATGCAAGGCTGGAGGAGCTTTTTTTATACCGCGAAGGGTGCATGACAGAGACATCCACTTCTGTAGCAACTAAACCAGCAAAATCCACAAGACCCGCAACGAAACAGAAGCTACGGGTCGAGCTAAGACCAGAAGTGAGAAGGTTCACAGTGCAGCAGCCCAGCTGTCTCCAGACCGTGACCCTCCCACCTTCTGCACCAAGTTTCCATCAGGCCAGGCTGGGCTGCCCAGGGTTGCTCTTCACCTGCCAGTGCCAGATGTCTTAAAACTATCTTGATACCCTACAAAATGAAAATTCCAATGCCCATTATATAAGATCACTTCTCCCACTGCAGTTGACCATCGCCGCGCTTTTTGTACCGTTTGATTATGTCTTTTTCAATAGAGCTTGCAGGAAAAGTCATTTGACGCTACTGTTGTAGCATGCAACTACAACTCCTAAATGGAGTATGTGGCCAAGAGCAG
The DNA here is from genome assembly GCA_026212715.1 of Elanus axillaris. Lineage (NCBI taxonomy): Eukaryota > Metazoa > Chordata > Aves > Accipitriformes > Accipitridae > Elanus > Elanus axillaris. Next base: position 20,964,669 of record JANZLQ010000040.1, read on the forward strand.
GGCTTAGCGTTTCTTGCCCGCTACTCCCCAAGAAATGACAGTTTATAGCTTGTTAGTAGAAAAACGATGTCTTTAAGATCTAAGCCAATGTTTTCAGAAATATTATGGATTGTCTTTATTGCCAGCACAACAAACCCCCCAAAATATAATAGCAAGTAATGTGACCATTGCCCTTGGCAGCACCATTAAACCGGGCAGTGAACTACTTCAAATAGCTGCGAGTGTTAAACATTAGTTCTGCCTTAAGTAGGTTGATTTTAACAGTCAAATGTGCACTGCAGTCTATCTGAACATTAAAAGCACCTTTCAAACTTAATTTTACAGAAACGTTAACGACCAGAACAAACTATTGAAGGCAAAAAAGAAAAGTAATTATTTCAACAGATGAAAGGAAACAGTAAATTAACACTCTTGTTTTAAAAGGGGGCTCAGTAACTTATCTGCTTTAAGGAAATACCATTAACTGAAGGTACTATGGATATTTCACTTCACATGTTTATGGTTTGGGGTCTCTTTTCTCTTCTGGCCTTTAAAAAGGAGGTTTGAGGCAAAAGGAGAGCTGTAAATCTTTAATCGAAATCCAACAAGTTCCAGAAATGCTTTATCAAAATCATAGCAACAGAATTGGTTCCTAAATACCTGTGTTATGTGTCATGTACACACATGTACATGTAGGGAGACAAAGGAAAAAAAAAAGAACAAAACAAAGCCTTCAACAGCGACAACCTTGATGTCCACAGAGACCTCTAAAGACTTTAGAAAGGAAAAAGACAGAACCAGAATGACTCAGAAGTATTCCTAATATACCACCAGTGCCTACGTACATTAAAAAAAAAATAGGGACAGCTAAACTAATCCTATTACTACATTAAAAATTATCTAGGGAGAATTTTTTCATAGCTTAGAAAATGTTAAGCTGCTTGTTATAAAATACAAAACATAACAATTTTTGTACATGAGCTATTATTCAGTGCAATTTTGAAAACTGTTTATAAACAGTCGCTGGCTCGCAAGCAAGATTTTCTTACCGTATGTGTTGCAATATGGAAGCAGACTGTAGATGTTTCCAAAAGGAATTTCAGATATATATTTTAAAAATGTTTACAGCAAAATTTAGGTGATCATTATTTTTTTGTGGACATGCATTTTCCACACAATAAAAAATGTACTGATATAAATGTGGGGTTTGAAAATAATTTATTCTGCATAATCAGCATAGCTACATATGCTTTTCATTCTGAAATCACTCATTCGCAGACTTCAAATGATGAAATGTTAATTATTCTCATGACTTCTACATGTCCACTAAGAAAATATGGTCAAATGTAAGGTTTATTCAGCAAAGCTGCATTGCTCATGAAAGAGGCTTTAATCTTGGCTTTTAATTAATAGTTTTTCATAAAGAATACTTTAGTAAAGATATGATATTGTATTGCATACATAGCAGTTTGCAAGTGTTTATGCACATTTCTATACATATTTAATTTAATGCTATATGCGTGCGCGCACACATTTTCATAAGACATATATGACCTAAGAGGTAAGGAAAGAACCGCATTCAGAATTTAGCTACATGGAAGTAAACTGCGAATCAGAAGGTCAGGAAAAACTGATGATGTAGTCTCAGGAAACCCTGGCTTTGACAGTAAAGCCAATTTAAGTAGTTCCCACGTCCTATAGCAGAGCTCACCAGCCCCTCCTGTGAAAATCTTTTGGATGCCTATATTTAAACCGCATCATATAATTAGTCTCTTCACTAACACCTCTGGATGATACAGGATTATTATTTTGGGGAGACATTTCCTTGCTTAAGGTATTTTGATTTGGAAAGAAACAATCTGGTTCATTCTTGCACATTGCTTAAATCATGGCAGTTAATGTCATTTCACATAAAAATAGGAGTAGGAGTTGTTTAAGCCCCCCCCCCCCTTTTTTTTTAGGCTAGCTGAACAAAATATATTATCTTGTCTGATTCAAAGAAGACATTGAGGAAAGCGTAGGAAAGTACAGAGAGTGCAGCCCTTGATGGACAGAGTATAGGGAGGTGACGTCTCAAGGCTTCAGCCAGGTGACAGCTGGAGAAGAGCCTGCCCTGGCACTAACCTGCACGCTGGACGGCGGGGCTGGAAGCAACCGTTTTGACGTGACCGAGATAGAGACTTCCCAAAGCAGAAAGGCAAGTTTGATGGGAAGACACTGCATCAAGGCTATGTCAGGAGAGTAGAACCTCACAGACTCACAGGTTGAGGTTGGAAGGGACCTTTGGAAGTCATCTTGCTCACCGCCCTACTCAAGCAGCACCACGGACGGCGGGCTGCCCAGCTCTGCCTGAAAAACCCAACTGCACTGGCAGAGAAGGTAAGGTGGACTTCAAACTCAGGCTGTTTAAAACTGCCTAGAAAGAAATAAGGTATGACTGGAAGAGGGCTGGCACCTAAGCAGATTACTGGCGTGAAAGGAGAAACCTACTCCATAAATTAACTCTCCCTCAGTAGCCTCTGTTCATCTGAGGGTACTAAGGGGACAATTCAAGGAATAAGCAATAGCTGAAGATAACCCCTCAAGATAGGATTATATGGTGGAAAACCTTCAACTCTTTGTGTCAGACCCACTCAGAAACTGCCAGATAGACCACCCACATCAAGCTGCAGCCTGCCACCTCTGCGTTGATCACCCACGTGTCGGATCAATCATTATCTGGTATTGAGTTGTGATAAATACCACCATGTTCAAGCCTTCAAATAGTAACTCCTACTTCTTCAGATACATTATGATAGTACTGTTGCTATAATTCATCTGCATCAAATATTAGGGTAAGAAGCATTCGTGAACCAGCAGTCTAAACCTCTAAGTTTTAGCTGCACACAGCAAGGTATACACTTATTGAAAAATAAATGTGAAATTCAGTCTTCCACAAAAGAAGCAGTGTCATGAGAAAACTCGGGCTTTAAGTTTTGTAAACGCTGCGTTTTCAATATTGGAGTGTCAGTCTTCATTCACTCTCTGACAAGGCTGTCAATCAAACAGCAATCTAGTTTTGTAAGACTTTAACCAAAGATCAAAGCAATGATACTGCTGAGTTCACATTACCTTCCCAGAGATAACTACTTGAACACTTTTGGAGCACTGCATCGATATTAACTTTGCAGCATTCCTTCCAAGCAAATAAAACAGTACAAAGTTTGACAGCCCTTCTGGCTTCTGCTCTCAGCCCTGATCTAAACGGAATCCCAGTGCCCATCCCCTCTGCCCCTTTAGAACTGCCACCTGGATATTGAAGTTGAGGATTGCCGGACTTGCACTCAGTTAAACTTTCGTCAATTAAAAAGAAAATGAAATGGGCTTTCTGTCTCCTTTGGGAAACACACTGAATGTCTTTTACTCAATAACAATAGTTGGGCAATAAAAAGATGAGTGAGCAAAATGTGGTGTATCATCGTTTTGCTTTTGACTTCAGCCCAATGGCAAATGAAAGGCATCCAAAATCAATTTCAAGAAGCTAATAAATTCAGTATGTGAAAGCAGTGAAAATATAACTTTTGCAGCCTCATCATCACGCTGATTTGTAAGCAAAGCTGGGCCCAATTCCTGCACACTATGTCACCCATATTTTCAGTTTCATGCAGGTAATATACTATTTCTACAGAGTTTATATTCTGAGGCTAAACACAGATATATATATATCTTCTTTCCACAAACATATGTCCTGGTAATATCATCATAAAAATCTGAATGTACTATGCCCAGGAAATCGTGGCGATCACTATCAGTTACTTCCTCCAGTAACGGTGAAAGAAAGGTGAAGGCTAATGCTGCACGCAAGGGCATGCTCGAAGCAGAACGACTGCTTTCCACAGCTCCTCATAACTTTCAGAACAGACCTCTTTATGGCAGCACGGGGACGGGGCTGTTGGGGTTTTTATTTGCTTGTTAACTGACTGAGAAGCTTGCCAGACCATGCCCATCTAAAGGCAAGCTTCCAAAGGGAAATGAAGTGACCTTAATTACAACATAATTTAAAGTACTCCTTGAGCAGTGCTGAATACCTCCAATGTACAGCTTCTGATCTGACTAGGAAACAATACATAGGGCTTCCACTTACTCCAAGCAGTTACTTTGCATTTACATGAGAAAAAAAGTTTGATCCACAGTGTCTACCATGACATAAGAATACTTGATTCAGGGTCAAGTCCATCCAAATGATTCAGCGGCAACTGCTCTTAAGAGCTAAGTGACCCTTTACCAGGGGGCTTTGTACAAGCCGTGATTTTGCAATGCAATTCCAAATAAACTGCTTGAGAAAGGGAGGGATGGCACTGATGTACCTCACGTGGCTTGTAAGACCAGGACTAACTCCTGCAAGAGCAGTGACGATGCACCACCTTCGGTTACACACCAGACTTGCACATGCAGCATGAAAAATCGTCAACAACTATCGAGCCAAGGCATGTAAACAGTTGTACAGCAGGCCTGGGAACAGTGGGTCTGTAGTGGAAAAAAATCAGAATTTCTGAGAGCAGCAGTTTCTATTTCCGGCATAACCAATCTATGTGATGCCTTTTGGACTTTTTGGTCTGAACCAACTGCAGACAGCGATATCACAGAAGGTCAATGACACTTATCTAACTTACTTAGAAGTCATTAACAGAGTTAAAATTTTCTTGGGGCGTGGTACTTATTTAAAAAGAATAAATAAATTTAAAAAAGAACCAAACCAAAGCCACATCAAACCTGAACAGGTTGCTAACCTTGGAGATTTCTGTGTCAATATATGGATTTATTTGTTTCCTGTAGAAAAAAAAAAGACATAGAGAAAAAAAGTAAGGCAGACAGGCAAGCAACCTGGGTGCTGGGTAGAGCTTGAATGGACAGGGTAAAACGTGGAGAGCGAGCGTAACTGGAGAATGATGGTGTACTTGGACTGGGGACATGTGTGAGTTTTAGAAAACAGCAGGTGGAGGAAACTGTGGAAGAGAATTATATTTAAAGGGGAGAAGTTAGAACTAGGTGAGAACAGTAAAGGAATCACATTAGGAGTGTAAAATATTGCTTTTGTCACTTAGTTCATACTGTGAACATGTCCAGGTTTTTCCTTCCCAAGGCAGAAGCAATGGGAAATGCCGTTTGTTCTTACTCTCTCTCTTCACCAGAGCATCGTCCTCAGACGACGGCAGCTTTTGGTAGCCTAGACTGTTATGGGACCTGGGACAACTATTTCCTCACACTGCAGAAAACACTGTGCTTATTTTTCATCTTAGGAATATCAGTTCTTGTTTCCTCTGCCTTTCCTCCGGGATTTTACTAACCAGATGAAAATGAGTGACTATAAAAACTATAAAACCCAACTCAAATCTGAATTACACTGTAAAACTCTCTTTCTTTTGTATTTTTTATATCTATTTTACCTGTTCACCTCTAATATTTATAAGCAAGAGGAAAGTATTTTTTTAGTCTCAAACACCATTTCTCCAGCTGAAGACAGTCTGTACCATGCCTGCTCTCCACACTTCCAGCTTTCTAAAACACCTCCAGCAAAAATAGAGTCTAAAAGATTACGTTACTGGTATCTCTGTAATACCAAATAAGCACAAGAGTATCTTTCAAATCTCCTTTGCAGATAAAGCAGGTTACAAAATATGTGTGTGTATCTACAAGTCACCTTTAAAATAACAGTTCTTCAGCGCACGTGTAACGGAGTCCCCTGGACGTTCTAACGCGGCTTTCATGCTCGTGTCTTCTTGCCCTTCGGTGCGACTGACCGCACCGCCCCGCACCGTCTCGTAGAAACCTACGGGTCTGCGATTATACGCTGCCTGGTGGTCCAGATTTCACCAGAATGCAAATGTAAGCAAAAGGCATATGAGCACATATGTTTCAATGCAAAACAGAAGTTAAGCTGTGAACGCAACGCATCACCCTGCAACGAGGAGCTATGGTGGAAGCGAGTCCTGTCCCCCAGGCTGACCCGTCCGTCACATCCCCGCGAGCTCGCGCGCCAGCAGAGGGGTGCTGGCTGCTCCGGGGCCGTCCCGCTCCGCGGGACCCCTCCGACCACGCATCCAGCGCACCGTCCTGCTCCGCAGCCCGGCCACGCACAGCTAAGGGGTGCTGCCCGCTAGACGCAGAGTGAACTGCCGGTAACATCGGTTACAGCCCCTCGTTGATGTCAACGTGGTTAAATAAGGCTACATTAAAAGTATCTGCTTATAAAAGGTTTTTGAACCGCTTCTGTTTCTGAGCAACCTTAATGCTATGGGGTGCTCTTCCTTTTCAGACCTCTTGTCAAACTTCGCTAAGCATACAGTGATTTTACATATTTTTAAGCATGCATTACCTACAAAGACATCCCTTCTTGCCCACAGGATATAAAATTAATTTTCAAAATGAAAGTTTAAGAAGCTAAACTTTTCTGCATATCCTTTTATCTTTGATAATTCCGCACAGAAATAGTTTCTCCTAAACTCGGACCGTTTCTTCAAGTATTTGTAGGACGGCACTTTCATAGAAACATTTAAAAACCAGAATATACTTACATGTAAAAATGCCTAGCTGTATCCATAACTAAGTCTTCATTTATTTAAAAAGTTTTGATATTATCTCTATTATTTATTCTTCAAAGGAGAATAGTAATTAGAAAAGTTCTGCAAATTTGCACTAATGAAGCAGAAAAATCTACTATGAAGTAATCAATTTTATTAATTACCATGTAATCAAATAAATACAAAACGTTAAAAATGTAAGTATGCCTAGCGCCCCTTCTTTTTATGGTTTTTACACTAGTTTATGTAAAACTACTTGCAGGTTATTCCTAAGTCTTTCTAACAACTTGAGCTGGGAATTGTAACTTTGCCACAAATGTGAACTTTTATCAATGAATTTATATTCCACAAACACTGAAAAAGAGAAGCCATTTAAGTATGCAGCTAAATCACATAGTGAAAAGATCAAGTAAAGAACAGGGAGAATGAAAAGTCGGTCTGAGAGAGTGGCAGAGAAAGAAAAGAAATACGAAGAGAATTTATACCACCCATTCTTGCCACCACTTATACCAAGGTAAGATTTAAGATAATCATTCAGTCCTGATGCACGGGCTTAGAAGCAATATTCTTTCAAAACATGGCTACTTTAATTGCACAGGAGAAAGAAAACTACAGCGCCAATCCTGAAAAGCAGCAGGGAAGGGTCAGCACTGCACTGTTTGTTCACTTTTTCCCCCCGTGCTGCAGCAGGTGAATGCTGGTCTGGCCCAAGCAGCACCCACGGCTGTCTTAAGCCACCAACGACTGTCAAGCGGTCTCTTTTGGTCCAGGCCTGCCCAAGTGGCCGGGGCAGACACACCTCTACTCTGCCATGCGTCTTCAGTGTCGCAGGCGCCAAGACGAGAACGGCCGAGAGCTGCGGGTGCCACTGGGGACAGCCCTGCCGCTGGTCGCTGCCTTCTGTCCCACCGCGGGCAACACTCTCACAGACACTACCCATTAGTATTTAAACTGGCGAGCAAAACATGCTTCGTAGACTAAAACTAATTAATCGCCTGCCCAAGAAAACTGAGATAGGTTCAGTGGAGCTCAAAACCTTCGACCGCAGCCAGAACGATGCGCGATCTCACCGCAGGGCGCTGCTACTGCATCTTAACAGCAACACGAAGCGGGCTGGGATTTGAGCGTGACCCACAGGGCACAGAGGTTACGGGCTCTCTTCACGAAAAACTGGTGAGGTCTTACTCCAACTGCAAACCCGCATCGATACCTTTTCTGTTTTTTGATCTTTATCAATTGGCACTTGGAAGGAAAACCCCAAGTCCTTTTTTGTTTACATCTTTTTTTCCCTTCCCTAATCCAGCACCTTTTCTTGCTGTCCTCAAGAAATCTCTCTAAATCCAGGGGAAAAAAGGATGCCATTAAAATTGCCTTACTACAGTATGTGTTAGCACCATTATATGAAATAATTGCTCCTTGGGAGATTCTAGACAGTCAATTAACCCCCAATTCACGACTCAAGTGGCAGAGCAGACACTCAATGAATAAAGGGTAAGGGTTCAATTCTCAATTAGGATGAAATTTTTTCCTTAATGGTTTAATCTTGTGGTCAATTAAATCCCCCTAGCGTTGTATTAATTATTATATGAATTCTAGGCAACTTCTAATTTAAAGGTTAGTTATGGTATACCACAACTGGACCAGAGTCCTGGACTTAAAATTTTTCAAAGCTGCTGAAAGCCTATTCTACCTTAAGGGGAAAACCACTCTCTTTTGAATAAAAGACAAGGAAATGTCTTTACATTGTGCTTTCCTAATCTGGGATACTTGAAACGTCTCCTGTATTTTTATGCCAGAGATAAGATTGCAATTATGTCATAGATCATTAGAACTAAGTTTACTGCTGCACCACATATTCATATCAGTAGTTATATTAAAAAGGATTTCTAAGCAGACTTTCAAGGATTAATCTCATCTCCAGTTGCGGAGCTTTTTTCCAATATTGTTGGGCATAGCAGCTTGGAATAGTAGCTTACATTTCCATCTGTTAGACATATAGAGACTATCAGTTTGTGAAGTGCTTTCTTGGTACTCTTTTTGGTAGAATAAAGTCCTGGATTTCCTCGGGGAAGCAAAGGACATATGCTGATGCTCTATGGTTTCTGAGTCGCTGCAGAGATGAATTCTTCTTGGCCAGCTTTCTGTTGAGTAGGTGCTGGAATCATATAAAACAGCGACTTGTAAAAAAAAAAAAAAAGTTAAACGGTGAGTTCCCCGGCCAAATCAGTGATCTTTTTTCAACTAATTATTTTTCTTGCTCAAAATGAAGACAGTTTGTCTTTGAAAAGACTGTCTATCATTAAAAAAGAAAAGTATTGGAAGTTTTTGAAACAACTATAACAGATGTCATAGTAGTTGAAAGTACAATTAGAAAGCACAACGCCGCAGAAATAAAACTTCAAACAAAAGCAGAAAGAGTTCTTTGTGCACATCAATAATTTAGAATGATTTAAGAACTGTTTTATAGATGCAAGAGGAGCTCTTTCTGTCTATATATAAATTGAATGTGGTCTTTATAGGCAAACAAAAAGGGGATACAATCCTTTTAAATTATTTTTAGGATAATTGTTTCCACAACAAACATCATTATTTATCAGTTTTGAAAAGAAGCCAACTGCTAACATTTGAAATGCACAAATCTTGGCACACAACACAGAAAATGGTTATCTCCCGCCCTTTTCAAAACCAGTTTTGCATTTATTTTACACATTTGTCAAGTTCTTATCTCAAAGCCCATGCAGTGTTACCTATTACTATCAGAAATCATTAGATTTTATTTCTAATCACCTTCCCATAGCTAATTTGGTAACTCAGGAAAGGAAACATTTATTGCTACCAGATGCTGTTACCTTCCTGCTCACTCACATATTACTATAAATTGATTCAACAGCCTGGAAAACAAGGTGTAATATGTATTATTTTGCCTTCTGGATTTCTTCCGTCATAATCTTTCTTTTTAGATAAACAGTCTCATTTTAGTGATGCAAACATTCTAAATCTATGCTACAGCTACTTATCAGCAGGGACGTGCCCATATTACACAGCGCAGTGCCACAGAAGACGTGAGATCCTCTGTATGCTACAAGCGGTTTGGCCAGACTAGCAATCAGGCTCCCACCGAGGCGTACCCCATCTCTGATGTCTTAATTCCTCCGGGCGAGCACTGTAGCAACTGGGCTGCACCAGTGCGGCTCCTTCGCTAGCTGGAGCTTCGTCAGGGTACGTGTTGCGCTGCGGGCACAGCCAGCGAACCTGCTTCTCTGAAGGCTGAGACAGGAACTGGCCAGATCCCCTTCTCTTATTCCGCCGACCGCAGAATCGTGAAGGTACGAGACAAATCTTTCAGCAGAGACGCTTCAATTTTTTTAATGCGTTTACTAGAATTTTAAGGGAGAGCTGGAATAACCCACGGAAGAGGCTAAAGAGGCTGCTCTGAACGTGACGATCTCTGTGTTTCTATCTTTATTTCCATTTGTAAAATTGAAGTAAATTATCTATTCTGTATTTGAAACTAACTGCAACAATAATAAATACAGGCCAATCTCCAATTGACAGCATCTAAAATGTCTCCAAAGGTTACAGATGTACAAAGAACACGCTATTCTATAAGCAATTCATATTTTCTGAGCTCTGTGAATAGACACATGTACACACACATTCCATTTTCTGCTCCAGCTCAGCCATTCACCAGAGATGCTCCATCCTCCAACACAGTCTACATCAAAAAAGCATCTTCTTCAACACCAGAAGAGGCACTCCACTGAACTGTCATTAAAAATTTTACAGTTTTGTATCCCCTCACTGACAACACTCACATGAATAAGCCATGGGTATGTCAGCAAATTCACGCAAGCCAAGTCTAGCTATCAAAATACTGCACAGCACTCCAGGTGACGGATAAAATAGACAGATTCAAAACTATACAATGTTTTATAGATTACAACACCTCAAAATACACCTGGAAGCAGAATTTCATTTATTAAACTACTTGTTATAGCCTGTCATATTCTGTCAACTAGAAGAAAAATCGGCTTTGGAAACTACTGTCACACTGACTACAAAATAAAAGAAGAAAGTAAGTCAGTTGTTATTTCCAAAGCAACATGCAAAGGCCAAGCATGACTAGAGAAGTGTGCCTGGGGAATTCTGTATTGGAATAATCACTGTCTCTCTAGCTTTGTACTCATTTACCTTGAATTTCAGACTTCTAATGGCTAAAAAGGTTAAAGTATAAGTAAGCCTGTGTATGTGCAATACAACCTTTTGGGAAAAGTATATATATATTTTTATCAGTTCTCATGAACGCGATTAAGGATTACAAATATGTCACGAATGAACAAAACATTTCAAAATTGCTTAGGAGTCCAACTTCTACTTTAAATTACTTAGGGGCTGATTTTCACAGGTATTCAGGTGAACTACAATTATGGAAATAGGAGTGATGCCTCAAAAAACCCTCAGAAGTCTGATCCTTCAAGCTAAAGCTACACTTGGTGTCCTAACGGTGGGCACAGATGTGTTGATAACTAAAAAAGCCAACAGCCAATCTCACAGCTGCCTTCAGCCCTCTAAATTTATGCCCAAGGTCCCTCTGGCCACACATATTTTGGGTGTGAAGCTTGCCTTGGGTCCTATTTGAAGGATCCGAGAGGGACCATTAGCCCAGGGATGACAGCACTCCCTGGCCGATGGTCTCATAAGCCCCAAATGGTGTGGCCACTTGACAGAGAAGAGTCCTGTTTTCAAACCATCAGACTACTGGTTTGGGATTATTTAGTAAAGGAGTTTGGGGAGGGGAGAAAAGACACAAAGCAGCTCAAGAGTATAGCTGATAATGCAGCAGGCCAAGGGACCTAGCTAAAGAGCCTGCTCTTATGAACATTTAATCACTCAGATGAAGTGGAACAGCTTTAACTGGAGATAGTGGGATAGATGCAATGCGGAGACACAGCAGCCTGAAAGAGGCTTCACTTAGGAGGGGAGATTCAATCTCCTGCTACAGATTGAGGAGTTTTGAGAAGGACGTTTACTTCCCACAGAGTACCCCGGCGACTGGGGTACCCCAATTACAGCAAGGCACAGGTATCTCTCCCTCCATCTTTTTATCAATCCTAAGTACCTGCTACAAGAAGAACACTCGTGGCTGGAAATCTTCAGCAGATGTAAGCACTCGCCTCCCATCTGGTAGCAGGCACCAGCCTCTCTTGTGGGCACTTCCCAGCACTGGTCAGCTTGCTGAGGTAGGTACTCATAAAATGTTACCCTTACTGTAAGAATGATGATGTCGTCCTTGTTAATCTCATTCCGTTATTTCATAACTTACTGGGTTGTATAATGTCTGTATAATGATAATCTCACAATCAGTCATTTAAGGTTTGTTTACCCTTTGGGCAAATAAATTGCTCCTATGATTGAGGTAAGCTCAGAGGAAAAGCAGGGAGACATCTTAGAACCAGGACAACTCCTTGATTATTCTGCACGTTTTTCCCCCACTAAATTAATTTATGGAGAATATATAGAATAATAACATGAATATGAAAAAAACGCCCAACGTGAATACAGTCTAGAACAACAACAACAAAAAGGTTTCAAGACACATTTCTACGTATATGTCGTTTTCTGTGCGAGGACAGTAACTTCTTGGGTGGCATACATAATACGCATTTCATTCACTTGCTGATTCTTACACCGTCTCACCCATGTATCTACTGCTACTATACTAATAAGAATCATTAAAGAACATCACAACATTAATACTGAACTTAGACAAAACTACAGGGAGTTTCGTGGAAAGAATTCAAAATGGGCCATTTTTCTTCAAAATAAAGTGCTTGTTTTAAAATAGTTGAAATTATATTGATTGTTCACTATTGCGGCCTCCCACTCTTTCAGGCACAATGCTTAATTTCCAAAGTACAGCTGATAATACGAAAAAGATACTAATAAAACTGTCCATCCCCAGAAAAAAAATATGGCTATAATAAACAAAAGCCTAACACAGTAAGAAGTGCTGTAGTGGTGCCCTCTGCCCCAACAATCGAACGTGAAATCTGATTTCCTTGAAATTACGGCCTGAGCTGGCTGTGGTCTGCACCTCCTTATGTTCTGCAGCCCCAGTGGCTTCTAATTTCAGTATATGGGTCATACCAGCTCTGCTAACAAGATATCATGTAACTTTATTGATGTAATTCAATGCGATGTCTGAAATATAATGAAGAACATACTTATTCTGGTTTCCTGACTACCCATGTATTTCAAAAGGATTATCTTTTTCTACTTCCAGTCCGAAGTTTAGTTCACTACTTTACATGTCCACTAGGGATTTGTTACTTTTTATTATCAGGAGTATTTGTTCTAACACAGCATGTACACAAACACTTTGGAGACACACATAAATGTATGGTTTTGTCCTCAGCCTTCCCGTCACCAGAAACCTTTTGCGACCTTTACACAGAAGGCAGAGACATGCCACAGAGCGATCTTAAGGTATTCAAAAGATCAAATTAGAAGAAAGTCCTGAAAACATAAAAATGCCACACAAAATACCATCCGCCTGGGCTAGGTATGCTCCAAGGCTTGCCGGTAACACACGCTTTCCCAAGGCCGCTGGCCCAGGAGCACAGATGCACGGAGCATCCCCCAGCAAGCACCCGCGCTCTCCTGAGTTGTCCTCTTCTTCAGAAATCAGGTTATAAAAAGCAAAATCAAGTGATGCCATAAAGGCTGGATTTGCTCTTTGACGGCAGGAGCACACGTTGCTGTCACAATCAAGAGGATTTTTGGTCCTCTCTGTTTTTGACTGAAACAACGAGCCAGGGCCACAGCTGTGACCGTCAGTCAGTGTTTCAGTGATACGTAACATCCACCTATGGGCAACATGACAAACTCCAAAGCCTAGCTCACTATTACTAACCCCTAGAAAAGAAACCTGTGTTTTATGAAGTGCAGCTTCTATGAATTTCCTGAAGGTCTTCCTCAGACACCAATATTGCAAAATTTTCAAAACCACCAATTAAATTTTTTGTTATTAATTTAGATTTTTATCCATTGACTTTGGTTTAAATCAAATGCGTGAAATATGCCAAAACCATCTTTTCATATAAGGCGCACCTGTACTGAAAGCAGAAACTGCTGGCGTCTAAGCAGTTTGCTAGTGAAGAAGTGCTTGATGGTAGCCTTTGTTGTCCTTCTAGGAATGACATGAGGTTTCTTTCAGCAATATCTACTGTCTGAACGAACAAAAATTTCAATCGGTGACAGTCTAAGACTTACTGGATGAGTTCAAACAGAGAAAAACCTACCCCTTCCCTCCATGTATGCATGGTCACACACTTGGGCACAATCACAATTTCTCAGGAGCAGGTTTGGGGCTTACGGCTGGCTTGGAGCACAGGCAGGGGGAAGCTGAAGCCCTGCCAGCGCATTCCCAGCGACCTCAAGGATTTCCGTAACACGAGAAAACCATTCAGCAACCTTTCAGGATGCGTATTTTTCAAATCTTACTGCTCGTAATGAGGACTGAAGGCAAACTTATTAAATAACTCATAGACATTAAGAATGTCACCAACTGCAGTTTTGAGGTTAATGACTTTGCATCAGAGGTATTACGAATCAGAGAATTCAAAGGGTCAGTTTTAATACAAGCGCTAACTCGAAGGAAAAGATTCCTGGGCCTAATCCAAAAGCTTTCTTAGGTCACTGGGTGCCAATCAGCAATTTTTCTCCCCTTTTTATGCCTTTCAAATCTGATATAGCTCAATAAGATGGATCTACCTAAGACTCAATTCACAGTGTTGGAGGAAAAGTGGAAATGGTAAACTCTGAAGAGACAACCTGACTTGGAGAGCAGCTACCTTATTTCCGTCTTATCTTGTTCTTATTTGCCCATTTTATTCCATGAACTTACACGAATACCTTACTAAAAAATTCTGTCCAAAGCCTTTTCAGTAAAGAAAATTTCATTATTTCAGCATGTCCATATAGGCTCGTAATTTGTACTATTTAGACAGCAATACATTAAAGTCGCTGAAATCTAATAAATAAAACATATTAATAAATTATATATCAATGTAATAAACTGTCTTGGTCCACCTGCCAAGACAATTACGAAGCAGGTATTTTACTCTTCAGAAAAAAATGCATTCTTAAAAATCATTCTGCAAATAAAGATCTAATATAAACTTAATGTAAAGGATGTGACCTTGGAATACTTCATTAGTATCTCTTGCATAACTGCCCTTGTATTTATAATTGTTTGAGCAATGGTTAAACACACAATTGTAATGATTATGAGTCTAGATACTTTAAAAATTAAAGATTTACCATGACCTTCTATTTACATATATTGTGAATCTAAGTGCTTAGTAGGAGTTTGCCTTAGTTGCATGGGTTTGGGGTGGGTTTTTTTTTTGATTGATTGACTGATGAAAGATGACATCTACTCTTAGGCCACCATTTTAACAGTTGTCAGCTCACTCGCAGGTTAAATTTAACAACAACAAAAAACTTGTGGAAAAAGCCTTTACCCAGAATAGAGCACTGTGCTTGTTATCTTTCAGTATTCTCAGAGGACAGAAAATGTAAAAATATCTCTGAATTTTCCAGTGAATGTTTGCACTGCGCACGTCTCTTACGGTTTTTGGAAAAAGACACCCTTGCAACCTTTAAACCCATGTATTACTGCATCCACTGCTTATGAAATAACCCCTGGGTCTCTAATATACACACTTAGATACCAAAAGGAACATGACTTAAAATTTAGGGACTTTTACATGTATCTCAAGAGGAGATTCATGAGCACATTTGTGAAGAAAATTGCTTTTTTCTTATTACATCTTTAAGGTGCAACTATTAATATGTCAAAGAAACAGCATGGTGAATATTTGAAGTGTTGGCACCCATCGTACACTTTGTACACAGTCTGCGTGGTACAGCTTCGTACTCTCAGTTCTCTTTCTTATTCCTTGCACTCTCCATCTGGATGCTTTCAGATTAATTGTTGGAAAAGTCCTCTCTCTGGAGGACAACCCCACCACCGGGGCCTGTTGCTGTTTCAGGTGTTATGCACCTGCTCGTTCTCCTCCCCTCACATCCTGAGTAACCCAGTCCTTTGGCAATGATTAATTTAAACAGCATAAACCCCCTTTTCTGCTAATGAAATACAATAAATAAATACAGTTATTCTTTCATTACTGTAGTCTCTGGCCATCTGAAAATATTTCACTCAGCTGACAGAAATGATGCAAAATTCCCATTTCCTTGAAGTAATAAAGCGAAAGGTGTTCTTTAATAAAATGAAAAGGGATAGCTGCCAGATGCACAGTTTTGGAGACTACCGTCTGCTGGAAACATGAGACACAGCCCTGTCGTGGTTTAACCCCCGCCGGCAACTCAGCCCCGCACAGCCGCTCCCTCCCTCCCTCCCAGCGGGATGGGAAGAGAATCAGAAGGGTAAAAGTGAGAAAAACTCGTGGGCTGAGATAAGGACAGTTGAATAGGGAAAGCAAAAGCCGCGTGCACAAGCAAAGCAAACCCAGGAATTCATTCCCC
>JANZLQ010000040.1:20980856-20994759 GCA_026212715.1 Elanus axillaris
GAATAGGGAAAGCAAAAGCCGCGTGCACAAGCAAAGCAAACCCAGGAATTCATTCCCCACTTCCCACGGGCAGGCAGGAGTTCAGCCATCCCCAGGACAGCACGCGGTACGGGGACTTGGGAAGACAAAATGTCGTAACTCCAAATGTCCCACCTTCCTTCTTTACATACTTTACATACAGCTTTACATACTGAGCGTGACGTCCTATGGAATGGGATATCCCTTGGGTCAGTGGGGGTCAGCTGTCCTGGCTGTGCACCCCCTGACTTCTTGTGCCCCCCCAGGCTCCTCCCTACCACTTTCTCAACGAATACAGTCTTTATTTCTACTCAGACTGCTTGAACAATGGTTAAGTCTGAAGATACTGGTCATTCATGAAGTTTTCCTATGGGATTTTGCTCTGGTTCGCTTAGGATGGAGTGCAGCTCCAGCGCCCCAAACACCCACGCAAGCGCCCGGTCGAAGCTGCCGTGGTCCCCGGGGCCACGTGTCCTTCCCGCGTCCCGCAGGGCAGAGGGACAGGGCCAGCGTGGGGCCGGGGCTCAGGAGGAGGAGGAGGAACAACAGCACTTGCGCAGCCTCTGAGCGTGCACCAGTCCCGTCTGGAATAATAACCAGCAGTATTAGCCGGGGAGCAAACTTCCAAAACATCAGGCTTTGGCCAAGCTCTGTTCCCACTGAAGACATCATGAACATTCCCATTGATTTCACGGTGGCGAGCATTGGGCCAGTGCCTTTTATTTCTCTATCCTATACGAGGAGTTTGAAATATTTCTTGTCACGCAGTCAAACAGAATAATTGCACTAGCATTTAAATCCGACTGGAAGGCATGGCCAAATTCTTTTCTGCCTCGTTTAACCCTCCTAATGCCAGAATTCATATGGAGGTTTCTGTAAAGCCTATACAGGTCTGTGTCAAACACAATCCTTTCCATACAATAGAGATTTTTTCCAGGGTATATACCAAAGAAGATTAATTTAAAATTTAGTTTCCGTGAGCAGTTGTTCAGGTAAAACGTAAATGCTTAAAACCAGACATAGCACGTAAGCACAATCAGGAAGAATATGTGTTTTAAGTTTCTGTAAACATTTGGGGCTATGTTCTGTTTGGGATTTTCTAACTCTGTTTCCTTTCACTAGCAATTTCAAAATAAAGTACAGATTACTCTTCATATGGTTTTCACTCACACCCTGACATGGATGCAGAGCCAAAATGCTTGTGCGCCATAATGGTTAAAGACACTTGACAACAATATAATAGCATACTTTGTGCAAAAAAACCCCCAACTACAGACCTATAAAGATGCTTGACTGTATCGTCCTCTAATGTTAAGCCTGACCGTATTTCCTAAAAAGCTGATAAAGGATGTGGAGTAATTCAGATTTAATGGCATTTCTCCTTCAAAAAGCTTAAAGGTATGGTCTGTAACTGGGCTCTAACCCCTCTGCACTGAGAGCCACTAATTCTGCAAATTCTGCCCCACGAACATATGCAAACAGCTCAACGTAACTGGAACAACCTCGTATTAACTGTCTTTTAAAGAAAAACCGTTAGGCTCTATTCTCTTCAGCCCTAATTACCTTGAAATTACTTTGATGAGAACAAAGCGGCACATTTTTGTCTGGTACTGAGATCACTTAAAATGGGACAGGGAAAACAAAAACTGTGTATCCTGAGGGATATCACAGTATTTGCCTATAAACGTAACAATAACTTTTATTGTTTTTTATGCTAAGATTTCACATAAGTACTACTACTGCTAAATTTTAGTTACGTGATTTTCATTTGTTGCTATCTTAATTGTTACGGAGCGCTCAGATTTGTAAAGTTATATCAAGGTGTATAACACAAACCCATGTTCAATATATGCCTTCAATAATTTCTTTGTTGTTTGAAAACTTCCAACTTACAGCAAAGCTGGCATTTTACGGCCTGCAGAGCTATAAATCATTTTTAAAATCATGATGATATTACTCAAAACAGATGTGAAAACATATGTTTGCCACGGTTGTATAAACCGCTTACTTGTCATACTTAATAAATGTTGATACTTTTATTTTAAACTGCATTCTTTCTTAATAACTTTGAAAATCTTTTCCATGGTAAATATATTTTGCCTTAGTAAAAGTAATGGCAGGTTTTGAAAAACAAAGCTCGTTCTGTATACAAATCACACGTGTATTTCTTGCTGAGCAACCCTGCAAAGATCACGCTCTTCGGTGACTGTCCACATCTGACTATGAAAAACATTCAACATACTTGAGGTGCACCAGAGCCCTAAATAATTATACAGAAGAGAATAATACTACTATCAGGAACAAAGAATCTATATGGGAGTGAGACAAATCATTGAGGAACAAGAAGACTCGTATGGCGTGACAGAAAGGCCCACCACACACAGGCTGGGGATTTTCAGAAGCAGAGTTATCAACTCTGTCCTAGTGCTGCAGCCCATCAATGACTGGGTGCTTGTATCCTATGAAACAGAGATTCCTACAGGAACTGTGATATAGGTCTGTCACACTGCCAAATGAAAATCAGCTTGGAATTGTTGGATACACAATGTTGGCGCCTTTAAAATTTCAGCATTTGTCCCACTACAATGTCGTCAAAAGGTTTTGGTTCTGGACCCATGGGATTACTTGAAAATTACATCTCTACCTGCAAAAAGAAGTAATTTCTCATTCTCATGTTTTCAGAGAAAAACTTGACCTGTGCAGACCAAGCAGAAACCCAGAAACTTTATTCGATCCTTAAAATGATAACTTAAAATGTCTCCTGATTTTGAAGGACTTTTTTCTGATGCAGGTGAAATCTCCGAACAGTAAGTTCATCCTAAAAAAATCCTGTAAGTGCATGCAGAAGTACCACACGCATGAAGACATATTTCCCAGTATGTAATCAATTAAAGAAAGATGATACAATGCAAAACTGTCGACCAGGAAATGAATAAACCTATACAAGTTTAATCTTAAGGGGAACTATGGTACACAAAATGTTAGCCTCAGATCTTTGTGCTTTCATACCTGTTACAAGGAACGTTCAATGATCACAGGAGCCTGGGAACTGGGTTCACAGGTGGTGGGGTTTAAATTATTTTCACGCTTTTTGGGATTTCATTATTATCTTTTCTGATTCCTAAGTTGTACCTTCCTTCATCCATCCTGAGTGACAGGATTGCTACTACCAGTAACTACATGATTTGCATCTTCGAACCCCGTAGGATATTGAATTGTTTCACTGAAAAATGACTATAAACATGTGGCAAGACACCATGCACAGTTCAAAACAATTAAAACCAACTGCACTTTCAGATTTAAATACTTGCCTATGTAATTACTACAGAAATGAAATTTTTTATCTTAGGAATGAAGGTATGGTTGATAACTCCTCAGCCTCTGGTCTTGGTCCGTAAATACCAACAGGATTCAAGAGGGAAAGATTTAAGCATCATGATCCAGACAGAAAATTATCTCAGAATGGCACAAAAGGGCTCTTCTGGGGTTCATGAGGAAAGTACTTAAATGCCTAGAGAAACCAGTGAATAGAAAACAGCTTCTTCTGCTTTCAAGAAGAGAGAGAGAATCGAGTGTGAAAATACAAAATATAAGGAGAAAGTTTCAGGCTCTTCCTACCCATGACTGGATCAGTCACAGATGTCTAAGGAATAGAGCTGATCATGCAAACTCATGAATCTGCTCAAACAATTTTATGTAACTCTGGAACCACAGGGCACATGGAGCCTCCAAATTCTCTTTTGAGTAGCTCATAAAATTGTCTATACTCTTTTTAGTTTTCTCAGAAAATACATTAAAATCACCTCATGAAAATATAAATCAGTTTGTGTTTTCATTTATGATAAAACGTTCATATTTACAGTGGACTTATAAGCACACTTAGCTTACGTTGTCCCCTCTTTTGGTCGCTTCCTTCTCTTTCTTTTCCTTCACATCTTTTTCACTCAGAAATCTTAATATATCCCTCAGTATATGCTTTGCAGTATTTTTCCAGTATTCACTTACCTTCAGCTTTCTTTTATTTCTTTAACTATATCCCATCTTCTTTTATCGCAGGCACTCATTTTGTATGGCGCTTTCTGTACGTACTGCCAGAAGAAACCTCTCGCCTCTTAGTATGATTTATTTTTGTGTTAAATTTGCAAGAAAACAAAATGGCGGCTTCTTCCGCAATGTGCAGCCGCAGATGCCCTAATGATGTCACTAAAACACTTCCCCAGGGCTCACCTGAACACACCAACCTATTCGCTTTCTGCAGCACCCAGCAATCACTGCAGGGAGAACCGAGCGGGCAAGGCACTTCCCTGCCTACAGGACAACCGCTACAGGCCAAACATCACTTCTTCCCTTGCTGCCTCTTTATTTGTAACGTAATGTAATACTATTAGACACCAAAAATGGCTTATTTCCCTCCCCTACGTACCAGCATTAGAGTAGTCTGCACGCACATCCCCTGGAGGCAAAGAAACAATACCATGTGACTAATCAAATATTTGCTAGGAACTTCATAAATAATTGAGCCAAAAGACTGGCAAAGTATTAGCCCCATACTATATAAACAGAAAGAAGCAAAGATCTGATTGTTTACCCTTCCTAAGAAGAACACCATGTAAATTCACTGGATATATTATTCATTGCAATTAGGCACTTAGCTCTCTTAAATTTATAATATAATGCCATTGCATATGCAGAATACCAGAAAAAGGAATAAACCACATAATAAGTGTAATTAAATGCCCGAGACAGAAAATAGTCCATAATTTTACCTTTCTCCTTTTGTATTTTTTTTAGGCTGGTCCCAGTTTCTTGATCAATGAGTTCTCCTTCCCTGCTGTTGGTCAGCATAGCTAAAAAAAAAAACAGAGTGCACAACTGTGTAACACCGTCAGTAAAAAAATGTCAGAATCGTGGAAAATATGAGATTGTATTTCCTCTTTGTCAATATTTTTGTATTTTAACATTTATTTATACTACACGAGTTCTAAAGCAACTGACCATTTTTGTTGCCCATAATCAACCATTTCACTGTCCGAGTTCAGCACTTAGAGCCAAGTAAAATATGCAGCAAAAGCAAATTTGCTCAAGTTGATTAAACAAAGATACCAAGTTAGAACTCAAATTACTACTGAGATGAATGTGGTTTCTTATGAAATGTTCAAATTAACTAATTAGAAAAGTACTTCAGAGAAATCATTCTGGGGAAAAATACATTTAAGGATTTAAGTATTAGTAATTATCTATAAAGCAGCAAGCTTAAAAAAAATAAAGATTGACAGATAGTAACCCAAATTGATAGATGACAGCGAAAAAACAATGCACGGTAGTGTTGAAAGAAATTCTTTACTTAACATCTGCAAGATTAGTGAGAGGTGTTAAGCTTATGATTTCAGGACGCCTATTTTCTTTGTTCTTATTTGATAAAACATTTCCTTCTCTGCAATTAACCAGTTACAAAATATGAAGTTAGTCCAGTGAGGACACTTGTTAAAAACTTCATCGCCACATTATAGGGAAAGCTTTTTTTTTTTTTTTAAATTGCAGAAGTAAATTTATATATATTCATATAGATGCAAAGTACCTACACATAACTTTACAACAGAAAGCATTAGAGCTCAACACAGAGAAATGTTTGGTTCAACATAAATAAAAGCTAGTTTTCTTTAAAAACAACATTCAGCACCATTTCTGGAGCCCAGAGGCTTGCAGTGTGTGCTACTACTATTAATAACAAGTTACAGTAGCTTTCAAAAGCTACAGTGAGGACAAAAGTTCCCTTTTCACTGTTGCTATAGGCATTTGCATTTCTTGTCCTGTGTATTCCTAGCCCTGTTTCAGGTAAGAAAAAGCTGAGAGGAATCTACTTTCTAGTCTCTGCCCTGTGTATGCACGTGATTAGGCAAAGTAGTTCAGGTTCTATTGACTAGTTTGTGTTGAGCCACCTGTGCTTCGTAGTGCCATGGTGCTGCTGCATGGACCAGTCAAAATGGCAAAATCCCAGCAAGCAGCTGAGTAGTTGTTTGATGGGAGTAAAGTCTACACTGATTTACATGGACTGCACTGTTTTTGTAGTTTAAATCTAGCTCAGCAATGCCTGCACGGGCTCCAGTCACTGTGAAGACAACAGTGTTGACATACATTGACGTGAAGAGATGTTAATTGACTTGCCCTAGATCCCTCTTGGAAGCACCAAGAATAGGACCTAAACTTCCTCTAGACTGAATTAGCATTTTAAACACAAGATCGATAATGCACAGGCTGAGAAAGCTGTGGTGGAGAGACAAAAAAAAAAAAAAAATAATCAGAAAGTCCTCAGCCTCATGGTGATGAGGGAATGTGTGGGCATGAAGAAGTTTTTGGAACAGAAAAGCCATCGTATCATCTGTGGCTTTCTGACACACATATGAAGAAAAAGTGTCTTGCTATTTTTTTTCAGTTCCAGGTGTCTTCAAAGGCACTTGCTTACTCCAGCGTGCAAGAGAAGTTGGTCATACCAGAGAAGGGGTGATATCTTCTGTGCATGCGTGGACACTGGCACAGAATGAATCAGGGGCTGGGCTCTGCATAGTGATGAACCTCATAAAACAAATTACAGTGATTAATTTTCTGGTTTTTTTTAGCAAGTGAGTGCTTTCCTGAGTTTCCCAGCAAAGAAATATTTGCCTCAAACTTCTAAAGCTCTTGAGGTCAGTAACTGCAAAGGGATGTGAGGCTGCAGAGCACTAACCAATTCTGTCTGGTGTGTTGTCCAACTGGGAGGGCGAGCTGGACACGCTGCTGCTCTGATGGGAGGAAGCGTGGCTCCCAGGCCGCTGGCTGTCTTCTAGAGACGGAGCTGGAGAAGGGCTGTCTTGAATCCTTTCCTTGAAATAGAAATAAAACACAGTCTGTGCAATTTGATTCACGAACTTCACTGCAGTTCAATGACAAAATGAATTTGGCTAAACCAGCAATAACAAATGGTCTTTCCCAGACAACTAGTGAACAGAATTCACATCGAAAGAGCAGTATAGTCTTCTACAGCCCAAAACAGAACAGCCGCCTACAGGCAGCGTATCTGGGCACAGCTTTTCATTCCTATGTCACGACATAGCATTTGCCACCTATTATTTTTTCTTGGTAACTTTTTTGTTTTCTAACTTTTCCACACAAAGGAACACAAAGAATGTTCTTTCCTGTTGTTTTCACAAACTCCTTTTAATCTACAGATAGTTAAACTGACATATATGAGCCACATTTCAAATAAACAATTTAGATTAGGACTAAACTGTCACTAAATGCAGTCAAATCTGTAAACCCACTAGAATCTGCACCTGAATAAATTACATCAGTATCTTCTCAGGGTAGTACTCAGACAAATTTTAAAAGCTGTGGCACTGGTAAGAACTTCATTTTTGCATGAAAAGCACCAGTGGCTAACAAAAATAAGAATGCGCTTGCAAATTCTGACGTGTACATTTGCACACAAAACTTTGATATTAACCTCTCATTTAAATATACATAGTACTTTACATAAGGAGAAAGAAAAGGATAAGAAATTGTAAAAAATTGGCAAAATGAAATTCTGCAGTTCTGTGTATCTATAATTGCAGACTGCCTGAAGATGCCGTGGAATCTTCAACAGTAAAAATCTTTAAGAACAGGCTACACAAGCGTGGCGTAAGCAATAATTCATCCTGTCTTGAGGAAGGCAAGAGATTGTACGACCACTAGAGATCCCTTCCAGCCCAGTGACTCCACATGTACAATTTTTCTGAATTAATTCACAATTCCAGTACTCTTCATTCCTGTTGCCAGGACCAACAAAAAATGAGAATCTTCTAAAAGGGGCAGATCATGGCCTGAGATACCCTAGACATTCTTATCTTAAAATCCCTTCTATGTTTTCAGTCCTCTATTACAAGTCTTTTAAAGTGTAGATCCAATGGAGAGAGAATAACAAGGAGATGCTTGAACTTAGAGAATCCCAGAAACTGCATCTCTGGAGTTGCCCTCATCCCTGGCTATCAGGTGTTCCTGCGGAAACTCAGAACTGAAATACTACCTTTTTTTTTTTTTTAAAGGGCAATCCTCTTGCCCCCACCTCATTAAAAATCACTATTAGAGTGTAATCTGGAGAAGTTGTCTCAAAGGAACTTTGCAATTTTTCTGCCTTTCTAACCTATTCTCAAAGACTTCCCATGAGGAGTATGCAGTCTGGCTACTTGGTGGCAATTTACCACGTGCTTTTGAAAATAAACTCAACAGAATCTTAACTTTTTATACAGTTTTTCCTATATAGTATCCCAAATCAGTAATATAACTTTAGGAAGAAAAAGGTAGATCCTAATAGTTTTTCCATGATCAACAGCTAGCATAATAGCTTCTGTTCATAACCTATTGAGACAATTCATTAATAGCACTGGCAGTAAGTGACAGTTTAAGAGTATTCTTACCCATTAAAACCATCTCTCTAAACCACACTCATCTTCATATTTGTAGATACATTTGAGAATGATGCAAAGGGAATGTGAGATTGGATCCTCCTAATAGCAAGGGGTAGCATTTGCCTATTCCAATCACACCAGCTGAGAACGTAGCTTTGAATGTGTTTTTAATAGGATAGTTATTGTACATTAAATAACAACTGAGCCTCAAAATCATGTAACAGATGTGTATCTATTACATAGCTGTTAGTCCTCAATGGATCTGTTTCCACTAATTATCTGTTATTTAATGAACATACAATAACTAATAAATCTTAAAGGGAGACTTTTAATTGCAGTTATTTTTGAATGCTAATTAAAATTTTGTTAAGTTTTAACAGATATGAATGCATTATGCTGAGTCCTAAGTTCTTAAAAAGTTGAAACCTGAATGGCTTTTAAAAAAACCCCAAATTTTCAAATTCTGGGCGAAAAAAGTCCAAGTCATTTGAAGTCTCCTGTGTTTTCTTTTTCTCAGTCTTCCAAGAGTGGTTTTAGAGGTTGCTGAGATGAGCAGAAGAGTAATAAGAGAGTCATGACTTACTCTGCAGATGGGTTACTTATTAATTTACTTTCAAAAGTCACGTTCTTACCGCAAGAAGTATTCTCCTAAATAAATGATGAATCATACACATGCAATCCTGAGCTTATAAATGCTATGTATCTTTTACCTTTGTGTAAATAATGGGTTCCAAATAGGTTTCTGCTAACAGGCTACAACTCTTGACTGTAATTTTATTTGCATGGATTTCAGTTTTAACAGTCCTCTTTGGCACTATTTCTTCTCTTTTTACCACAAAGAGTACTCAATTTACAATTAAGATATCATTTTGAAATGATTACTTTTACAGAAGAGTACATAGTTTAAGCAAATTTCATTGTCTATTGCAACCATGAAAATGAATAGCCAAGGAGAGGACATGCCAACTGTTCTGCAAAAAAAACTATGAACAAATATGACTATGAATTAACACTTAGATATCACACAAACAGCCATATATGTCATCTTAAATGGGAGTTATTCAAGTAATTCAAAAGCTGATGATTTGGAAAAGCAAAGTATTCTAGCTCCTTCTGGTAACTGCATTTCCCATTGTCTCTTGCTATAAAATAATCTCTGCTTCAAGTAATTTGCCTTCAAACTCAGGGTCTTGGTTTGAAATGTTCAGTCAGAAATAAAAGTGTCAAATAATAATGTCATTCTTAATCACACAGTGAATCACTTCCTAAGAGAATTAGGTGATTATGTCATCTAACGTCTTAGCATTTACAAAATTTTACATATACAGGGAAGATACACCTTCCCCTATAGGCAACAAAGGAGCTGGATTTTTTTTCTGTATCGTACGTGCTACAAATGAGGATACAGCATCATCACGTAAGACTACATATGGATCGAGAAACTGTCTATTTCTAAATGTTTGTGTGGAAATGTAATGCTGAATTTCCCCTACTATAATGAATAACACTATGAACAGACTTTTTTTTTGCAAGTAAACAGATCCATTTTTCAGTCCTGTAATCAGTATGCATCTATTTAGCTACTTAACAGCAATGTGCTCTGGTTCATTAGGTAGCTACTGTTGTGTCTCAGCCTAGTTAAAATTTCACAGCAAGTTAATCTATTTTATTACAAATGAGAACACAAGTGATAATGTCCTCACCATTTTCCAAACACAGGGTTAACAGTATTTGTAACAAATCAATGAGGGCATTTAAATAGGAAAATTGCAAATCTAAAACCTTAGCATTTTTTTACACATTGATGACTTCATTTTATTTGTCATCTATGTATTTTACAACCTTGTTACTTTTCATATATTTTTTTTTTTCCTCTTGAAAATCGCTCAGTTCCCACCGGCACACTGCTGTGCAGCCTGCTTCTACAGTAGGTACGCTCACAGTAATAGAGAAGCATTTCTAAATAAAGTCATATTTTCTACATTTGTGTTTCTTCCTATTTCATAAATTTGCAAGTTTCACATTCTAGGTTATAATGCAATGAATGGTACATATAAAATTTACAGATTGTGAGAATTTTGTGAAAAATGAAAACATTGCTCAAGATCTCATCTATTTATCTAACCATAGTACCTACTTTATCTTATCTTTTCTCTTCCCTTTACAGAGCCGTAACATAAATTCTCAAAAAAGACTTTTGCCGTATTTAATCCTTTTGAAGGGTAATATATTTCTGTCTCACTAAAGACCAGTGTCTTGCCTGGGCTCAGAAAATGTAGCTACGAAGCTTGACATTGTTAATTTTAGTTTTGATTTAGGTTATCGGCACTGAAGTCATCAACTCATCCAATTTCCAGATACATCCTTGATTTCACCTCAATACCCCTCTTCTATCCCCTGTGAGGTAGTATTCCACACACATAATATGAAACACTACATAACAGTTGCATCCATACTACTTTTGTTGGAAATATATATGAACAGCTTACCTATTTTTGACATAATCATCTTGACCTTAATTCCTTACCTCTGATTTTTTGATATAGTATTGATCTTCATTTTGTGTCAAGAGTTAGAGAAATGATGCTGCTGCTGGATTTTCCTTTATTTTTCTTTATTCTTAGTTCTAATCTAGCTGTAATTACTCCTCCAAATGTTAATCTATTAATGAGTTCCTCGAGGATTTAATGGCATTTCACTGCTGACAAGCAGGTTTTGGAAGTTTTTCTGAGTCCTGGATATTTTATTCAGACATTTATCTTGATATTTCGTATTTAATTCAGGTGCTGCTTCTGTACTCTACAGGGCTCTGCAGTGGCAGGAGAGCTGGAATTCACCAAACCTCACTAATGAACTAAGAGGAAGGAAAAATGGGGATTCTGCTGTCTTTAGATCTAGACTAGAGTTTTCCACTTTTGCAAGAAACATTGAGAGCCGATGACCATGTTGGAAAAACAGAGTTCATAGGCTCCGGCAGAATAAATTTTCCAACGTTTATTTGCACACTAGTTCCCCACTGGAATGTTTATTGTGCCACACCTCAATCTCCTAGTGCTTGCCAAATCACTACACAGTTAGAAACATCTAGAAACCAGCACCTCCTTTTTCTGGAGGGGTCTGTGAAGGCAGGAGCAGTCAAGCCAGTAGACTGGCTGCAGACCTCCTCACCTCCTATCCAAACCCACCACAATTTCATGCTTGTGATGTTGCTGCTCCTACCTCCCTGGCTGAATTCCATCCTCAGTAAGAGAGAAGAATAAGAAAATACAATTTCAGTTAGCAAAGAATTGAATTCCTAACCTTTTTTTTTTCTTTAGTTAATACTAGAACACATGTTTTTTTCCAACTGACCTTAGTTGATAGTAATACTAACTGAATTCTAATAACAAGTACATTTTAAATAGTGTTCTAAAGCTTACAGTCCTTAACTAATGCACTATTGAGAAAAGCATTATATAATTGGCATTTAGACTTTTCAAAGAAAAAGAATAATCCTGACACCATAAGCAGGAGCTGTGCTAAATCCGAAATGATGCTGGACAGCGGCTGACAAGAAATACAATGGTTTGAGTTACTGTTTCTGGGCAAAAGAACAGTGGATAGGTTTGTATTTTGAATCATTTCAGTCTGGAAATGGGTACATGCAAAGAGTATGGATAAGTTGTTGGTCTTCAGAAGATTGTAGTATCTCCAATTGCTGTAAGAACTGGAGATGAACAAGGTAAACAGCTGGTCTAAAACTAAGATAGGACCTGTATGTCTGAAAGCCAGCTGGATCCCATTCATCTTTTGCAGTGTATCGGGAAGTCATTCACTTAAAATATGTACTTTGCCATTTAAAATGCATTTTTTTTCACTGAGTACATATAGCTGTTTCACTTGTAGTCAACCGGCAATTATTTTCCCACCAAATTTAAGAAATCATAAAAACTCTTCTACATATAGTGATTTTTAATACCAGATGTTCACCTGCTAATTCCATTACCTTGTGACTACTTCCTATCAATTCATTAATTGCCAGCTGCTCAGCCAAACAGAAAACTGCAGCTAATCAGATGGTATTGGTAAACAGCCAAACAAGAGCCTCCTCCTTCACCACTTCTTAAATTGGCAGTCACTCTGAAAACTATGGCAACCTTCACTGGTGTATTAAGATTTTACCTTTACGTTTTACTTTGAATCTGAAAGAATAATACTGACTGAAATTGGAAAGGATCTTGCAACGGGAACTTTCTACCTGTAGTCCTCCTACCAATTGTTTCAGCCAGTGCTGCTACTGAATGAAAGAAAGGCACTCCCAGGACTAATGATAATAATGCTGTATCTAACCTACTTTATACTGTATTAGTTATTAAGTACAAATGCAAATGACTAAGCCAATACTAAAAAGATCTGAGCCAGAACTAAAAGCTAGTATGTGCTTGGCCTAACAATATTCCCTTGCAAGCTTTGCAAAAATATAGAGATGTACTTGCTTCTTACTGTGTTTTTTTCCACTTGCAAGTTTAAAAGAAGTATTCATTGCTTATTCTTTAACCTAGCAATTAGGTGTCTCAGTGTTAACAAGCAAGGCATTCTTGGCATTGCAGGGAGAGGGATATGCCTCCCTTCAAAGGAGGAGAGATGAGAAGGATATTTAATGCAATTTGTAGGGACCTGAACATCTCCCCATGTAGCAGTTTTTCTGTATCAGTGAATAAAAAGATACAAAACTGCACAAAATTGCACACTCACTTCCCGTTTGCTACAGATACAGCCACAAAAATTAGCCTTGTAAGAAGCAAACTTAAACTACTCCGTCTCACATGTCACTCCCCTAACATATTCTAGTACCCATTTCAGCAATAAGCTGCCAGCAATGAACGCATCCTATGAAATGGGACAGAATAAATCTAATAATGAGAAAAATAACACAAATTTTATGGATGTTTTATTTTATAAATCTTGCAATAATCTGGAAACAATTCAGAATGAATTGAATGCACAGAGAGATATGAAATTAAATGTTATAAATTCTGTAACGAGAAATGTTTTTATACGAGAAGAATTGTTTCAGAATATTCTGAGATGGCCACATTTTTCTGGCTGTCAGGTAAATATTATGAATATGAGTTGTACAGCACACAGAAAATAGCACCTCTCAGCAATAATTACACAGCCCATCTGTATTCTCTTTAGGGAATTTAAAATCATGTCATATACATCCCTTACAAATGCTTTAACAATCCCAGGAAATCAGGAGATGAACAGAACACAAAGAAAAGAAGACTCAAAAATCTCTACTGCATGTCTAGATCACAGTGTACAAATAATGCTTTGTTCTGTTTATCAGTAGACCAAAATATTCAGGCAGAAATTGTGTAGAGTTCATGTGAAGTATAAGATTTCAGTTTCCCTACCAAAACAAAACATTGCATTTCACCCCGAAATGTCCCCCTGTTTTTTTGGGGGGTGGGGTAGGT
>JANZLQ010000040.1:20997525-21009600 GCA_026212715.1 Elanus axillaris
CTAACTATGGCCCCCCCCCCCCCCCCCAATTTTACTGGCCTCCCAGAATCCAAGAAAACAAAATAAAACCAAAATCGAAGTATTAAGAACGTTTGCCCCAGTTTGGAAGTAGACTGTCAGTAAAGAAGAAAAACAACCTGAGGCACTTTTGGAGATGCTCAGGGCCAGGAAGAAAATCAGAAGAAAAACAAAGACCTCCAGAACCTCAGCAACAGAGACTTGTAATATTTTATGATACTGTAATGTGACAAGAGAGATTTGCTTTCTTCCTTGAAAGTATGTTGATATCAGTAAATACAAGTATGAAAAACAAACATGTGCTTGTGTACTACTAGTTTCCTTCCCTGCTTGAGGTAGAAACAAAATTTTCTGCAGCAGCAAGCTGTGACAAGACAAAGTACAATACTAACTAATTTATTCTCACAATTGGCCTGTAATAATTGGCAACAGTAACTTTCTGAATGATAAAATAATTATATTTTATAATTAAGATGTTTTACAATAAAGATACAAGAGATAAAGTTCAGCAAATCAGTGAAAGTTATTAGAATAAGGCAACTCAGAACTTTGGGATTCCAGTATGATGGGGATACATGAGTGTAAATGAGCATAAATATCAAAATAAAAAGACATGTACTTCCCAGAATAGATAGCTCCACAGACTCATATATTTAAAAACAAAGAAAAACGGACTAAAATAACTACCTTTCAAAGTCGACAAAATTTAATTTTGTCAACAAGAAACATGCATGTACATGCAAATACACACAGAAGTTAGACTGTCAAAACTTTTCATTTTTGCTCAGTAAGAAGAGGACAACACTGGATTTTAGAGATTCCCACAGCACCAATCCTTCACATACACTAACCCTATATCCTTTAACTTTGAACATTTCTTTTCTCAACATATTTTTAGTGTGTGGCAGGACTTCAGCTCTCAACACAGGCATGACATTTTCTTAACAACCTGCTTGAAAGAGAGAATCAAAAGTATAAACACATTTTACCCAGTCAGAAGGAAATTTAGGTGTGGCTACAGGAGACAACAGTCACCGAGGTACTTCTGATGATTTTCTCTGCTATTAACCTGTTCTGGAATCTTGCCGCACTAGAGTTCCTGTTATGTTCTATAGCATTTTCTTTTAAGCATAACATTAAGTTTGATTTTAAACAACATTTTAGAATAGCTTTTGAGCTTTAACAGATGCAGCACTGCTTATTCCCCTACCCTCTAGTGAGTGTTATTACCTGTTTTTAATTACATTACAGATTAGTAGATAGGGCAGAGCATCTTAACTTCTTGACTGTACTCGTGGGTATTTCCTCAGACTGAAGCACTGTCAGGAACAGAAGACCAGGTGGGTTATAGGCAGTATAAGCTCACTGCCTCTTAGTTACCTTCCCTAAGAAAGTCACTGTAAATGTTTTTGTTAGCCACAAAAAGCTGTTTTTTCTAAGCCTCACAGATGACTCTTACCTTTATAACAGAGGCCCCTGCCCTGGAAAGAGGACTGTGCATTTGGGCTGCTGCAGCCATGTTCGCTATCGTATTGAGGTGGTTCATCTGATTCATTGCCATCGCGACCGAAGCGGGAGGTAGGCTGACGGGAAGCAGAGGGTGGGGCATCATCATAAAAGGCAGGTCTATCCCTAAAAGAGAGCATGCGCGGGTTATATGTGTCAGTCCCTCTCTTCATAACCCAACACCTTAATTTTTAGAGACTATATTCCACTGGAACATTGACTAGTCAAACTCAATACTATTATGTGTTAGTAATTTTGATGTTACGTAGAGGATAATTGTCTTTGCGTTCCAGAAAAGGCTGTCTGGTTTGCACTGGGGAAAGAAACATACAGCTGTGAAGTAACAAAATATTAGCAAAATGAATATACAACGGTGCATAAGTTCAGTGATCTCTTTATTAGCAGAAATAAAGACAAAACCACAAAACATGCAGGTATTTGCATGTTTTTCCAATACATTAGATGAATATTTATTAATAATTTTATCTGACAATATACTCCTACCAAGTCCTCTTACTATTATTAGTTCACATACACAGCAACCTGAGACTAGATTTCTGTATTGGGACTATTTCTTGAATACAGGAAGCTGTGGGTTGGACTGTAGTCACTACTGAACTACCGTGCAGAAGGTCTGTGAACTGGAACATGTAACGAGCGGTCAAAATTGTTGCCAGAGGTTTTAATTTCCAAAAAGTCACTTTAAATTGTCTTCTGCTATGGATATAAAACAATTTAAGAAGGTATGAAATTCATTTCGACCGACTTGCAGATCTTGACATTGCCAAAAAGGTGATATTACTGCTAGCAAGAACTGGATTCTCGTGTTTCGTTAACATCTATTTCAGTGCCTGTATTACTTGCAGTATTTAGTAATGACTACAATGGAAAGCAAGGCCCAGACACCAATTCACTGAAAAAATTGTTTCAGGTTATTTTGCATTTAAGAATTCTTTAGAGAGACCACTTGAAGATCACTACCTTTGGGCATCCAAAATTATTTTTTCAGAAAAACCAGGACCCGTTCTGCCATACAAAATGTGCTATCATTTTTCTGAATGAAATTTAGATTAGAAATTCTCATTGAAAAATTCAGGTACAAGTAGCAAATAACTTAATCATATAGCTAGTCAGAACCACATGCTATTCACATTAATTATTTCAAAAAGTTTTCTAACTTTTGGCTCTAGTGTAACTATTTTAAATGAGAAGGCCAGTCACCATTTTGGTGTATGACAGAACCCACAATAAAAAATATCATTGACTGATATAGCTTATGTTATTCCAACACAATTTGACTATAGCAATATAAAAACAGGACTGCGCCCACCACAAAAGGCAGAATTGTGTATATTCTGAGCTCCCACACTATTTCTGTTTGGCTTGAGTATATCATGATCAACAACTGTGATGTCTTCCGATTCACTATATATTTCACATGATGATCCATGCCAATATTAATTATCATAGGTAATAAGCAAAGCCCACATACATCTCCCTTCACTTTAAACCAACTGACAATCCCTTTCAGTGCTTACATCCATAATCCTTTGTTCCCCTGCATATCTCCCTTAACAGCCCAATAATCTTTCTATAGAGTTCCAAAACTCCCAGACACCATCTGGCCACATTGAGTTGTATGTCTACTTAAAGTCCAATTGACATGCAAACTAAATGCAAACTACAAACAGAATTTAACAGCACATCACCAGTTTTAAGACACAATCCGTCAAACATTTCAGAGGACTATGAAGAAAATATATCCTACACTTGCAAATCATTGGACATAATGCCTGACATTCAATAAACCCTTTAATAGCCTATAGACATTTGCCTACTGCAAATTCTACTATAAAATATCTTTAAAGTTTTCCTTAACAGCAAAGAACACAATATCCCTGTATGTAAAATATATACAGGTATTGAATTATGCAAGAATATAAAATAAAGGGATAAACTACAGTGAATTGGAGTCCTCTGATCTGGTGTTTCTTAACTACTGACACTTAACCCAAAATGCTCAGCTCCGTACCTTCCCATGAACAAAGCAGACCCATACTGTAAGTATCATTTCAATAGCTTTGATTTGTTCAAGTTTGGAGCTCTACATAGGTAGCAAGGAACTATCTGCTCCTAAAATTGTGTAAGGAGCCAGAAATGTCCTTCCTTCATTAAAACTAACACCAAAAATGAACTTTCAAAATGTTGAGGATGAAGACCTTAAACAAGTAACAATAATTCAGACATAGTGAGACTTTCATTCTTCATCCACCACCATCTCTTAGAGTTAGCTCTACTCCTCACTAATTTTTAAATTATTAATCCTGAACACCTTTCTTGGAATAAGTTTCCCTTCACTTCTTGCCCTCTTTGGGTGCAAAGGAGAAGGGGAGCTGCTGGCTTCCCACCTGCTGCCTTCCTAAGGGAATGAAAAGAGATGGGTTTGACGGGAGTTTTAAGTTCCCAATCCAAACTTCATCTGTGTCCTTTTATTCCAGCTGCTTTGGATAGCTGGGTTCAATGGATGACCTTGCCCACACCTGGCAGGTACAAGGCAAAACATGGCAGAGGGATTGCTTCTGCTCACTTTTAACTAGACATTCTGCATTTATTCCTGGCTCTCATATTTCTATGTGGTGGTCAGCAATTTTAACCTGGAAGACAATTTTCTTACATAGCTAAAATTTTAAGCAACTTCATGGTTATTCCTCCCTTCAGTCCAGGCCATGGAACTGTCAATTAAGGACTGACAGTTCCTAACCCAGCAGTGGGTGAAGATTCAAAGAGGGCAGCTGTATCCCAGTGGGTGGCTTGGCCATGATGCATGAGTGCAGCAGACAGTGAGAGGACTGACTCTCCTGTCACTCATGTGTCTCCCATCCATTTCCCCCACCTCCAGGAGGCTGGGAAGGAATGCAAGCCCAGCCTCCAAGCAGTGTTCCATGTACATTCCTGCCCCCGGCCCTGTAAGAGCCCAGTACATACTGTTGGTGAGCAGGTGATTCTGCTGGAGAGGACTGAGTGGGTGCGCACTTCCAAGGCTCGACTGCCCTGATAGTGTGGGATGACCAATGCTATGCTGTGATCCCGTTGTAATGGGAGACTGAAGCTTGTCTTTGTCCCAGGAGGATTCACTCCCACCTGCAAAACAGGGTACAAACAAACCATAAATGGCATATACTTTTCTTTAAAAGACATTCTGCTTGGTTAGCAATGAGCTAATACTCTTTACCATAGCTAAGCACCTACCACAAACAAAGCACCTGAAACATGCACCTGATTTTTTTTTAAAATAAATTAATAAATATGCATCAGGCAAAAAATATGATTAAAAACTTTCAGCATCGCCTATCTTCGTAACACTAGTTCCTGGAAACAGGACAAGCTAACCGTTTAAGGATAAAATCATCCAAGTAAACATCAATCACAATTAAGTAAACAAGGCAGAAAGGGAACATCTGAGACACTGAATCAGAATCTCCTGCTATCACAGGGAACTGGGCCACCCAGTCCCTGCCAGAGATGAACCGGTGTCTGCCCTCGGGCTCCTCAGGTCTCTCACCACTGTTAAATCTTACTGGAGAGTCGCTCCGCTGCTCCCTCCCTCCAGCGCTCCCTAGCATTCTAGCTTAAATTCATCCCTGAACAGGTTACAACAATTTATCCTGCCGCTACGTTACCTCTGAGTTTAAAGAGCTTTCCCTCCACTGCTGGGTTTGATCCTGGGGATGCCCTAAGTGAAACACTTAACTGTGCTAGGTTAAACAAGGCAGGGATTAGGTTGGGCTCAGAAATCATCAGTATTCAGGAATTTAAAGAGTCCAGATATCTATTATGCACAGTAATTACTGTCTACAGCAAAACCACAGTATAGCAAACGAAGAACTCGTGTCTCATGTGTTTGGTCTAGAGTATCTGTTAGGTCTTCTGAAGAGAGGGTGTTCTGCAGCAATTTTACAGATTGTAGTTTTCTTCAGTATTACACTTATACACTTGAATAACAACAAGTTCCTTTTAAACAGCAGTTGACCATGTTAGTGAATTCTGAAATACACCTGGTCCACCAAACAAACCACCTTAAAAAAGTCAGATTTAACATTTCTAGAATAAAAACATATTTTAAGTACAGTCCCTTCTCAGGTACGCCCCATATTTTCAATTAGATTATAGATTGTTATGAAAATGTGTAACTGCAGTATTGACTTTGTTCTGAATTTATGAACAAGAATTTCAATTAGAATAAGTAAATAGATTACTATGATGCAGCAGATAGAGGCAGCAAGCAAAAAATGTTTTAATTGAATATGAAGGTAACAGAAAAATTCCATTCTTTATGACAACACTTAGCTAATAAACGTGATTAATACGGCTAAATGAAAAAGTTTGAAAGATCAATGACTGAGAAAAAAGGAAATCACTCCATCATTTTAGCACTATGTCCAAGTATGAATTACCTTCCTATAAAAGATTTCTAATTTGTAAAATGATGACTAATACATTGACAAAGGAAGATACACTAAATTATGCCATGTGATATAATGTAACATGGCATAGTGCAGTAATTAGAAGAACTACTACAGTTAAGGCTGTGTCAGCATCTTTGTTATTAAATATACTGTAGATGAGCTCTTTCAAATAACATTTGACTGATACTTAGTATAGTTGTTCATTCTGCATACCATGAAACAGAGGTGGTATTATTTGCTAAAGTGCTTCTCGAACGTGTAATTTAGAAAAGATCTTCTGAGGAAACGCTCAGCATTTGATTTTACCAACTGAGTTTTATTTTTCTCCATATGCTTAGAAAGAGTTTTCGTACCTGTAACTTCACGTATCGGGGCAGTGGCCACCACAACTGTGCACAAGACAGTTTGTCAGAGATTTTTGAATGAGAAGAAAAAACTGCACTCTTCATCTAAAGTCTCCCTGACCCCATTTGTTCTTCTCTAAGACTTCCAACCCCAGGCACAGATGGTCTAACCTCTCAGCTCATTTACTTATTTCTGGAAGTTTCTCTTGTCCTTCCAAAGCCTCATGCATCTACCCACCATGCTTCTGCGGCCCTGAAGCTGTCGCTTCAGAGTGCCCTACCAGCCTTCTGTGCCCGCCTTTCCCACTGATGCACGGTCAATAGGACGGTACAATTATTCCTGTTTTACAGACTGGGAATTGCAGTGTGCAGAAAAGTTGACTTGCTTAAGGAAATACAGGAAACCTGCAGTGGAACAGGAAACTGAATGTAAGTTATGTTGTACAGCCCAAATCACTGGACCACTTTCCTTTACAGATGGGGACAATAATAACTTTTTTCCCTGCAAATTCCACTTGTAAATCTGCTCCAGTATTCAGTGCCAGCAACACAAGAATAAATTGCAATACACTTATCTCTACAGACCATTCCTGTATTCTTATGTTCCCTATCACTTCTCCTTAGAGAAAGGGAAAAAAAAATACTGCTGAGCATATGATGTATAATAAAAGTGCATGTTAAATGAAATGTATCCTGTAGTCTGCAGTATACCACATAGATAACAGCTTCATCACTTAATCTGGACTGCATGTACTATGTAGTAGCAAGTCTTTTAAAAAGAAAAGAATAATTAGAACTTCTTACCTAGAAGTGTTCAATTGTCACCTGTTTTAAGGGCAGTATGATTATCTCCAACTTACAAGTGGGAAAGTTGAGGTGCAGAATTTTGAAGCAACTTCCTCCATGTTACCTGGTAGACTAATGGTGAAACTGGAAGAGAAGTCGGGTCTCATAGGTCCTACTCCTGTGCTCTATACCATAGAAGCTTTCAATTCATGCTACCCACAGCTCCTTTGCACAGCTAAAACCCGATAATTTTGAAAGAAAACTTGCATCCTTCCTTGCAGTGTCTTTTCCCATGCAGTAAGAAAAATTTACATATAAATTAATAGTAACCCAGAACTAGATTCACATTATAAATCAAATATGTAAAATGCAAACCTCTGGTAATATACTCAGTCCTTTTACTATCATGCAACTTAAAAAAAATACTCACTTTTGCGCATACACATTTTCTTATTTAGTAACACAGTTGTCAGTATGTTGTATCAGCAAGTACATATTTGACATATATATATATCAATGTGTATTTTCAAATGCTTTGTAACCATAACAATTAGAAGCAAATACATCTACAAAAAGTAAATCCTCCTTAATACCTCAAATTTAGGTTTAGCCACAATTTTTCAGAGGACTTCTGTTCATTGCCATTTTTTTGTCCACTTTTGCCGTCAGTAAGGCAAAGATGTCACGTTTTGATTCTAAATCCTGTCTTTGGTATAATGAGCTTACAGGCGAAACTAAAAATGAAACTTTATGATATGAATCACGCAATACACCATGAAAAAAAAAAAATTGACTCCCATAAATTTCTCTCATTACATTCGAAAGGTTTGGTCTTCAAAGAAATTTGTATTAGGAAAAAATAATTTCTTTGTCCACACTAAGCTATTGAAGGCTGTCACTCTTTTTAATATAGAAGACAAGGAGTCTAAAATTAAAAAATGATCTGTACTACTGTATACAGAGCGATGGACTTCAAGTAATTTCTTTTAGGTATATATGAAACAAAAGGGGGGAAAAAATGTATGAAAAAAGAAAGCAAACATACAACGCCATGGAAAATGACACAACAGTGAACAGCAATGGAACTTGCTTTACTTCTTGTATATGAAGGGAAATAGAGCTTTTTATTTATTTTAAATGAGGAAAAATATTTAATTTTAAAATATTAGTAACTTGATTCATAAGTGTCCTAGGAATATTATTTGAGCACTCAGAAGTCTGTTGATTTGTCAAAATGCCAATACATCATTTATGCACTTTACAAAAAGCTTTACGTATAACGCTATTACCCACTACCCATATGACCTTCTCTCCAACAGATAAAACTAAAGGACAAAAAGGTAATTTTTCCTTATCTTGTTTGCATTCTAGTCGATCTTGTCCCAGAACAGATTGTACTCGGCATTAAAAAAGGGCAAGAGAGACAAGAACCTCCATCTTCCAGAGCTCCTGACGCTTGTCAGAAGCAAGCACAGGGACTGCGGTTTCCTTAACGTACCTACACCAAAGTGGGAAGAAAAAGGCAGAGATCCTAGCTGGTCAGCCACCCTAGAAGATTGCAGAGTGCCCTGGCTGCCCAGCAGAAGCAGCTAAAAAAAAGGTCTGACCTGCTTCAGCCATCCAGTTCAGGCCACGCAGCAGATGTGTGGTGTACAGTTCTGCGTTCAGATTTGCAGCTAAATGCACAATATGGATGAAAAAAATAGGCCTGACCGTCTGCATTGTACACAGCCGCCTACGCAGAAACATAGTGCGTGTTTCCAAGGGCACACGTGAAGATGGACACTACATGGATTTGGTAAGAGAAAGAGTTATTTACGATACACTTCATAATTAAAGTCTGGTATTTACCAGTCTTAACAGGTTATTTGAGAGAACTTATTTATCAGTGCATGAATTACACTTATGTTCAACTAAGCAAAGGCAAAACTAATGTAACAAACCCCAATCCATCTACTTCTAAATTAAAATGCGGTGAGAGGTAAGCCTTCCCTTAATGCCATTTTACAGCCCAGTGGCCAAATTCTGTACATATCTCTTCCCAAGTCCCTATGAACAGAGAATTCAGATGAGTTCAGAAGCATAGGGGGTTAAATCACAGGTAACACAAACAAATAGGGAAAATCAGCCTAAGTAATACATACACATGCTGCTGCTGATATACACTGTACTCACAGACCCACTGAAAGGTCATTTACAATCATGTACATGTCTGTAAGCAAAGTGCCTCTGTTTAAGTTTCATTTTGTTCAGTTTAAGGAAATGCAAGTGATAAGCTCAGTTTAATTCTTCTGAAAATGCTGCTGCTCACCCATCTTTGATTTTACTAATTTTATAAGATAACTCTTAAAGTTACATGTTTTCCAGTAATAAACCTATCTGTGCGGTTGTGTTCGTCAAAACAAAATCCAAAAAAACTTTTTTTTGGTGAAGATATATTTGTGACGATTAAATTAGTGCCTTGTTTTTAGGTATTGAAAGATCTCCAGAAAGTAATCAAAGTTCAATTTGGTGACAGTTTCTTTTCATTTGGTTTCAAATTCATTTTATCAGCCTTAAAACTGTCTGGTCTAGCTAAATGAAATCCACTCTGTCAGAGGTACCTTTGAATTGAACAACCACACTGTTTCAATCTATGTCTGTCATTTTATTTTGTGTTGTGATACATTGCTGAAAAATTGAACTCAAATTGTTGAAAGCAATACCATCTTCACTGTCCAATTTTTTTCTAAAATTATTTTTAAACACATTTTTCTTGCTGTTGGGCATACTAAGCATAACATCAACTGCAATGAGAAAAGTATCCAATGCATTGCTATTTCAGTACTGATAATTTCCAAGTATTTATCACCTCAAACGTCTTTTACAAGTGTCCTGCCCACACAAGGCCTCTGGACTTTTTGGCCTTACCTAGAACCCCAGTACTCCTAAACCAACATGGCCTATTTGCCCGCATTCCTAGCCCCAGTGTTGCCAGGTGTCGCAGAGTATTTGCTTTTACCAATATCCTAATCTCACCCGGGAAAAATGGCCACTTTTTTGGCCTACACAGAATATCCTCTGCTGAAAACACCTCAGCCTACAACTTTCTGTCAACTCTTTTCACAGTATCGCCATCTGAATGACTCAGGGAGAGAAGATCAGGTAGAAAACAATTTTTGGCCTATTAGATAAATTGAGAATCTCACTACAGTAAGGACAGGAAGATACCATCCAGGTTATATTCCTGGTAAACCATCACTTTCCTGTCAGAAAACCACAGAAATGTTCTGGGTCAGGATTATGACCCCAAATTCTGTCCCTCATATTGGCAGTAGATGATGTTATTTAGGGAGACCATGCAAGCATGGACACTGTCTGTGGTCCCTTATTGCCCCCAAATAATTTTTACTTTAAAATGGGAATGGTATTTTTAATCAGCCCCCAAAAGCATGACATCCATCTGAAAAGCTAAATGGAAGATCTGCAATGCATTTAAAGCTTTAATGCATTGATTTGTTTAGCTATGTGTATTCAGCTATATCAACTCCTGGATTGTGCCCTACAAGAAAGCCATGGAAGTGTGTAGGGTAAGATATTAAAACTCAAGAAATCCAGTGATGGCTTTACTGGGCTACTTCCAAAAACTTATCAAGTGGTTCAGCAGATGTAATTACTGCTTAGCCCTGCCAAAGCTTTGAAATGTGCCCATTAATTCAGCAATTCCCAATCTGTCCATCAGTCAGTCATACTTAAAAAATATGTCTGTCAGAACTTAGGTGAAGTAATCTGTTGATAATTATACTATAAGAAGGCATCTGAAATCTGAATATAATTTCTGAACTTTTTGAAAAGTCTTAATGACAGCAAAATCAAAGTTTATTTCACAGCAAACAGGATACTGAGGATAACTGGGAATATGTCAGAATATTTGATGTCAATTTAATTAAGAATTAATTCCAAGAAGATACTTTTTTTAGAAAATAAAAGCAGAGACTTAGTATTTATTTAGGAACCTAACCATCCTTACCAAACCATCAATTGCTTCCTTTAACATGAACACACAAAAAGAAATAGGAAGGTGGTAAATACAATGTGTTCTAAAGTTCCCAAATTACGATCGACAATTATAGTGCTAAAGCACAATACCAGGAAAGCCTCCTCATTGTCAGTTACCTCGGAACGTAAGACTGTCCTGCAACGGACCTTTCCAGGCAAAACAAAATCTCACATTTACAATCAGGTGCTCACTGTCAAAAGACTCTCAGTATAAAACCTGTTCTCTCTCTCTGTAACAACTGCCTGGGTCATTCATCCCTCCGAACTACATACACACAAATGCTGATGGCTACCAAAATACGACAAAGTGTTTTCTCCTACTTTCTAAGACCGGTGTAGAGGAACTACTGGCTGCAGCAACAAAAAATTTTCAGCGAAACAGCCTTCTGCAGACAACTGCTAAAATATGGATGGTCTTTTCCTCAAGTAACTAGTATGAAAAAATGGGAAAAATGTAGCAAAACAAATTCAAAGATCCAGGAAAAAGAAAGAAAAAGCACTCTGATGTAAGGGACTGGTTTGATAAAAACACAAACTACTCGAAGTGGCAGTATCTTCATTTAAACTCCAAATACCAAATATACCTCAACGGGTCAGTTGATTCAACTTATACCACCAAAGCATCCCATTAGAGTCAGATTTAGCAAGATGAAATACCGTATTTATAGCAAGTTAGATACAAAATCTATAATTTTCATAAAATTGCACTAATATTGAAAAGCACTTCTCAAAGTTAGCTCTCCGTACACATTCTCTTTTCTTTTGCTGATTCAGTCATGCATAAATATTAATCAAAACAAGTTGCTTCTTGGCTAGGAAGGAATGTGACATGCTGCAGAAAAGCTCTGATAATTAATAAATGAAGCCTTTGCTGCTTTGTTACCTGATAGTTAACCATGTGGTAATGAAGGGGCGGG
>JANZLQ010000040.1:21009700-21026204 GCA_026212715.1 Elanus axillaris
CCCCCCCCCCCCCCCCCCCCCCCCCCCCCCCCCCCCCCCCCCCCCCCCACGGAAACGCTGGTAATCTTCATATCAATAGTCAGATATTTATGGCTTCCTAAGTGGAAATTAGTCATGACATTTCAGGAGGGAGGGAGGGGCAATGTAACTGAAGGAATAAGGGCTCCCAGAACGACTGCATACAGACAGCTACAGTTCACCCAGCCTAATACCTTGTCAGCAACAAGGGCCAAAAGCAATACTTACTGAAGACTTTAAATACAGAGAAAACCTATAGTGACAATTTCCCAGAATATTGTCCAACAATTTATGCATTAGGAACTTCCTGCAACAGAGGTATTGTCCTTGAATTTAATAACCTTTAATAGGTTTTTCTTCCATTAAATTAAGTGGATGTCAATTTTTTGCATCTACAATATCCTGTAGCAAGAAGATCCACAGCTTGCCTATACGCTGTACGAAAAACTGCCTCATGTTATTTGCAGGTGTGTTTTTGGGGGTTAACTTGGCATTTGCTGCCTGCCTTCCTCTGATGTCTTCTAGTTCTTGTAGTGGGTGAAATAATAAGCAATAAATCCCTATTCGGTTTCTTCTATACAATGTGTAGTATTATTCTTGGAATTAGGGAATTTAGAGTTAAAACCTGAACTTTCTTTTGAATCTACATCAGTGTCAAAAGCATATGCAATCCCTTTCCCGAGCGATAACAAATGACCTCTATTCTCTGCCACTGAGGAGCCTCAGCAAGTTTGAGGTAGTGAGCAGACAATGTACCTTAGCATTCTTACTGGAAAGCTGGGTCAGGGAGACCCCAACTCCTGACAGCTTACAGAATGCGCTTTTGACAAAAAAAAGGGCTTACAAAAATCTGCACAGATCATTATTTCAACAGACACGATGTTGGTGAACACAAAAGAGTGGACAACCTTTAAATGTTCAATACTATTTTGAAATATAACCACAGGCTTATGGTTCATTCTTGCACAACCGATCTGCTCCCTTCTGCACTCCAAATTGTTATTGCTAACATTTTTAGTAATAAGTGTTTGACTTTACCGCTATTTATTTTTCTATACAAAGATAAGAATACTGTACTAGAACATGGTATCTCTTCTGGTTTAGGGCCATCAACAAAAAAAAATTAACTGTTTTTTACTGCAGGGACAAAGTCTGTCTTCAGAAACATGTGCATTTCACAGTGAGAAATAAGGTCAAAATTTTGGTCTGTCATGTTTTTATTACTGTTGATGATGCACAAGCCAGAAATAAAACAGCTTAACTTTCAGATCTTGAATGCACTTTGTGGGGCTGCCTGCCAGAAAGGATAAAACATACATCCTTCTAAACTCAACAACTGCAGCCAGCAAGCAAGGAACTAGGATTCCTATTCCAGCGATGATATACATTGACACCTTCACTCACCACAAAGCAAGTGGGTTTTGCCTTTTTTTTTTTAATTACTTAGTATTTTCCTGTATTTAACAACTTACTGAAACAACCACTGAGACACATGTACTGTATGTTTTTACTGTGACTGTAATGAGCTGGATAGCTTAGTTTGATTTTGAGAGGCTTTGAGATCGTCTTGACATGCACAGCAGATTGGTAATGCTACAGTACAAAATCAGATTGTTCAAGTTCCAACAATTTATCATTTACTATTTGTTTGAAATAATTATTATGATCAGTTCAAGCCACAGAGTGTAATCTTCTGAGCTAATTTGTAGTGAAATAAATGAATTACATATTTATAATCTTTTCAAAAAACTCCTAATACTGAAAGAACTCTGTGTAATATGAAGTATGGCTTGAAAGAATTATATACAATCTGTGGCACTTCATATGTACACATTTGGACAATCTTCTAAACCCCTGCCAACTTGAAGCATCTACACAAACCTCAGCAACACTGGAGATCTTACTAGAGAGTAAGAGATTGCAAAAGGGATGCCTAATACCCTTTTATATTGAAGCTGAATGACTGTAGAAGCTCTCCAAAGAGATTTACTGTCAAAAGCCACAATTTCCATGAAGGACCAGTAAGTGCAGACACTTGCACAGTTCCAACAAGTTGTGTCAGTATGGGGAACATTGGCAAGGTATACGCTAATTCTGAAGGTGCACCATTTTTTATATCTGGCGTTTGATTCCTTGCACCAGGTTATTAGTGACTTCCAAAAAATTTAGAATGCTGCCAAAACCAGGAGAGCCCGTGAGTAAACCTAACTGATGTAAAAGGTCAGCAGTGAAATCTATCGCATTTCATTTAACACCAGTCTAAAAATAACACACAAAAAAATCTTGAACTATATTAGCAGCCAACTTCCTACTTCCGTTAAAAAATCACTTTCATTTTTGCTCATGGCAATAGCTGAATATATACCTACAACAGCACTTGGACATCTTACACATTCAATCTTTGATTTTCAGACTATTTTTCTCATTCAGCAAACCTAGCCATTAGGTGCTCTCATCTAATCTCTAGTGCAATTCTCCTCAATGAATCCCATGGGAGCTTTGCATTAGCTTCTCTAAGGAGTAGGATCAGACCCCTAGAAAAGACCAGCAGTGCCAAAAA
Source organism: Elanus axillaris (assembly GCA_026212715.1). Taxonomy (NCBI): domain Eukaryota; kingdom Metazoa; phylum Chordata; class Aves; order Accipitriformes; family Accipitridae; genus Elanus; species Elanus axillaris. The sequence continues at coordinate 21,012,279 of JANZLQ010000040.1, forward strand.
AACTATTCAAGAAACTATTTGAGAAAATACAACCTAAATTTGTTACTGTGTAAAGGACGTTCTTCATCTGCAAATTAGTATTTCTTTCCGAGGTATACAAAACCACAAATAACAACTATCATCCTAACAAACATTATTAAAATGTTGATATTCATACCAGATAGAGTGAAAATATTTCTTAAGAAGAAAAAGTGAGAGGCTTTAGCAACAAAATACAATAGCACAGTGCCAAGCTGAACTTAACTAAGCTTGAGGTTTTGGACAGGATTCATTTCTGCTTGTGGTATAAGTATGCACCACCTTGATTATCATTTAAAAAAATATTGACAGCTTGCCTTCTCATACCAATGCCTAGTAACAAATTCCAAATGTTTTGTCACATTTCTTGTGAGCAATGCCATCTGCCAGAGGTGGCATTTCATGGCTGTTTACCCTGACTCCCTCCAAGAATTCATCTGCCACTATCTAATGCTGCCTGAATAAAGGGGATTAAGACTCTGATGCAACAGAGACTATTGATAATTTGGTATAATTGGGAAGAAATGAAGATAAATGAGGCTGAGGATGGAGAGGCAATTAGTTGAGCTGCCTGTACAGCTGTGTTCTCGGCCTAGCTCCCCTGGCCTTTTCTTTGGTGAGGTATGTGCAAATTAAACATAATGACAAATACACTCTTCCCAAAGCTCTTTAGTTTGGGAAGCATGAAGATATGATTCTCACTTCTGAGATTCTAGGCAGTTTTCAGCTTAAAAAAAAAAAAAAGGAAAGACAAAGAGTCATACTCACTGTGGAGAGTTTTAAAGAGCAGCACACTTTGTACCACACCTATGGCACAGTACCTGTTATTTCAAAACACAGCTCGTGCTTGGTAGGGTGTATAGCGCTGGGGCTGGTTTTGCGGGTTTGACTAAAAGGATGAAGGCTTCTGCCTCCCTCAGTGCCACAGAGAGCCCTGATTGTTCCGTAACTCCAGACATCTTTGATCTACCTCTATCTGGTGTCCGATTCTGTAAATATCCTCTATCCATGTAACTGGTCAAACAACAGCCCCAGAGCACGATCCCCCTGAAATATTGATTCTTCAAAGTCTAGCCCCACATTCTGCAGCTGCACTTCCATTTTTTGAATTGTGCTACCTTTTAAAAACACTGGTTAAAAAACCTTAAGTGTCTACAATACACATACTACTCTACAAAAGATGGTAGAAATTGTAAGATTTTTAGTCATAAAGATAATATGAAGACAGCTACCTAGATATAAGCCTTATTTCTAAGCTGTATTATTCAAGCGAGGCCAAGTGATCAAACTTGAATACCTTGAAAGGTGTTTAAATCCAAAGCGAACATGGTCAGACTACAAACCTCCAAATTAAAAGGCACAAATCTGCAGTCTGATTTGTAGTTCTTCTTTCAAATATACTGAAACACATTCATACATCTACGAATGTGCACATATATAGTTTAACTTAAACGTACCAAAAAATACCTGTGGCACAAGAAATACCACTCTATGTTTCACCTAAAGTTCTAACATAATTTTTCATAAATGTCAAACAATGTAAGAACCCTTTTAGAAAGAAAAACTATGTTTACAGAGGCAGCTCTGGCTTACAGGCATGTATGCCCAACTACCCAACACATGTGAATTTTCTGCTTTAATATATAGGTGATTCTATCTGAATTAGGTCTTAGATGGAAGACTTCATAAAATTGCACTTTTTCGTGCATCTGTGTTGCATCCAGCTATTGGAAAAAAACCCGTATTTTATGGATTATTTGAAAAATACTCCTTAGATAAAGATAAAGCCTAGCTCCTATGCATAGAAGGCATTTTGGAAGAAAAATGTTAAATTTCTTGAAAGAACAACAAATTAGTAGATTTATTTTGTAACGTGAATTTTCATCATAGTTGCTTTGTATTGTAGTGTACAGTTCTTTGGTACATTCTCAAAGCTGAACACATGAGAAATTATCCCTTTTCAAACTTAAAGAACTTCTGCAAAGTACAGTGTCTCCTCCTGATTTTTTGCATATGAAAAACTTCACAACCTCAGCACCATACTCTTCCCCACTACCTAGAGGTCAGCCAAAACATCATTTTAGCTTTATCTGATGTACATATTCATTCTGAATTACGTGTCTACAAAAGACAAAAAATAGTTCACTTCTTATGAGGCAAACATGCCAGGATAATAAAAAAAGAAGAATAGTTGACTTAAGTTTAGCTCTACCTTGTTTTGTCTTACTGAAGCTGAAAATTTGGCTGAGGCAACTGTTCCTTTATACTACAGAAGTTTTTTAACGCATAGTTCAGAATAGTGATTTTTTTACTAATCTGCAATATTCAAATTTTATATATTACACTTTTGGTCTTTTACTGAAACTCTCTTCTCATTAACGTTGTAAATGAGCAAAATTATTTGCTTCCCATCTACTGGCTTGACACTTTATCAAAGTACTCCAAGTTAATCTTTAATCTTGTGATTAACTGTGTACGGTGCGCACATTAAAGGAGTCACATGGAGCAGAGCTTTGGCTTTGCACTGGGAACAAATGCCCGTGTCCTGGCTGGGGAGACGGCGGCGGCTCCCTCTGGCTCTGCCCCGCTCTCTCACACCTGCACCGCAGCTGTACACACTTACCGACACTCACGTTGGCAGCCTCCATCTCCTGGGATCACGCAAGGTTGAGTGCTCCCAAACAAAGCCAAAATACACGTCTCTGGTGGGTGCTCCTGATGTGTGTCAGCATTGCTGGACTCAACACTGCCCAGTCCAGCACTTGCACGTGCGAAAACGGTTGCGAGACTTTCCCGATCGCCCCGTGGAGATGGCACCAGCTGAAGGTTGAAGAACCACCGCCATCCGAGGGCCACGCGCTCCGGCCGAGCAGGAGGGAAAAGGTCGGGGAGATTTTCAGAAAGGACAGAAACCGCAACGCAATGAGGAGACCGAAACCCAGGCAGTGACCCACTTCAGCACAGGCAAAAGGAGAAGAAGGATCAAAACTGTTCCCTAACTTCATTCAATCGGTTACTGAGCACAGGAAGGATGGCAATTTCAAGCATACTTCCGTAACCTAAAAGGTAGAACAAGGCAGTTTCTAACTGAGCAAGCTAGAAAACAAAGGAAAGGCAGGTAACAAAACAGAAATAAACACATGAAAAATTTTACACTGGCATGACTAGGACAGAGCTGAAAACAAAATATTCTGTTTTCCATGTTCATTGTGCTTTGTTTTCCCACTTCCATACCACAACATTTGTATTAAGTCCCTCTTCTTTTTCCTCCATTTCTTATGGCTCTTCCTCAGAGGTGGGTGCTAGTTCTCTTTACATCAAAATTCCGCTCCCAAATCATAAAATGTGACAGACTCACGATGACTGCAAGGGATTAAGTGAAGGCGTTCCTAAGAAAACACACTGTGTTTTTTTACGGAATCCCTTCTCGCTGTTTTTTGAAAGCCTCTGTGATTACAGCTGTATTAAGAGGCCAAAGAGGAATTTCACTCTACCTATTCTCAATTCCGGAACTCAGACACATCCAATTTGACCATAAAAGTAGAGTATACAATGAACAACAGCTTTTGACTGCCAGAGTTTATTCTTTATTTATTTGTACCCTACTTTTAAATGATTGCTCATTTTCCTACTTCATAATGGTACCTACAGCAGTATTATATAAGATTTCTAAAGTTAAACCAACGTTATTACAAAGCTAACCGTGATTTCTCAAAAGTGAACCTGGAAAGCAAAAGAAGTAACTGAAGAAGTATTTCTGCAATTAGTTTCTTACTCAGCTTACTACAACGTTAGAACAAATATTCATCTGCCACACTTCAGGAAAGCTTTTTAAAAGTGCTGTTGGAATAGTATATATGTGGAAGACGAAACACAGGAAATAGCTGGCAATGCTGCCTGAAGGACTATCTAAAAGCCATAGAAAGCACCTAATGGAAAAAATGTTTTTCTGAATAAATGCTACCCCAATCTACAAAGGTGACTTGAAAAGATGTAATTTGTGGCTTACTATGGGGTATTTGCACAGAAGAGCTAACACACAGCTGTAACTGATGGTCAAGGATAATAGCCATGGATTTCAACAGATTTTCAGAGCTCCCTGGTATATGCTGAGAACGATGATATCAAGAGGTTCCTCTCTCCAGCACTGCTGGTGTCAAGGTTAATGAGCTAAAACTTGTTAAATTGATATTACCAAACTAATGACTTTTTTATAGTATACTGCATGGATTTTAACGGACAGGCTAATGTGGAATATTGCTAGTCTTAATTGAATTAGAAGTTATTGCATGTATACAATTAAGATAACTAAAAATGGGGGAGATATGAGGCAATTGTCTATCTAGACCATGCTACTGTCACACACCTCGTGTGCTGCCACACATATACATCAAATTTCAAATTTGGTCTCTGAATTCAACTGCAAACATACTGAGGAGAGGAAATACTAGCATCTACAAAGATAGTCTATTGGCTATCGGTAACCCTTAGAAAATCATTCACCTTGATCCTTGTAAGTTCCCTCTTTAACAATTCACACACTGAACCAGAAAAAGCCATGTAAAACTATCTGATGACTGTGCAAAAGATAGGCTCAACAGCAGGATGAAGGGAAATTGCCTTATTCCCAAACTGCTGTGACTCAGAGCCGTTCGACAGCTACAACCAACCACAGGAGAGTAAAGCAATACACATTTTTTGCCAAGGTATCTTTTTCCATCAGCATCCCTCCCCCGCTGGAGAGAGGGAATGCACGGCTTTCTACCAGTTGCAAAAGCTTCTGCTGCTTGCTAGAGGACCTCCTATTTACAGGGGGGATTTTCTAAATTACATGTGTTGTAAATGGGAGGGCACTGAAAATACAAATTTTCTTAAGAAGTAAAGGTATCAGCCTCAATGAAAATTCCAGGGCAAATCTGTAAGAAACAGGTTACAGCAGAACAAATCTTCAATTTCAAACTTTTAAATTTGAAATTATTTCAGTCATATCAATGTTATTTTAAAATATTTCTACATTGACCACACCGTACATTAAGACAGAAAGAAATAAATGCCTGGAGTCTACGTCCAAAACAGATGAACAAACAGCAGGAAAAAAAAAAAAGTCAGCTATTTAATGAATCATATTAAAAGGGAAGAAGCTTATGAAAAATAAATGGCATTTGTAGATGATTAAATTCTGAAGGCAAGATGTTGTATAACTGCACCAACCATTTATTTCAGAGCCATAACTGCATCTAATAAATAAAATACTTCTTTTAAGCCAAACTGAAGATTCACTGCTATCTGATGCCTTAGATTTTCCATTTATGTAGTACAGGGGCAGGGTTTGGGCTGTAATTATTCAAGGCGGTTTCAAAGAAAGAAGAGCTGTTAGTTAGTGGGATAGAAAATGAGTATCAGTCGCTAGCAATAGGACAATGCAAATATTTCTTCTACAGACAGAATCATTGAGTTGAAAATCAGAGAGGCTCATTAGAGATTATCCTCCTAAATACAAGATACCTACAAGTTTCATGCGAATGCTCTTCTGCTTAGGTAATATTTTCTATTGAAGTCCAATCTCTCAGTAACACAGAAATGTTATTTAATATAGAGTAGATACCCAGATACATTTGGTATTTATAAAAAATGAAATTAAAAATCTTATTCATGCTAGCTATTCCAGTGTTTTCTAAATGACTTTTCTCCTTGGATCTAGGACTTTACAGAGAAAGGGAGTAAAGTTGGATTCAACTTCCAAAAAATACCTACTTTGTCAAAACAAGAAAAAAAAAAGAGGTGCTGCAAATGAGGGAGACTACTTCTCAAGGATGAAATGCCAAAATCCCTCTTACGTCAAATTCTTAGAGAAAGTCAATCAGAAAACAGATGCATAGAAACCGTAGGAACTTGCAAGACACTTCTTGCTACCACCTTTCCAATTTCCATCTGAAGTAGAGAAAATCAATCACAATTTAACTAATACTATATGCCTTACAGGAAAAGGGGACCATGCAGCCTCTCCTGTCCCACAACATCAGTAACTGAATATACAGCTCTTACACGGGCCTGCTGGAAGTTTCACTAGTCCAAAAGTTTCACTTGTCTCCATCCTTACAGTAGCCTCATCATCATCTTAAAAAGAAGAATCTATTCTCATTTTTATACTGTACAAATGTAGAACAGACACAACCCCCCCGATGTTCTAGGTTTTAAATATGAATGCATGTCTGATCTTAAAGGCAAACTCAACATTTATGTCTTGTCTTGGTGATAAAGTTCATGAATATATAATGAGAGTGCAACAACTCTGCTACTGATTAAATGTCAAAAAGGGTTTTATTGTCAAATATACTGTAAATACAGAAGATATACAACAAAGAGCATTAATTGCAGATGGGTCTGTACAGCTTAAAAAATGCACATAATCTAAACAGGAAATGTTGATTTTCAGTTTCAACTATCAATTTTAATTTACCTTCAGAAAGTACCTCCAGTCAACCTGTAAAGATAGACTGAACTATAAAATGGCCAAACTCAACGGACTGAAATGCTTCCCGTTCAAGGGCAGATGTTAGCATGTTAGAGTCTATATTATAAGCAGGCATAGCAGATTTAACCAAGCCATCCAAAACTCTGGATCTTTATTAGAATTTATCTAAACCTCTGTGAACATTTAAAAGAGATGCAATGTGAAAATTCGGTCAGGACAGATAAAACGCTGGAATAGCCATCCTCACAAATTCAGAAGGGGGTTTCACTGTCTGTGGCTCTTCTGCGGAAAAAAAGAATTAAGAGAAAGATATAGCGGCTATAGTAGACTGCAGGTGAACACAGGCCAGGGGTATCCCGCTTCCAAGAAACGTCAGGAGAATAAAAGCGTTACACGTTTATGCAAGATAGCTGTCTGTACGACTGGGAGAAATCCTTTCTCCCTGTCCCGTTCTACATTGCTGCACTGAGCCCTGGCACGGCCCTGACCGAAGCCTTGCGGTGGGCTGGGAGCCGGCAGGGTATGAATCACCTGGAGAGAGGCCAGAGGAGTGAGTGAGGACTGACCGGGGACCTCGAAAATCATCCGTATGGGGCACGTTCAAAAGAGCAGGCTGGTTTAATGTAGGGAAGGGAAGACGGATAGGAGACTCACTAATAGTCTTCACTAGATAAAAGACATGTTCAGTAATAAAAGGAAATAAATTGTTCTTCATACCCACAGTGTATAGAACAAGAAGCAGCAAGGAAAGACTGTAACAAGGAAGGCTAAGGTTAAACATTACGAAAAATGGACATGATTAATAAGCCTATAAAATTTCTAAAATTAAGCCGGACAGCTATCAGTCAGACACGATGCTGGCAGAGTTCTTGCTTCGTTGAGAGCGTGGGTAAGAAAACAAGCCTGGAAGCACTCTTGTCCTATGATCCTGAACACTGCAAACCGCAAAACCGAGATCAGATCCAGGGGCAGTGCCAAGCCGCAGGGTGAAATGGCCCTGCCACCGCTAAACGGAATCTACTGCCCGACCCAGACCTGTACGCTGCAACGTAATACACCACATGGCAGGGGACAGCCCAGAGCATTTATCCACAACACACGATCATTACCCGACATTATGGTCTCCTCTTCAGCCTCAAGAACGGTTCAGGTAAAGCCTTACCTACTCTTCTCTTCAAGAAAACATCATAGTTTGAGAAGATAATGCTGTTCTAAAACCATCAGGCGCATGCTTTCTGTGCCTCCCAAGGTGAAACGTACCTGCAAAAACTAATACGCAAACTAGCCATCCGAAAATACGTATTAGTTACTTAGCAGATAACATAATACTGGTTATGTTTCCACGATAATAAACACATTAAGACGGCATTTGAAACGTACTAAAAATCCGTGCATTTTTCCCTTTAGATTATGGACAAATCAGTACCTTCAATTATATGGTGCCAACAAGATTTTCTTCTCCATGACTAAATGGACCAGGTTTTAATATTCTTCAGTGAACTTATTAATTTAAATTAAGCTTCTAAGAAAGTAAGAATAAGAATTTCATCTGAGAAAAAGACGTCGCAGATGGAAATTAAAGATTTCTAACACACTCTGCTGATAAAGGTACATTACTCTTGGTCCGAGACAAGATTGCTGTTTTTTCATAATTGTAACTAGAATGATCTGATAAACTGCTGCTCTTGTATACAGTTAGGGGTTGGGTGGGTTTTTATTTTTTTTTTTTTTTTTTAAAAAGGAGCTAAAAACATAGACTACCCACCTGTATCTATTTTTAATTTGGTAATGACTGTACTTGCTAAAATTCTACCAAAATGTCACTCACAGCTTTGGATTCCAGCTTTTTTTAAACAGAATATGGAGCAGAAAGCATAACCTATTATGCAAAACTGTCAGATGCTTACTTTTTAAATCACAGAAATAAACGCATAATCCTGATTTTCTTATGGATCAAAACTTCATTAAAGGAAAATAAAATTTGAATTAACTATTCAAGATAGCTAAGGTATTCTATAGAAAGTAGTAAGGTTCTGATCTCTGTGTGTCCTGTTTACCCGTATAGTCCCTACTCCAGAACTAAGAGATTTCTCTTACTTTCTGGGCGCAAGTAAAGGCAGAGTTACTGGAGACCACTGTGACTTCTGTCTCATCAAATTCACAAATCAGCTAGACATTTAAACAGCGCCAACTGTTGCAAGTAAAACTGCTATCGAATCTCAGCTGCAAAAATGTCAGTTCAGGGCACTGCAAAAATCTAGTACTGAATCCTTAACTAAAACCCCACATTATTAAAATGTTTTTTTTCGGATTAATGCTACTCTTTTGGGTGGGAAAATATTCCAAATGATCACACCACAAACATTTCTTACCTCAAACATAAATTCAACGGCACGTTAGGAGACTTTTTTAAAAAAATCTGATTAAAATTGTAATTCATGAGACTCCTGCTGTTGGCAGCTGTATCACTATCAATGACATCCTTTGGGGGACTCTCAGCATGTGGCCCGCATCAAAGGTAATATGCCAGTTTTCATCCTAACTTATATGTGCCTTAACAAGAACAAGAATGTTCCAGACTTTACAACGTAATTAAAATACTGAAGTACTTTTTATTTTTAAAATATCATTAATGTGGGATTGAAGTTGACTTACTAGTATTAACAAAGGCAACTATCACTAATACTTGCTTTTCCTAACATACTGGAATTCTTTACATACTGGATTCCTTACATCCTTACATACCAAAATGGGAAATGAAAACACATTGGTTCAGCATGCTAATACACCATAGTGTTTAAACAAATATGTTGCTTTGTGCAAAATGATAGGCAGACAATATCTTGTTGAGACAGAGTACATATAAGGACCTCAAAAAAAAAAAAAAAAAGTATTTGACATATGGTACTTCGCTGTTCTTGTTCTTTGGTAGCACTGTGGAAAATCTGCAAATCACTAAGCATACTTCTTAGCGGTTTTGGCATCCCTAATTGCCAGAGTTCATCTGTTCACCAGTTGATACCTGCTCCCAAAGAAGCTTTTGGTTTTATCCAGCAATAGTTTAACATAAAATAGAAAAGCATTTCAGAGAGGTAGATGTGGACCACGCTTTTCTTTCCCCTTCCCTTTCCCACTAAGCCTCAAGACCAGAAATGCAGATGCCTGGAGCTGCAGAGCCGCTCTGCTTCCTAAAGGGCAGAACACACTCTTGGCACCATGTCCTTCAGATTTTTCCTTTTCAAGTGCAGTGCATCTGATCTGTATTGGTCTTAACAAAAATTTATACTGGAAGTCCTAAATTTGGCAGATTTCTGATAAGTATTGCTCCCTCCAGTGCTAGGCAGCTCCTGTGCCTTGCAGAGAAACACGAGACCTTGTCTTAATGAGGGATACGTTTGAACAACCTGCCTTCCTCCGACAGGTTGATATTGACCACAAATACCTGCTACTACTAACAAATGTGAAAATTATAACCACGGGAAAAATGTAGCCTTGGCTCTACAGTGGCCAAAATGATTTATGACATCAAGACCTAGTGAAGACGACTAATACTCTGAAGGGACTGTGTGAGCTCAGCCTGCACTCACGTGTTCTGTGCCCACTCCTAATTACTTCATTTATGGCTGTAAAAGAGTTTTAACAGACAAAATTAATTATTTTGAATAATCCTTCTGAAATATGATATGCATTTTAATTGTATGCACCCTGTCATTAATTAAAGTTCCCTACCTTTTGGTGCATTAATTCAAAGATCCTATCAGTGACAAAGCAACAATTATAAGATGACTGTTTACTAAAATTAAAAATAAAGTTAAAAGGTTAATGTACTCTTGTGATACACTTAAAAGTAATGCTAAAATGTTTTCATTTGAGTTTTTACTAGATATTATTTTTCTACTCTTTAAAATCAATCTCTTTGTTTCAGGAACACATTTCCTGTCAATAAAATGAAAAATGATATAGATTTAGGAGGATAGTGGTCTCAGCGTAGCATCTCTCATATTATTATTCCAGTATCATCTGTTACAAAGTAAGACCAATTCCCACATCTAATTACAAACAGGATTTCAGAGTCATTAAACAAAATACATTTCCATTAGTGCTGCTGTAAGAAGATAGGGGAAAAAATGAAGATTAGTTCACGCTGCACCTCTGTTTTTCAAGCTTTGAAGATTTAGACCTCTGCACTCTGAGACTATAAATTTGTAAAGGATCTGAAAGGTGACAGACATGTGAAAGCTCTCAATTCTACGCAGTTTAGCCATACCATTTGCATTTTGTCATTAGTTTTATCTGTTGCTCCACTTAGTTCTGATAGTAGATACGGCAAGAACCTAGAGAGGTTGTTTATGATCACAGGGTGAGCACCCGGAGGTATTTTATTTGGCGTTTGGAAGTGGGGTTTTTTAATAGATATGAATCTTGATTTTCTACATTACATTTGTTCCAGCAAAAGTTAGAAATCATCGTAAGGAATTCTGTCTTTGTAGAAAAAAATAATATATTTTATGCTCTGGAAAACAGGAACAGCAGTTCTTTGACTTCAAATGAGATAACAGCCAAAATATACTGAGGAAGCAGATTGTGTGATATGTTTAACTGTTGAAATAAAAACTTACAAGTATATATATTCTCCATTCATAAACATTTAGCAGCATCTAATTGTCATGAATCCATTTAAAATATACCCTTGAGTATTACCCACTCAACAAGCATTCAACAAACCACAGCTTAGACATTTAATAAGAAGTTTCCTAAAAAGTCTATATAATACCTAAATTTGCCTGATCTTTAGTTTACAGTAGCTTGTGATGTGATATAAACAACAATTAACTTCATCCTGTGTAAGATAAGCATCAAAAATCTGAAACAGAAACTCGTCTCAAAGATGCCTCAGAATTACAGAGAAAAGCAAAGAGAATTTAATTTTCAGAAGTTGACCGAAGTTATATTTCCTTTATTAGTTTTAAAACTACAGCTAGAGCTACTTTATATTTCTCAGAGTTGGGTGTCAATCCAAGTATGTAAATATTAGCTGATGGATAAGCATTTATGTGTGAATTGTATAGAGTATTTATGTTCATATTTAAAGGAATAAGAATACTGTTTAAAAAAAGACAGGTGAAGTACTCGCATGCATTCAATAGGTAACTGCTTAAGAATCTATCTAAAATGGGACCTTAAAATAGTTTGCCGGTAAGGAACAAATTCACTTTTGCACTCCACTGAAACTGTGCTTCACTAAAGCATCCTAAAATTCTTGGTATTAAATCCTGCCCAGTGGTGGGGCAACACAGCAGAAACTATCCACTGACACTCGCTTTCCAAAAAAACCCTGATTTGCCAAAGAAATAGATATATGTGCATCTTGTCTCCATGCAGCACACATGGAGACTGTGTTCTCGGGATAAGTGAGAGGGCCCACAGAAGCCGTCACCATTAGGAAGAAACAGAAGAGAATACAACAGAACACGAACAAGGTACAACTGAACCAAACCAGCAGCTTATCGCTTCCCGGCTAATATTTGAGGAGCTGTATCTTAAAAAAAGAAAACAGCACATCACCCTTTTCCTCCAGAATCATCAGTCGCTGGCTCCAGGAAGGCCTCACTTACATTATCTGCAGGGAATTCATCGTTCTGCATCATTCAACAACCACAGACATATTCTGACGAGCAGCAATGGGTAAAGGTTTTTAAAGCCTCAGTGTTACGTGAATGGTTTAGTTCCTTCGCTCCATCTCCACTAAACAAGAAAGCTTACAATTTCTTAGATATCACTTGCAAGTAGGTTCAAGAAACTTGCAAGGAACCCCACCTCCAGACCTACGTGTGGAAGCGCATCCTGAAAGCCGCTGAACTCCATCGCTACGCCCATCTTCTTCAAGTGGTACGGCCTTGGGATCAACGCTCTCAGGCAGAGCTTGTCCTCGCAGCCCGTCGCCACGGGGCCACGCGTTGCCTTCGCCACCCCGAGGAGCCTCGCTCGTACCTCAGACCTCAGCCGGCTGTGCTCCCGGTCAGCCCTGAAGAACCAGCGTCTCGTCCAGGGCCTTCAGAAGATGGTGGGTTTTTCCCAGACGCGCACTGTAACATGGCCGCAGAGAGCCGCGCCCCAGTCTGATGGGCTGACCAGGAGCCGTGAGGGGCTCTGAACTCATTTCTGACCTCCGTGAGATCCGCACGGCACTGACCACCGGTGCCTACCTCCCAGCCCGGCCCCGTCGGCCGCGTAGTACGTGTTATCCCATGAGCCCCGCTCCCAGCGCATCATCACCTGCGTGCTTGAGGAAAAAAGGCACATCAAAAATGTCGTCCTCTCCTCCCTGTGCCGGTGCTCAAGCCGTTTGTGTTGGATGGCTGCGGACCAGCAGCTCACCGCGCTTCACCCCTCAGCGAACGGGGAGGTCCCACTCCACCACCGCGTGCCACGCTCAACTTCAGTGTGACAAGCAAGTACCTTCACACTCGCCACAACCAGTGCAGGTACGTGGCTGAAGAAACTGCACAGATGTCTCAATTTTTAGGACGAAATCTTTTCATAGATCTGCGGGGGCTGCAGTCAAACAAGCCTAGTTTTTGGATGAGACGGTGCAGAAAACAAAACATATTAAGTCCTCTCTTACTTCAAGACTGCATATATTCCTCCTGGCAAAAGGACAATTAAAGAAAATTAAATGTATGGTTCGCTAGCTTTTCAGTTGATTCTAAAAATATTAACGGTAGTTTTGACTGGTTATATTTTTAAAACGGCATGGATGTTTTGTGTTCTTTAAATAAAATTATCATCTTTGAAACAATAACTCTCTGCTTGCGTAGCACAAAAATACTTGCTTTAACAACAGGAAAAATGACTTCATGAAGTCTGCATGGCACTAAAGGATTAAAAAACCCTCTTCTCTGGTCTTGTCATTTTTACTCTTACAATAAAATAACAGCCTCGGCATCCTGCTTTTTTAGAATAAAAGACCTACCTCTTTTGACTTTTCAAGCACTTGAAAATTTTAAAAGAGAAAAACTAAAAAATGCTGACCGTGTAATAGCTGGGTATTCATGGTGGGTGGAGAACATGAAAGGTTACAATATGGATCTGTGCCTACGCGTTTCTTTTCAACTTGAGCAGCATCCTCCTGCTTCTGCTAACTCGGCAATCATACAGCTGACAGATTTCTGGGTTTTCTAAATAATGCATGGGATTTTCTTTTAACATGTCAGTGCAAAAGTATCAATTCTGCCTGTGTGTCGTTTGTGATGCTGATTTTCCTTGACAGCATTCCATTAAACCAATGAGTTTTTTCCCTCCTGATGGTTCCTTAAATATTCCTCTGAGTGATGTATTTGTGGTTTTTTAAACAGATTGTGAAGGATGTTTGCATTTATGAGAAAACTGCATGGCAGGTACTGAAGGGAAAAAAGGATAAAAAGATAACGCCA
>JANZLQ010000040.1:21032677-21078462 GCA_026212715.1 Elanus axillaris
ATACTGCCACACAAATCCATAAATTAAAATACTTCTATTAAAAGCTGCTATGAATTTGACGTGTAGATTAGCTCTGCTGCTCCTATAATAGGCTTCGCAAAAGTTCTCATTATTTTACTATGACTTAAGTAAGCAAGCAATCCATAGACTCCAAATTCATGGAGGAAGATCATAGATTATCCCCTACGGACACAGCAATTCGGTTAACTTCACCGAAGGTATTCCTGATGAGTATCAGCAAGTTGGAGATGACAGCTTAGGAGACGGGAGTTGCACAAGCCCTCTCCGCTCCAGGCCATCTGTCCTCCTCCAGTCTTGTCTCAGAGCCTCTCAACACTCACAAAACCAAACTGCACTTACTCACTCCCATATTCCCAAAGCACTGGCACCAGATCTAACAAATATCACCTACACTAATTAGGCACTTGCTTTACTGTTTTGTCATCGATACATGAAAAACTATATTGATTTCATTATTAATACATACTAAATACATGTAAGTCCAGAAAATATCATCAATAATCTTGTCTCCTAGGTCATTTAATGTACTCCTCACTTCATACAGAAGATCACTATACTGTTCCATTACTCACTTTTTATTTAAAATAATTTTTTCTAACACCTTTTATAGTTCTATTGCAAATGCTACAGGGTTTTTATCAAGCAGATATGAAATCTTGATGTTTAAACTCCTGTTTTTACAAATTCTCTGGCTGATATCACTCACACTTAATCCATCCATCAAAGAATACATCTTAAGTGATAAAACTGTTCACATGCTTTCTGGAGAAGATGAAATAAGTCTATAAACTTTTCCACTTTTTTCCTAGGGAAAGGAAGTGGGATTGCTCTTTGATTGAATTTCACACTATTTTCAGGAAGTTCAAAAAAACAAGCATCAGCACAAGTTTTCTGAGGAATGTACTGTTTACAAGATTTCCAGGCACCTGTGTGATCTCCCTGCCTACCCGCACATCTGCACTTTTCCTCCTAATAGAAACCACTTCCAAGTTCTGAGGTACAGCCATCACTGAAGCATTTTCAGAACATGTACCCACTCACAGCCTACTCTCACTTTATACTTCTAATCCATTTGCAAAGAATTCACATTTGTTTTAAAGGTTACAAACAATATAGAGTCTGAACATGGGAGTTTTTTTTATCATAACATTTTATCATTTGTATGGACCCAAATACATACAGATGAACAAATATCCTAGGAAATATTTTTATGTGGGTCAGTATTTATACAGGTTGTTGATACTGTTAAGTCGTAAAACTTTACTTAGTTCAAATATACAGAAGAGAAAAGAAACTATTCATATGGAGGTAAAACAGGGAATGGCAAGTGAAGTCAGACCTTCAGTAAAATGCTCAGTGAAAAGAGAAGACAAAAAATTACCCAGGGCACTGTGTAAAAACAAACAAAACTTCTGCTGAACAGTTGTATCAGAAGCATAGTGAAGGCAGAAAAGGTACCAAGGAACAAACAGAAAAGGATAAACAGTCCCCAAGTCACCACGATGCTGCCTGCAGAAATTAAAGGTAATTATTGTCAGGCATTTTTGAGCTCCCTAACCAGACACAGCTGCCATAAGACAGCAGCCAAAAACCAGTGCTGTATCAGAAATCTATGCTGTGCCATCTGCCACACCAAAGTCCCTCTACTTCGGCATTAAAAGTTTCAAGAGTAAAGCACAGTCCTAACGCAGAAAGCACTACAGCCTGAAGAGCCTGAGCAGTCAGGCATAAACTTGTAGCAAATACAGCCAACACTATCTCTAAGCTCAGTATCAGCAAAGTCTTTATACTCTCATTCACTTATTCCCCAGTTTATATAATTTCTTACTTGAACTGTGATAGCAGTAAAAGCCTCAGAATCTGACTGTATGAGGCACTTGAAAAACAGTGTACTAATTCTTCAACATTTCTGAAAGCTAATAAAATTGAGGTTAAAGCAAATGGTTTCAGTAGTAAGGGTGTGCTACTGATTGAAATGATGGAAGAACACGTACAGCAAATCACCCATTGGCATAATCTTCAATTAACGCTACCGCCGCAGCTAACGTTACTGAAGCTACTATTTAATGTAACTATTAATAAAACTCCTTTCTATAATTGACTCAGCTCCGGCTAGCCGTGGCAAGGAGGGCTATTTTTCAACTGACTTATCTAAAGATCTACAAAGAACTGAAGAATCATTTCCACCCTCTCGGATGAATCATTATCAGCAGCAGAATCTCACTTGGAGTACCTCACTTCGAAAAACGTACTTGAAAACTGTTTTAACGTATACATCTATCCCTCTGCTTTCACCTTAAAAAAAAAAAAAAAAAAAGGATCACTAGGAAAACCAACATGCTGGATTACATACTTCAAAGCTTCCATTTTTTTCTCCCCCTTTACACTTTAAATTTCCCTTCCTTCAGTTGTCTTCTGCCAGCTGTGATCAATCACTGAACACCCAGGAATGAAACGATGTACTGCTTATTATCAAACACGTACAACCTTTACAATACTAACAACAACGACAAAAAAGCGTGAGTCTCCCTCCTCACAGTTGCAGTGATTTGTTTTCAAAGCTGTGAGCAACCCGGTGGCCACTGGAGCTAGTCCTGCTAACAGTAGCCCACAACCCACCGGTTGTCTTGGCTGAAAGACAGCAACTCCTTGACGAGCTGGTCGGGATCTTTAAGAGAGACACATAAGCGCTAATGCAGAAATCTTGGAGCCATGTTCTGGGTCAGCTCTCTCTATATGAATCTTGATTACAATTGCATAACAGATTGTGATGGTGCGCGCTCAGGTACACCTGCATCGTGCATATGGCAAAACAACCAACTGCCATTAGTAATCTTCATTCCGTAATTTCAGTTTTGTCAGGACACTGTGTACTCTCCCCTTGACAAGTCTGCATAACTCCGCGGTACAACACAAGAATTCAGCCCTGAAATAACCCTTCAAGGACACACAAACCAGCACACTTTATGTTCAGGTTGCACTGAAGTAAAATTCTGCAATTGCATTCTGAGCCACAGTTAAAATGTACCTAAGTACCAAAGAGTCTCCAAATTAAGGTTTTTGATTCAAATTAGGATCACGCTCAGCTTGCCCAGCCCGGCAGACCGCATTGCTCTGGGGAAGACCCGCTGCTTGTGGGGTCTTTGGGATGGAACAAGCCTGAACGTCCTGTGAGGTTTGGGTGCTTCTGAGGGCTGGACACGTCCTCTGCTCCCAAAGCCAAGGAACCCGTAGTACTTGAGCGGGTGGGAAAACCGGAGAAGTTTCTCCATCTTCTGCCTGCATCCTATTAAAGTCAGTGGTTAATTGTTTACTCAACTATCCCCTACACAGCCAGAAGGACTACTGAAGATTATTCCTCTGTGAAGTCTCGGGAATTGTTTCAACAACAAAAAAGCATTTTTACTGCATGGCCCCAAGATCACACCTCCAAGGTCACTGGCAGCGTATCCCACCCAGGGCCGGTCTCCCTGAACCCACCCACTCCCCCGAGCACCAGGCGACAAGGGGACAGTGTCTCTGGCCTCCAGTACACAGCACAACCTACTCATTAGCAATTACCTTCCTGGAGACGTAAGAAATCAAAACTCAAATACGTTCCTGCTCTGAGGTACCTAGGGTGTCTTGCATGCAAGTGAAGCCTCCATGTTTAACGAATGTCCAGTCATTGAAAATTGGATTTTGATGGTGAATACAAGGACTCTGAGCATTTTAAGGTGACCCTGAGTATCTGCTAATCTTGTACGTTAGCTACAGCTATTTTTTTCAGCTTCCTAATTAGTTAGACTGTGCCCCTCCTTCATATTAGTTTGAAAGCTTTTCTGTCAAAACTGTGAACAAGTAAATTAAGTAAAGGAGAACTATGAGTAATCAAATCTTGAGGTTTGCAATTAATTAAATGAAATGGTGAGTCGGTGAACTGAAGAATGGTCTTATATTAAAACAAAACATTTAATTAAATTAACAGTCAACACATTGCAATTAATAATATTCAAAAGGAAAAATGAAAACCAGTTTAGCCTTGCCATATTATTTCAGTCTAACAGTCAAGCATTGTGCATTGGCTTGTTTGTTATTTGCATTCAAAGCTGCAATGGGTCAAGTATGATGTGCTAAAACAAGAATAATGAAACATCTGGTAGTATGAAATGTTAATATGAGATACCATATTGCAAACAGTGAAAACAGTTCTGAAACATCCAATAAATTAGACCTTGGAAGATTAAAAACGATATGCTTTCTTTTGAATTTTCCTCAGTAAGGAAATTAATAAAAAGAAACACATATAATGTACTTCAGGTTTTCAGACTGCCTGCAAGAATTTACTGATTAATTTAAACATTCACATTAGAAAGTAGAGGCTTCTCTCCAGCTGAAGTGAATCATCTTTGTTTAGCGATAAACAGGTAGGTAAAACCCACCTGCTAACACAAAGGACACTGAAACCAAATTCTTGCATAAAAACATTTAAATGACCAAAGTGTTAGAGCAGTTTGGAGACAGGTCCAAACACTTGAGTCTTACTATTGCAGATTTTTTCCTTTTCTGTAAACCGACTCAAGTGGAAACTGTAGGAAAGTTTTAGCTCTAGTGCATGTTATGTTTTCAGCGCCTGTTCAAAGATATCCTAGCTACCGTTTCGGATAGGTCATAATAATCCATCAACGTGAAACATTTGAGAGACTGTAAGGGAAGAACTCAGTGAGTAATTGGCCACTGCAGGCAGAGGATGGGATTTCAGCGTAAGCGCCGTAGTGCTAAGCTTTATCATGGGCAAACTTGTGTGAGTATTCACCCCAGGCCCTGGGAGGACACTTTGGAGCCCAGACTGAAATCCACGCTACATCCATTTGACACTGCCAAGCTGAAATGTAGTCAATAGCCAAGAAATGTATTACAACAGTTGAGTTTCTTTCATCTGTTCTGATACCTGCAGCCAGCTGGTTTGATATTACAACCATATTTTAAAAGTATGCTCTTCTCTCCCATTTTGCAACAGAAAAGCACCCCAACAACAGCAAAAACTCATTTTAGGAAATTTGAAAGTATTTATTCAGTATTTATCCCGCTACTGTGAAAGCGAAAATAAAGACTAATTCTCTAAACACGTCCAGTTAATTAAAGTTCACAGACTACTGAAGATCATCCTTAGAAAAACATTTCAGACCATAGTTAAAATTTTTGAGTGGCCTAATAATTTTAAATACCACCACTTTAAAATGTCAAGAAAATTATACTATGGCAAAAGAACCTTACTGGGGGAGAAAAACCCCATACAAACATTAAGCATACTTATCAGGAATTGTGAGAAATTAATCTTCCACGGAGAAGCTCCAGTCAGCTTGCTTCTGCAATGAACTGTCACAGTCTTTACTTGGGAGACCTTATTCTTTGCCTCTGTACAGTCCCTGAATACTCCCTACATAGCTTCCATTTCTGCAGCAGACAGATAGGGACAGACCTACAGATAGGTCTCTTCATCATACAACCTTGCTTCCCCCACAGGTCAATTGATTCTTTATCATCAACTAGACAGTTATGCTGGGGAAAAAACAGTATGTGATAATGTAATTTAAAGACTTTGTCAAATGCTCAAGGGATCAGAAATAGGGTTGCACAAATGTTTCTGAAGTCTTGACAGCTTGATTTTGCGATCCTAGTAATTTTTGTTCAACACTCTGTGCTTCCTCACCTTATTTTAATTCTAAAATACAATTTCATGCAAAAGTTCACATGAGCGTAAACCAGATTAAAACCTTTACACATCAAAACGCCGCTGCTACTCCATGGAATAATTCACAGAAGTAACAGGTTGTCATTCTCTAATTTCACACATTTAGACAGCAGCAAAAGTCCTGAGACTTACAAATCTGGGTGTTCACTTTAAAACATGGAGAGTTTGCTTTCCAGGTGCTTTCATCCCGTATCTGCCTCTACTACTTAAGCTTCTCACCCTAGTTATAGCCTATGTTTTGTATAGCCTAATGCCACCCTCCCTGATACCCATCTGAAAGATTGGAAACATTTTTAACAGTAACATCTTCCATCAAGTCTCTGTACCTGAGATACTTCATATCCTTGGTCCATGTGAAGATACAATGACCAAAGACCTTTCAGATCTCGTCTAAACAAAAGGGGCTCCGTTTGAACTACAGATAAATTTTAATCCTAAATTTGTGCTTAAACCTGTGCTAACATGAGCACTCATGTTTGAGCCAGTACAATAATACCCAGCTACATATTTTACAGACGACTTCATTTCCAAAAAGGTAGCCGGTATCTTGTGGCAAACAAAACTACAGCTTACCTTATTGGAGAGAAACAGAAACACCAGAACTACAAAGAACGCTGAGAGGGTTACGTTATTTTTTTTTCCTTTATTCTTAACCATGTGTCTCATGAGAATTGATTAATTTTGTGACATTTTCTGCTCTTTTTTATAAGCTATGCCATGAGAATGATTTGTCAAGACTGTAATGCGTAATACTTTTAGTATGCTGCACTACTGTGACCTTTACCTTCTTCTGTATATTTGATTGACTGACCACCCCACTTCTGATCTACAGGTTTCAGAAGATGGAAGCATACACGAGACAGACACATCAGCCACTGAATTATTGTTGAAAAGATCACAATCACTTTATACAGATAATTTGTATGTTCTTCAGTGCATATCTGATGCAGTTTCAGTCATGTCATTGAAAATTTTCAACATAAAATGAAAATTCTTACATTATGTGGTGTACTTAAAAAGTGTTTTCATACATCAAAAGAGTGACAAATTCACACACTAAGACTCAGATTTCAGTAAGGTTAAGACAAGTTAAACCAATGCTCATAATCATCCAAATTCTCAAACTATGCACTTATGCTTTCATAATGCTGTCACAGACTAAAGATTACAGTTCTTTGAGATAAGGACTTGAAAAATTAAAAACTAAACCAGAAACATGTTGTATTACCTCCCTGAGAGCAACATATAAAATAAATTCCATTTGTAGGAAAAGAATGTTAACTACAAAGTGCTAAATATTCAGAAGCCGCAGGAAAGAACACAACGGTGGTTATCATCAGCCCCAAAAGGAGAACCGACCTTTGACACAGGCCTCACAACCTGCGGAGCAGGAATGCTTTGGGAACTTCAGTAATTCTTTCAGTGTCAGGACAAAGAAGACTACTGGCACGCGCTGGCACCCAGCCAGGGCTGTGCACTATCATCTAGTGATAGCGGGCAGTATTTACTTGAGTCAAATTCAAAACAACCTGGGCTGCCCAACGTCCCGGAATGCTCACACACGGTCAGGGCCCTGGATGCGCTCACAGGGCTTAACGGTACCTTCTCTTGGGCTCCGAAGCTTCCTGCCTTAGATTCCAACTGCAGGACCTAGTCATCCATTTTAGAACACGTTTGGATTCCTGGGAACCTCCAATTATGTTATAAATACACTTAAACCTCATAGCCCTCATATTCACCATGGATGTTCTTTAACTTCTCTATAATCACAGAAGTCTGTCATGGCACATGTGGTGCCATCTGAAATTAGAATTAGCTGCTATTTTTTTTTTTCTCCATGTTTACTCCTTTCTCATTAAATCAATTTCTGTGAGTTTAAAGCACTTGTCCACAAGCGGTAATGATGGGGAAATTGCTGAAGTTTTTGGAGGTCCTTTCAGTTAAGTACCAAAAAGTCTGAAAGCTTATCTGGAATTGGCACAAATCTCTCGAGTTTGTAAAATTAATTGGGCTGGAAGGTCTTCAGAGAATAAGGATATCTTTGTGAGTGATTTCAAGCTACTTCCTACTTGTGATTGGAAAATACCATACAAATATATATTTTTTTTATCAGATGGTACGGCTCAGCTACGTCCCAGCCGTCACAGATCACTTTAAAAAATGGTATATTTCAAGGATTTTAACTGAATACCGAGTTCTGTAAATTCATCATGCTACATTATTTCAGATGAGACCTCGGTATACTGTCAAGATCGGCACTACTGTTAGAGACTGGACTGCTAAAATATTACCCCTGCTAGCCGCTGTCCACTTCAGCTGGACCAGCCTGACCAGCGCTGTGGGCTTTCTTACCGTGCACAGCCCTCACCTGACCCCTCCTAGAAGCTGAAGTCTTAGAGGGGAGAAATACTACTCTCATGTCTCCTCATATGTCTTCACGGAACTGAAACCGAGCAAATAATAATTTCACATTATTACTCACCAAGCTACAAACAGCAACAGTGAGCTCCCTCTTTACTCAAGAAGGCAACTGCATCACAGAAACTTTGCTTTCAAGTGAACAGCAGAAATACTGTGAACGAGAAACTGTTCTCCACAAAGGTTCACACTGGCTAGAAGAGGGAAAGCAACGTGTATTCACCAAACTCAAACTAGCTTAAGTTGCAAGCATAGACGAAGTACTCAACGAAGGACACAATTCTGCCTTTCTCACAGGCATTGCGACCCCCCAGTTTTGCAGGAATCCCTCTGTAATCAATGTAAAATCCGTGGGATTGTTTGCAAATATTAGGTTCTTCTTACCAAAATTATTGGGACTAGACCATCAGTTGGAGCGACAACCAGTGCTAGCCCAGATGGTAAAATTTAAGCCAGGCTCCTCTGCTTAGCAACTTCATAGAATCATCCCCTACATGGTATTTCTTCCACATGAGCAATTTTTCAAGACCTCTGCCAGAACAGAAACTGAAAGCTCTGGTAACACAGCCACCACTGCTCTCAGTTACTTAAGGCTGAGAAATTTGTGTCCAGTTCACAAAACCCACAAAAATATGCTTATTTGAAGCACAATAACCTAAGCAACGAAAAGAGGGAGACCATGCGCTCCTCTCCAAATGGCATCTCATTAACACAAGCTCAAAAGATACAAGTTCAAAAGCAGCATCACTTAAGCCCATAAATTCATGGAATATTCTTCCGAGACCTATAATTGCTTTCCAATTCTGGCTGTTGAAAGAAAGCAAAATATTAGTGCTTTAAGTTCATCTGAAATACCACAGCTTATTCACAGCGAAAAATATTTTTGGATGGCATTAAGATAGACTAGTAAAGCAGTTATGTCTCTGGCAAGAAAGGAAAACTTCAGTAAAAATTCAGGAAACGAGTGACCCAGACTCCAAGCAGATCTCCAGCATTAAGGTAGAACCTACCATATTTACAGTTGCTATCAATTTGACAAAAGATGTAGAATGTGTGCAGAAACATGACTTAAATTTTCCTGGAATAGCTGATTCATCATTTTCCCACATGAATTTTCCATTAATTGTTCAATATAAAGTAACACGTGGTGGAGCAAGGACTAGACTCCTGGTCTCTACCTCCTCAAATGAAGACTGCCTACTGTTACATTACGATCTCTTTCTCTATACACTTTTGGCATAACAATACTGGTCGTGCTTTTTTTCCTTTTTTAAATTCAGGGAGTGGAAAATCACATCCATCCCCAACAGTTATAACCTGATGCTTCAGACAGACATCAGGAACGTAGCGTTTGCCACAAAGTCCCCTTCACCAGTACCGATTATTTTACGTAGGATTCTGTGGTGAGTTGGCATTAGTGGTGTATCATGGCATACACCTGCCATGTATTTCTTCTCTCTAAGAAGAAAATGGGGTATTTTAGTTTAGTTTTTTTTTATTTCAGCAGGGTTTGGACAGCAGTTTGATCGGCTGTACTTGGGAAAGGACAAGCTTTCGTGCAACGTTCCTGCAAATTTCTGCGAGGCAAGAACAACCGCGTCAGGGAGCGAATATTGCCCACACGCCTCCGGGTCAAAGCTGAGCTGCTCCTTGGGGCACCTTCTGCAAACAGGTGACCGATACGTGAATTCCTAATACTGCAAAGGAAAAATGAGGAGGCAGCCCACAGGCTGGAGAAACCAGATTTAACTTCTACCTACCTTTAGACCACAGGTAAAGAAACAGAGAGAGCTGTGTTTTCCCCGGGGCATAAATTAATGACTATTGATCACAGGACCAGAGAATTTATGGAACATGATTACAGAGGACTGTGTACCTTAACTTTTTTCTTCTTTTAAGTAATTTTACTTCTGATTGTTCTGATCTCTCCATTTTTAAGTTACCTTCAAATAGTTTTGCTGAAGCTTATTCATGCACATTTACTTACACAAATAACATAGGAGACAAGTAATTTAGTCCCAATCGGTTAATATCTTCTTTGTTTATGAAGTTATGCCAGAATAGCTATTTCCATTTTATGCTATGCAAGGTAAAGAACATTTTTCAAAGCTGAGACACTGACTGGAAGCTTATTTTCTTGTTCCAGCTGGTGAATAAAAATAACACGTAGAAGATGAACTATACCATTTTTAAAATCTTAAAGGATGTGTCTCTACTCATTGGTCAAGCTGAATTAACTTGCAGCCTCCAAGCCAAATGCAGGCTCAAAAAGGAGAGGAATAATTTAGTCACTGAATTGAAACACTCAGTAATCTAAAATTATGCAAATATTCTCTTTGACCTTGCAAATCTTTACAGATAAACTCTACTGGTCTTTACCCCTGAGTCTGCATCAGTATAGCAGTTTTACTTCCTCTAAAACTATAGCAAAAACCATTTTCAGCTTCAGTTTTGTGCAACTATTTCAGTAGTCGAAGTACATTCAGATCTTAAAATAGATTCTCAGATTTTTTTAATTCAAATGAATTAAATTTACTTTAAAAAATAAAAATATATTTAAGATAAATGATGTCGTCCAAGATGTATGGAATTTTTTTTGGCCAATTCAGGAAAATATTGCAGGTATCTATTCATCTTGCTTTTCCAGAAGTCTACATCATATAAGTAACCCCTTGCAAGCATTCCCTTGAAAATTATTACTCTGCAGTCCTCAGCCATTTCTCAACATTAATATCGTACTCTTTGCAGCTATCTTTTTAGCACTGAGAGGTTTAAGTCTACTTTAAGGCTTCTTCCCACGTTGATAGGTGGAGTATTACATAAAGTCACCTAAGTAATATTCCAGTGTGTTTCCAGTAAGCATTTAGCTCTGGTATGAGAAGTTTAATATGAGATACATCTGTCAACTTAATAGTTTATTAAAAAGACACATTATAATTCTTCTACAGATATTGCTTTTAAATAAATCTTTTCAGTATTTATCTACTATATCCTTTAATTGAGATGTCCCTCACAGTGGCACTACGTTGCTAAGAGTAGGTTTAATAGGATAGTTACCGTGGATTAATTAGTAGTTGACCAGTTCACTACGTTAAATATAAATCTTAATGGTAATTTTATTCCTCTATATAGTTTTAGGAACCAGTTTGTATTTAAAGGAGGACATACTTACTTCACTTAAGCTGAGAAGTCAATGTGAGACAGTTACGCTGCCCTAATGTGTTGGAACTTACAGATGTCCAAGAAACACCTTTATAATTCTATTCAGGAAATAAAGGATATCCACAATCCCATCAGTCCTTATTTCTTTCAAAAAGCCACTAAACTGCTCATACTTGAGAAGAAAATTAACCTTTTTACTGATTAATCGCTAGACAGCTTTGACTGGTCAAGAGAAAATTGTATTTCAAATGAACAGCTACCTGTTATCAAATTACAAGGCATTTTCATCAAAGGACCAAAAAATGCAGCACACTGACCAGTTAACATGTTTCCACTGACCTGGGGGGATTTTTCCAGTTAACAGCTTCTGAAGAATGCTTCCTTTTGATACTTGTCTCTGACACAAAAATGATTGTCCCATTTAACCACTGTTCTATCACATACATCAGAGAATCCTATTTACTCACACACTACTGGAACATTAAAACACAATAGTGTGATTGTCTCTGGAAGAAAATTTTAAAGATTGACTTTTTTTCTTTTTTTAAAAAAGGGAGTAAGATCAAAAGCTAACTTTAATAGATGTTTGACTAAGGTCACACTCCTAGGAAATGGAACACTGAAGATGAAAGAGAACAAATAGATTTGGCTTTTGATCTCAGCCAAATGCATTTGGCATTGTTTAGCTTTTATAAAATACTTCAACTTTAGGCCATATCATGACTCAAATGAATTGGTTGAAGACCTGAGGTTTTTGTAGTTCAGTAAGA
Source organism: Elanus axillaris (assembly GCA_026212715.1). NCBI lineage: Eukaryota > Metazoa > Chordata > Aves > Accipitriformes > Accipitridae > Elanus > Elanus axillaris. Next base: position 21,044,783 of record JANZLQ010000040.1, read on the forward strand.
CTTTAACAGGTACCAACATTTGGAAAAAACTTCTTTCTTAAGTATTTGGCTAGGTTTTTTTCTTACTGGAATGAAGTCAGGTCAAACCTAACTACTGTTGCTAACACCAGATATGTATAAACAATTTAATTTTTTTTTTTTTTCCTAATATAGGCCAATTCAAGAGTTACTACCCACTAGCGCTGTTAAATCAGGACCGGTGGTATTCTTAGCATGAAATCTTAGGGGAAAGCACAGAGCACTGAGAAAAGGTATTGGAATTACTCATATAACTGTGTCCCTAGCCAATAGTGTGTATCAGATCCTTTTATCAATTTTTTTCATAGTTCTAATCCTCTGAAAAAGTATTGAGACATTCAAATTTGCAACCAAGTAGTAGTAAGGGAGAAATGGATTACAGTCTGCAAACTATTACTTTGCAATTCTTCAGTAATAATGGTGTTTGCTAAGTGAAGACAACCTGCTTAATTAAGAAAAAAAAGATGAGATAACACTCATTAAAGCAATATGCTTAAATTATTACTATTGTTAGGAAAAAAATCAATTATCATTAGCCATTAGAAGCACTGCAAAAAAACTATAAACCACTTGGTAGGCTACACAGTCAAAATTTACAAAGGAGTTTCACCAGCCCAGCCACCTCAGCCCTGTGATAAAAAACAGTGGTGGCAGGAAACGCCCCAGCCCCAAGCTTCAAACTGCCTTTTTAGAGTTTTGATAAGAATTAATGACTTATACCACAAAATATATTACAATAGAAAATACTACATCTGTGTTATGCAAACACTTGGCCTTAGGAACTATGAAGAAATTATACAGAAGGGAAGAACTTCCTGATCTTACTTTCAAATTATTATCTTACTACATTGTAACAATGATAAAGAACTGATAAAGAGCTGAGAAATTCCAAAGACAGAAGGTCAGGTATTCATCACCATTAAAGGAGACATACCTGACCACAAACCCTAAAAGTAACCTAGAGAAGGAAGAGGTGATTTCCCATGTCCTTCTCCACTTAGCACAACACCTTTCTCAAGGGCCACTTAAAACAGAAAGTCACAAGACGCCTCAGCCATTTGCTCTCCAACATGTAGCCACAGATTTAACCACACGAAGCAATAATTCATTTATTCCCTCTTTATAGTGTTTATTTCTTAAAAAGGTAAAATACCACAGGCTTCCCCCTCCCATTTTTTTAAAAAGCGACATGGTTTATTACTCCTTTTTGTATTATTTGTTATTTTATGTACCATATTTCTGCTGCTGAGGCAATAGGTAGGATTTGCTGAACCTACCTGGACGCCAAAGATCTCTGCAGACCAGAAAACCCAATAAGTTTAGATCTGACTCTGCCAAGTACAGAACACCTGCACCCAGCAATATTTTAGCTATGTCACTCTCAAATATTACAAATATGCACCCCCCTTTATGTACTAAACCTACCTGCAATACCCTGCCATACATCACAAATAAACCTTTTTTTGTTTCTCAGCACCTCAGCTACTTCTGTTTACCGTCACCAAAAGTCTTACACCTTCAGCCAAACTGGAACCTTACCATTCATATTCTACCTAACTTCAAACGCAAGCCGGTATTGATCTATGCTACTGCAAACCTGATGCTTAAAAATCTCTGCCTTAAAACAGAAGGATTAAAAATTGAAAGGAAAAAAAACCATCTAAAAAGACAGCTAGTTTTTAACCAACACAGAAAAGCTATTCAGAGAAGTATTAAAGTATCTTGTTTTCAAGGACAGAAAACATTAAAAATACATTGGGAACGGAAGCCATTGAAGCAAACTGGATATTAGCTTAAATGTAAGCATGCGCATTTTAGAGTGAGGTTGCATACCCACTCCTTGTCTCTCTCTCTAGGCAACAGGGATGTAGAATGCAGAAGAACCAGACGATGAGAAATGAAAAATGTAGGACTGTCACTGCTGGAGCCTCCTTGCCCCCTGCATGAGGATATACGCTGAACATCTATATTCCACAGAACTGCAGGAGTGGCGTGGAAAGGCACAAACACAGGGATGTATTAGGCCTGCTGTCAATTGATGTGAGTTTTAAGATAATCTCAAAGTTGACAGTAATTACATATCTACCTGTATGTATATGTACATACATAAACACACACATTTGTGCATGGAGGGAGTTTTTACATATATGTGTATATATATATATAAATATAAATGAAGCATTATATATACATATATAAAAGCCAATATATATGCTTTCATTCTCAACAGTTTCTGTTGATCAACAGCACCCAATGTGGAATCCATTCCCTGTTTCTCTTCTTGTATTTCTTCAGGCATTGAAGACTTTGTGTTCTTCCTGAAGCTAAGGATTATTTTCACTCCTCTACCCTTAAGACATTAAGCCTACAGAACTTCAATAAATAACTTCCTTTGTTTCAAGAGCCGGACGCTTGCTATTCTGCAGCCCTTGTTTTTCTTGAAGGATACAAAAACTTACAACATTCATTATATAGCAGATTTAGTCATCACCACAATAGGTCTTGGTCTCATCCTTTTCACTGTCTCGCAGCACAGATCTGCATCTTGTGTTGTAAATGTTTCCTGGAGAAGGTGTAAGTTTATCTGCAGATTAAACTATGGAATTTGTTTAGTTGCTGCTGGAATTTCTGAAGAAAGAAGCTCACAATCAGAAAGGACTTCTTTATATGGAATAATAGAAATTTGCTGAATGACACAAAAAAATTTAGGATTATACCAATTAGGAGAATACTATAAAAATAATTCAGATGTATGGTAAACAAAGTTATCTCTTGAGTCCTCCAATTATTCTGCTGGTGGGCTCAAGTTTCAAAATACTGTGCTTCTTAAAAAATGAAATAAATAAACTCTTCATAACCTCCTGTGTCTGGTTCTGTGCAAGAAAATGAATTTATTAAAAAACAAGAGTGTATTCATGGATAAAAATGAAGTTCTACCAAATAATATACACAAGAAAATAAAGCAGAAATTAAGCAAAATAGTGCTTGATTAATTTGGTCCTTAGCAGGAATATAAAAGGACCGGCCTTATCTGTTGGAACGTATCCTAAGACTGATTTATATTGTGAACGCTGAACTATTGAGATATATGCTTATATATCACGTTTTATAAGAGGCATCATGGGATCACACCATCTGGTATGGAGACATCAATAACCGCACCTTTTAAAAAAGAACAGCCAGAGACCAAAAACTATCACTAGGAGTTTTTCTTTTCTTTTCTTTTTAAAAGCAGAATTTTTCCACAGGCGAACAGGAGCACAGGAAGGTGCGACAGAACTACACCCAAACCTTGCCAGCCGCAGCCACCCCTTGCCGGCAGCGCGGGAGCCCTCCGTGTTCCCACGCCAGCGAGTCCCGCTGCCAGGGCACAGACCCTGCACTAACAGGCGAGGGCAGACGGAGAACTACCCTGCTGCTCTTTCATTTATGCTTGAGAGAAAAGGTTAGTCTTCTCAACAGAACAGTTTGCATTAGGTAACATCATAGACAAAAATACTTGATGAAATTAAAATGTTAACTAACTCCGTGATTAAAATATCCCATAGAACTGTTTTCTCCTAAATGATGTAAAATGTAGCAGAACATATGCTGCTGCATTTTGCTTATTTATTGCTGGAAGAAATCCACAATACTGAAAAGATACACTCTCATATTATATGCATGTCTAGACACAGACTGAATTTGATTTTCAGGATATTCCAGACTCAGCAGCACTCAAAACTGCAGTGATGAAACACAACTGCATCCAATGAATTTCACCGCTGTTCTTAGGTGCTTAGCAGTAACCTCTCTATAAACTACACTCCTAATATCTGCGCTATGATGATATATGTGTGACAAAAGCACGCACAAACTTTTTGCCGGTTCTTCAGACAGAAGAAATTTGACTGGAAGCCTTGGAGCTCCCAAACCTCTACAATTAGGACTGAGTCATGCAAGCGCCAGTGAGGAAGAGCGCTTTTTTACCCAACATCTGTGAAGCCCTTTAGGCTGAGCAAAGCGAGAAAGAGATAACATATGTGCCAAATTCACATGTAACTTTTGCTGCCACAAGCAAAACGTTATATGACTATAAAAATATAATCTGTAACCACTTTAACATATGTGCCTGTTGTTATTTACTATAAACTATATACTTAAAGTACTCCACTCAAAGAACGAACGAGTTCTGATAACTAAACGCAGGCTCCTAACTTGGAAAAAAATTGCCCTGAAGAATTTTAACCATGGGTAAAGAGACATATTCCTATGTACATACAAATAAAGCTAGATTTTGTTCTATCTCTTACACCATTGATAGGTACCCAGATCTGTTGAAGACAGCATTACTTAATTTTGTCCAGAAGACCAAATATTTTTGTTCTTGAGCAAAAATATTTAGTCTCTAGATGTAAGGGCAGAAAACAAACTCTCTCCAGGAAATGAGTTATTTTTCCCTTCCTGAAAGAGCTCATAATATGATGAGCATAACATCACCAATAATGAGATGAAATGGTATTGTAAACCACTGTAGAAATAACAAATCTATTATGAGTAATTCCCACCAGAAATCTTGGAAACCAGACAACCTCCTGTCTGTTCTTATTTTATTTAGTCAAAACAGAAAAATGAGAGGGAGAGCTGTACGACTGGATTTCAATTGGCTTTACTCGTAACTTCCACTTGCATTCACTCACAGATGACTAATTGTTGTCTTCCGCTCTTGTCTTTCTTATTTGGCCAAACTGAACAGAAGGCAAAGATGCCTATTGTCCCCTGACACATTAGTATTCATTATGGTGAAAAGTAAATGAGAACTATTTCATCTTCAGAGCACTATCCTAAGACATTAACATCTAATAACATTATTAAAGTCACATTACAGGTCTTTAATCTGTGGCAGTAATAATGCTGTCTAGTTTAATAAAAATACACATTCAAATAAATATTTTGGCTATCCACTTTTAGGAGTTTGCAGACAATTTCATTACCAAGTTGAAGAGACTTCAGGATAGTTAGAAGTAAATTTTGGGAGCAGCACTGTTGCAGTTACAGCAACTTGCTTCCTTTTCCTTGCTTACCCATACTCTCCTAGAGAGAAACGAAAGCTGTTGCATCACAAATTCTCATGCTAATACTCTTAAAAAAGAAACAATCACACACACAACAAAAGTTGTCATGTATCTTCAAATCAGTAACCAAGTAAATAATCGTAATGAACCAGAGCTCAGGGATTCTGCACATCTGCAAACGTTATCTGCAGCACAGCCAGTACATTGCGCACTCCTGAGATACTCCTTACCAAATTTTTATTGGAATTCTACCAGAGGGACCAACTGTAAGAAAGCATTTCATGCAATTCAGCAAACCGTAGTATGGTAATTGGTTAACCGGGAAAGTGATCTTTGAAGCAGGAGTCTTTCACATCAAAGATTTCTGGCCAAAACAGACTGGCACTGGTCATTTGTAACCAAATCATCTGGCACGACTGGAATACTCTGGATATACTGACAAGTTTGATGATACAATTTAGTGGTAAGTATACGTAAAAGTTAGTAAATAATGTTTATGGCTGTTAGAGCTGCCCTTTTAATTTGCTAAGGAGTTTGAAAATGTAGCATACTAAGTTCTTGCTGATTTATATTTACAAAATTGAGTGTCAGCTTCAAAGTTTTGGGAGCTCTAACAGTCGATTGTGAACACATTCACTTGCAATGCTGCAGGCATAGCATTAGCCAATGAGATATTAATCAAGCTGTTTACCAAAAGTAAGAAATAAAATAAGCATATTTTTTGCTGTTGGCTTCACAGAAAGTGCAATCAGCATTTTCAGATGGCAAGGTAGTCTCTCTTTGTGTTTGTTTTTGGCTGACTGATGACATTCCCGCGCCAACAATGTGTTACTGCTTGCTCTTCTTTTCAGAAATTGCTAGATTGAAATAATTGAAAGGCTTCTAAATAATATTCCAGCTCCCTTAACAGCATGTGAAAGACTTGGAAAATGGAATTCCCCTAATTTTATTTTATAAGCTCTGTGGCTCCTATGTACCCCTTTTTCCCCAGCTGCTCTCATAGTATGCAGTGCTTATATACAGTGGCAGATGACAAGCTAGATAGTATCAATTACAAGTGATGGCAGATGAGGTGAGCTGGTACAAAGAACAATGTCTTTCATTTGAAATTTCTGCTCTTTATCTTTCTTGGAGAGATCATTCCTGTTGGCCTGAACTTGTGCATTTGATAAATGGGTCAGCAGCTAGAATCTGTATGAACAAATGAATAAGATGCACATCTCATCCCTCAAACCATAATGAAAATCTTTAAGAGATTGGATTCATGTATTGAGATGACCTAAGAATATGTTCCTGGTTTTTTACATATTACAATTTAGTTATCAAGTGACAGCATGAAGATGAACCAGCACCAACCATTCCTGAAAGCTGGAAAACTAACTCATACACAGGTGGGGCTACTATAAGCATATATTTAATATTAAATTAATAAAAAAATACATAAAGCAGCAGTAAGACAAACTTCTCTCATCATACATGTTCCAATCACCTTTTTGAGGAAACACAACTGCTGACAAAAAAGCTAAAAAAGGAGTTTCATGGGCAGAAAAACCATCTAAATGACCAAAGGTTGCTCTGTCCTATGTGGGTTTTTTTCTAAATTAGCATGTAATAAGACCACAGAACGAATCTACAACAAATATCTGCATACATCTGAGAGTAAAGGACAATATTATTTATGCTTAATTACCTGCACCCATATACATACCTCTGTCTTGTCAGAACTAAGCATAACTCCCGCAGGTGGGATTTTATTTCTCTAAACTTCACTCCCGCAAACTTACTATTAATCATAAATTGTGCTTATAGTCACTAGTACACTCTTTACGTTTAAAAAAAAAAAAAAAAAAAGCAAAACCATCCAACCAACCATGAAGCCACACAAAATGATAGCAAAACCTGTTGAAAAACCTTTGGATGGAGAAGTTTTTTCCACTGAAACCCACATTTTTTGTCAGAAGCAAAACAACCCTGGGCAACGATGAAGGCTGGCCAAGCTGCACTAAGCACACCCCTGCGACGGCTGCCTCTGCACATACCCAGAGGATCCCCAAACCTGGGCAGCAGTGTGACACCGGGCTCCGCCATCCTCTCATGCCCCTCGCCTGCTAGAGCTGTCCTCGGAGGGGCTGATTAAAGACGTTCCGGGTCAGACTGACTGACTTCCCTTGGACGTATACTTCTCTTCACGCAAACCTGTCCCAACGGAAAAGCACAGGCACGCAGCCAAACCCTGCACCCCGCAGCCTGCTCCAGCGCTAGGCACCCTGAGGTTCTCCCGAAGGATGCAGAGCTCCCCTTCACACCTTGGGAAAAGGACCAAGGCAGGTCTTAAAAACTTCTCTTGTTAAAGCTGTCACATAAGTTTCCCCCCTAGATGTTTCTGTTTTCACAAAAAAAGTTATTTCAGAAATTCTTGGTCACTTCTTCATAGACGTTTACAACCTCTAGAAGCTGCCAGTTGATGATTTAGTGACGTGGACTAAAGATTATTCAGAAAAATCACTCATTCTCTTTGTTCAACCCATGTCAAGTTTGCTTAAGCTTGTGTTTCCTCAGCACGGCCATTAACTGACATAAGCGATATTTAGCAGGTAGAGATTCATTCCTTCATTCTCTCTCATGATGGAAAAAGATTGAATTTTCTTTCAATTATTAAAAGCCAAGAATAATGATACCCTAAAGAAGGTGAAAAAGTACAACAAAAATATATATCTACTGTTACAGTCTGGACAATGAAATACAAAAATATGATGAAGAATATCCACGATCAGCACATAATTTATTGATTGCCCTTTCTCAAATGAAGGGCCGTCAGCTAGTTTAAAAGTAAAATTACGTACTAAAATAACAGCAGAGAGAGATAAAAATTATGAGGGTCATGCAAGGGGAAAAAGATGTATTTTCAGCAAAGATTTTTAAATGAGATGGAGAGTCAATGAGGCAAAGAAATACAGGAAAGCCCTTCCGTGCCAGAAGGAATTGAAGAAAAGCAGGTTCTTTCAGCATTAGTTGTGAAATGTTGAGTGGCAGCATGGGAAAGAAAGCTAAAAAAGCAAAGTACACACTCCTGAAATAAACTGCCATCATCCTGCTTTTTAGAATGTATATTAAGTACATTAGGGTAATGGCAGTTGTCTGAAAGGCCAGACGAATTGGGTAGAAGAAAATAAATGACTTGCTAAAAGTGCGCTAGCAAGTTATACGACTGTAAACGTGAGTTTAAATTGTATATAAATCGTGAATTGCATCACCTAGCTCTCTCCTGAAATTTGAGGAGCTTTGAAAATCTCCTTCCGATGGCCAATCCCAATCCCTGCCCCCACTGCTTGTACCTGTACTCCACATCAACTTCTGTTACCGACATTACTAACGTAATTTCTCTTCCTATGTCAGGGTCTCGCACTTCTCCGGTCACTAGGTACATCTGCTACCAGCTCACTGAATTCAGGGTCGAGTGAGGGAAAAAGGCAACAGGTGAAAGAAAAACGGCAAGCACTTGACCACAAAGTTCAATGCATTTGCAGCAATAGGCAGAAAGTTAAACGTAAACTGGGAAAAAAAAGTCAACTTTTAACAGCATAAATAAATAAACACTGGGCCAGTTTATGAGGGCATGGGATGAATTCTCCATCGCTTGAATCTTTGAGCTGGGACTGGATGTGCTGCTCAGATATTGATGGAGTTTAGTTAGAAGTTGCAGGCTTAACACAGGGATAGCTTGGTGAAATTTCATAGCCCAGATTACACAGGAGACCTATGCACGTTATCAGCATGGTCCTCTAACACATTTCTATTTACTAATGCACGCAACCCAAGAGCAATCCAGGTCCACAGGCTGCCACTCGCACTGAAAATTTACCCTACTGAGTGTGAAATTCCTTGTGGAAGAGTCAGAACCATTGCAAATGGTGAACTCCTTGGAATACTGCATAACTTCATTTTTGTGCGCTGTGGATGTAAACAGACTGCACTCAATAAATATGTATGCAGATAATTAATTTGGGTTTTAAATATTTTGGTGGCATTTAAAATTTTCAAGAAAAATTATTCTAATAGTCTACTGGTTTTAGTTGCATATGCCCTCTCCAAATATATCTGCTCCTTAGAAATGTACATTTATAACAGGCAAGAAGTGTCGGGTAAAAGCTGTGTCCCTGAAAAAAAAACGGCTGTTTTTTTTCCGCATTTATCCACGACAATTAACGAGTTTTACCGTGCCTCTCATGGAAATCAAGTTGTGTCCTTGAAGTTATTTTTATGTACCTTGAGACTGACTACGATACTGCTGGTGAATAACCAACTGAGGAGAGTTCATGTTTGTATCCGGCACACAGGCACGCTCGTTGTCTCTCTGCTTCGTGCTGTCGGTCTCTGTGCAGCGGATGGGACTAACGGCACGTGTTCTCGCCGTGGCCTTGAGCTGAGCTCTGCGTCGCAGTGACAGGGGCCAGCAGGAGCCGCGCCAGCGCTGAGAGTGTCTGTCCGTCCAACCCAACGGTGATTTTGGAAGAGGTGCTGCTCACCCTCCCTGCCCTGCCCCGCGCATCCCAGGGACGGGCTCCCGAGTGGCCGCCATGCTCCAGTGCCGGCAGAAGCCACAGCTCGCTCCCACCCCGCAGCCGCGGCCTCTCCGCGTCCCGCCAAAGCGCGTTCGGACATTGCAGAACAGGATTCCTGTCCTTAAAACAGCGTAATTATACTAACACTGTCACCTCACATGGACCAACAGGGACTCCCCCTTCCTGCACTGACCCACCTGACTCCGCAGTTACTGAAAAGAAGAGCTCACATTACCACAAGATTATCAACCACAGCAGGTCTTTTGGTATCAGTTTACGTTAGTCTGCCAATCTGTAAATTATGGCATTTCTGAAGCGGACATATAACCCTCTTGGCCATCTCCACACAACAGACGGTACACACACAGCGTGGGAGAAGCCTCCTCATTCAACTCTCCTTCGGAAGACACGCAAGGCAGTCCTCTGAGTCTCTCCTGCAAGTCTCAGCCCTTCACAATTATACCCTACACGGCCTAGTTGAAACACTACATGAGTATTAAATCTCTCAGAGTACCATACTCTTGCAGAATATTGTTTTCATTTATATATAACCTTTCATAACCATAACCTTGCAGATGGATCTGAAGAATACGCAATGTGAATACCAAAGTGGGTTTTTTTCCAAATATTTCTTGAACCTTTTTCCCCTCAATTGTCAAATACAATTAAACAAAAATTACAAATCACTCAATTGTGAAATCATATTTAAATCTAAGAATTTATCTGGCTATTAGAACACCTCAGCCCAAGGTGCCTTGCAGAGCAGTTCCCTAACCTGCGTGATTTAGGGCTGATCTTAATTCACCTCAAGCTGCTGTGCTGCAACTGCTCTAAGCCTGCCCCGGCTCTGATAGCGTGGACACAATGATTGCAATGGAAGCACAGAGGACTGCATTAGCAAGGATGAGCAGCTGATGAGGTGTGCTAATTCATTTCTAGGTCTATCTAGTTTGAGCATCCACAATGATTGGGCTTCAAATCCTTGACCTACAGAATTTTAAGCATCACTTCACTCAAACGAGAGATTTTGTATATTGACAAAATACAGATTACGGATGACTTCTATGCCAGCAGGAAAGAAAATCCTTTACAGTCAAGATTATTTATTTTGCTGAAGATTTGTTTAACAACAAAAATTTAAAAATCATTCCAAACTCAGAACTGTAAATTAAGTTTAAACTTGGTAGACCTGATTGTTGCTAAGTATATAAATAAATGAAGCGGGAGTGGGTAGCATAGTTTAAGTGTAGTTACAGTCAGACACTAATAGTTTCTCCTAAGAGTTTTTATCATTGCTATCAGAAATAGAGAACTATCATTTCATGTGTTCAGTCTACTCCTCTCCCTTGTGTTTCTTTCAGTTAACAGCTCTTACCTGCTCTTAATTGATGCAAAAAGCCTGAAAGAGAAACCTTAAAAAAATAAATTGCAATTAGATTAAGGGGAAATTCCAGCGCATTAAGAAATATCACAAAATGGCTAAGCTTGGAAGGGACCTCTGAAGATTGCCTAAGTCCACTCCCCCACACTTGGAAAAAGGGCTACCCGGAGCAGATTGCTCGGGACAGCGTCCAGAAGGAGCTTGAGTACTTGCAAGGATGGAGACTTCACTCCACTGAGTGCTCCAGTGTTCAACCATCCTCACAGTTTAAAACAAAAAAAACCCCAACAACCAAGCCTCAATAAGGAGAGCAAGCTACCTGCCAAAAGAGAAGTGCGGACGATACAGGGGTATTTCTCAGCTCTCCTTGGGAAAACAGTCCTTGCCCAAGAGCTGATTTCTCGGTCAAACTAAAAATCAGTATTGAAAGTAGGCAAAAATTCCACCTGAAATAAACCCTAGTTTTTTAAATAAGGAAAAAACACATTTATGTAGGAAAAAAATATACTGTCTTTGCTAACCAGCACTAGCAGAAAAGTGGAAGTATGCAGAGTATCCTACCAGATCTCAGACATTCTAGAAGTAATTAGTTCAGTTCTAAACATCTGTCTGTCTCTGCATTAACCCAAGAAAATGCAAATTTCTTGAAGAACATGTGGAAAAGAATACTGTATCTGTAACTGAACCATCACTACAGTCACTGTCTTCACCTTTGTCACCAGCTCTGACACCTTTAAAATGACATGAGCACACAATCCTAGAACCTGCGCTTTGTGTTTTCGAAGTTGGCCTTTGAAGTTAATTCTTCCCTGCTTAAAGTAATTAAAATAAACCCCACGGTTATAACATCAGATGTATTTGTTAGCAATTGCCATCCAATGGAGCATGTCCCAGCAGGCATTTTATTTCTGAGAAATCCATCAAAGCCCCAGAAGGAAGTTACTCAAGTACATCGATATTGTAAACAAATGTTTTAGGTGACAGTAGGAAATCAAAACCACTCACCCCTTGTTAATAACCAATGGGCTAAAATAATGCCATAGATTTTTTATTTCAAGTATCAGTATTTATATGATAAAACAGGTCATTTAATTTCATGCACTTAAGTTAAATTGTGATTACAATGTACTAACATCCTATCCTTGCTATGATACCCCTAAATCAGTGACAATGTAGAAGTGCTAAGAACACATCATGCAAGCCAACAAGGGAGTCTACCTGATACTCAGAAACCAAACTAAAAAACCTGGCAATTCTTAAATAATGTTTGGTTCCCTAGTGATGGACTGTCATGATTGCTCAGGAGCAAATCAAGATAATTATCAGAAAATATTATCCTGGGATCAAACAAGAAAATTTATAGTAAAACATATTTCTCATGTATGTGTATAGATGAATGTTTGTATATATATTTGTGTATGTGCGTGTGTGCATGCATATATATATATATATGAATGTATAAAATCTGATCCTTGGTTTCAACCCCACAAAAAGAGAAATGGAAGGAAACTTGACTTCAATATAGCTGAGGTCAAAAGAGCCACACTGAATTTATGATCCCAGTACGGTATTTCAGGTCAAGAGCTCCAAACTTTGTACTTCATTTGCGTGAAAATAATAAAAACGCATCCACACTGGCTCACTCAGCAGCTGAAACAAGCAGCAGACCTGTTTGCAACCTCTATCCTATAGTCTCCCCAGCACATTTATTAGACGGAACCTACTGCAGCAGAAAAACCTGGGTTTATGAAAGGCACACCTCGTTATTAGAACTAGGGACAGCAATTAGACGTGCTTCTTACTGTTGAAATTGTACCTCCAGTCTGTTTAGCAATGTACATGATCGTTGCAGTTTCAAGATTTCGTGTTACATCTTTAATTGTGGGCATTTAGCAGACTGCCTCTTATTATTAAGATACTGCTGACTTTTATTGTCAGTGTGGCCACAGGACAAGGCTAATAATTACTAGCACCAGAAGCAGCTTGTGGTTTTATATTACATTGAGGTAAATTACAGTGGAATTAGAGTGGATTACTTTTATCAAATGGGGAATAAGCTGTTAATTAACTCCCCGCTGTAGCAATCTTTTTCTGAGCTTGCAACTGTTATTAGCTCTAGATTAAACTGTTGAATTAATTTCCCACTTACTTACTATTTCAAGAGTTTTTAATTTACCTGGCAGCAGTTTTAATGGGAAATTGTATTAGTGAGCATAAATTGTTTTTGGGAAGGGTAAACAGTTTGTGATAATGTTTATTAAGTCGTTTTGTTTGAGCAAAAATATAATTGCAGTTTTAATTAGTGGATGGTTGTTGGAGTATTAGGTTTGAGATTACATTATGGCATTCTGAGAAAACAATCGCCCAGGTAATCCCAGCATTTAGAACTGATAGCAGATGGAAAAGCTATGTCAACACTGCTCTGACTTGTGTGTGTAGATACATGTGTCCATGCACACAAGCACAAGCATGTTTAGAAAAGTAACAGGGTAGTGTGCTTACTTCGGAGAGGGAACGTGTCATTTCCCTTGGCAGTGAGGCGAAGGCGGATGAAGCACCGCACTGTGTGCGTGCAGACGTGTCTATAAACATGTGAGAGAAGACATCAATAAAGTAGCAGAATTCTGTGTATGCTAAGTGGACACATCTCTGAGTTTTCATATTTTGTGCTGGGCTGGGCTGGGACAGAGTTAATTTTGTTCACAGTAGCTGGTATGGGGCTGTGTTTTGGATTTCTGCTGAAAACAGTGTTGATAACCCAGGGATGTCGTAGTTCCTGCTGAGCAGGGCTTGCACAGAGCCAAGGGCTTTTCTGTTCCTCACCAGCGAGGAGCCTGGGGGGGCACAAGGAGTCAGGAGGGGGCACAGCTGGGACAGCTGACCCCCACTGACCCAAGGGATATCCCATTCCATAGGACGTCACGCTCAGCATATAAAGCTGGGGAAGAAGGAAGGTGGGACATTTGGAGTTACGACATTTTGTCTTCCCAAGTCTCCGTACCGTGTGCTGGAGCCCGGCTGTCCTGGGGATGGCTGAACTCCTGCCTGCCCATGGGGCGTGGGGAATCAATTCCTTGGTTTGCTTTGCTTGCGCATGTGGCTTTTGCTTTACCTATTCAGCTGTCCTTATCTCAGCCCACGAGGTCTCTCACTTTTACCCTTCTGATTCTCTCCCCCATCCCACTGTGAAGGGAAGTAAGTTAGTAGCTGCGTGGGGCTTAGTTATCGGTTGGGGTTAAATCATGACATACTTAAAATGTGAAAAGTTGAGATCTTTTAACAGGGCAAAACTTGCTTTCAATACAGTGTATTTTCTAGCCCTGCTACCATTCTGTCCATAGCAAAGCTAAGAGATGGCACCAAGTCATTAGAAGAAAATTTTTAAAAAGATAACAAGAAGGCAAAACAATTAATCTGCTATATTAATCTGCTATAGATCATTTACTTTGTTACTTATTGGTTGAATATATAGTAGCTCATTTACTGTAGTTGACCGTTTTCTGATGTTTGCAAAATCCTGGATGAGCTTCTTTAGAGATAACTGTAAGATACGTTTGGGTAGCAATATATATGAACTATTTTCATTCTATACTCTATTTATTGACTAAGATGAAGAAAATTCCAGTGGTTTGATACATCCTAATACATTCCACTCGGCAACAGCTGCTACTCCAGAAGATGGGGGCTTGTGCCTCATCTACTTGTCCTGTGTCCCGGATAGCAAAGGGCATGACAAGCGGGATGTGGGGACCCACGCTCAGGAAACATCCAACCTCGCAAATCCCCACAAGTGAAACAAGGGCAGTAGGACTGCATTCATACACCCAGACTGGAGGGTCGAGACTGATTCTAAAAGAGCTTAACTCTACTTTATCCTTTCCAGCTGTCTGCGGAGATGCCCATCAGGCACACGTTATCACATTCCAAATGGCACTGCTGTCTGATGCGTCAGCTGTGCTGCTCCAGCAGTAGCTCTGTAACTCATTTCAAAAATACCTTGTTAAACTAACCTGACTGAAAGGGTTAAGAAAGGATGTCCTGAGCAGCTCAGCCTGGAGACAGGAGGGGACAACTGTTCTCTGCAAGGGAGCAGTAATGAGGACTGCATGAAGGTAGAGCCATTAACATCTGGTGACCACACTTTGAAGACGGGCTGCAACTACACCCATAGGCTCCAAGGCTATGAACCTTTTGCAGTTCTCCCTAGCATGTAATGGAAGCTGCCATTGCTTCTTACAAAAAAAGAGCAGCATGTAGGCAGTGAAATACAGACAGTCGCACTTCTCGTAAATATTCCGCAAGTAGACTTAGGTGCTCAATTTCTTTTCTAAACTCTTACAAAACCCACGTATTTTCTTATAAAACTTAGAAAAATATGTAAAAACAATACCAGAACCTCCCAGATTAGGCAATATAGATCCAGATACTTAAATTCAGAAGGACATTCTTCAGCTTAGCCTTGTGACTGGGTGAAGACATGAGCCCGTGAGGTTCTTACAAGCCCTCAAAGTAGCCCAAAGTCAAAGTGGGTGGCAATGTGATAGTAACTAATAGCAACTGACATTATGTTTCATCATTTCCTGCAAACACAGGCCACTGCAGCAAAAGTTCCTTTACTTTGTGCCATGACCTCAATTGTTACTGATTTTCAGGAGCCTAATGGAGGGGAATTGAAATGCCAAGACAACAATTGCAATAAAAGTTCCTTGTCCACACAAGGACAGCAAAATCCATGTTACAGGGTTTATATCTTTTCACCCTGACATCTGGTATGGATGGACAGCATTCATAGATGTAAACATGCAGTAAGCTACTAACTGTTTCAAAAGACCCAGCATCATTCAAAACGTAACTGCACGCAAAAGCTGTTTAAAGCACCCCACAGTGATGCAAAAGGAGTTCATGAGCATCAATTACTTGGTAGCTTTAAATATACATGCGTAGTGATTTACAGAATATAATAATCATCAGCAGGGAATAAAAAGTTTAAATCATTCTAACTACCATATGAATTTCCCTATTTGTATCTTGTAATTCAGTTTAATATAGCATTTGCTAATGGAAACGTTTTACCTATGAATTCAGAAATCTTTTTAACACTTGGAGAAATTGGCACTAATCCACTTTATGACTTGCTGTGACCAAGTCTTCAGATCGAGAATGTCAAGAACCATTTTTAATGAATGCTTGCATTTTTTAATTCACTGCCATTAATAACAACAGGTTTTTGCTATAAACACTTCTGTTTATATTAATATATACTCATATGAAAATACACTGTTTACAAATGAGTATCCTGGATTTACTAAATGCTATCTTATACATTTGTTGCTTCAGTCATTTATACTTTTAAAGTGATGTTAGATTTCCTGAAAATCATAAAACTTTTGGAAGTTATAGGGTAACAGAACGTGATTAATACTTTATCACAAATTTTTCAACCATTAGAAACAATGACTGAAAGGTAACATCTTTGATTTGCTTGTCCTCTAATTAATACATTTGAGTTACTTTGTGATTTCTGTTACACTAAATGGACTGTAGCCATTTTCAACTTCAAAAAAGAGGGTGGCACTTGTAGAGTTTGCCATCCATTAACAATCAAGATATACCAGGGGAAGTGAATAATATTTAAGCCGCAGTACTGGCTCCGAAATTGCAGGTAACCGCTTCCAGCTCAAGGACTGGGGAAAGAAACCAAACAGCACTATTGCTGTTTCCAAAAAGCATTTGGTACCTTTCGGAGAGGCAGAGAAGTTGCTCACACGCTGCATTCTGCCTTCCTCTGTGGTCTCCAGTGACTCTTTGTCACAGCGCAGTTCCACCTCGTCTCGTGCTGTAAAGCCCGCTGTGTGTAACAAGATTTCACCCATGCAGCGTAAAAGATACCACCAAACCCTAACCACTGAGGAGAATCTGCCTCCTCCTGCAAGGGGGACGCTCGCTCGCCTCTCTCTGCCCAGTACCACAGCCCAGGCCTCCCTGCAACGCACAGCTGCACCCCAGCGCAAGAACTACCTTTGTACAACAGCGACAAAGCAGCCCAGAACGAAGCTACCGAACCACGAGCAACGGGTTCCATTCGCAATCCACTTGAACTGACGGATTCCTTTTTCTCCTTCTGTTTTTTGGCCAGATAGCTCAGAGCCAGGACCGCTGGCCTAGAAGAGCTGGAGCACCAGCAGCTGCCACAGGCCCGGCAGCTCTCTGCCCTCCTGCGCCAGCCCTGGCACCGCTTCCCCTGGTTCCCAAGTCCCTCCTTGTGAGGGCTTGGTAGGATCTAGGCCGAGGAAGCAATTCAGCTTAAAAGTAACCTGGCAAAAAAAAAAAAAGACGATGTTATCTGGGTGAAGCCTGCAGTCTGTTTCTTGAGGTAGGCCTCCACACTGCACTGCTGCAACTTGCTGGCTGTAAGGCGGAAAAAAGCAGCAGCTGATAATGGTTCTTTACTGGATGGAGAACTACGATCTAGCAGCAGACACGGGTGTTAGCAACTGTATTACGGCAGTAAACACAGCTGTAAACCATATAATGCTAATTAACATTTGTTCTTGGTTTTTGTTTCTCTCCATCAGCACTTTTTTCCTGTACTGTGTTCCGAGGTGTGGTCAATGTTAGAAACCATTAAATGTTCTTGAAAAAGTCTACAATACGCTTTTCTTAATTCAAACAGAAACATAAAAATGTTCAACTGAAGTTTATTCAATTAATTTTAGTTCTCAATTTATAAAGATTTTACTATTCATGCAAAGGAAAATGAGAGTTAAGATGCAATGTGCTGACATTCAGCGTAGTTTTACAGCCTTTTTAATACAGAAGTAATTTTAAAAATAATAGGCTTAAAATAGTAAAAAACCAAAAACTAATAGTTTTGCTAAATTACCTTTTTATTACATGGTTTCAATTAGCATTCCCTCATCCTCCCACCCAACACACAGATTGTTCTCTCTTTTCTCTGAAGGAAATTATGAGATGATAGAAGTACAGAAGATACTTCAACCAAATGTTGGAACCTCAATTGAAAACACAAGTATACAGCATTCCCAGAATGATTTGTTGCAGCAAATTCTATAAAAGTTAACAGTTCTTAAAGATGTATATAACTTATGAAGCATGTTTCTTGCATATGGTAAAAGAGATTATTCTACTAAACTCATCAGTTATTACATTTAATATGCACTATGCTAAAAATTACAAATAATAAAATGCTTTCAACCTGAATGTGGTTTTTCATTTCTTTGAAGTCATTAGAAAGCTGCTGTGGTTTTAGTTAAGGTATTATTCTGCAGCATGAGGAAAATGTTATACTACAGGTGCAGAAAAGATTTAATCCACATGTTGCAAGGTTACATATGGATATAAACAGAGGATTAATCCTCAGTTCCCCTCAGTTTTGACTCTCCTGGGTCACAAGAAAAATGGCCTAATTCTGAAACTGTATGGTTCCCTGTACTGTCAACACCTTTTATTTCATCTGCAGAAGGTTTTGGGAGACAGGCCCTAACTGATTATCATTTCATCATCATTTGTAAAACTAAAGATCACAAAATAGGTAGAAATATCCATACTGAGAGAAAGAAGAGAGGTCACTCCGGCAGACATTATAGACGAGCATGGTACCATAAATACCACTCAGCCTTGTCTATACTGCTGTAACAGTAGCGTGTAGACCAACCGCAACTAGACCCTAAAGTAGGCTGCTCAGGTATTCAAATACACAAGTAAACAGTACCACAGAGATGAGACTCAAACCCTGTTCAAGAATGCTGTAAACACCTGAAATCAAGGATCAGGATGTTCTAATGAGACCAAATTTAATATGTGCTTGGGTACAGAAAGCATTAATTCTCTTCCCTCACTTAATGAGCACAGCTTTTAATGCTTGAGGTTCTGTGGTGAAAGTTCACATTCAGAAACTCCAAATGCCTTCTAAATATGTTTTTTAATTATTCTCCTCTTAAGGCATAAATATTTTACCCTAATAAAATCAATCCTACTTCTAAAAAGTTACTATTATAAGCACACTGATACAGAAAGCCGTAGAGCTTAAGAACTCCATAAAAAAATTGTCACTTCCTGTTCTATTTTCTCTCTCAAACAGAAAAAGAACAGTTATGCTGAAGAGTACTCAGAAAAAGCTAGCCTGTGACCACAACATATGCGGAACTGGGAACCCATTTCCAAAAACAACTTACTAAGGGACTCAATCCATGTAAATATTAAACATCTGTTTTGTTCTGTTTTTTAAGAAAAAAGGTCAGCCTAATTAGAGCAAATACCTTAAAGATTTCTTTGGAGAATTTCATATTTATCTATCAACAAGATGTATCATTTATTCTATCTTCATATCTTATTCTCTATGATGCCCTTCCTTAAAAAGGATATTTGTCAAACATAAAACTGTCAGGCTACAGTAGATCTGTGTTAAGATTAGCTCTCTACTTGACACCAGATTCATCGACCTGAATCTGCTTGACATACCTATTATAGGACAGAAGTTAAGAACACAAGCAGGTTCAATCACATTATCCAGAATACAAACCCAAAGCTGTTAGATGAAAAAGACTTTTTTTTTTTTTTTTCCTCCTAAGGAACTGCATAGAATAGAAATCTTTTGAGAGGTTTATGGAAATCTACAGAGCTCAATTTGATATGATGCTATGTAGGTATGTACAAACACACATACAAATCAATGGAAATCAATGTACATCTTCCTATTAAGTTAAATAGTAATTTTATAGTTGGGATTCTTACATCTAAAAGCAGCAAATTTTAGACAGCTGTATGAAACAACAGGTAAACAAAGTTTAGGACCAGAGCCAAACACAGTCATTCATTCACATGAGATATAAATAGTAGTAAACACCTTGGATTTGAAGAGTCTTGAGCTTTGCAAACTTTATCTGGGTTTCAGCAGGAAAAAACAAAGTTCTTAAATCTGGAAAAAAAGAACACTATTAAAAGCACGTATATGCTACTAAAACTGAATTTCATCCTTTAACAATGCAAACTTCTATTTATTGCTAAGTGGGGGCAGGTGGAGAAATGACCATCAGCAATATCAAAATCCTAAAAAAGCTTAACAAGCAACAAAGGTTCCAATGTTTTTCAGCATGCTCATCCGTGCAAGCACCTCTATGAAGCACTCTGTGCGCTTAACACAGTCTCCACATGTGTTCCACCGTTACGACTGTCTCCAGGTGAAAGTTTTAAGCACAGGAGCGTTACGGACAGCAGCACACATTCTCCCAGGAGCGACCGCGAAGGTGCAGTGCCAGAAGACTGTTTTACCTCCTCTGGAGGACGGCTGGGGATCAGGATAACTAAGAAAGACTCCCTCTGACAGGTAAGCACAACATGGAGCCAATACACCGCAAACTTAGCTCAGTACTAGCCCTGTTGTGTCGAGTCAGGTACGCTGTAAAATTTCAATGATGCCTTTAAATTCTAATGGTTTCAAGCTGCTGTAAACTTCTGCAGCCATCAAAAATAATCTGTCATGGGATTAAGGGGTATGAACATCATGTCATAGCCACTCTGCTGTTAGATTTATTGGAGGGTAAAGCATGTCATTTATGCATCAACTCACAGGAGAAAAAAGCAATCCCTATGAAGTTAATCTAATAATAGACTGGAAAGCAATGATTACTGTTTCATGTGCAGTAGCTATTTGTAGCAGTGGTTGGCCTAATTCAGCAGGCCTTGCCTGTCAGAGCTCTGGGATTAGCAAGCGTTAGATGAAAATCTATCGGGAGACATCAAGAAATGGTTTAATGAGGAACAAAAGTCTTCATTGTTACATCTAATATTTGCTGAAACTTTTCCATTTGCACCACTACATTTTTAAAAAGCTTACTGAAAATGACACCCCAAATAGAACACAAATGTCGAGGGTCTGTAACTTTAATTAATCTATGACAGCTCTCTACAATTTCACCGTAAAAGTCTGCTCGCACTATTCTTACGCAGGTAGAAGGCCCAGAAACTGAGCACAAGATTTTCTGAAGACATGACTAATAACCATGGCCTCACTGTCTATACACATTTTCCACCAACTAAGTATTTCACATCTATTGATTAATCAACCTCCTCACTCCCCACATGGTATAATCCAAATGCCGACATAATTTTAGAGCAGTGGAAGCAAGAAGAGAGACATTTGATATTCAGAAACCAAACATACAGCAAAATGGTACAATGGGGACTGGATGCCAGAAGATCCCGAGCGAGTCCCCAAACCGTTCTCATGCCAGGAGCCATGCACTTCCCACTAGCAGGTACCTTAAACAGTTCTCAGTTTTTAAAACAATTTATTAGGAAAAAGGAAAAAAAAAAAAAAGAGATCTGAAATCCCTTAATTAGGTTCCAAGTTCTAATGTTAAATAACCCCAGGGAATAGGTTGCGTTTCATCTTCCTTCATCCATTAAGCAAAATTAAAACTAACCCTGGGAAGATATTTCAATTCCCTTTTGCTTATAGATGTTTCACCATAGATCAGAATGAATGTCTCAAATTAAGAAAACAAGGCATTCCTATCAAAAGGAAAAATCAGAAGTTGATCTGATTAATACATACATTACATAGCTAATTCTCTCCAACAAAATTCTCAGCAAAGAACAAAAGATAGGGGAAAAGAAAAAAAAGACACTCCAGTGTTCTTCCACATGCACGTAAGAGACACACAGGGGAACATTTTGCCATACCACAAGTTCTCATTTTCATAGGCATGCAGCCATTTGCACAGCCTCTACCAGAAAATTACCTAACACCAGAACTCTCTTCAGATAATCAGCAGCAGCTATGAAAGATTTAGATTAAAACTGTTACTAGAGCCAAGTCGTCCCCTTCTCACAGCGATGTCATATAAAAGAGGAGACACCATGGACTAACGAATCAGACCGTGCATCGAATCCCTGCTCCATCCATCCCAGTCCACCTCCATGCTCCGTCCATGCCTAGCCACCAGGAAAATACTAACCCACATCTCGGGAAGGACAGCTTTCACTGACAGCCTGCGAATATCAAGATGTGACTAGCTACATACTGACCTTAGTAACCACGTCATCCAAAATACTTTTCATGCCAAAGTTGCTGTGAGTCCCTGAATCCCCCTTAATACAAATAAAGCTGCAAAAGGTTATGTTTTTATTAACTGTTCCCAGCTAGTCTATTTAACTGCAAAGGTAAGCCAGGCTTTGAAATTTTTCAAAGTGAGACAGAAAGCAAAAGCATAACCACCAATATTTACACTGGAAATTCAGTTTTACTAAGACTTAAAACAAATTTATGCAGGGGAATGTGATCTATGCGCTGGAGAAAAAAATACCTAGGACTAGCACATATCTCATGCCATTTCTTGTATATGTGTAGGAACAGGAAAACACGGACTACTTTATCAATAGTAAATACTGACATGGTCAGAAGTCTGGACTGACAACATCATTATCAACTACTCTGTCTTACCAATTTAACTCATGAATCTTCAGACTCACAGTTAAACCAAGATGAACCAACACTGCATACATCCTTCACTTCAGAAAAAGTTTAATTTTAATTTGGGATTTGATGTAAAAACTAAAGAGGAAGTTATTTATATTTTATTTCAACTTGTTGAAGTGATCTCGCTACAGAAGCGCAGGTCAAAATCTAACACATTCAAATTACTCTACTCTTGATAACTGACTTTAGACACACAAAAGCAACTACTTTTACTTTATAAAATAAAATACCTACATGAAGTTGAAAAAAATTTTAAAAAATTGAAGATGTGCCTGAAACAATTTATTGCTTCTTGAGCACATTTTGAAAGAGATGCTTAGAGCCCCTTAGCTGGTATTTGTGAAAAATCATTTCACCACGATATTTAACTGTCAATAACAATAGCAACTGAATGGCATCCACTGCCAAATTTCCATTTGTTCCTTCACAGGAGATGTATAAACACAGAATTTGATGATGCAGAAGATACAAGTATTGGAGTTACAGTACTGGCTGTCATCTAGCAAAAATATGTATGACACGTAAGTGGTAACATTAGATGCCACAGCTCACCCATTCTTTTAAAGACCAGTATCATCTTCTTGAGCTGGAAAACAGGGAAATGGAGAAAATTAGCTCACTACCAAGACCAGGTAGTTCCTCAATTAACATAGTGGCTCATCATCTTAGCCTTTGAAAACATGCAGGTAGTAAATCCTAAAACTAAGCAGTACTTTACTATCCAGTAAACTACTTTGATCTCATTGTTACTTTTACTGCATCAGCACAGAAGTTCTAGGGAGACGTTACACAACTAGACATTCGAACCATTGCTGCTCCGTAGATCAGAATCTGAAAACCAGAAGGATACCTATGAAAAGTAAGAGAAAGAGATAAAAAAGAACAGAAGGTAGCCAAAGAGATCAAAGGCCATCCTTTGACGGAACCACATCTTTTATCATAAAAACACAAACTAGCCTCATCTCTTGTCTGCTCACAAGGCAAAACCCCACCTAGCCATGAGGCAGCAAGGTTTGCTGTTGTCAGTACGGAACTTGGTCCAGAGAGCAAATTCCAATACAGAACAGGAATGGCCACAGAAGACTGGCCAGCGTTGGCTTTCCATACCCAAGGGCATGGCACGCAACCAAGCACAGCCGTAGGAGGAGAGGTTCAAGCAGGGTCTTGGGGTTTGTCATCAGTGGCAAAGAACCCCGACCGTACTGCAATCCAGGCACTCTCACCCCCTCCTCCCATTTAGGGTCAAACGTGAGGTCAGCCTAACCTGCTGTCTGACCATTATTCATCAAATTCCTGATCTCGATCCCTGGCAGCCACCCTTTGGATCCTGAGAGGTTTGTTGAACTTTCAGGGATAAGATTTATCTCTCTCATCCAAGCCTTTCCCAATCCTCTTTTTTTTGCAGGTGGCACAGACACTACAGGCTTGAGCACAGGAAACCTACCAGAAGCGATCCTATGATTTATTGCTTCTGATTTCTATCTCTTTTGTAT
Organism: Elanus axillaris; assembly: GCA_026212715.1. Classification (NCBI taxonomy): domain Eukaryota; kingdom Metazoa; phylum Chordata; class Aves; order Accipitriformes; family Accipitridae; genus Elanus; species Elanus axillaris. The sequence continues at coordinate 21,068,791 of JANZLQ010000040.1, forward strand.
CACTCCTTCTCTTTATTGCCTGGAAATAAACACTAACTTGAAAGGAAAAGAAAAATGGTCACAGACCAGTTTCTAGGATGGCTCTGCTTTTCAAATCAGAAGCACGTTGCGGAGGATTCTGGTGTGGGCCATGATACTGAAATGGCTCAGCTAATTGAGGGCAACCTCAAGGTCAACACAAATTGTAGTGTAGACATAAAAGTCAAGGGCAAAAAAATAAAGAGGAAAGGCAGAGTAATATGATGCAATGAAAAATGGAGATCAAGAGAGACACATCAGAAAGGGAAGGCCATGTCTGTATCAATGGGCAAAACCCCCTCTTCTCAGGATATTTTCCTGTGCGCAATCTACAGTGAAAACTTTCCATCAATGAACACCTTCTCAACAGGATTAGGACTCATGCTTAGCTAATATATGGGACTGATAAGCTACTACGAAGGAATATTGTTGGTAATTAAAAATTTTAATGAAGCAGTTCCAAAACAGGAAGGCCAAAACAATTTATGGTATATTTCCTTGATGCTTAATAGGTTTGAAAAAGAGATTCTGGTGACAAGTTCTCAGCAATCTAACCCAGCTGCAAACACAAAATAGTCTTCTGAAGCCTTACACGGACTAATCTAATGCCTTTCAGGAAAAAAATTGAGATCAATATATCCATATGTCATACAAGACTACACAGAACAATTTTGTACTGGGAAATACCAAAACTACTACCCTAAATGGCAAAGCCTTATGAATTGCCATTGAAAGATGGCAAGGCTTTCTGGGTCAGCTGCATTTGAATAATAGGGTGTTCTTAGCCCAAATAACCTATTGACTTCCATATATAACAAAGTAGAGGGACCCTTTCAAGTGTCTCCTAGATTTAGCAGCTGTTGCTCTGACACTGTCAGCAGCACATCCATCTTAATCACAGTATGATCCTTTCAACTTCTCTTTTTGAGGCTCTGCTTACTTCCTCCCACCCTTCAAGTCCCCTCATCTGCCCAGGATGTACGTCAGCTCAAGGCACTGCGTGAATACGAGTTAAAACACTGGACCTGGTTTCTCCTGAATCATGCCTCTTTGTTTCAGCCTATGATAGATATACATCTACATATTTTTGTACGTATACATATTGGAAACCTGTATTTAGATGCCTGTGGGAGGTTCCCTCTGGCTACTTTTGTTTTCCTATTGTGATGCACTCTGTTGTAGCAACTCCCCAGTAACTTACCTCATCCATCACCACAGGCATTTTATTTTTTTATTCTCATTATTCTTTTTGATTTTTCCTTGCTTGAAATAAAGGACTCCATATGTTTTGCTCTTCTTTTATTGGAAAATGTTAATGCTGTGTACCAGAGGGCACAGTCAAATGAGGGATTGCCATTTGGACAGAATTATACCCAAGTATTGCCCAGGGTATATCACCTGTATGAGTGCTTTAAGCAGATCTCGGCTTTGTTTCTGCCAGCATTTAAGGCAGTATTTTAATGTTAAAAACAATATCCGATGCTTTCCAAGGGAATATTTGTTCCATCAAACTCTTTCAAATTAACTGGTACTTAATGGCCTACAACTCATGGCAGATAGGTTCCTAGTGCTCAAAAATGTGACCCATCTGAATTATATCTGCTTTTAAAAGAAAGCTCAGCCATATGCACTTTTAGATAATTTTAAATCATATTCAAACTCTTCTCCTCATTCAAGTTCTCATCTGAAAAATTGAAATACTACTTTAACTGTATAGGTCATCACAGTGTCAGGAGTGCCTTAAAAGGAGAGCAGTCCTCATATTTCACCAGTAAAGCATGAGAAGGCTGCACATCTGAAACAGCTTTAGTATACTGGGTAATTCACATTCACTAAGTGGATTAGCTGAAATAAGCATAATAAATGAAAGAGAATAAAATAAAAAACAATTTCACACTAAGTGAAGGCTTGACTTATAGGAAGTGGCAGCTCTGATGGCCCAAGGCATAGAATTAGTTTTGCCACTCGATAATTTGACTGATTCACTCGAGTGGCCAGAAGAGGACATTTTCTGCCTGATTTCAGTGTAATCAAGTCACCTGCTCGGCGACTGCCAGGGCCAAGACGACTGCACTCTGCGGCACCCCGCCTGCATGCCCCAAGTAGCAAGAGCAGTGTTTCTGCCTATGTGTGCAGAACTACGGAGCTCTTCACGACAGTCAGATTTAGCTACATCTGTACGTTAGCATACTTTCATTTGAAACCATATATGCAATATCAGAAAAATCTATTCCATTAAGTCCTTTACTTACATAAAGTTTGGGGCTGTTGATGGGATGTTCTCTCAGTTCTGTCACATATACCAGTGAAGAGCTTATGCATTGCTTTTACTTCGTCAAAAGAGGTGACAGATGCAAATACAGGAGAAAAAGTAATTTCAAGAGACTGGCAATATAAGTAACATTTACTGTCTTAATTAGAAATGACTACGAAATTCTTTCTAAACAATTACAGCAAGATTTTGTGTTGAACTGATGTAGTACCTGTTAAATGTAATTCTCCTCTTCATATATATATTATCTAAAAACCCTATAATTTACATGCAGAGATTTGGGAACGTATATGAACAACTTGCATGACACGATGTCAGTTTTATTCCTGCTTTGCTGAACTGGGGTCTCACTGATAAATGCAATATATGTGCTCATCTTTAAGTGTATGACCAGTTTCACTGGTTGTTATTTATAGCTAACCTTTCAAAGTAATGATCGTATACTGCGCATCAGAAGAACAGAATTTTATATTCCGATTGAAAAGGATACTTTCTTCCCTTTATGCAAGTATTAGATTGAGACTGCCCCAGTCAGGAGAGATAATCCAGTTAGAAATATCATTATCATTATTATTAAAGCACATCGAATCAATATGCAAATGTGAAAAAAGTAATTAAGCATTTTATTTTTTTCAACTGTGCAGCGGTAAAAACAAAGATACAAACATCAAAATGATTTAACATTTTATAACCAGTTTTCTACTTGACATATGTTACTGCATGATTCATCCACATTTTTCAGAATCAAAGTCCATGATCTGGCAAACTGAATCTGTTAATAAAATGAAAAGGTGACCTTGCTTAATTTAATAAGTCTGTGTAGAAATACTCTTTCAACATGTTAAAGAATTACAAAAAGGTTATCACAGCTCGCTTTCATGGGAGAGTACTCTACCTTTTCCAGCTCATTTCTCAGGCTTTTACTGTAATTCATTAGATTACATAAAAACAATGTAGATCATTATATTTAATAAAGACTTTCCTTTCCTAATAAAATGTCTGTCATTTACATTCAGGCATGTATTATATAAAATGCTTCTCTTTCTGAAGTAAAGCTTTTCATATTCAAGTCACAGGAGGTTGGTAGCTCTAGGAATTATTTTTTTTGCAAAGGATTTTCAGGATGAATTCAGTTTCTAGACTGAATCCTTCAGAACTCTGGTCCTGCATTTATCTTAAAAATAGGTACAACACAGTAGCAGCAATGCCAGTTGCTATCAGCATGCCTCTGCAAACTGAAGAGGACTCTCTCTTTAGCAAAAGGATGGTGTATAATACTATACTCATTAAGTCAGCTTGTTTTTCTTTACACCAATTAACGTTGACTGTGATAAAATAGTTTATACAATACAAGTACATTTCCAGTGAAATCTTAATATGGTCCCAGTCACTTAATGAGAATGATCAGACAATGAAATCTATTTTAGTTATGCTAGCTTCAAAATAAAAATGTGCGCCTCTTCAAAACGCTCAGTAAGATATGTTTCCTTTTCATCGTGAATCCTAATTTGTTGCCAGCACTTGGCATCATGTTTTATGATTACTTGGGAAGGGCTGAAAGAAGAGCACATTCTTCTTGTGCAGGAGGAAACACCAACCGCAGCCGCTGTGCTTTCTACACGGCAAAGGTCTGCTCCTTGGATGATCAGCTACACAAGCAGCTTCTCCAGAACGGACAGTGAGGCAGCCTTCACTGCTAAACTTGCTCCTCTCAATATTCTGCACATGCATAAAAATATATGCCAAAACCTTCTCTCCCAGATTACCAGGGCAATTTTTACACTCCTTTACAGAGAGACTCAGACTGTCCCCTCCTGATCACACACAGCATTATTTCCCTAGTTTGAACTTATTTCCCATCTTGCGTCCCAAGGTCTCTCCTCTGCAAAACCAATGCAAAGGCTAATCCAGAACTCAGCAGCAGCAAATGAAAAGTTTCTACTATTCGTTATCACTGCCTCAACTCCAGCAGAAATATTTCCAGCACAAGGGAGAAGTAGAACTAGAATTTTGCAAATCATCATCCTCAGACAAGCAGGACTTCCATCTGTCACCTTGGGCTCCAAGTGCAAGCCACTCCCGTCACTCTGAGCTGCTCAATGGGGCTAAAAAAGAACAAATAACTGCCATCTTTCAGGTGACTTCCCAATCAGCACCCGTTTCCTCAAAATTTTTTCCAACTTTTTTTTATAAAACGTGTTGCTTCTTTTCACAAACCCTAGTCCACACAAAACAGTTAGTTAAAGGATGAAGACCACCAGGACAATCAAAAGGGAGTATTGGTTTGACTCAGACACTGAATTCACAATTTTGCAAAAGAATCCTCATAGAACACGTTCTCTGAAACACTATAGTAAGTAGCGTAACACTTATGTTTAAGCAAACAAGTAATCCAATCCAAATCAATGGAATTATTTGTTTGCCTAATCTTAAAAACATACTTAAGTATTTCACTTTTTCAGGACTCCAGGTCTGCATGACAAGGACCGAAGCACAACAGCTGTCAAATTACATTTAAAGTACTTAATACCTTACCAGAATTGTAACTATGGAAATACTTGGATTTAAGTATAGTCATGCTTACTTTTTAATCCAGTGAGATTCGTTCCCTAATTTTTCTGAACAATTTGCAGCAGCGTGGTTATACCAAGAATTTTGCCAAAATTCAGCCTTACAAAGCTTTCCTTTAGGAAATCACATTACTCAAATCTAATACAGATCCGAAGGCTGCATTTTAAGGAATATTATTTATGCAAATGTAATTTTTAGCATTGCAAATAGATGATGATGGATCAACGTTTTTCTGCAACCAGGGATGCATTATCCAGCCAGTTACAATTGAACCTATTTAAACCGTTATACACAGTTACCCCTCAAAGTCAAAGGAATAAAAATTCAAGTGTGTGTAGGTATCTTGAGCTTAACAGGTCTTCTGAAATACTGCTGGATAAATCTGAAGCGGAGTAGGGGTATCAATGGGGATCTACGCTCCTCGTCTCTCATGTTGTATGCCATAATATTCCAATTTCTGTTGTTAGCATAAAATATGCTTCTTTTAAAATGGAGAATCATGCATAGGCCTTATGTCACCCAAGGTAACAGTCCAGAATCTGAAGATGCTTGATTTGCCTACCAGAGGATTATCACCCTACAGTGCATTTGGTGATCTTGTAACTAGCTGAATCACAATAAGCCATTCTCCATTAGCATGAATGTAAAAGTTCTTCAATGACAATGTAACTTCAGCGAATCCAAAAACCAGCTTCCTATATTAAAATGCAGGACCATACCACACGCAGTCAAGTCCACGATTCCTACACAACCACTCTTAAGGCATTTAAATACAGGTGCTGTGATACTGGTTGAAGGTACTATTTGTTCGACTTAATCGTGTTATTGTAAAGGAAAATAAAACCTAACAAAACCTGTTCAATTACAATAGTGTTGTTATTGCCAAAACAGTCCTCCAGAGAACAAAGTGCGCTGAAAATAAATCTTTCATACCTTCTGATACTTTTTTTGACTTGAACAGATTTCTTAATGGTGACTTAAAAGAGCTAAAACAGTTTCGAAGTGAGTTAAAGATGCGATAGAGAGCAACAGACAGGTATTATGATTATGATAGACCTCAATGCCATTAAACATGAGGCTAACAGAAAAGCTGGTAGGAAAGAATGTCACAGATTATAAAAACAGATAAAAACTTACTGGTTTTGCTAACTCTGTGATAGTTCTGCCAGCTTTTTCAAATGGTTCCCTTCCATCTGCAAATCAAGATATATTCAGCACAGACCTGCCCTGAGTGTCAAGACAATACGGTCTTAATCCTCTCAGTGTGACCACTTTGTTGAACACTGTCATCTCAAAAGATGTAGGAACTCAGTAGGATCTAATTTTTAAAAAATTCTGTGCAAATGCTTAAAAATAGAAGTACATTACTGAGTTTCACACTTCTCGGACAATAATTAGTAGCTGAGGCTATGTGTAAATTAAATTTACAACAAGGTTAACCATTCAGTAAATTCTCAACAGCTTTACCTATTCCTTTGTCAAAAATGTAGTGTCCTACTCAGATAAAGCAGACACTAAAAATGGATCCCTAAAGAAAGATAATATTAAAAGACAAAAGGAAAAAGAGGAACCGAGTGACTCATAATCACCAAGTATAGTCTTTAGATTATCAGAACTCTACCGAATGGCTGTATTTTAAAGAGTAATGATATGATCCTGCATTCCTCATTCACTCAAATTCATGCTCCCTTCAGCCCAGGAATTTGCTGGCATGAGATGGGGTGGTACTCAATCATGCAGCATACATGGTCTTTAATTTTAAAATCCAGTTAAATAGATGTTCTAACATCATTTTTTATCTCAGAACATTTCATGATAAAATAAAAGAGTGAGCATGTAACTTATTTGTCAGCTTTACTGTGTAGTGGATAACTTTCCTATGTTACTCACAGAAGCCTTCATTTCCCAAAGCTATATGCATTCATTATGACAGTAAAAATGAAGAGTTGCTAAAGAGATGTATGCATTTTTATTATTGTTTGAAAAAATAGATCTTTCTACAGTCCTTTGAGCTTCTGAGTGTGTGATTTGTATAAAATATTTCTCATTTTGGGGACACACCAGATGGAGTGCAGGGCACTGTGGGATATGCCATTTATCACAATGACAGTGCGTAGGTAGCACTGATCCTCTCACCACAGGGGGAAGCTAGAGCTGCAAATGTGGAGCAGCATTAAAAGCCCAACGAGTGGAGTTTGGCAACACTTGTACTACTCATTAACTTAATCATATTAATTTATTAGCCATATATATCAAAGTAATTCACTACTGAATTGTCACCAAGAACAATTTATAAACTGTTAACGTTCCCCATAGGCAGAGGAGCGTCGTGGCATCCTTAATCAGTATGTTTGCCTTTGATTGAAAATAATAATTTCTACCAAGCCAGGTAATGCCAACAACGACAAAGTCATGCATATGTTTCTTCTTATAAATGGAACTTTAAAATGACATCTATGACAACTGAAAAAAAAAAAGTATAACTGTAAACAGTGAAATGAGCCACAGAAACAGGGTATGTAAACATACGAAAATGTTCAGTTCAGTGTGCTGAGAAAGGAAGGGGTTCCCTTCATGCTACAGTCGTCTGCTCCTTGCTCTCGGAGGCTGCAGGACTCCTGCCAGCAGCTGCCAGCGCAGCGGCCCTACATCAAACACCCCAAGAGGTGAAATCGGTCAATAGATGTTCTGTAAAATGACCCTGAGTGAACGCTTATTCTTCAAATGACAGCTGTTTCTTGGAAGCAGGTTTTACAATCCGGAGAGGCAAACCCTCAGAGCCTGGTTTTGGCAATCCCAGTCTCTGAACAAATGCTAGACGCGGAGCAGATTCGCTCCCTCCAGCCCCTCCGTAAGCCACGGTCCCCGCTGCTCCTGCCGCTCTGCTCTTCCCACCCTGAGCACATCCCACAGTTCCTCAGCCAGGAGAGACTGGGGGGCACTGGAGCAACACCAGTCTCAGACGGAAACAAGGAGATGATCTGTGGGGTCGACGGCAGCCGGGAGCCCCCGCAGGCAGCTCTACACGTCAGAGAGGCTGTGCTGGCTGCCGGTGTGCCCACCCTGACGAACAGCAACTGGACACCAAAGACCTTGAAAGCCTCTAGTCTCATTCGTTCGTCTAACAAGGATACACCAAATTAAAGTGCCTGAAGACTGCAGATACTGCAAATACTGATTTAGCCTAGCTTTCCTGTAGAAAGTCTAAGTGACTGCTGGTATCGCTGCTGGTGTCACTACTTAACTGAAGTAACACATAAAGTTACCGTATTCCGGCGAGCGAGTCTGTTTGAGTCCCACAATGATGTGACTTCATATATCTATTCAAATATTAACGTCACTAAAATATTAATTGCATGAAACTATTCAGTTCACAACAGCTTCCCTTAACTATTGATAAGAAAAAACTATACTGAAAAAATATTCGCATCTGTACAAACAGGTCAGTATTTTCATTCCTACATTCTTAAAAACTCTAGACAAACAGCTAAAAAGACAGTGTCTATTTGAAAAGTCTGTTTATTAAATAAAAAAAGATCACTTCAAGGGAGGTGAAACTAATGTAGCTGGTAGTGAAAAGAGCAGTTTATCTTACGCATTTGGAAATGCAGGTGGTTTCCTTCTGTCATCTGGGCGGAACAATATAGGAAAAAAGCAGAGACCTGATGATAGATGCTAGCGGCAGGTTTAACTGGGAGGCATTAACACCAGGGAGAGCCTCAGACATCCTGCCCGTTTGTGGCAGCACCAGCCACAGCCCCTGCACACAGCGTATTCCAGCAAGTTTTCCCTACCACACAGTCCTCACCTGGGGGTGAGTCTCTGTCTAACCTCTAAATTCTGAATCTTCCCACCTCACATCCACCAAAGGCCACCAAAGTTGAGTATCCATTTGAGAAGTCCTTCTTCTCCGTTTCAAACACACGATTCCCCATCAGCCAGACGGAGCACGCCGCAGCCCTCAGCCCTAAATCCTCGCCGCAGTCTACCCGCTAACCTACACTGCGCGTACCCTGCCAAGGTACGCTGGATTAGGTCTACCGGGCTGCCCACAGCTCGGGATGGCAAATTTCAGAAATATAAAACGGCAACAGAAATGTTTTTTGAAGAGGCTTGCGTCCATCTTCCTGGCACCCAGCCTCACCAGACCTTTCCAGCACCCCACCAGCATCCAGCGCGCAATTCCCAGCCCCTGTGCTGCCAGAGATGCCCATCCCACCACTTGAAAACTGCCCCAGAAAGCAGGTTCGTGCCCTGTACCACAATCTAACAGAGTTCTAGCGGCAGGATGATTTTCTTCGTGAGCCACCCTCTCCAGTACCTTCAAAGCAAGACGGAGCAACCCCCACAATGGTTCTATAGAAATAATAGTAGCCATTCTACAAGCTGAATACAGAAAAATTGCAATGAAAACTTCATATAGTGGTTTTCTAACCTTTTTTGAGGACAACCTAAATGAAGGGTAGGAGGACTGAAGTTGGCACAGATTACTGTCAAAAGATCCAACTACTCTTTCAGCTTCATTCCTTACCAACAGTTTTCTGAACTACTGCCTTAAATCAGTGCAGCTTCTCTTCACACAGCAAACTACTGCTTCAGCCCCTTGTCCTGGTTTTGGCTGGGATGGAGTTAATCGTCTTCCCAGCAGCTGGCAGGGTGTTATGTGTTGGGTTCAGTAGAAGAATGTTGATAACACACGGAGGTTTTCTGCTGTTGCTGAGGAGCGTTTAGACCAAGTCAAGGGGTTTTCAGCTTCTGATGCCCAGCCAGCGAGAAGGCTGGAGGGGCACAAGGAGTTGGGAGGGGACACA
>JANZLQ010000040.1:21080010-21102464 GCA_026212715.1 Elanus axillaris
GCGGGGGGGGGGGGGGGGGGGGGAGCCCGGGCGGCGCTGAGCCTCTCGCCTATTAATGGTAGTTCTAAAGGCCGGCTTCGAGCACGGCATGTGTAAATGCCTCGTGAAACTCCCGGGGAGCCGTAGGGGAACCGCTGGCCGCGCAAAACGTGCGTCTTCCTCCCCGTCGGCAGAAAAACGGGGCAGGAGTTGGGGCCTGAGGGGCTTTTTCCCGGCGTGGGGCACACGGGCCTCGGCGATGGCTGGGGACTGGAGTGGGTCCGGACCGAAACGTGTGGAATTCCGTCTGGATGTATGGAAATACGTGGAGGATTTTTTGGGTTTTTTTTTTTGCTGTGGGGTGTCCACTCGAGGCGATACTCGAAGCCCACCAGGACAGCCGGCTCCCCGTCACCCTGCTTGGTGCCGAGGGGTCCCGTCCAGCCCCAGCCACCTGCGTCCTCTGCACCCCTGTAGTAACTCGGGCTGCGTCAAAACAGACAAATCTTTCTTTTTCTTTTTAATGAAGCTTAAGCAGATAGGCCTGAGGAGGTCCAGCGTAGCCTAAAGTAGGTGTTGGTTTAGATCACAGCCCTGATTTGCCTCGAACTGTGATGTGTGACCAAACTCCCCGATGTTTCAGTCAGCAAGCTCCTGCTCCGGCACAGAAGGAGAGAAACTCCCGGTTCCTCACAGAGCTGGGAAAAGCGCTGGTGAGCAGCAGGAAGCTGGGAAGAGGTTTGCATCTGCTTGGTGCTCGTGTCTCATCCATTTAGCATGGCATAACCAGCGTGGGCCAGTTCATGCTGGAGTGGGTTGGTGCTGGCGTGTGCTTGAGTTATCCAGGCAGTCCCTGAAACTTGTGTAATGTCCCCTGCTGTGAGGGACGTGAGCAAATTAAACTCAGTACCTTTAGAAAGCCAATCTTTCTTCCTCTCGGCTTGTTGCCGAAGCAGAAGAAAAGCAAATACTAAAGCTCCATTTGGCACGGTTAGTGTTAATTATTATTTATTTCAGGGTAGCGGTGAGAGTCCCCAGGGTGCAGTAGATAGAGGCTGTCCCTGACTAGTGCAGCCTACAAATAAAAAGTTGTTGCCTGTTTGTGCCCAGCTTTGCCAGGAAGATTGCAAACTTTCAGTAGCTGACAAGTCATCTCTGACTTTTAGGTAGGGGCAGCAGGAAAGAGCTGGGAGAGCGGAGCAGCTGGCTGTGGGCGGCAGGGAGGAGGTGAGCTCGGTGTCTCAGGTGACAGAAGTAGTTGAACAAGTGGAGCTGGTGAATTCTTCCTTGTTCTGTCTTCAAGCAGCTCCTTTATATTTACATGATGGCTGCAGCTGAAATCCTCTGGTTCTCCCGCTTCTGAATTAATTCTGTGTGGGAAGGACGGTGTTCACAACGGTAGTGTTATAAAATGTGGTCTTAAAGACCAAAATGATGAGAACTGATGTTTTCTAAAGAAACTGACATTTAACTAAATTCTTCTTCTGTGTTGCCGCAGCTGGCAAAAGACGGTGCAAATAAATTTACTCATTAAAGTGAGGTGACTTGGGAGAACCCAGTAAAATATTGAAGAGAATTTTTTTAAATCAATATAATGGACAAACACAGCAAAACTGGTAGTAGGTATATGAGCTAGAATTAGGAAGCCTATGACTAAGTGCAGAATGAAAAGCTTAAGTTTCTACTCCTAGTGATCTCTGTTCTTGGAGAGTTTATTTCCTTTGCCTAAGTTTCTTCTGGGTATAAAGCGAGACCTTGTGTTAAGGAGACCTGGCGTAAGGCTGAACATTTCTAGCCAAAGAAAGCAAACTGATAGCCTTCAAAGACCTTTCCCTATACCATAATCAGCAAAACCAGGTCCAGGTTAGAGTCACCTTGGGAATGATGGATTACTTCTCCTATGCCAAAGTCATCGTTATGCAACTGATCAGAGTTAATGCAGCATTAAAGATATGTTAACCCCCTCCCCCCCCCAAGGTCTCTTGTATATCTTTAATAGAATCTGCAAGGAAAAATGAAGCTTTTGGTTTCTGAGTAAGTTTCTTTATCTGACAGAGCACTTGTTTGTAAACAGTTATCCCACTTGCAAATGAGACAAGAATACCAACAGGTATGTTTGTACAGTGTCACACTTGTAGCTGACAACATAGTTTGGAGGAGATTCTGTTGCAGAAGAGATAAGGGATTTACCCTCAATAAATGTAAAGCTTTTCTCCATCAGAATAAGAGCTTTGTTCATACCTAGTAAAAAACATTGCGATTTTTTTTTCTGAAGTGTCATGGATTCCTATTGAAAAGATTTTGCTGAAATCCAATCTTTGATTAAGCCTTTGCTGTGAAATTGCTCTGGGTTGCTGGAAGTAAATTATCCTTTTAGATATGGATTGTAGAGATGAAATGAACTAGTGAGGGGCCAGATATTCTTGTCACAGGCGTTGGATTTGTTTTAAAATGAATTTTATTTTTTTTTACATATAATATTTATATATTTTTATGTATGTATTATTTTTCTTTTTTTGTTCAAGCAAGGATGATGCATTTCTCCAGCTCTCTCTTTTAAGACAATGCTCAGAGATTCTTCATTCCTTTTGGGAGTGTTATGCTCTGAATTCATCTGATGGACCTGTGATTCAGAATGTAGTATTACCTAAAGTGGTCTGAATTTCCTTTCTCTCTGTGGCTCCTAGGGACTGTGAAGGCCAGCCAAGACCCTCTTACTTGTCTGAATGCGGCAAGGCCTAATTTGCTATCGGTTTGTTTGTTGGGGTTTTTTTTAAGGTCAGTTTTGGTCTTGCTTTCGTTCCTATACCCCTGGGCACTGTATGCTCCAAAACCAAAACTATTTCCACGACAGACCAAATTTCATGTTATTCTCGCTCAAATAGTTGGGTAGTTTGCATTACCAAGAAACACAGTGTCTTGCAACAGATCATGAATAGTTCATGTGGCTAAATTCACTCTCTGATCTATATTTTGAATTTTGCCTTTTTACCCCCATATTCTGCCCTACTTCTCTTTCCTGGTGCAGCTCAGTTCATTTCATTGCAATACAATGCTTGGGATCAGCTCCCAGGAAATGTAATTTTTCAGATGTGGCTATCTGTGCTGGTAGACCATATGCCTTCTAGGGAAACTGGGTAAGTTACTGCTGCTCAGATGGGCCAGCTGAAAGCAACCCAAAGCTTTAGCTGCAGAAAACTGTGTGCTGTAAGTATTTGCTACATGCCTTGACCTGTCTTTGAATGAACAGAACCCAGGTTGGAAAAGGCTGCTATTTATCTAGATTTTTAGAGAGAAGCTACCTGCTTGTTTTGTAACTAACTCATTGCTTTGTTACGTTGCTTGTTGTCCAGTTTTGATTTCTGCCTCAAATACCACTTTAAGCTTAGTTTTCCAGTAATTGCAAAACTGGTATAAATTACTGAGGTTGAGGAGAGAGGTTCAAGCATATGATCGTAGGATACAAGACCCTTTGTTCTATGAGCTGGGTGGTTGCTCCGGGCCATCCGAGGCTTAACCCCAGAGAGTTTAGACTGATTTAAAATTAATTGTATTATAACCATTCAGAGTACTCCAGCAAAGATAAGACCTCTGCCAGGAACAGGAAAGAAAAACTCATCATTAAAATGACCTTAAATGGAGAAGAAAAACCACCCAACAAAACAACCAACCCCAAAACATGTATTTGTGACCCGTGTTGAAAGCTTCATTTAAGCTGCATGTAATTTAGTTAAGGCCACGGAGAATGACAAATGGGACACTTGTCCTGGGTCTCAGAGGTCCTGTCTTTAGGAAGACTGGAGTGTCTTGATGTGAGTGTGACAGCAAATTGGCAGGAGGAAGGGAGAGGGGATCATTGCCTCGTACCGTCTTGGGCTTTTTACAACTGTGATGTCAGCAGTCACAACAGAGGATAAATGCTGTTTCTTATTGTAGGATTCACTGCCTTGAAGAGTTTGGGTAGATCGTAAAAGTTTTGCTAGCTGTCTCCTATAAAATAAGGATACTTCCTGAGCACTTCTCAGATGATATTGGTCTGACTGTGCTATAATGTTTGGAAGTGCATGCTGGCACTGGTACCGACCACCAGATGTGAGTGGCTGTATTTTAATTACTTACAGACATCACTGCTTCATTGAACCACAACAATATCCCATTTAGGTGTTCCTGAAGTTACTCCCAGTAGCAGTCTCTGATGGATCCGTCCTATTAGCAGTGCAGTTAAGCAAGGGGACTCTTCTGCTCTTTGTGGCAAGGTGCACTCCGTCTTAAAGACTCGATTGTTAGAAAACACAGCACCTTCAGTTTGCCTCAGCAACATGTATATCCAGAAAACATGTGAGGACTTAGCTTCGTGGTTTAACTTCGTTGTATACAGCACCATCCAGAGAGCGGAGATAGCCAGACAGATCAACAGTAATGAAATATCGCTGACCTAATTCATCAGCTGGTAGTAAGCCTGGAGTTTCCCCAGGTTTATATTTTCTTAATTTTTTTTCAACTGCTAAGGGAGCCCATTAACAGCAAATAAACTGGTTCCAATTTGATTCCTGATATAACACTGCTGCAGTTCTAGGAGGAAGGTTGTAGCTGGCTTGATCAGACTTCCAATAAGTACTCTGCTAAGAAGGGATAGGGTGGGTTTTTTGTTTTTCCTTTTTTTCCAGGGATGGTCCCCTCCCTCTGCATCTCTTGGCAGGAAGTGTTAATGCTAGATAAGAAATGCAGAGACCTCTTTCTGGGTCAAGAAAAGCATTATCCTTGAATATCAGGGTTGTTGACTAAAATAGATGAGAGGCGTAAATAATATAATGAACTAGTGAGTTGACTGGAGCAGTTACTCTGCCACATGATGCCTCAGAAAGGCGGATGAAGTGCTGCATATGACTGGTGCTTGATCAAAATAGCCCCTGGTCAAAATACAGATACAAAGTCAGCGTTTTGCTCCAGCCCATCCCTGTCTGTTGTCCCTCCTTGCACTGCGTGGCGCGGTGGAGGGAGTATATCTGATTCTGGTGGACGAGACCCTGGTGTGGTGCGCGGTGCCGCAGGCGTTCGAGCCCAAGAGCAGTGCCAGTGTGCGAACACCGCTTCATCTTCTCTCAATTAAGCGCTGTGCTTGCTACGCCTGCCTTCTGTTAACACCAGCGAGCTGGTTTTGGTGGGGTCTAAAGTGAAAGGTTAATAGTCCTGGCTGCAGTTAACTTTTTTTTTTCCCTCCTTATGATGATTCAGTGCAAGACCTGTAGCATCCTCTTCTAATTACGGGGGGGGCGTGGGGTGGCTGAAGTCAGACAGCAGAAGCAGTGTGATTTTTTTTTTTTTTTTTTTTTTTTTAGAACAACGTAGGCAGATTACCATAGCCATCTGCCTATCTGTGGTGTAGGAAGAGTGGCCAAGATCAGACAGAGGAATTATCAAGGAGTGGACAAGAAGACGTTAAAAAACAAACAAACAAACAAAACGCTTCGGGCAGTGACACTTCAGCTCGAGGAAGCAGGTAACCAAAGAAGTCACCAAGAGGTAAAGAGTCGTTCTTGCCTCCATAGCAGCATCTGCTCTACTGGAAGGGATGGATCCAGCCCTACTGTGCTGCACACCCTCCTCAGTCTCTGCCCCAGCCTTGGTCCTGCTGCCCTCCCACAGCCGGCTGGGAACACCGCGTGGGAACAGAGTGCTCCATGCAGAAAGCCTCCCAAAGCCAGCAGGTCAGGGAGCAGGGGACAGCCAGGGGCAGGGAACAGATTCAGTTTTACATACGAATGCTGTGGGCCAAAACTGTCAGAACCAGAGGAAATTATATGCAAGTAAGATCATAAATAATCTTTTAAAAATTAAAACTTAGCCAGGACGTAATATCCCTGCACCTTTTATTCCAGTCTGTTATCCACCACTCAGAAGACTGGAAGAAAAACCTCTGTTCAAGGCGAAGTGTTAAAATGTATTTTGTTCTTGGTTCAGACAAAAGGAAAGAATCCAATTGCAAAAGTTTCGAAGGTAACCAGAGCAAAGCAGTCAGTAATTAAGTGTAAACAGGTATAAATAAAGCTAATGGAGACTTCATATCCCAGGTGCTCTATCAAGTTTACAACAGCTCAAATTCCCATTGAGTTTACAAGTGGCTCTTTAGGCACCTTTCCTTACTCAGCGACTCGCCCAACTTTTACACTGTTCTTTCCTTACGAACAAGACAAAACAACTCAAAAACATTAGGAGCTCTGATTCCTGAGTGACAAGCCTACACAGACTGTCAGCACGGAGCTGCCCTGCCACGGGCCCTCAACGATGCTGTGATGCTCTGGAAACGTGCATTTTCTCCTGCCTACAAGCTGCTCCCAGAACTCCCTTTTCGGCTACTTGAGGCACACTGTCTGTGACTTCTGCCGCTTCGTCACGCAGAGGTTTTCACAGGCAGCTCTCAAGGTCAGGAAGGCGACCACCCTGAGCCTGGGCTGAAAGACAGTCCCCGGGGCCAGTCTTCTCATGCAACCCTCCGTGTGTCAAATAAAATGGGATATATCCCAGCCATCACTTCAGACTCCAAACAACTTAAAAACAGTCTAGAAATTCAGCTTAAAAAATTTCTATTCAAACTCTGTGATACCCAAAATATGTGAGACACAGAATGTGTCTACGATACTGTTTTACTGTGCGTAGTCAGTGCACTGCATCCTAAAATGCTTCCCAATTTAAAGCAATATGGTAGTTGGCATAATTCAATGTCCTATTTGCAAACACACACAGGCTGGAAAAGTAATATGGAATATTTCGGATTTCTGACAAGGCATTATCAAAGCATGGTGGCTCTTTTGCTTTCCTGTCCACTGCTAATAACATAAAAACCACCAAATGCATGAAATTCCTGAGCTGACAGCACAACAGAGCTACTAAAAAAAAAAAAAAACAAAAAAAAACCCCTCTCATTTATAAACTCCTCATGAGAGTAAAAACACAGTTCTTGATCCTGCTACATATATGAACAGTGCAACATGAAGTTGCACAAGCTCAGCTGTGGTGCCTGGCTCTAGCAAAAATGCCTTCATGCTTTATTAACGACTTCAGTTAAGGTTACTGTGACTATTGCTTAAGAATGTTCATTCCCACTTCCACAGTGATAAAGGTTATTAGTTCACTGTGAAGTCCTTGTGACACTTGGAGTTGTAGGAGAAATTAAACATCTCAGCTTTGTTATTCCCCTGAACACCGAGACCGCTGAGGCACTCAGCTGCAGTGCAATAGGTTCTGCAAGCAGAGTAATCTGCAAGTTCAATACAGAAGTCACTATATTCCTATTAATCTTTTTTTTAATCCTGCTTTCCCTGTAAGATGTTCTATGACTTTATATTCTGCTAAACACTTCACTAAGTTCAGTTATTATGGAGATACAATATATTTAGACTGGACTTTGACAGTAATCCTAAAACTGCTAAGCCTGTTGAATATTTAAACAATTACTTTTATAAATGGTCTGTTAATATAGCTTATTACCAAAATAAACTTACCTTTAGCACACATCAATTAATAAAAAATTAAACCACTCATCAGCGTAGCACAAGATTTAATTTAAACTCTATTAATAAATTAATGAAGTGAAATGAAATACTATGCATTAAATTATGTTTAGGGCTTGTTTATAACTTCACATATTTTCATGCTAGTTTTTCCATATTATGACACTGAATGCAGATTGTTATTGTTAAAATACAATCCACTGTGGCAATGTGGATTTATCTGCTTTTCAAGTGTTTCTTCTATAATTCGTACAAGCATTTCTCTATCTTCCCAGCATACATTAATGATGTTACAATACAATACGCATTAGCCACGCTGTTCATATCCCATGAGAACTAAAATACACATGCATTTGAAAGGCAGAAATGCATGCTACAGGGTTCTCTGAGACAATAGTACATTTTCTCTCTTTTTTTTTTTTTTCCTTTTACCAAAATAACACATTTAATGGAATTTCCTGTAAGGAAATTACAATTAATAAAGAACTAAATTATAAATCCATTAGATTTCAGTCACTGTAGCAACAAAACAGAGTTTTCATGAACACTCAAAAAAACCAATAATGTAACCTCTGGTAAAGCTTGAAAAAGCCCTGAAGGACAAGGCAGTTAGATCAATATTAGTTTATTTTAACTGCTGTGCAGTATGAAGAGATGAGGCTGATCATCTGATGGATTTTATTACCTGTCGGAGAGATAAGTCCTGGTGATAAGAGGCCTGGAACTCCATGGGGCAGAAGACGTGCATTTTCTTGTATCGCAACTCCTAGTGAACGCTTGGGGGGTCTTCCTGGTCGTGAGCTGGTGAAATAAGAGGATAAATGAAAACACATTTTCTTTTTGAAATATTTGCTTTCTACACATAGTATTGATTTGTATAAAATATATGAACCATCAACAATACCCAAAAATACATTAGAAATTCTTGCCTAGGAAAAAAGAAAAATAAGTTGATCAGACATACAAGAACTGTATAGGTTTCAAATGAACTAACAATAAACTGCCAAACGGCACTTATAGTTAACGCAGTCACGAACTCACAGTCACGTAAATAACTAAAAAGCGAAGATTATTTTTTTCATCTGCACCACGAGAAAGCAAGCAATCCCTATTGCTAGCCCTACTGTACCACTACTTTGCTAATTAATATCTTTTTCTTAATATAACTACCTGTTAAATGGATCTCAAGAAATTCACATGCATGTGTAACTCTCACATAAAGTCTTGAAAAATGCAATTAGATGCATTACTCTGCTCACAAGCCAGGGTTTATATGGGTTGTGGATTAACGATGCAGTGACTACAGGGGTGCCAGGGCGACTGAGACGGGGTGCAGCAGAATTTATTAGCTCAGACCCGGCGCTGGAGGAATACGGCCGCGCTGCTTCCAGCCGCCGCTGGGAACCAGCTCAGGGCTGACCATGCGTCTCTGCCTGGCTGACCGGGCTGCTTCGCGGAAGGCACATCCGCATGTCCCTCCGCCAGCCGTACAGCGCTCCGGCTCCTCCGCTGTCCAGGGTTTCCATGACCTTACAGGTGGGTAGCGGCAAGGGGTCGCAGCAGAAACTGCGCCAAAGTCTGTGCCACACAGCCGCACGCCAGAAAACTGAAAGTTGTCCTGCCTAAAGACACGAAGTTGAAACCTTGAATGCAACATCGTCTTAAACCTTGCCTTCCGAACCGCCGCGGGTAACCGCCTGCTTCTGACCATGCAGCAATCATTTAACACCCGGCTTGTCCAGAACTGACTACCTATCTTTACGGACTGACTGGTGCTTTTCATTATTACAGACAGGTTAAACCATGAACGTTAGCCCAACCTGTCAAAAACCTCACCGTCCCTGGACCTGCTTATGAATTATGATTGCAGTTTTTAATCCAAAAGGTTAAACGTCCCTTTACAGACCTCTTGCATTTAACTGTTGTTTTCAACTACCACTTTTATCCCTTACACCAGTGTGTGCGCGTGTAATCATCCTACACAGCTGCCATCATAATACAGAGATTTACAGGCCAAAACCCCATTTGAATCAACTCTTCCCCTAGCCAGCTAATAAAAATGCAACGTCTTTATGTCTGGATAAGCATTGCTGCTTCTCTTTGGTCAAAACAGTTTTTACTCTGTTGAGTAATAGAGCTTTTGACAAAACATAGCGAAACATTGTATAAAATAACTAAGCTGCAACAATGAATGAGGTCTGAATAGAAAGCATTTCCAAAATGACTTCTAGTTCACAAAGAAATTTAAGTTAAACCTCACTCCATCAACTTACAGTGGCAAAGCCCTCCATCAATATAAGACAAACTCTGCGTTTAAATGAAGACAACTTCCAGCAACACTACGCAGAGGTACCATTAACCTGTTCATTTTTCACAGTGTTCTAGTGCTATTTTGTTTTACTGTACATCAAAGTAGCACAAAATCATTTTCTTGGTTCATTATTTTATCTCTATAAAACTATTCCCACTCTTTTTAGCTTTGCATTTGTCCATTTTGTATTTCATTTTATTCAGTACTTCTTCCATTTTTCTTTTTTATGCTTTAAGTTGTTTATCATACTATGATGGCTATATAGTAAAGCCTACTACAAGAGCCCAGACTCGCTAGGCTATAATAAAGTAAACCTAAAATAAGAGGTTTTGAGTTTCGCAGAAAGTTAGATGCACACATGCCCTCTCTGTTAAAATCACCTGCTGAAATCATCCACTGCACAAGAATATTGTCTAACAGACAGTATTAGGCTGGTATGTGGGGGTTTTAAACGAAAAAGAATCATTGCTCTTTTGATTTACAGAAGTCTCTGCTTATACATATGCATGTATAAGCGCTTAGTTGGCACTTAACAGTCTCTGAAAAAATTACAAAACGGCTAAAATTAGCAGCTTTCTCCCGCAGAAGAGCTCAATCAACAAAACTACAAGACATTCTCTTCTCAGGCTCAAATACTAACAAATCTTTCCACAGAACTCTGTATGTTGATATTAATCTAAGAAAAACATTTTAAAAATTAAACAAACGGTTTAAAAACATTTTTATGAAGAGACATTTTATGTATGATTTGGGTTTTCAGGGGAAGAGGAGGGGAGACAACAGAGTTTCACTCGTGGCTATGCAGTTTTTGCACAGACAACAGTTCATGTTAATGACTTTGTTGACTCCGAGTAGACAACTCAAAGCCCACGGGTTTACCGGATCAAATCTTAAGGTGTTTCCCAGCACCTACGACAAGCAGAAGTGAAAGTCTCCAATCTGTGGTTAGACACTAACATGTATGGACTGGCCAAGGTTAAAGAAAAGTTTTAGGAGACGACGAAAGAGAGGTTCGCACCAAAACTTCCTCAGCTCTCCGGAAGAGTCCCACTGACTGCATTTAATATCCTGCCTACTTACAGACGTAATGCAAGCACCGCTGGGAAAAGGCAGCACTGTTTTCTCTGGGATTTGGTGTCTTTGGGACTGTGGTCCTTTTGGGGAAAAGGTTTGACAGACTCCGAAAGAAAAAAAAAATTCCATACTTCGAACCTACTCATGCCCTTTTACTGACTATTACTATAAAGCACTAACTACTAGGGGCCAGATTCTGGTCTTTCTCACACAGCTGTAGCCGTAATTATTTGAATGCATTGTTCCCAGCTGAACCCGTTCAAATGAAATCAAAGTCCTTTGCCTCTAACTTCATGTTAGCTTTTAAACGAAAAACTCAAGGCTGGATGCCACTTACAGCTGACTGTCATTCGTACAACACCTGCGAAAGAACCATCTGAGTCTTTAACACTGTGTTCTGGAGCTCACACGTGAGCACCTTTAATGCTGTAGGTCTGGTTCTGAACGAAGGAAACGAAGCGAAGAGCCACCCAGCACGCGGATGCGCTACTGCCGAGTCTGCAGCCGGACCTCGTGCCTCCAGCCGCATCGCCTGGAGATGACCGGAGACTGTATCGCCTCCCACGAAGCAAGATCTGCCGCGGGGGAAGACACCAGAACTCACAGAAAGTGCCTCGGCAGCACATCTGAACCCAAACACTTCCAGTCCCGTTTGGGCCAGATCAAGTTCTCTGGCATTTTTGTTTAAACAGGAAACCAGAAATTTCACAGAGAAAGGATACAAATGTTTGCTCTGAATCCTATTTTTTAGTAAGATGTACACAAAGGAAACGAAAACAGAAGCAGATTCAAAATCTTCATGGGATTTACTTTATGTTGCGAATATGCTGCGGTCAGGGCTAGGGCTGGCAGCACCAAGCAACGACGTCTCAGTGGTCTATCTCAACACCCCCAGTACCTTGTATGCTTCCTGTCATCTTACGACGTCTAGAAGGTCGACAAACTTCACATTTACTGTGAAAACGTATCCAATCTTCACATTTCAGAGAAAATTCCTAATACAAGCCTTGAACAGAAATCATCATGAGGCAAGCAGAATTATCATTTGGGAGAGTAAGACATCGTTTGTGATTACGTAACTATTACCATATAAATGCTAATAGCATTAGCATATAAATATTAACTTTATTTAATATTATTTCTCCTCATCTTTTGCCACCCTGCTCTTTTATTGTGTTTTCTTCTTCGCCTTTTCCTTTATCTCATTCAAGAAAATTATATATCCAAGAAGTGTATAAAAATCTTTTCCTCACTGATAACAAAGGAAGCATAAACAGGAACGATCAGCTTCAAACAATTTTAAATGCATTTCTTTGAGATTCCAAAATCTCTACAGAGATTTTGTATTTGCCATCAGCAGATCTTTGGGAATGGAAAATGACTCAATTCTAAATTGGATGTTACTTCAGTTAGAAACTGCTAGTTTATAGATATCTCTTAAAAACTTCTTAAAGTACAAGAGTTATGGTCACAAGTGAAGACCACAGAGACTAAAACAGAAGTACAATACCGTTTCTCACTAATAAATTTAGTAAACTTATTCTTTTTACGAAATAAATGCAAATAAATTGGCCAGCTCTAAGTTTATACTGATTAAATTTCTATTACTATCTCTCAAAAACAAAACAAAGAAGCCCTTGGGTCATCAATTACTTGAAAGCAAAGATGATTGGAAGTTTTGGCTTTTCACCTTTTTTTATACTATGATTACATAGTCATTCTTGTCACCCTCTCTATCCCACCCCTGCAAAATCACTAACCCTGAAAGAGAAAAATGAACTAATATGCATGTTGCTCATTTTTCTATTTTGCTTGGAATTAAATTTGTCAGAGACGAAATTACATTCTAAGCAGTATATTTGACACTCAAAATTTATCTAGTAAAACGTTGAGAAATCATTCATGAATGTCTGTTTTTCCTTTATTTTCTACTCCTGTTGAGGGCTAATTTTATTATTTTTCCTCTCAAAGTTTCATATATTCCCTAAACACCCCAAGGATTTTTCATTTGTATCAAAACATACAGTAAAGCTATTTTTGTGATTTTGTTAGAACTACTGATCAGCTCCATCTTTTATAACTCTACTTTATACTCATTACAGACAACTATATTTCATAAAATCCACAAATTCATCAACATTTTGTGAAATGTAATTAATCAGTGGAAACATACAGCACATCACTGTTGATGTATGATAGTGCTCTACTTTTGTGCTTTTAAATATAGGAGATTTACTAGAATCAGAAGTGAATTTGCATATTAATCAAGACAAATAAACATGTGGTGATTTAACTAGGAAACTGTTATTTGGATGACAATTTAATCAGCACAGGTTGAAAGGTCCATCACTGCAGCATCCTGTTTCTGCTAAAATATTGATTGCGTTACTGATTTCAGTAATGCTTTATTTTACAGGGCACAAATAACCATGTAATTACTCTTTAATTGAATGGTAATTGCTTGCTGGCAATTATTTGTTAAGTTTTGGAGTTTAATTACTAGCTTATTTGTGTTTTGTGAAATAGTGTTATGTATTAGTAGCCCAAAATATTTTCCGTATGGATGGTCTGTCAAAACTAGAAAAGTAAGTTATGATGGTATGCATTTGACAAATAACACTATAACACTAAAACTATTATTAAAAGGATCAGATGAATCTTTGAATGCTTTCCCTTTACAAAATTAACATTAGATGTAACATTTGTAAGATAAATGGGGGAATACTGTACCACAGAAGCATGATTTCCTCTGGGGTCTAGTCCACCATTTAGCATAATTTATCCTGATGCTTTGCTTTTCATTCTCTGGCCTTCTTTAGAGGAACTGAAATAGTATCCCATCCTCTTGAGAGCAAAGAATAAACCAAGTAGAAATATATTTCAACAGTACTTCATATTTCTGCAGCTGAAGTGGATTACCACCAGCACATTATCTTAGCAGCCTATAAACTTTGTAGACTTGGCAGTTAGCTAGATAACAAGGGAAAGCATTATGTCTTGCAGTGTCAATGAGATATGACACATTTTGTGATATATTTATTCCAAGTTGTGATAGATGAGGTACCTGATACTTTGATCGTTAAGATTTGAATTTTACTTCTACACTTTTCATTTTTGTCATCAACTATTTATGAATTGGCAGTAGGTAGTCTAGCAAGGACTGCTGATTTTGTTTTTTCAAAAGATATCCAGTTAATAAATTAATTATTGATTCCACGAAGCTTGAGCTATTTGGTATAAATATGTGCTAAACTTGTGATTTAGGAAGCTCTCATATGTATCATGGATTTCCTCAATAGCAACATATTTTATTAGGCTTAAAGGAGAAATACAGAAGTACTATATGACATGCTGCATAAATTGCTCTGATAATAGCGGCAGTAACTGGTGCAAGTACCCAGAAGTAAAAAAAACAAACAAACAAAATCCAAAACCCCCAAACCAACAAAAACACAACAACAACAAGACCACCACCACCAGAAAAAAACACAACTTGAGTTTCTTTCCCAAAACTGGAACCACAAAATTAAAATTTTGCTGTCATCAAAGATCACGAAATACCACGTGATTGTGAAAGGTGCTCTTTGAAGCCTTTACCAATAAACATAACATCTTGATTGATAGTTTAAAATTATTTCCTATTACCCGAAGATATTTAGTTGTAGCATGGATTTAAAATAATCTCCTTGCTTTGGCATTTATTACAACATTTCAAAGATGCCAATGGTAGTTAAACTCTACTTGACCTTTCAGTGTTTAAGAAGAGAAGCAAACTCTGACCTCGCAGCAACCTGATTCTGTCTCCTCTCAGCACTGGCAAACTGATCACTTGTCTAACCATTGCAGGACATTGGATCGCCAGCCACATCAAAGGCAACAAGAGCCAATTCAGCAGGAGGAAAAAAGTCATCCATGCAAAATGGGCAATTAACATTAATCATACATGAAGTTGTTTGAGCTGATAACTAGAACCTGGTCCCTATGGCAACTCTCCTAACGGTGCCTACAGCAGCAGGAGGAGAGCCACAGCTCATCTTCCACGGGCTCGGCGCATTCCCTTCTCACTTCAGCGGACAGAAGGAAGTTGCGGAGAAAAGGTCTGACACTGCAAAACAAAAGCTTCCCGCTCGATTCTCCGGGCTTTTTCAGTGAAGGAGGTCCTCAGCATCAGCCCCAGTGAAAACATCGGTGGAAGTTTTGTCCTAAAGCATCACAAATCTGAACTTTTTTTCTGTCATTACGAATTGGTGTTATGTTAGAATAAAAAAAAGACTCCTTAACACCACTGAGTTGTTCAGAGCAGGGAGTGAAGTGGATTAGAACTTTGTGAACTTTACCATTAAGAATGTTAATTAAGTAGCACACTGTCACTGTGTTCTTCCTAAAAAGCAGGGATTACTGGAAGTTCAGTATAGATCTGAACAGTCTCACCTGTCCTTCCCTTATCCAGAACTAGGCTGGTTAGTTCAGGAACTTCCCCATCGACACGAGCTGCGTAGGCAGCAGCGACGGCAAGCGAACAGCTGCACTGGCTGACCACCGCTCTTCCCCTTGTAACGCCCAGCTCACAGCCCACAGGCGGTTTCTCCTGCACACACACCTAAACGGGGTCCGACGTCCACCTCCAGGCCGATCAAACAGGCTGCCTCGGGGCAGATCTGCTGCACCTTCCCAAGTACTCCTGACCTGGAGGAATCTCCTTCTTCCAGGCCAGGAGCCCTTCAGCTCCTCTGATCTCCACTCCATTCAGCTTCTACCACTGCAGTCACTGTTGACTGCACTGAAGTGGGATTCACCAAGCCTGTCCCCAAGACCTACATACGGTCCTCTCCCGAAAGTACTGCGGTGGGTTTGGTCCTTCGGGGATGAAGACCTCTCAGCCACACAGTTTCGCACCCCCTACCTAATCTTTTCCTTAATTCTCGTACCAGTCCTGTTCCCATCCCACCCAGTTCACTTCAACCCATCCCTCTCTCCCACATTTGACCATTGTCCAACTGTCTGAATACTTCTCACTTTCTGCTCCTAACCCATCCATCACGTCGCTTCTATCTTCCAGACCCTCGCTACCTTCAACTGCTTCCCTCCCATCCTCCACCTCCCGCCAAATTCCCGGTTATCCTCTGCTCCTGGTCTCCTCTCTACGTTTTTTGGGGCAGTTCCCCGCCCCACTGAGAGCAGCTCCAGTGCTCGCTCCTACTATCAACTTGACACTTAACAAGGAGAAGAGGGGATGCCTGCGCCGTACTTGGGCACGGGAGCCAAGATGGCCACCTGCCAAACGCTCTCCGCCTCCTCCTTCCCCTCCCTCCGCTGGGAATGGCGTGGAGCGGCTGATGGGATGAGGGACCCTGGCAGGGCTGGCAGCTGGTGGAGCAGAGGCCGTTCATCCTCCCCAGGCCTGAACCTTCTGGACTTATTGCCGTAACCACCTTTAGCAACAGCCCGAGCCGTGTCACTCATACAGATGCCGGAGAATACAGCACAGCAGAAATAAACCAAACCACCACATATCCAGCTGGATATTGCCTTTTGCTAAATACACCGATTCCACAGTTATCCCAATGTTTTATAGCAATGAGTATGACAGAAGCCATCAGTCAGACTCTCGGAGTGCGAGGCAAGAGCAAAATTCAAGAGCAGCAGCACTAGCGTTTGGGGTGTCACTACCGCTGGGTTCACTCTCAGAATCATAAAGCTGGAATAGGCCTCGGAAGGTCACCTGCTCTCTCTACCTCTGCCCCAAGGCAGGATCAAGTGCACTCAAATCATTCCTGACAAATGTTAGTCTAGCCTGCCTCTGAAAAGACTCGGTGCCGGAGATTTCACAACATCCCTAGGCAAATCCACACCAACGCTCAGGCCAGCCTTCCTGTCAGGGAAGGGTTGCGAGGGGAAGGGGACCTGACACCTAACCTAGTTCTCCATTTGATTTAAGCGAGGTACTTTTTGCCATCTACTCGGCAGACATGGAAAACAAACCGTATTTTCCGGCTTTACAGACACTCTGGATTTTTTGAGGACTCATCGTGTTTTGCCTTTGTGAGGTTTTCATACATACAGATGGAACTTACAGACTTGGCGTTCACATCCATGATGTTCCGACTCCCTGAACATGTGCTACAAATAGCGAAGGTACAGACCTTATCCCCAGATTACAGGCACAAATAGTGTAACTTGACTCACTCTAGTTTTTTCTTACACTGCACATGTCCCTATCGGACTGAATGCTGTTGAAGACAAGCTTTCCATTTTGCCAAGATCATTTTGCATCCTAATGCCGCTCTCCACTGTGTGTGAAACCCCTACTACCTTGGTACTGTCTTTAAGCTTAACAAGCATTTTATTCTTTTGCCATCGACCAAGCAATTATTGAAGTCCCTAAACCAAACTGAAAGCAGCTCCCACGCTCAGCACATGCCGGCAGTTCTATCTGAACGAACAGTAACCATCGTCTCAGCACGGCTTTCCGGTGTGTTTCTTTCTCAACTTGTATTTTCATGTGCACCCTATTTTTCTAGTTTGCCTAAAAGAGTCACGTGACACTTCATTAAAAAAGAGGCTGCTCTTCCCAAAATTTCTACATATATAATGTTCTACAAACTGCACAGGACTTGGGGACAACCTTGCCACTAGTATTACACCCGGCAGACATAAATGTGCAGGTGAAACACCAAACAGCAGCAAATTGGCTGCCCTGGGTAACAAGCAAAGGAGTCGGGCAAACCAAGTCCCCTTACCCTGTGTGTTCCTCAGGCAGCCACCTGAAGAGCTTCTGGGGAGCCAAGAAACCCTCTATTCTGTCACCCTCTAACTTACACCTGTGTATTTATTTTCGAGATGCCAGCTACGTCTTGTACCTCCTGGGAGCACTGGCTCTCCTGGCAAGCCAGGGAAAGGCGCCTGCCTGGGGAGAGGAGATGCGACGCGTTGCGCTTCAGTCTCCCTTTCACAGCCCACAGCAAATTCTTAGTTTCCACATTTTCCACAACTGAGTCCAAAGGTATCTCCGATTATTAATACCAGCGTTGACATCTTCTTGATAAAGATTCATTAAATTTTTTCTTTGTCAAAGAAAGAAAGGTGATGGAACAGACAATTTAAGGGTTGACTACTCACCTGACAAAGTATAACTGTGAAGCTATTTTATACTTCATTTACTTGACCTAGTTACAGTACTTCTAACCCCGAATGTTCAGAAATCATGACCCTGAAATCGTAAGAATAAATAAAATCCTAATTTTTTTAAAGTTCCATTTTGGACATTTTTAGTTGGCATTTATTTTTGTAATCTTTAAGTTTCTAAAAATCATACTTCCAAGCTTTTCTCATCTAGAAGGGGCCAGGAGAGACTGGAGAGTATTTTGGGTTCTTTCCCTCCAAAGTTTCACAATTGAAAGTTGAGATTCTCTCATTAGGTGATACATCAATTTAGAAGCTTCTAAAAAAAATAATAATAAATATGAACAAGCATGAAGAATTAGAAGAAGTGCAAAAACAGAAATAAGAGTCACCTCTAGGAGTTATCCGTGGCTCTTAGTCTAGCTACTGTATGAGACAGGGTGGGCATTTCTCTGCCTACTACATGAAGAGGTCTTCAGGTACTACAAGAGAATTAAAGAAATTACTTTATTTTTAAAAAATAAATGTGGCTCTGATTCATTAAGACACCCTCCATAAAGCTATCTGGAAAAATATTGAAGCAGTAATAGAGAAAAAAAAAATTACCTAATTTACAGTAAAATTTATTTTTGCCTCAATACATCTCAATGCATTGTATTATGTACCACCTCTCTTAAAAAAAGGTGACAAATTCAGGACTACTTGCTTTGAACTGTGCAAAAAGATAATACAGAACTTAAATGAGCTTTCTATAAATTTCTTAAAGAGATATTTTAAAAAGCCCTGCTAGAGTACTATATTAAAAAATTAAGATTGTGTAAGAGTCAATACCAGATAATATTTTTTGCAACACTATTCCATTCATAAACATGTCTTACAGATTTATCCCCACCAAGGTCTACGGAACCTTTTGGTTATTCACTGATTAGGTTATTTATTTAGGACTTGAGTTTGGGTCCACAGTCAGAAAAATTACCTGAAATCCCAGCGTTCAAATGTTACTATAGTCTAGTTACAATAGAGAATGAGTGAGTGGTTCTTACTTAAGGAAGTTTAACTGCTTATTTCTAAAGTCAGGCACTTCAAAATAAGTTTCAAACCAAAAAAGGATTTTTGGTTCACTGAGATTTAAAACTTTAAATAACTCTTTTGGAATCACTTACGACTGTGCCTGCAGATATAAAAGTACCTCAACATTCCTGCTGTTAATTTTTTCCTGTCAAATAAACCTTGTCACAGGAAAAAAGGGGAATAAATCACCAAATTTCAGAATTGTGGTGATTCACTGCTGCAGACAAGATGAAAGGCCTATCTATGTAACACACTGCACCAGCTCAAAATAAGGGTATGTCAGTAATGAAATTGAAAGCGTGACTGCAGCATGTGTACGTATACACACACATTAATTTAATATAACTACATTAAATTAGTAACTGTAGCAGTGAAGATGCAGTGGCATGGATAAAACGGAGTTCATTTAGCAACCTGAGATCACACTCAGTGGGACAAAGTTCCTGCTGCTTTGTCTTTACTACTGTCGTTACCCACTCTACCTAGATTAAACCTAGCAGGAGGGGGCCTGTCACTGCTGGAATCATGCCACTAACTACAGAACCACAAATTTAAATTACAGATTTGTTGTCAAAACAATGCTCACCCAAGACGTCCAGCTAAACCAAATGTGAAAATGCCAGAGATACCGCCAAGTATACAACGAGCCTTGCAAACCTCAGCTCTGCTCCTTGGATAGTTCTACTTGGATTTCATATCCAGTGAAAACTGTGAACCACTGGAGATTATAGGCAATATTATTATGCAATTTGCATTCTGGCTATTTTTTAACTTCCCCAAATATCTGACTATTCATCACGTAGAAGCAAGCCACTGAAAAGGTCTTTAGGATTATCCCACCTGTACGTGAAAGCTCAGCACTGAGGTGAATAGATGACAAGGCAGGCACTGGGGTCAGCGTGGGAAAAAGCACAGCTCCACTCCCAACAGCCTACAGCTGACGTTGGCAAAGACACGGCCAGAGTAAAGATTTTACATGAGCCAGCCTTTAATGGCTTGCCTTCCTCAAAGAGCCACAGAAATAGGAATTCTCTTTCAGTAAGCCTCAAATCCAGCATATGGACAACCACAGAGGACCACACAGGTCCCTGTTACCTGCTGCTATTCACCGCGTGTCTGTTCAGAGCCTGATGAGCTTCCTTCCCAGGCTGACAGCTCAATTTCTTGGCTGTCAGCAGGCGCTGCCCTGGGCTGGAGGATATTGCGCAGCCCAGCCATCACTCCTTGAACACGTGCGTCCCAAAACCAGGACTGTGGGACTGAATCATGGACTGTCTCTTGGGAAAAGGAATGTGTGAGGACCTCATGGTGACAACGGACAGTCTCAGTCTTGCCTATGAAGAAAGTACTTGAATGAGAAAATGATCTGCATAAAATCTTCAGGATTTGTCTCAAACACAAAAAATGTATTGAACTGAAAATTGAATGAGAAAGGGCAGAAGAAAATTCGTTTTCATTAATGTTGCTGAACATCACGTATATTACGGCATACAGTCCAACCCAGTGCAAAGATATGCCATTACACTGAAGAGCTATAAATCTGCTTTCAGCTGAGTTAATTTAGTACCAATTTTTTCAAGCACTACTTTATAGTTTCCAAATACATACTTCTACAAATATTTGCATGGATACCTTCCAAGCAGGGAATGACCATCTATTACAAACACTCATGATATGTCATACGTGTCTGAATTATATTAGATCCTTACAAGTTTTACTTCTGACCTGTATCTGAATTCAATGCCAATTTAGGCGAACATTATTACAAAGAAAGGTTTTTGAAATACTGCTGTTTTCCACTGAGCTGTATCTCAGTAAGATTCGATTCAATGAAACTTGTAAAAAACGGGACTGTTTGAGCCTATTATCTACGGACAGAAACCTAATAGCAAAAGCACTTGGCATATTTACAGCACTGAGTATCACATAACCCACATGAGATGATAGCTGATTCTGTAACAGTGGTATATTGTAGTGTGGTGGTACAATATTTTCATAGCAATTCAACTTTGATGCAATGGGAAACTCCTCTTGCTTTAACTGTTTTTAATCTCTACATTACACATTTCAGTGTTTTCACTATTTTGCAAAGACTCTTCAAACTTAGAAAGTAGAAATTCATCTTTCAAAGAATAATAAATGAAAGAACATAGAAAGAGTCCTCTGTATCACCCTTTGCACCTCCATCCAAGTTGAAAGGAAGAATTGTTCATGGCAATCAAAAGGAGCCTCTGTGATTAGGTGATTGTATCCAGAAGTAAACATCTGAGGGTTAACCTTCACAACATACAAAATACCTTTTAGTTAGCCGGTGGTCCTGGAACAGTATGAAATTAAACAGGCGGTATAAGTAAGTAGCTACACCGCTTCACCTTTACCTTTCCGGATTTTGTGACTGTTAGTATTTAATTTGCTCACTATAGAGATAGACAAGTTTGTTATTTCCACTGCAAAAGTACAAAAGTGTTTTTAAACAACAAACCACAAACCTTTAGGACCACAAAGATATAAAAAGGGCAGAAGCAAAACGTTCAAAATACACATTAAAGTTGTCTTTAAAATCCTCCTGTTATTGTAAGATGCTAATATGAACGGGACTGTATGCCAAGCCCATTTAAACAGGCCTGCTTACACTAACTAACCCTACCTGCCAGTAAAACACTCAAGGCACAAGGGGAAAACCACTGATCAGGGTGACCCCAAAACCGATCCCATGCTGGAGACTCCTCTCCTTCCTGTGTCCGAGGACACTAAATGCCATTCCTTCAGTTCAAGGTTAAACTATTCACAGCTTCTAGAAATACATGCATCTAGCGAGGGCTCCAAGGGGGAACTACCAAATACAGTAAGAACCTGCACACATTTGAAGAGCAATCTCTGCTACGGTATGAACCCAGGGGGATGTTCTCAGTGCCTGCCCACCCCTCCTCTTGCTCCTTGACACGTCTTCAGATGATGTTTTGGCAGACAGCTCTGTGGCATCGAGGATCGATACCAGCGTAAGCCCAGTCTCTGACCCTCAGGATAAATCTTAGCCATGATCCTGGTTTTAAGAGAATTAAATGTACTCCTGTCCTGTGAGCTAAAAAAAAAAAAGTATTTTTCCTTCCTGAGCATATAGTCCTGATCACACATTCAAAATAAACTAGAGCATAGCTCCGAGAGGACCATCTAGTTTTCATCTTAAAGACCTTAAGTGATGATTAACCCCTGCATTCTTAATTTTTTTCCAATAATCAATCCTGCGATCATTTTTTCTTCTACTACTACTACTACGAAAGAAAGAAAGAGAGAGAGAGAAGGAGAGAGAGAGAAAGGGGGAGAGAGAGAGAAAGGGGGAGAGAGAGAGAAAGGGGGAGAGAGAGAGAAAGGGGGAGAGATAGAGA
>JANZLQ010000040.1:21102564-21113797 GCA_026212715.1 Elanus axillaris
AGAGAGAAAGAGAGAGAAAGAGAGAGAAAGAGAGAGAAAGAGAGAGAAAGAGAGAGAAAGAGAGAGAAAGAGAGAGAGAGAAAGAGAGAAAGAGAGAGAGAAAGAGAGAGAGAAAGAGAGAGAGAAAGAGAGAGAGAGAGAGAGATTAATTCAGCCTTCACTGCTTTTTGAGACACAGGATATTTCCTTGCCTTTTCCCCCTACTTTGAAAAGCACACTCAACAGAAATTTTCTCCATATGCATGGAGTTAGAGACTGAACAAATAACACCTTAATATTTTTGGCAGTAAATCAAAAGATAGTGCTTCTGAGGCCTTTCACCCTGTCTTGGGGTTACGTGTCCAGGTCGGGTAGCGGGGGCTGCAGGGCCCTCCCCGAGGAGAGGTCATGGGCTGCTCCAGCCCATTCCAGCCGGCTCCGACCACCGGCAAAAATGGTGGCACCTGCGTAGAAATGGGATCTCCCTGTCCTTACGCTGACCCACACCGGGTGGCACACGAGGGACTGCACTGCCCGACACAGCAAGCTAGGTTCAGCTAGTACGCAAAGGATATAGCTTTAGTGCAAGAATGTGAGAAAGCCTTAATCTGTGCTACGAACACACAAAAGCAAACCAACCAACCCTGTGCTCTAGTTATTCTTTTTTAATTGTTTGAGAAGTCTTCTTCTAGAAAAAAGAAACTTTGGTATGAAGAGAAACGCTAAACAGTAAATTCTGCAGCTTGCCCAACAAATATTCACATCACTTCTCCTGGAAGTGACTTAAAAGCTATCCCCAATGTACACGGTATTGCCTCTGCTTCTATTAGTGATATTAAAAAAAATTATAAAGAAAAGAATTGTATTAATCTTTTAAGAAAATTAACTTGACTGAATTAAATTAAGGAAAGGACCTGTAGTGATTTTTTTCCAGACAGAAATGTTAGTAATATTATTATGAAGCAGTAAATGCCTCAACAATATGGACTAGAAGGGCAGCTTTTGTAAGGAGTAGTGAAGTATCCGAGAAATGCTACAATGGTGGTTGGCAGGTACCACCTCGGCAAGTCTCCTGACCTCCGAGATTCTGACTTCAGGAGCAGGCTTAGGAACAGACCCTAAAGCCTAACAGATCTTGAAGCTAAAACTGCTCCAAAAGAGATCAGGGATCTTGCCTTCCGAGCTGATTTTGAATCTACCCAAACCCTGATTAAAATGACATGCCAATAAACTTAATGTGCATCCCAGGTGAAACCTTGGTCCATTTGTACCATTTATCTCAATACTGCCACGTGGCTCTTGAGAAAGGCAAGAATTTTCTTGCAGCATCACATCAGGACTCACTACTACCAACAGCTTCCTGGGTCTGCAAAGGGAGCTGAAGCTGGAGAAGAGGCAAGAGAGGAGTATCTTCCTACACAAGAGATTTACAATTGAATTTTTCTCTCTGCTACCTCAGTATAAAACCAGAGTAGCATATCAATTATGATAAGCAATATTTACCCTGCAGTAATGCTAGAAACTTGCCATATTTTGGGCACACATATGCACGAAGACAAACAAAAGCTTTACCTGATGAAAACTCTTTGTAACAGCAGATGATGGAAATGGTTGTGTAAATAAACCACGCTGCACTCTTTGATTCTGAATTGGGCCAACCTTAGAGTTGGTTGTACGGGAAGGAGTACGTCTCCACTAGAACCTGTAACTCAGCTCGCTACCAGTAACACGGATTCAATAAGCACTGGTTTCGTGATACCTAATTCTTCCCTGACCTCTCCCCACTGCGCTCTGTGAGCAGCAGGTCTCGTCCCTCCCCTGACAGATTGCAGCATCACTCTTCCCCTTCTGGTAAGATTCCCTCCGCTCCAGCAGTAACATCTACCCTTTCCCTCCTCTCCCTCCCAGGTGGTCTAACATATCCAAATGAGAATAATTACTCTTAACTCATAGATAGTTTCAATACTACTTTTTTTTTTTATATATATACCTGACTTGAAGAAGTACTTTTCTGATGAAAAGCTTGTCTGATTTTCTATCAACAGCTACACTCATGAACCTTTCTCACCACATTTACAACTGGTTTGCCACTGACAGAGAAACACATCATCATTTTGTAAATCTGTTTTTTAAAATCATCTAGACTGTCATATATGACGAGGAAAAACTGCAAGAACCAAAGCACAGAAAAAGCCAAAATCAGTTCAGGGCACCGAAAAGTGGCATGAGTTACTGAGAAATTCAGGCATTTCCTGAAATAAAGCATTTCCCAGATTAGATACAACAGTTTGTCAGACAAGTTGTAATTGCTGTTGGTTTTTTAAAAAGATCTCCCTTCAGGCTCAAAGATTTGTCTCTCCCCAAAAGTATGTGCTATGTGTTAACTTCCTAGGATCCACCTCCACTTCCCCCAGTTTGATCAACATTTAACCTGGCTTCAAAAAGACAGAGAAAATCTAAGATATGAGTTGGTTTGTATGGCAAGAGATTGTCTAAGTACAATCCTGCTCCTACTTATGGGTAAATATAGTCTTGCCACCGAGTTCAACAGAACTGCAATCATACATCATATGCACAATTCACTGCTCCTTGGTAAAGATGTTTTGGGTTTTTTTAAAAGCTGTTGAAAAAGACTAAAAGAATTCAAGTAAAAGAGTGTTTGTAATCAGATTTCCTGA
This sequence comes from Elanus axillaris, assembly GCA_026212715.1. Lineage (NCBI taxonomy): Eukaryota > Metazoa > Chordata > Aves > Accipitriformes > Accipitridae > Elanus > Elanus axillaris. The sequence goes on from JANZLQ010000040.1 coordinate 21,105,222, forward strand.
AGATAAATGAAAGACATACGTTTCCATGGTTGCCAGCCTCCTAAATTTTGCAAGCATAAATATTTACCTAGGACTAGGGGGTGGGGAAATCAGGAAGAAAACCCCCATCTAGACCCTTCAAAGTTTAAATACTGTAACACAGAGGTCATTACTTATAAATAGAAATAGAGAACACATCTTTTCTACGTATATTTCTATCGTGCTTTTCCTCCACTCCATATGCCTTCTATTATTACCATTCTTACACCAGAAAATAATTTCTGTGTCACTTGCTCACACTGTATGCATTAATTTTCTTTAGGCTTTCTTGTGGTTATTGATTTCCTGCTTTGTTGAAGTGGCTTTGTTTCTTTCTCAGCAGGCTATCCATTTTAAAACAACAGTTGTTCTACAAATAAAAAAAAATTATATTCTAAAATTAAATTAGTTTTATCTTCATTTATTTTTATCTGACTTAAGTGCAAGTGACACATTTCCCCTAAAAAGAAAAAAAAGGAAGTACTTAATGCCTCCCAGCATGCAAAGCAAACCAAGTAAATTTTTTCTGTTCTAATAAGACATATTTGTTTTTATGATTGGAAACATGAAAGAAAAAGTAAAGTATAAATAAAGGCTCTTTTGTATTCTTATGTTGTAATCACTGCTGTGGCCAGTGTTTTAACATCAACAAAAGAGGATTATCTGGTCCAGAGCCAAATTCATTTAAGTCCTATCTTGCTACACTCAAAATCATTACAAAAATCTCTTTTTTTTTTTTTTTTCCTTTCAATGCAAGCGGGATCATGCTTTAACACTGCAATCATTTATCCTGCTAAGCACAGTAAGTTTGCTATTTTCTTCCCCTGGACCAGTTGGAGACACACAGATTTTATACAAGAACAAAAAGGCAGATGAATACAACTATTATTTAATCAACTGCAAAACCAAGGGAAAAGGCATTTTTGCAGAAGGTGACAGTTGTGACATGCGCTACATCTTGTTTCGATGCTGTATGTTCGACAAGTGCCAGTTTCAGAGTTCTGAGGCTTGTTTTCCCCCTCGATCCTCCAACACGCTTATTAACTAGCTCGAGTGAACTACAGAAAGAAGTGGGGAAGCATGTAGACGCTATATTAAGACAGAATTCTTGTCAGATTTCTTGCTAAAAGCGTGTTACCAAGTGCCAATTATTAGGACTCCAAAAGCTCCTCTACATTTTCTTTCTTTATGTTCTGTAACAGACCCTCCTTGGTGAATGGCAGGAATTTGCTGTTCTAGCATCATCTTCTTTATCATCGCGTCTTTAAAGAAAAACCGTGCGTACTAGTGCTCATGCATGAGAATTCTTTTCAAAAGCAGTAGGCTTTATATCCTTCAGCCAGTTATTAAAGAAAAAATTATAAAACATCTCCAATATTGCCTATATTATTTTGTTCAGGGAGGGACGTTGTCCTGAAGGACTCATGGGGTAACTATGTTGCCGAACAGCAGATAGGATTCTTCAGAAATGCATTTAAATCAGGTGGACCCAGATGTGGGACTACATCTTTCATAGCCAAACTGGCAGAAGAACAAGCACCAAGACAGTCGAAGATGCAGGTATACCCTCCAAATTGGGACTGCTCAGGCACGTATCTCAAAACTATTTTGTAGGTGTGTGACAAATTAAAACCATTTAGAACTTCCCCTCTTTTCTGGCTACAGCCATGCAAGGAGAGAAAAGAAATGATGGCAAGCAACCAAAATGGCCATGGAAAGCAATATACTGAATACCGCCACGCACAGCTTAAAAACACTGCGTACCCTGCATGTGTTTGCATGAAATATTCAGGTATTGGCTATCTTATGTAACTCTGTATCCTACGTAACTCTACCGAAGATGAGGATTACAGAAAACGTGCACCGACTCTCTGGAAACTCAATACATGGCAGTTGTTGTGTGTCTGTTATCTAGGAATAACACCTCAGAAATCGCGAGAGTGCTGCTATAAGCAACTTGCATTGGGTCACAATTGTGCGCCAAGGGGCTAGGAAGGCAGAACAGAGACGTGACCAAGAGGAAACAGACAACTCCGGACCAATAAGGGCTGGGAATTCTTCACTGTCGATATCTGGCCTTTACAGTCAGATTACTCGCAGAAGAGTGAAGAATCTGACTTCAAACTACTCACAATGTTGTATGAGGCTTAACTGACCAGGTATAGAACGACCATCTTGTATCATGGAAACATCTGATAATGAAGCTACGTAGGCAAGTCAGTCCATCAAGACGAGAATCTTTCTAACAAACACACACACAAGAAAACAGGCAGATTCACAGAACAAAGCATTTCCCATAAACCATGTGCTATGTATGTCTCCGTCATGACAGATGACAGCAGGATCTGTTAGATATTTATCACCTTTTAAAAGTGTCAACAATCATCAAACCTAAGTGGTAAGCGACAGAGATGTGTCATTATCCTTGCAGCAAATAAATAACAGTAATAATAATAATAACCTAATATATAATAATTTCGTCTGTAGAGTTCAAAGTGCTTTCTAGAGATCAATGTCATTACAGACAGAGGAATACACACCTACAAGGTGGAAATCACCCTGAACCGCAGGCACAACCGGTAATCCTGATTCCCCAGCGTTTGCCAATTAGTCATGAAATCCAACTGATGGGAGTTAAGATACTTGTATGCTACCCAGGAGCTCACTTATGAGCTCGGATCCCTCACACGGTCCAAAACCATTCCGTAAAGACAGGCACTTTTGGAAACATTTACAGCCAGGTAAACTGCAGCGCCCAGAGAGCACCCTCTTACAGCACTCCGCACAGTAACTGGCGGTGAGTTTACAAAACCCTAGGCAGGCAAAGAAAAAAAGATGTGTAAGTATGCAGACTAAATTTTAAAAGGAAATAGGTTTTGAAAAAGTTTGCAGGATATGGGAAATGAAAAGAAAAAATGTTTTTATTCAGCTTCCTGTTTAGATGTATGGATAGATTTGACTTCAAATAGATGACCCACACAGAAGTTTAGTTTATAAGGGTCAGATGGTAACAGTTTCTGTTTAATCCTTGATTTACATTAGCTTACAGGAGAATTAATGATTTTAAACAGGCATCAAAGTGAGGCTGCTTTTTTCATTTCTCTAACTTTGCTTGGGGAACAATTGTTTCCTTTATCTGTCTTCCAGAAAGTTAGTGATCGTGTTTAAGTTAAACTACTCATTTAGCCTTCAGGCACAGCATATTATGAGTTGTTTTTCAATGAACATTAGCCCCTTCAGACTGCAAACTCTTTGACAGCTCTTAGATTCTTGCGCTTACTTGAGCATTTCACAAAACCACTCTTCACAACTGCGCACATTATAATTTACGCATTAAAACAGCAGGTTTTCACCTTGGGTCTGTTGCCAAGAATAATCTCTCAAAACTCTTTTATCTTTCTGTAAGAACATAATTATAAATGTGCAATTAAAAGCCAAAGAAAGGTCTTAAGAAAACTCTTACAGCAACGTTGCCTATTTTTAAACCACCATCTGGTTGAGGCATTAAGAAAATGATTTAAAGAAAATAAATAAAAAGTCACTTTTTCAGTCTGCAATGATATGTCAAGTGTAAAATTTGAGATATTCAAGTGAGAGTGTTACAGGTCTGTCTAACCACCAGAAGCGCTCTTAATTTTTTTGTTTTGCTGTTGGACAGACAAAGGAGTTGTAAACATCATTACTGATATGCATCAGTACAAAAGCATGGGGAGACCATATGCAAGAAGAACTATCTGCCACATTTTTTCCATGAACGGAGCCCATCCAGTGACTGATTTTCCCCAAGGATGAATAATATGCTCATTTTCGTCTTTTGTAACAACTTGAATTTGTACAGTCTAATCCTGGAGTCTTTTCCTCTAAAAATACAGGTGCTTCCCTTTTACTAATTAAACCAGTACTGTGTAATTGTTGACATTCTCAAATTGGTGTAATCACCTTGGACTAAATGGCTGACAGAATTTCCAGCTTCGCTTTATTCCAGATAACATTAAGACATTTTTTAAAGCTGTAGAGAAATTATGTAAGACAACTCTCCCATTTGAAAGTGAACCAGCTGCATTATTTTACAGCCAGGCCATAGTGCTATAAAATACCTGGTTGGAACTAATTAACTTAAGAGAATATCAAACACATCACACAGTAAACCGACTGATTTGACAATAAATTCAACTGCTTAACTCAGTTCCACAGTGATGCTCATCTGGACTGCTCTTGTTCACGTAACAATGTTTCCCACTATTACCCATTTCTGTCATTTTAGATACACATTTCTTTCCTTGAAATTTAAGTTTTCGGTTGTTTTTTTTAAAATAAATTCCAAAAAGAAGCAAAAGCTACCTTTCCCCTCAGTGTTGCAAGAAAGTAAGTTAGTATCAGCAACCACATGAAACACAAAATCAGACTTGGACTATTTCAAGAGGTGGATAAAGATGAACAAATATCACTAACGTTTCTGACCAGCTGCCACGGCACGAGTTCTCCCACATCTCAGGCATCAGAGGTAACTGTTCTGGGTTAGCAACAGCAGCAACTCGTACTCAGCATGCAAACAATCAGTCTTCAAAACGAAACAGATTGGTATTCTTCAAGAAGATTGGTTCCTTGACTTCAGTATTAATGAAAAAAAATCTCAAATTAAAAAAACAAGGAAGAAACAACCATTCACAGAACTGTGATCTCTAAGTGACCACAACGGCTCTGCGGTTTGTCAGGGACTCGGACTCACCCTCTCCTCAAACAGCTGCCCAAGGGCTAAGACGGAGACCCGAGGGCCTTCTGCAGTTTCAGTACAGCCCGAAGTCTTTGCCCTGTTCCCAGTACCACAGACACTCTTATGGAAGTCAAAGGTAACCTCAGAGAGAGCAGCGACGGCACGTTCCCAAGTATGCAGGAATGGAAAGCGTTTCTGTAACACACATCCACAAACGGTGTCTGGAACGCCAGGAAAACAACTACCACGTATGATCCTGCCACCATCGCCACAACTTCCTGGGGTTTCTTTCTTCCTTCATAATCTTACAAAATTTATTAAAGGGGGAACGCACTGTTCATTGTCAAGAGGTATCTGGACTGTGTTTTAAAGCCTGTATTACAGCGACACTTAAGAAACTGCGAACAGAAAAATCCACCCCACACTGCAAATGAAATCATGAGGGGACAGCTTCAATTCTGTATTAACAACACATAAAAACATACCCATCACCTTAGTGCAAAAATTTACAGCTACAGAACAAACTGTTTTAAAGACTATTTTTAACTAATCGTTTTCTTTTATTATTAAAAACAAACAGGCAAAACCTTAGCTCAAGCAATGTAATTAGTTTCCAGGCCAATGAGTTCTTTTCCCTTAATTTTAAAAATAGCTTTTATTGAAGAAATACTTTAATGGAGCCCAGATAAGGTAGCATGAAAATCTGTTCTGTTAGTCTCCAGTCTAGGTAGGTCTAGGTAATTACTGATATGGAGAAATAACTTCTGCTTCTGATAAACAGTTAAACAACTATAAAGAGAATGATCTCGGGATGTTGACAGCACACAGTTGCATTGCCATTAGGCAGAATAAAATCTTTCTAGAAAGAGATGTGCAGAATTAATTGCTACATGGGGAAAAAAAGAAGATGCAGTACATTTAGACTTTAATTTAAAAAGAAAAATCAACTAACAGAGTGCCTTGTTCTAATAAAAGATTAGTATGGATGCGAGCACTCACGGACTAAAACAGAGCGAATGACGGTACAGAGAGGAGCTACCTTGAAGATTCAGCAATAAATTGATTTGGCTCTAACTCGATCTAATATCTTCATAAATGTTCTAAAAGGAAGGCAAAAAAGTTCAAACAAAACCTCACAGAAGAAATGGCATTGACAGGAAAGGGGAAACATTACAAAAACCTTCAGTGAGAATGAATAAAACCAGCTTAAAAATTAATTCGTTTTTTATAAAAAGCAAAATTAATGAAGTGTGAAAAATAATGCAAATGCAGCTCTCAAAAAGAGAGGCAACATCTGTAATGTTCATATGCTGAGAGACATTTAGGTGTTATAAAAGACTGCAAATTAGGCAGATGTGATAAAACAAGGAAAATATCCAACTTTTTGCTGGGCTGCACGCCTAGAAGCATCATGTCAGAAAAGGAAGAAATTGCCCTAACTCATCTGCTCCTGTATGGCTATACCTGGAACTGCATGTGTATTTCTAAGCAACCTAATTACAAGAAAGATATTACCAAGCTAGAGGGAATTGAAAACACAGCAGTCTAAATAATTAAGTCATAAGAATGAGCTGATTTAAACTGAAAGATTAAGATTTACATTACTGTATTCTATGTGGTGAATAGCAGATGTAAAAAGAATGTTCAAAACAAAACACGACATCTAAGCAGATGATAAAAAGTATCATTTTTAAATCAGAAATGGTAAAAAGTCACAGGTTAAGGTTTCACTGCCATGATTATACAACTTTGAAAAACAGCCTTTACAGAGATGTCACCACTCCACACTTCTGGCCGTTATTTCCCAACATCCAAAGAGGTATTTCAGATTTGAAACATGTATAGTATAGAGATTTGCACCAGGCACATTACTTGGTAATGAGGTGTAACAAATGTGGTTTTCCTCTTGACAACAGCGATGCTACAACCCTTTCAGCATTCTCCTTCAGCACTGCCCACCGCTGCTTCTTAGCTTTAATTGTACAGCTCTTCCTTCAGCAAATATTAATGACAGCATAAAATCCTTAGCTAACTGAAAAGGTTATTTTCCAGTGATACTTAAAAGAGCACAGTTATTTTAAAGCATTATTCTACCATGACTAACCAACATTAAAAGAAGGGTAAAGTACATAACTTGATTCTTTTTCAAATACAGCAGAAGCCATTTATTCTCAAATCACATAAAATCTGTCTGCAATGAAATTCTGCTTAGGTTGCACTGTTGTAATCTCAAAGGAAAACTTTCAGGAACTTCTTTTCTGTAATTCATTGCAAGCTGAATTTTCTTCATGAAATCTCAAAATTTGGTGCTTGCTAAGCATGTTCTCATTGTGTTTATTTACTCATTGATTTTTATTGTCATTGGATGTGGACATTTCCTGGGATAAAGAGAAAACAACAATTAAGAAGCCTTGAAAACTTTTTACTTACTTTGAATTTCCTAAAACATACTTTCCTAAAGAAGTATAATGGAGTTCACTTCTAATATTGCATTATTTCTCTGGAGTATGCTAATTTTTAAATGTCTATAGTAATAATAGTGATTTTGCATAGCATAACAATGATTTTAAATTACTCAAGTTTAAATTTCTTAGTAATAAAATACTTTCAAGTCAGTTATAAATAGGTTGAGTGTGATCACACACTTCAGAAAGCACATCCCTTCCGTTGTGGACCAAATGCTGCTATCCCTGTTAATCCCTACTATAGTATAGCTCAATAGAAATGTTATCATTTACCTGGACAAGACTGACCCTATAAAATGATAGAACCCTCAAAGCTCATGGGAACAACAGACAAATTCTCTTTGCAGGTCTGTGCACCAAGTAAGAACTCCAGGATTATCCTTGTGTGCATTTCTTAATGGCATTAAACTTTGGACCATCATAAATTATTCAAATAGACCTCATTACAATACATGCATACTGCCTTATAAATTGATGCTGAGATTCAAATCAGTTAAATACATTAGACTTCATTTTCTGAAAGTCTTTGGAAGAAATGAACACTCGTTTTATGATAAACTGTATCAACATACTGTATTAGTATCAGAAAACTAAACAAAGGAGCATCTCAGAATGACTAAAAAAGCAAAATGAGACCGGGCATCAATTCTAACTTTAAGGCCAAGAAATACACAATCAATGACTGATGCGCACACTGAAGTCCAAAAATTTTTTTGCCATACATTTTTAACATTCGCATTCTTAGTCAAGACATTCAGACCTATTATATTGTACAGGAGCCTAAATTTTGTATTAATTATCAAGAGCCAACTGAGTGTTTCAGAAAGCAGCAATCCTTTAACCACTGGCCTTTTCTCTTTTCTGTATTTGAGTTTTACCTTTAACAATTATATCTATTTACATTTTCCATCCCTAGCCTTTCTATGCTTAAGGGTTATTTTTAACTTGACTTTTTCAGTCTTGTGATTTAAAATAGCTCTTGATCTTTAGCAACATAAAAACAAAAATGTCTGGAAAGAAATTCAATTCAGTACCACGCTCTTATCTATACAGCTTTTTTTATTAGAATTTTCTTTTTTAAAGTTTTAAAGGCAGGAGTTTTAAATGCAGGCATAATTGCAGGAAACATTAATCTATTAGGAAGAGGTCAACTTAATTAAATAATGCAGTAATAAAATACCTACCTAACATTATCCATCAGTGTCCAAGTGTAGAAAATTTAATAATATACAGAAAAGACTCGGCCTTCAGATATTCCCCCCAGATCCTACCATGTCAGGGAGAAACTGTGAAACACAGAAGGCCCAGAAGGGTGCAAACAGAGATGGGGAAGGGAGAAAAAAAGAAAAAAAAAAAAAAAGAAAAAAAAAGGTGACAAC
>JANZLQ010000040.1:21117935-21134411 GCA_026212715.1 Elanus axillaris
GAGTCATCTGGCAGTAGCTTTTATCTTTTCTCTGTCTTTTTTACCCAAAAACTGCTAAAATACTCTTTTTTTTTAGGCTTAATCCATGATCATTAAGCATCTAACGTTGGGAACACAAGGTAGCTTATGACTTGAAAATTCATCTGTGAAACAAATTTCTTCCCTTCATACAAGACTTTTTAATAAAAACAATGGGCTAAATATGTAACTCTCTAATTAATTTTTTAATGGTTTGTCTAATGGTGAGGGAAGTCTCAATAAACCTCCATTCCACATTTATTTTGATCAGTCACAGTTTCATACTACTCTGCTGTTTGTAGATCGTAGAGTCTCTCGAACAAGCTTCCCTGTCAGTCACTTGGTATTGATCTCCTGGACGGCCAACACCCACGACAGTGGCATCAGGTAAGAGCAACCACACAATCTAATGCCCCTCCTTTGGCTGTTCTTTTTTCCTAGAAATGTAGCGTTTGGATTTTTTTTTGTTTGTTTGAATTAACACACTGACTAGTAACATACCATGGGACAAAACTGCCAGGAGCAGGCAGCTTTTTGTAAGGTCTTCACGCAGCTCTGGCAACCAAGCACTGACCGGCAACACATCTGCTAGCCCAGTCCGAGACCTTTTAGAGCCAACTCTTATGAGTACACCGAGTAAAATGCACGAAACCACTCAACTTCATTAACTGCAACCTCAACCGGGTCTTAAATTCAAATCTCAACAGGTGAAAGGCTAATGCAATAACCACTTGTTATCCTGTCTTGTTACCAAGACAATGCTCACACCTTGGGCACTGAGTTTTTGCTCCATTTATTGTATTCTTATTGTGTTATTAAAACTAGTCTACTATTTATATTCTTCCACCAAATGCTTATAAAACTGCTTTAAACAGTTTGTTTCCATCTAGCTATTAGCTGCTATTAAAGCAACTGCAGAAAATATAGGTGCATAACAGTAATTTGTTGCCATCTGATAACTTTTTTCATAATTTGCATAAAATGAGTTAATGGAACAAAGGATAAATACCACAGTTGATGTTAGCACCAACTTCTCAATGATTATTTGTGACCGATGAGAAGTGACCTAGTTGTACCCCACCTCTGAAAGCCCTCTGCTGAAGAGCTAAGATACCAAGGCAAACATGGAGCTCGATGCTGTCCATTTCTCAGCTTTCCTCTAACAACAGAAGACTTCAGCATGCTTCCAGCATTCTTCACTAAATTCACCTCTACAATGCAAAGATATCCCTCTTCAAAATCTCATACGCCCGACATACTGAGCTATTTATTTATCTGTTTCAAAGGAGACCCGGAAAAGAAAAAGAAAAGGTAGTTATGTCCTTTTTCATAGATTCAGATGCTTACATTCTATTAATTTGGTGGGTTTAATGTGCTTGGTTTTCATACGAGAAGCCCATTCCTGCCTGTCCGGGAAATCTTTTGACAAATGAATAATCGATGGGATTGTTAAAATCACAAGAAAGCAACCCTGACACAACTGACTGGGAAAGAGATTTTCAAGTTCACACTTTTCAACAGCCTTGATTTAACTTTCTATCTTTTATTAAGTCTCTTCTGACTTGAGTTTTAGAGAAACTGTTGGGTGGGAAGGGAAGGAAAAATAATTATTTCAACATCAGTCATCACTTCAAGATTATAAAGATTTCACCTCAGGAAAAAAAAAAATCTACACATTTCTATAGTACAGTTGTCTAGGAAAAAAAGCCTGTATGAGTTGCTATACCCAGTACAACAAATCGTTTTAAAGAAACAAGTTTAAATAAGCACAAACCCATGAAATATCCAACGTGTGACACACTGGGAGGTTTGGCGTCCGTTCACCACGCGACTGCCTCCCATCGCCTTCGCGGATGCCTTCAGCACCCCACACTGTGCATCGCCACCAACCCATTCATTTCAGTAAGTTATGTCACTCCTCTTTTGATTGACTGACACTTTTTCTTTAACGGTGTTTTATAAACAGAATATATAATAATGGTGTTTCGCTCTGGGCGGGGCATTTATCTGTGCTTGTTATGTGATGACTTGTCACAACACGGGAGCGGCACAGTCACTCGCACCGTGTGCAATGACATCCTCCCCTACCCCTCCGGAAAGCTTCCTCTCACACGTGATGTTCATATACAGCTCTGCGGCTTACAGAACATCTGCACTTGCCAGAAAAACGAAAGAATTGAGCATGGAAAAGTATTTTTCTAACAAATTGGCATTCTTCATTCCTACAACTGTTAAAATGTAATTATATATACTACATGTAAGAAGACAAAACATATTCTAAAATGAACCTCTAAGATAATCAATATATGGAGGCTACAAATACACAGGAGGAAAGAGCAGCATTAAAAGCTACATGACTTTATGCATTAATTGAATTAATAACACTGAGAGTCCTGAAAGTCTCCCTATCTTGCTCTTGTACAGTTCATTGCAAAAACTCTCAAGAACATCTGTCCCACAGTAGCGACTAAATAATTAGTTTATTTTACTTGAAGTTTGACATAGTTTATAAAGCTGGCATCCGCTGACTTCTGTGCGTGTGCATGCACGGGAAGTTGGCAGACAGCTCCATCCATCTTGCACAAAGTAACAGAACTCTGTGAATCATAATACATATGTTTTAACAGGAAAGAATCTAAAAAACCGTGGGTCCCAAATGGTGTTAAAGATGAAAACCGGGGAGAAAGGTCACTGCCCAGCATCCCTCAGTTTGCCTCGGCAGGCAGCAGCCTTTGAAATCAACCCTGAGCTCAGGAAACACGCAGGGAGCTCCATCCTTCTCCCGCTGGACGTCTCCAGCTCCGACCCCCATCACTCCGGAGTGCCCCGTCCCACACGCCTTCGCCAGCAGCCCTGACTCTGTCTCTACTCAATAGATTCATCCTGGTTTTTCCATTTTTCCAAAACGTTCGCATCTTCCCTTTTGCCTAATCGAAAAATCCAGAAATAATGATTTATGGGAAACTCACTCTTTTTTCACTATCTCTGGGGCACGTAACACCCGTGCTCTGGGCTGCCCTATCTAGTCACTAAATAGCAGACGGTTCAAGCTGATGCTACGCCGAAAAAAACAGTATCACCCTATTAGCCTAATGATACCTGTTTGTCTTAAATTTTTGCGAGAAGCTGTATTACGAGCAAATGGCACTGACTTTCTCATTCATCAAATATGTCCACGTGTCGCGGGCCTCTGGGAATTGATTTTTCTTCACATGAAGTTATGCAGTGTTAAAAGAGGGGGGAGAAAGCCATTTAAGCACTCATTAGATTGGAAGGTGACACCTACAAACATCTGGCTTCAAAACAGAAAATGAAAAGTGTTCTAAATTAACAGCTTTCCACACGTTAATGCACCTTGGATTTTTACTATATAAACATTAAACTGAAGTTTTTAAAATTTAAATAATGTTAAAGCACATCTACAATTTCCTTCTGATAGTTCAGACAGACAGATGGTTCAAGCTATAACTTCAAATCAGAAGACGGCTCCTCTGGTTCCTGAAGTACATCATCCTGGAGCTTCTGTCATGAAAAGCTTTGCTGGTTTTCACCTTCAATATTTCACTCTCAGTAAAACACTATGCAACTAATGGTCAACCCCCATGGGCACCCTTCAAAGTAAGTCTCAAACTGAGATGTCCAAACTACTTGTCACTAAATTATGTATGCCTTTTACATCAACAATAATAATTTGTAGAAACGTGTCATTTTACCTGTATAATCGTGACAAGAAAGTACATTTGTAGGTATTTCAATTTTCTCTACATTCAAACAAATTACATTTTACATTTTAATTTTCATTTTTCAATTAAAGACTAAAGTCTAAGCCAGCTATAGATTTCCACTGAGATTTTGAACTGGCTGGCTGCCAGTTCAAGCCATCAGTATTCCTTTCTGCTGAGGAAAAACACTATACAGTCATTTCTAGAACAATTTCTACATTTTTAATGTTTAATGCACACAAAGGATGTAGCATAGAAAGTAAGGAGAAGACACAGTAGAACTACACATTGCTCTCTCACAATTATCCATTCATTTTACTTATTCCTTTAGCTGAGCAAAGTAAAGAAATTCATCTTTATTATCTTCAAAGATTACTATTTGCTCTATATAATTAACACAAACTAAGTGCAATAGGAAGCCACTGCTCAGGTGGGATTTTACAGATCAAATTCCCCTTTTCCCTTAAACAAAGGCTAAGCTTTCTGGATTGGACACACATCCACACTAAAGAAGAATTCCCACCGTTTATCTGCATTGGAAGTAGTAGACATCTATATGGTCAAACACCAAAAAATAATACTGCTTCAGCAGGATGTAGTATGCTTTCTCTTCTTCCCAAATTACTCAAGAAAGAATGAAATCCATGTACTACTCACTGGAAGCAAGTAGGGCAGCAAATGCTTATAAAAGTCCATGACTAAATAGGAATATGAATTTTTCAATGCACTGGAATACACGATGTCATACATTTGCGATAGCCCTTTACTCATCCCTAATTATTCAACTGGCTGACCTATGTTAGTCTGACACACACTGTGATTGTGTGCTGCAGTAAAAATATCAGAGCTTTCCTGGTAATGGCTATCATAATCAGGACTGAATAATAAGCCTACTTTTGACTGCAGGCTTTAACAGAAAAATGAAAAAGCTTGAGGCACTTACTATTACCATGTGCATGTGTACATATCTGTATACAAAACCAGGCAGCAGAATCTTCCTTAAAACTCTAAACCAATACTTTAAAGTACAAGGAGCCACGGAAGAGAGCAGAACTATCCATATACTAAAGACATTTGAAAACAGAACATGCTTTTGATTTTCTCTTTCTGCTTCCATCATTTCCTCTTCTGCGGACTACCAAAGCTCCTGGTATTGGAACAGATGCAGGGGTTAGTTTGTTGGAGTTTTTTAATTTGAATTCATGTCAACAGTGGATTTCTAAGAGAGATTCTTGGAGTTTCAGAGCAAAACATTATGAGCACATGCAACACTCATACTCCAGAAATGTAGTACCAAGGAATGAATGGGGAGAAAAAGAAAAAATAAAAAGGTATGATTTTATATTGGTTGCCTGCAGGCCTCAGTTTCTTTGCTTTTCTATTAACTCCTCAGAATTCTCTGTGCTGAAACTGCACAGAAAACTGTAACTGCCAATTAATTTAATGATATTTGCATATTCATTACCATGGTTATAAGAAATAACCATACTCTCATTGTGCAAGTGAGATGCAAGGATCCAACTGACACACAGAGAGGCGTTCATCTGGCAGCCTGGGATTGGGAGCAAAGGCAGAAAAGTGAGGGAAGCCGAATAATTATAACCAACTGTGCAACACCAAGGCTCCTTTGATTGCCTGTTCAAGCTTCCTAAAAAATATGCAATTTATATTCACCTATATATTGTTTGTTATATAAGCCTTTCTGGTTTGATTGTTGCCTTATGCCTTTATTGCCAGTGACCAGTTAATAATACTTGCAAGAACTCTCAAACTCTCCACTTCAACTTCCAGCTACTTACTGTATTTTTTATGATAACCATATGCTAGATTATCATTTCATTATGATTAAAAATAAATTAACTCACAAATGTAGGTTAGTTTGAACTGAAGACAGTTCACAAATAACTAAGATAGCCTACTTTTCTTACAGTTCACTAACAATTTATCTGTCACAAACATGCTCACTTCAACTTCAGCAATCTTCCATTTAAATTAAAGTTTACGCAGACACATGCACACACCTTCACACAGAACTAAATTGTGGTCCAGAACTTGTCAATGCTTCTTCCAAAAACACTCAAGTATCTTTTGAAATAATTGAAGTGCATCTGAAGCAATACTTTTCAAAACAGGGCTCTGTGGTTATCAGAGATATCTGTACAACCCGAGTGCTTCCGGTTACCCGAATAATGCTACTTGACACTTGAGCTTCTGATGTTAGCGTTATTTTTCATAACGGCATATAATCTCATTATTACCACAGAAATGCAAAAGATTCTCCATTTACTATACAATAGTACTGTTGCAGTACACAGTAGCTAATACTGTATCTCCGTTATATTCAATTTTGAATACATACATCACAATGTTATATATGTATCTACGTATTTGCCCTGAGAACATAAAATGTCTCAGAAGGAATTAAAAAAAAGAAAAAGAAAAGGCCAAGAATGGCTGAATCAGTTCACTGGGAATACTGGCTAATTTGACTACAGCTTCTGTGCTATGCTTAGTTCATCCTGTAGCATCTGAAGATGCATTACCATACAGTATTTGATTTTTGTTCTCTCCTTCAGTTTCATTTGGTGTCTCCCAATTTAGGTATTAAATTTTTCAATTATCTTCCACTGATGTCATCTTAGTTTAATTTAAAAGCAATACAAACCTGTCTGATTTACAAGATTTTTATCACCATACTATCTTATCACCTCATTATAGTAATTTGCAAAGGCTTTTGTCCAAGTGGATAGATACCAGAATGGATTTTGTTTTCACCTTCAGGTTCTTTTTCCTTTAACAATGTTTGTGAACTGTTGTACCTTGTCTTTAGTTACTGTGGGAAGGTCTTGGCACACAGGCAACTTTTGCAATACTACAAAAACCATCGGGCTTGGGCTCAGACTCTCTTTGGCTGTCGACCAAAAATGTTTTTATCTCCAGCTCTCATGAACTTCCTGTGGAGCACGTTGGGCAGTGGCTGCTCATGAGGATTACAGCTGGTTTGGTTGGTTATGAATGAAGAGGAGACCCTCTCTGGGTCCTTAGATCTTAGGTGGTTGCACTAAACGGGGCAGGGGGGAAGCAAACTGGGAACTACATATACGGGTACACACACACATGCTTATAAATTAATTGGTGATACACATTTATTCTTCCCTTGAAATTCTGCTGGCTCATCACACCTGCCACAAAGAACGTACAGGAGTGGCCATGTGCTGCAAGTCTGATGGCGGAGCTCCGAGTCTGCTCCGCAGACAACGAGGAGAAGAGCGCAGAGTGCTCCCGGAGGAGCTCAGCACACACAGTTTCGGGGTACGACCCAGTGTCCCGCGGTGCACTGCTCATGCTGTGCAGCCCCAGGGCACCGGAGCGCGGCTGCGGGTATGCCACTGCCTCCACCAAGGACCTGTGAACGGCCCAGCGGCACCTCGGCACCTGCTACGCCGAAAGAGGTAAAACAGTTTGAGAAGCAAAGCTCACCGGCTCACGCAGAAATGGATACCCCTGATCAAAAGACATTCTGCAACACTTCTCCCTATTTCTTCTCTGGGGCGAAATAATAAGCAATAAATTTCTTGTTGCACACATCCTACGGACCCAGAACACTATCTGTGTCTAAATACCCACCAAAACCACAAAGAACTATAAATTGCAGGGCATATTGCTGTATGTTGTAATTTTGTGCAGGATGAAAGACGAGCCATTAGAGGCTGTTGAGCCCCACGAGCTACCACACAAAGCCCCAGGGAGTTCAAATGGCTCTAAGGAGCCCCAAAAGTCGCCGGTTTCCTTAATCCCCTGGATCCTGGCAAAAGATAAATCAGAAATGACGGAGATAAAAAAGGTGACCGCAAAGATTAGTTTCTCCGAAGGTTTCCAGTACAAAATTTCTGTATTTTTTTAAATTAACTGCACAAAAATCAGGAGCATGGCATTGATGTAGTTAACAGGTTAACCTCTTAAAGACACTTCTGGTGACAATGCACATGTTCCATTAGATTTGTTTTCATATGATTAGCAATCTTCAGAGAAGTAGTAGGCTGAGGGAACCTTAAGTTGTTTCCAGCTCTTCTGATAACAGCAGCTGCTTGAGTAAAGCTAGCTTATTCAAGTTCTGGTCAATTTTCTATTACTTTTTTAACCAAATTAATATTATTCTTCCAAGAAGTGAAATTGGTATCTGTTTTTTAATAGGTGAGAAACTATTATCCACTGTAAAAGAAGGGAATAGTAAAAGCACAGTATATGTCAAGACGAATTTTGATTCTCCTACCCGCTTCATGGCACGATGTCCAAGAAAAATCATATAACACTACTTCTATGAATTTGTAATTTCATCCCAGAAAGTAAAGAATAAGATAAACATTTTCTGTTTGTTTTTCACTTTCACAGCAACACCATCCTTACTTGCTTCTAGATGGTCACATTTTGCTGACATTTACAAACATTTCATGTTGATCTTACATGGGTCACATCAATCATCTATACAGTTTCAATGACACTTTGTTAAATAAACTGTCATGAAAGATTTATAGAGAATTTGATAAAAGTAAAGAAGATGTAGTTTAGCTTTTAAAGATGCATTACCCCTTTTCTGAGGTGTAATATCAGCTCTAAAATACCATTAAGCTTTTCTGGCAGGAGATGAAGTGAGAAAATAAAATGTACTCTTTCATCAGCACTCACTTATTTGCATCTCTTGGGCTTCTACAAAACGCTGTGAGAACAGATCACCTGCAGCACTCCTGGAAGAAAAGGGAACCTCACTCCCATTTTGTGTGTTCTGTTTCTCTCTGCTGATGTTTGGCAGAAGCCATTAACGTTCTTAACACATTATTTGAGAAAAAATGACCTCTACTAAAAAAAAACCAAAAAACCCCCAAACAAAACTCTATTTCAGATTAACATCTTTTTGAAGGTAACCTGATATTCCCAAATTCCCTATCTCAAAATAGGGAATGCAAACAAGTAACACACCTTCATTAAAAGCCACTCTTTATAGATAAATGTGGCCTACAGCATGCTTATTAAGATGTATTATAAATTTTCAGACTTTACTCTCTGATATCAATTTAATGTTTGAGAGCAGCTAACAATGGTCTCACTGTTGAGAAGGGCCCAATCACACTTAGTTTACCAAGAAGAATCAAAGTTTGAAAAAACTCTTTTCATCTGTTTTCCACCACTGACTGATCTAGTTACAAAAGCAATTATTTGTTACATCTTTCAGTTATCTGCAAAATCGGCTACACCTGCTACTCTGCAGCAGTTCTGCCTATTACAAAACACTAGCAAGGAAGCCAACATGGGAAGACATTCTCCATTTCACCATTTAGTCCTGAAAAATCAGAAGTGATGAATTAACACCTCCGGAAAAAAATAGCAAGACAAGGCATCTTTCACCTCTAAAAGACCATAAATTTTTGCACCCAAGAGGACAGCATGCTATATTCCTAAAAAACCTGCTGTACTCGCAGAGGCTGATGCTTAATAACCAAACCAGTCCCAACTATGTGTCAGGTTTTGCATCTTGCCTCTACGAGAGCTCCTGTTACCTTCATGTAGCTACCCCATCCCCAAAGTCTCACACAGAAGGTCAACAAACAGTAGATAAATCCACTGTTTAGGCAAATAATTCAAGAAAACCAAGTATTATTTCAGCAGTGAAAGTTTCTTCACAAGAAACACAAATATAAAATTATACTGCATTTCCTACAGAGTATCTACGATCAACAGAAAGCAGATGTAGGAGCAGTGGTATAAGGCACTCAAAAAGCCCTGGCAAATCAATCTCCCACTAGTCTGTGAGAATAATCTCCATAAATATAATCCGTTACTTTGAGGATTTTCTTCTACACTATCTTCCTCCACCTTACAATTTCTGTATCAGTAACATAAATACAAAAATACATAGCATAATTTTACACCTAGCTGGACACTGAAGAGTGCATTTAATTTCTGTTATGATTATAATCTTACTATCTGTGGTCCTGAGACCTTTTATGCAAGTATCTTTAACATCTGTCTCACAATAAAAAGATAAAACTGCATTCTTCAACTAGCATCACATGGCTGACCTCATCCAAACCAACATCCTCCGATACTCTATTTCTTCATTCCATGAACCACACTGCATCACCCCTTGACGCTGGGCGAGCGACTGGATTCGCAGGCTGCACGGAACCTTCTGTCGTCTCATACGAAGACCCCGAGTTCATCTCTGCAGTCTTCACGGGGAAGAGCACCTTGATGTTTAGGCTGTGTGAATTATGTTTTTTAAAAGAAACAAGAAAGAGATGCACCGTATCTGTTGGAAGTGTTATACAGAGAACTAGCTGTGAGATTCCTACTTGCATCAATCATCGCTAAAGCCTCTGGTGGGTTCAAAACACCCCAAACTACTGTTCTTTGTAAAGAGAACATTATGGATCTGACTTCTACATCATTTGCTGAAGTGACTTTACCCACAGTAATAGATTATTCAGGATGAATTCGAATCAGTGATTTAAAAAAAAAAAAAAAAGCCTTATCTGCAGCTATAATCGCAAAAGTAAGTGGCATCTCAACAATATTAATTCATAGATATGGTAACTTCTGTATTATCAACAGTGTTCCTAGATACTCTGAGTTAAAAAAAAAAGGCTAGGAGTTTTAAGGCAGCAATTGACTCAGTTATTCAACACATCTGTCAAATATATTACTGAGTGGTAAATGAATAAATATTGGATTTCAATTGCTATGACTAGAAATAAATGGCTAGCCATTCTCCAAGCAGCAGCACCGTGAGCTACAGGCTTTCTGTGTAAGCTTATTTAAAGAAAAATCAGTAATTAAAGTAATTCCTACATTCTGAAAAAATTAAGTTTGTGATTTGATAGATTAGGTAACTAAAACATAGTTGCCTCTCCTTTACCATACATCATGTAGTCTTTAGAAAAAAGCCCAGGCTAACGTAGAGACACCATTCGTACTGGATATCCCAAAGAGATCCCAACTGTCAAACACTTCAGGTCCAAAGGCAGACTCTATTTTGAAATGACTATTCCAAATATTTTCAAATATCCTGAAAGTAACTTACATGCATCCAAAACTGCCAGAACTAAATGCATTTTAAATGTTTAGAGCATATACTAAGGATTGCTTACTGTGTTAGATATTAAATTATATGCTGCATAAGAACTTCATTATTGTTCTGTGAAAATTAGTTGACCCAAACTTGTGACTATGGAAAATCAGTTAGAAAAATACTAGCTATCAAATAAGAACTGATGGATATGGATATGCATAAGAAAAGATGACATGAGCGCCAAACATTTTTAGTTGTCCTGCAACCTTCCCATTGTGTTTTCTTATTGAAAAGCACTGAAATACCTAGACAGATAAAGAGAAGTTTGTCGCTCTTGCTGTAACAATATACTTATAAGCTGTTCTGCTGAAGTTTCACTCAGTTGTGCAACAACTTTAAAAATTGTCAGATGTTCTGCAACAGGGAAAGCATACAAATTACTCAAATTGTAATGAAGTTCAAAGTCGCAATGGAAGCGGAGGCGCATGCTCAACCTCACAGGATGGAAATAAGATGTTTATCTCCACGTAACAGACACAGTAAATATGCTTTAAACCATCCTCATGTGAAGTGACTTTAATTACAAAATATTGTTGTAGAGCAGCAAACAGTATTAGATCAAAAAAGCTACTGCCTCTTTTTCATTACGGTACTGAAGACCATTAATAGTAATTGACTCATTTGACTCCAAAGTCTTAGCTGCTAACTGAAGGCAGCAGTGAAAGACAAAGCTCTACTTCCCGAAACAGACTTTCTACCCTAATGCACAAGAAATCTCCTTTTATAATTTTAAATTAACTGAAGATTCATTAACTATTTTACTGCTAGCCCCAACTGTCCATGAACACCTCCCCCCCACCTTTTCTTCTTCCCTTTTGTTTTTTTTTTTAATCACCTCACCCATGACTTAGACATAACTTGAGCGTTACTGGGAGGACTTAATAAAAACTTAAGACATCCATAGTCTTCAGGACTATTTTGTAACACCAACAGTTTAGCTAAAATTTCTGCGCATTGCAGACTTCACTTTATGTGCTCTGGCAGGGCTTAGCACACGAAAAATTATCTAAACAGGTTTACTCCTGCATGTTGTTACCGACTTAGGTTCAAGTTGATACTCAGTGCATGCATAGCAAGTGATTGAAATCATCCCTTCGTTGGGCAAACAGCAGCCAACAGGGAATGCTAATGACAATGTGCTTCTTTCAGCCCAAATGCATCATTTCAGCTTAGATCTGGAAGTTAAATACTCTGCTGATGCAGATATCAAGCTTTGGGTTGCTTCGACTATGGCCTTCTGGTCAAGATGATCAGTGGCCTCTTAGTTTGACATTTTAGATTTTCCCAGTCTTTATCAACGTGTGTTACAGGCTGTTGAGGGAACTACATAACAGGATTAACTAATGGCAATAACCCTCTTTTGTCAGAGAGGATTACTGTCATTCAGCACTAGGGGAAACTGAAAACCAGGAGTTCCTTTTGTGGTATTTATTTAATATTCTACTCTGTAATCTGTTTGCAACAGTATTAGTGCAAAATGTCATGGGAAGATGTAAACACTCACCAGATTCCTTTTTGTACCTACAAACAAACCAAATGAAAAACAAAAAACAGTTTGTTTCCTGTCGCTCAAACCGTTCCAAGATCCTGATGCTCTATGTTATTTAACGTTTTCAGCTGACTTTGGGGACATTGTAGACTGCTCTGATGAGGCATGTTCTAGTGTCAGCCAACAGTTTATCCCTGGCACGCTTGTCAATCAAAATAAAACTAACAGACAGCTTTCTTTGTTTCAAATGAGCTTTCCCTGGTCATTAAAATTCACTTTTTATTACAAAAACTACCATTTGGAAAGAGCAAATTGAAACGTTCGTGGTTTCTACTGAATCAACTTCTACTGAAGTTGACTGTTGCAGAAGAATTTTGAAAATATAAGAAATGCATTATTTCACTGCCTGTGTGCTACCTATTATTGGTCTCACTAAAGCATGTTTGACTACAGAACGGTCATTCCCTATTAAAGTCTGTAACCAACATTTTGGCAACGGGATAGCATGATTTCCTTTCCTGTTTTCAACAGCAATATATAAAAGCCTAGAAAATAAAAACTGTCCTTGGACTGAGCAGCAGGAGTCAAGGTATATCTCTTTAGACAGCATAAAAACATAGTAGTTATCAAGAATCTACTTTTTAGAAAACATTCGGTTTCCTATTCTAAATATTGAGGAAATCATGCTCTCTTAGATTAGATGCGCAATCTTATGGCAAAAGCACGTAAGTCAATACAAAATTACATCTAAAATACGTATTCCTGGCAAAATAACAAAGTGCTTCCAGCAACACCAACTTAATTTTGGAGAGATAAATCGAGAAGCTATCCAAATATACCCTGACAAGAAGTCATGATTTCCAACCAGCCTTTGTGAAACAGAATGCAGCATGATGATTTGTAATGATGTACAAATCACGTAAAGGAAGCCACTATTTTATCTGAAGCTCCCACATGAGTAAGAGTATAGACCGCTGCAAATACCAGATTTCCTTTTCCTTTTTAATAAAAGTATATTAAAAAGCCCTAACAAACAAGGTTTCAAAATCATTATCTTTCTTCTCTACAGGGAAATTGTGCATATAGCCTCTAATTATGTCAATTATGAACACGTGGGATTTTGGTTATTATAAACACACTTTCCTTCCACTGACAGTGATTCAAATCCCATCCTACGGATTGATTTGCAGCCCTTAAAATCAGACTCTTTCTTTCTTAACAAGCACAATCCTCTGCAATTGCCCCTGGAATAAGATGGCAAAATGAGAACGAGAATCTCCTTTTCTTACATCTTCTAGAGACTATACTTTAAACACAGAATGTAATTAGTGTAAAACAAAACAAAAAAAAACCCACAAACAAAAAACCACCAAACCTGGAGTGGTTTAAGATACTGACCCGGGCAATACACACACTAAGCTAAAATTATTGGCTGTAATTTGGATGAATAGAAGACAGGAAATAAATGTCCAAAACTTAGCCCAGATCCTGAACGTGAACTCTAATCCTCAGGTCTCAATTTAATCTTATGTTAACTGATATAGCATTTGCACGTGAGAAACCAAACGCCCAGATAAATCACCCAGTAATTGTAATTCAAGTATCCTGCCTTTCTCAAAACAAGTTCAGTAAGAACTCATTTTTATCCTATCAATGCAAACAGTAACATTTGGGTACAAGCCCGTCGTGCTACCCTGTCTAAATCACTGTTGCTACTACTCTCTCCTTTGTACTGCAACCCAGATTCATACTCGTTTTGGTCCCAATAGCAGTATTTACAAAATGTAGCATCTGGCACAAAAAGAATAATGCAGTTTGACTGCTAGGATTCATAATTTTGGAATGGAACTGATTAGAATTAATTACAGCTTCAATTAGACAGATACACACGACATTCTTGTCACGCAAGTGGGAGAGCACACCTGATGGACTCGCCAAGCTCTACGACTGATAAGACATCTATACCGAACACATGAGAATAAGTTCTTCCTCATTCTAGATCCTTTGATGAAGAGTGACCTCACAAAGAATCCAGCCCTTAAACTCTCATCTATGCCCAGTCAACCCCTCGGGATAAAAACCTGTCCTATTAAGGGAGAAAAAAATTGTATTTTAATGCTATTAAAAATCTTTACGAAGTGGAATGACTCTTCTCCGGTGTTTAGCAACACAGTTAGTCAAGAGGAATAACAGAAGTTGTGTATTCTTAAAAAGATATATTGTTGTAGCACTTGGACTGAGCTGCAATTTCTGAATAAAACTCCCAGAAATAACAAATACACCAGTTCTTCCAGAGATGCTATTCAACACAGTAAGCGTTAATATGCCCTGTACTGCACAGTGAAGCCTGAAACCTGTCAGGAAGAGGGGGTTCTCTCTTCTTGAGATCATGAACCCCACATCCTTAGGGCTACAGAAATAAATGGCAGTCCTTACAACCAGAGCTACAATGGGCATAAGGAGATAGACCGCGATGACAGAATATAATATCCTCATTGTTACAAAGAGTGAAGCATCAGAAGAGAAGGAAATAACAATACTTGAATTTCAACTTATTTCCAAATATCCAAGTATTAGGGAGGCCGAATTCCATACTAGTTTACTAGTAGAGGTAAAGTGAGTTTTGAGAAAATATCCAAAATTAGTGTTTTACTACTGGCTTATTTCTACATAAGCTGTTCTACAGTTCTGACACTTGTTGTACAGGATGCCCTTGATTTTTGAAACTAAAATTTAAGAAAAATCTGGACCATATCAGACACAAAATTTCAGCTTACCCCACCTTGCCCTGCAATTGCAGTATTTATTTTTCTACCATCCAGCACAGTTCTTCCACGTTCACGCCACCACAGCACTGCTGACTCGTATTCGGCGTACGGTACACAGATCATCCACGTGACTGCTGTGCTCCCAATCTTCACCCTCTTTTTCATTTTGACAGAGTACTGATAAATACTCTCCCAAGTACAATTTGCAAACTTGCTTTGCATCTATCCTTATTTCTTTCACCCAGACTGCATTTTCCACACTATGCGAGAAACCTCCCTAAAGTGAAGGCACATGGCCTCTACTGCTTCACCTTTGTCCTCTGTGGACTGTCATTCTTTTACAAAAGGAAATTGGATTAGTTTGACATAACTTGCTCTTGACAAGTCCATGTAGCCTGTTACCTCCTGGGCACTCACAAACGGTTTGTTTATTAGTTGCGGTCTTTTTTATAGTTGATCTGACGTTGAGTGGTCTGTAATTTCCAAGCATTTCCTGCTCTTTCCTTCCCTCCGCTCTCCAAATACCTCACTCATCCCTCCATGCCTTTTCAAAGTTAACCACTAATCACACCATTATATCATCCACCAGTCCTCAACTACATTATATCCGACCCAACTCATTTGAACACATCTAACCTAAATCAGCTTTCTGTCACACTTCTTATCTGACTCAAGTTTATATCCTGCACTTTTGTCACTGCTATTGTGTCAGACATCTAATTGCAGGTGACCTGACGCCATGAAAGTCTTCCGTCTTCCCAGCACCATCTGTTGCTACCTTTCCCTTTGCATGGCAGCACATCAACCCTCACTTTCCTCTTCCCAAGATGGACATGTAGAGTTATTTACTCTTAGTCTGGAAGGCATCTGCTGATTGCATCGCACTTTGTTCTTTGGCCTTTCTGATACGGTCCCCACATGCTCACGCTA
Organism: Elanus axillaris; assembly: GCA_026212715.1. Taxonomy (NCBI): domain Eukaryota; kingdom Metazoa; phylum Chordata; class Aves; order Accipitriformes; family Accipitridae; genus Elanus; species Elanus axillaris. The sequence continues at coordinate 21,133,989 of JANZLQ010000040.1, forward strand.
TTCTGCTCTAATCCAACTGCCTTCACTGATCTCCCTCTTTGGCACACTGCTTCTGAGACTGTCATAGAAAGATTCTTAACGTAGCAAATCTGACCTCTTTCTATAGTTGCTATTTTTCCTCTGTGATGGAATTACTTGTATTTGTGCCCTTATTAGTTTATTTTTAAAGGGACTGCAAGGTTTCTTGAAAATTTTACCCTTCTATTTCCATGAAGTTCTTAACTCCCAATTCAAATACATCAGCCTGCACTATTTTAAAGCACTGCTTTAATTACGTATTATTTCTTCTACTTGTCATATAGCTCAGAAACCCTGTCATTTGATAGCCACTCTCACCCAATTTCCATTACATTTTGACATTCTCGACTAATTCCTCATTCTTGGTTACAACCCAGTTGAAAAAAAACCAAAAAACAGCCCCCC
>JANZLQ010000040.1:21141419-21167667 GCA_026212715.1 Elanus axillaris
CCCCCCCCCCCCCAGCTCTGCCCCCGGACCCCACGCCACCCTCCGAGCACCGCAGGTGATCCACACGTCACGTGGCGGCATCCCCCTTCCTTCAAAAATACTGCTTTTTAAGCCGCTGGCCGGGTTTTTGAGTGGACTGGAAAAGAAACGATGGGGAAAACTGGTTTAGTTGTACAGTGGAGAGATTCAGACCGTACTGAGCCGTGCTTGCGACACAGATGCTGCCCATTTCCCCTGCAAAACGGACCCAAGTGATGACGCTGCGGTGGCCACCAACGCGGCCCGCCAGTCCAGCTTCTGCTGCTTCCTGTAAGGGGCACGACCAGATTTTCTCCAAACTGAACTGGACGCGTGTGTGTTTGACCGCAGTCTTTGTCACGTCCCAAGCAGCCGCCGCTCCGACCGTTCCTCCAGATCTTCGCGACCAGCACTTGTGGATGTCTTGGAAGAGCCTCTCCCACCCTCTGCGTTCCGGAACAAGACCGGAGAGAGCGTGAAACCTCCAAGAGGAAAACCAAACCACGCTGGACCCACAATGCTCTCGGCCACGACAGCAGTCACTACGCAGACACGCAGGAAAACAAACCCGCTTAAGGCAGTCAGCAAGGGCGAAAGCCCAGATCCGGCATCCTGCTCTCTGGAACAGTCTCCGACCTTTCTGCTCCAAAGAACGATACTGTAAAGCCTGCATATTCCAAAACACTCTCTAATTTGGAGTGGCCAAAAAAGGCAGAACCTGTATGATTTGCCTCTGGCGATATGAAGTTTCATGTTCGAGCACCGCTGGCCCCAGGGGAACCCATGGAGCGGGAAGGGATTTTTGGTTCCTTGGTAATATTTGCACTATCTCAGTCACAAAGGAGATCATTTGACAGCCTCTGCCCCAGGCAGCTCCTCCCTGTCATCAGTTTTACAAAAGGGCTGCTTCCCAGAACTCCTGTTAATCAACAGAAATTATACATCCAAAGAAAGTTAAAACCCTTTAGTGGGTCTCGGGGGGCTGGACGAGAGGGAGCGAGGAAGCGCTTCCAACTGCTGCTCAGCCCGGCAGCTGCAGCCCTGGCACTCCTGGGGCCTCGCTGCGGCCGACAGCCTGCGCTCGCAGGTGCTCCGCGCTCCCCACCACCAGCTCGCTGGCTGCGCGGCCGGGTTTCTGCATTACCACCCTGGCAAGGTTAAAGCTCCAATGCCCTGATTTCCAAGGGAAACAGGGTCAGCTTGAAGCGATGGAAACTAATCTGTGCGCAAGCAGCCGTCGAGCAGGAGCGCGCACCGTCCGCCGTCCGCCCCCCCAAACAACGCATGGGCTGCAGAAGGAGTTTACGCGAAGGTGGGTTTTAATGTTAAGGTTTCTGCCTTCCACAGCTTTTTAGTCCCGTTTCAGATATACAAGTGGCAGCCCTAAATCATCCTCTTCTACCAACTGAGAGTGTGCATGGATGCATAAATGAGGAAATAGCACAGCCAACGCAACTGCTGCTAACAGCGGAAGCTTGTTGTAAAAAAAAAAAAACAACAAAAAACAACCAAAACCCAAACCTAACCCCCCCCCCACGAAACGTAACAATGCAATTTTTCTATTGTATAACTACGATCTCTGTGATTTGCATTTGTTTTGTCTTCTGTAATTTAGCTCCTAATACCCTAAGTGGATACTACAGGACATGGAGAGACCTCCAGCAATCAGCAGCATTAAACACAGCCTAATTTTACAACAACAATCTGAGAAACAGCAAGTCTACATTATTTTCCCTGATCAGAGATGTAGCCCTTTATTTTAAATGCACAAAATGGTTGGAAGCTACAGAGAAAAAAAGGTATCTTAAAAATTACTATATATTAGCACACGTCCAACGTACCTGTATGACCACTAACACTCCAGTAAGCAGAGAACCGCTCTGCATCAGGACAACTGCTAACAGGTTTGTTTTGCTATACTCATTTTGTTATTCAATAATTTGATTTGTTTTTCCTGGAAGCATATAGAGGATCTGATGCTCAGTATTACTACAGAAATAGTGGGAGATTGAGCCTCCCCTTCGCACAGTGGTTTTTCATAGGACAGAGGCAATTAGGGGCACAAAACTAAAGGGGCAGCACACGTCAGCGTGGAAGAAGGACGGGCTCGGCTTCAGCGAGGAGGGAGCACGACGCGCTGCGCACCCAAGCGCAGCCTCCGCTCCTTTTGCCATGGCTGCTTCAGAAATAGGTGCCCTCCTGGACAGCTGCAGGAGACAACAGCAGGGTATCGTCTTGTCTTCCCCCCAGACTCAATTCCCAGGAAAGAGCACCACTTCTAAGGAACATCTTTCAAAGGCTGCTGTAATAAGAGCAAAACCTTAACACAGGCCGTGCAACGACAGTTTGCACCCTCCTTCCACACAGCATCCTTAATGCTAATATCCGTTTTTAAAAATCCTTACAAATACACAGAAAGCTTCCTTTCCCATCCCCTCTAGACCAATTCCATTAAAGGCAACTGCATCAAGGTAACACGCTGGTGTAAGTAAACTGAAAAGATTTTTTGTGCCAGCACAAACCAACACCACTATTGACTCACTACTCGAATGCTTCTGACTGCACACTAGTGTCATACAGTAGCAGGACATACATACTACTACCTTAATGTCCAGTTTTTTTACATTTTCTTGTAGAGTTGTATTGTTCTCCAGTCCTCAGAGAGCCAAACCTTGGGCATTAAACTCAAACTACATACCCACAGTTATTTTAAAAAGCAGTTCTTACCTAAAAGCACATAATCCCTCTGAAGATCAACCGCTGTATCTGCTACTCTGGGTGAGATTCAAATTCCAAAATTATATTTCAAACAACACTAAATTACACTGGGATATTCACCTGCGCTTTTAAATCCATCGAACACTGCTGCCCACTGACCACAGAAGCATCAAGCCCAGACGACAGGACGATAGACCAAGCAGCACCTGGACAACTCTGGGCTCTCAAATAACAAAAGGAAAACAGCTATTGACTGTACTACGGTTTTGTCTAAAGAGCATTCTTTCAGCTGCTAAACAGTCTGATCCTTAGGACAAATGTGTTTAAGGCACGCCGTAGGCTGCACACTGCTACTTAGTGTTACTAAAATAAAAACAACATATATGAAGGATAATCACTTTTTATAAAATTGTTACATACTGCTCAGAAGAGAACATGACAAATACTTCAGTTCATTGTGAAGCACAGTAATTGCTCATGATTTGTCTTTTACGATTATATACTCATTCAAGATCTCACTTCTTACTCCGGTTGAGTACGTAAGGCTGGCGCACTATCGGCAAAAAGGTATGATCGTTTCACTATTTAAGGAACGCGTTGTGCCGGTCTTGCAATATTTAACGCTCCTCTCCACTTAATGGTATGTTTGCCATGATAGTCTGTTTTTATTACTGTCTCATTCCTATCATTCCTGTTATTTAATGAACTTTGGCCTTTGTCACCTGCAGAAATCCTTCCCAGACTTCACCCATTAGATCAACAGAGATTCTGGTACCGTCGCTTCATTTTTGGTTTGCCTGTCAAACTCTAGATTTAAAGGAAGATGGTATATACTGTTAGCAATGTACCACACCAAGATCTACACTGACCAGAGAATTTCTCCTGACCTGCTCTAAATCTGTTTGCTTTCAGTTTAAGATAATGAAAAGATCCCTGAGAGTTAATACAGTACCTTCAGGTTATTAAATGTAACATGCAGAACATTACATTATTATGCTACACATGGCTAAGGAATTTTAGTATTCACAGGATTATGGTAATTAAGTCTTCCTTCACTTTGGGTGATGTGACACTTGCTTGACTATAATGTCACTCCACTTAAAGTCTGTGTAAACAACATTATCTTAGTCACTCTGCATTACATTTCCAACTGTGAGCAAAATTACAAGGTCAAAGTGGACAAGAATGTAGGTAATCCCAAGGAAACATCATGTAAATGACTAGCTCAAGGTTCAAGCTGGGTTTTCAAGGGTGGTAAAAGGCTTATGTACTACACCAATATTTTAGCATTGTTTTGTAGAAGGTTCACTAGCAAAATGCATTTCTATTTGTAGGGACATTTAGTTGGTCAGAACATTGAAAACTTTTTCTTTTTAAGTAAGGACTCGGCTGCCAAAAAGATGCAAGGAGTAAAAAAGAACTGATTTTGTACAAAAAGCAATATGAAACTAGCAGAATATTAATTAACTCTATAAGCGACAGATGCAAACAAAGAAATATATATTCCAATGACATCATTAACATAATGCAGTAAAAGCTCCATTAAACTGTCAGAGAGCTTGGAAAAAAATATTAACCCCGCTGTTAAGAACAATTTTTTGAATTCACTTTGTATGAATTTCCTTTACCTTTAAATATCAAAGAGGAAAGCATTTCGTCTTTTTTTTTGTGATTCCAATTGTTAAACAGACAAATACGTGACTGAATCTCTTCTCCCCTAACAATAATACGGTAAACTCCATGCAGACAGACACTTTTCAGCCTATATAAATTTCGAAAAGAATACTGCTAAGGGACAAAATGATACATCATGTGGCACTGCCAGCTGAGCTGCTCTTAGGGAAGTTACCAGCTACAATGGCAGAGTCCCTTTGATACTGACACTCGTCTAGTTCTCAGCTACCAAAGATTTAGCACACTTTTTGGTCTTAAACTGAACAAAATGATTGCATAGGTGAGCAAGTGGCAATCCTACAATTACACAATAGCTTACCAGTCCTTTAGTTCTGCAGGTTTGGCAAGTACCAAGTCAAGCCTCTTTCAGCAACATAAAACTGACCGAACAGAGAAAGTCTTGTTAGTAGTTAGAAATTTCCAAAGTTGTTCAAACACTGTAAATCCACAAGCATTCAAGCCTACCTACTTGGAGACGTAACAAGATCAGGTTGGGCTGGGATTTCGCTAGCCATATCAGTAATGGGGCTTTAATAATTCCTGGGAATTCCACCTGCAGAGAAGTGGTACCCAGGGAAATGTCACTGACATACCAGATCCTTGGAAATGTCATTTCAGTCATTTCTATCTTCAACAGTAGCTGTGGGAAATTTAATTAATGACAAAACTACACTGTTTCAAGTTCTCTCAGGTAGGAATTATGTTCAGAAGTTCCCTGCCAAAAAACTACAGGAGAAAAATCTGTCCACGCCAACTTTCAATTTGCTGCTGTTAAGGATGTGGGCTGTCAGCAAGAGCCACGAGCCTGCTCCCAGCTCACGCCTCATTTTGTGCTGCAGACTCACTAGTTTGGGTACGAAGACAAGACAGAGTTCATAATCTCATCAGTGGCCATCCAGGCTGCATTCTTCTTCCAAAACTTGAATTACAAACAACTTCATTTTTCAACAGCAAACCAAGGAAGAAAAACTTTGACACTCTTAGCTCTGTATATTTATACGGTATACATTTAAACAAAACCAAGTGTCAATAGCCATCAGTCCCTTAAACTTAAATTCTTCTTCACCGTAGCATTACCTCTCATATAACCAACCTTTAATCTACAGTGTATAATCAACAGATACAACATCAGACACCTGAATATTAAAAATTAAAGTTTAAAAAATACACAAAAAAAGATTTTTTTTTACTTCACTCCACTTTCTACTCTACAAATAAAACAGAGGAATTTGTCTCTTACTTTCTTCTTTGCTGATATTAATTAGGATGGCCCCACAGTCCAAGCCAGGTTTCCATTTCACTCTGAAAGCACCATGTTGCGTATTTACCTGGTCGCTCCTAGCATAAGTTACAATGAGCCACCAGTGACAAAACTCCCTTTGGTAAGTTTATCAGTATGAACGACTTCGAAGATAATATACAGAATGTTTCCTTAGCACACTTACATTAAAAGAGTGTAGCTCAACTACACCACTGGTTATGCATTATGATTTATTTGTAGCTTTTTAGAAGTTGCTTCCAGCCACAGTTAATAGGAAACACAGTGCACAAACTTATGATCCAGAACTACGCAGCCTGTGACTACGGCCAAAATCAGGGTACAATGCTCAGTGTGAAGGAAAAAAGGTGTTTCCCAGGAAGGACTGTTTGGAGATCTACAAAGAGAAAAGGACGTGCAAATACTGCAAGCAGCAGATCCACTTTTTCTGGGCATTACTGTGCATTTTCACAGTAATCTATTGCTATCCTTGAAAAAACACTGTAATGCAACTCTTGGATTCTTGTGAAATAAGAGACACCGGTATTTGATGAGAGTAACACTGTTTAAATTTCATCAAGTTCTGGTATAAGCAGAAGATCATTTAATATTTGAAATATTTCAGTATTCACCAGTCATAGTTGTCATTATTTATGTTGCACGTTAATGATACGTCGTGTACATTATAAAAACCATACTACAGGTTTTAATGATAAAAACTAAGTGCATATAATACTACTAATATCAGCAGGCAAAGTATCATCGAGATCAGTGACTTGGTGTCTATTTTGGCAGGAGCTGAATTTGGCCTAATGACTTATGGTTCTGATTTAGCAAGGGTTCCCCATCATGTACAACTTTGTAACTTCTTCAGTATGTTTTCTTTGAAAAGTAAAGGTTTTCTGTATGAGATTGGAATTTAATTGTTTCCTTTTTAGACAAATATGCTTTTGGATAGATGCTGATGGAAAGGGCAATCAGATGTCAAAAGGGCAGCAGTACAGTGAGATTATGTGCCGAGGTCTAGGGCAGGACAGGCAAACAAGGGGGGATCTCAGATCACTTGAGCAGATCCTTATAAATAAAATCTCAGATAACAGGCTTTGTTTATTCTGCAAAAATGCATATCGGCAGGTCAAATCAACTTTCTGTTTTGTTAACTACTTAAGTTACTTTCTTATTAACAAATATGCCTGACAGCATAACAGAACTCTCATCTGTGAGCATCTGGAATGCGAGGAAGAAAAAAAAAAAAGAGTTTAAGTAATTAGGAATGCAGTGTCCTACAACTGGAAGGAATGAACTATCCCCTTGCCATTGAGGGGGGGAGATAAACTACAGCAAGAGAGAGCTCACGTGGTAGCCAGTCAACGATGCTACTATCTGATGGCATAGAAACTGGAGAACAAACTCTCAGTGCTAAGGATGAGAAGAACGTCCTGCTTTGCAGAATAGTGCTGCACTGTTGATTAGACATCACACATTTCACTTAACAAAATGTTCAGCAGGCTATCCAAAATAAAAAATATTTGAAATCTCTCTTTAGAATCAAGAATAATCACTGTGACACTTTTTCCCATAGCCCTTAACAAAGGACTCCCAAATGGGATCATTATAATTATTACTAAAGCTGAAAAAGAAAAATACATGAAAACTTTTGATTCCTTCACCAAACCTCTCCTGAAAAATCAAATCCGTTGTCACTCCCCACTGCCCACCCAATACAAACACAAATACACGAAGGCGGAGCAGGAAAAGATTCCTTTGGAAAAAGCCAAAACAAAGCACTCATCCTGCACAGAGTAGATCCACACTGATGTATTTCAATGCCTTATCAAAACGATGAGTTTTGGAAAATTCGATAAACACCGCCGTGACAGATTGCCTTCCCTAACCAGGCAGCAGTCTTGGGGAAAAAAAACCCCACCATCAATACACATATATCCACCCACTGAAACCACAATGCTACCCAACAGAAGCTCCCTACACAGCTACCCCCTCCAGACATCACAAAGTGAAGACGGAGTTTCACATGGCAGCTGTTCGTCGCGCCGCTCCCCACGCTCCTCGGACGGGGCTAGACCCGGCGGGGAAGGCTGCACTGGCTGCGGTCCAGCGCCCTTGGAAGCCACCGGCTGTGGGCAGTCCCAGGCGGGCACCTGAGGTGCCCTCCAGCCTGCTCCACCACCCGCTTCAGCATCGGCGCAGAACCAGCCCCCGACACAGGAGCCACAGTACTCCCAACTAGGGCATAAGTAAAACAAGAAATCAACCAGGAAAATCCATATATTCTGTTTTCAGCACATCTCTTTATTACCTGCTACACAATTTCTATCTTGCATGTACTTTAAAAATATAAAGTAACATCCCTAAGTGTATAATAATTATTTTCTCAAAATATTTTCTTCTCATGTATTACTTCCTTTTGCAGCAGTAGCAAGCTGAAGGGGAGACTTTAATTTGCAATCGTGGTAGCATGCTGAACATTCTCCTTCCTCTGTGTTACCAGAAAAGTGTAACTAAGAGGTATTAAACTACTTCAAGGCGATTGATTCATGCAGCATTGATGAACTGACGTAAATTTGAAGCATCTGAAGAACAAGTGAGTCCTCCTAAGAAGACTATTCTCCTCTACACTGTCTACCCAAATACAAATCCACTCTTGTGGTATTTAATATCCGTATTTCCAATGGTTTAAGATATTTCAAGATTCATTCTTCGCAATGCTAAATCCCTAACAATGGGAACATTCTGTCATTACTAGAATTATTCAAAATGCATTTGTTTATGCCAAAAATATTTCCCTAGGAATAGCTGGGAGTCTAAGGAACTCCTACTTTTTCAAAAGCTTCAAAAGTCCAAACCCCTTAAATTCTAAAGGTATTTCATTTCACCCTTTACAGTTACCCTGACAACATCACCCAGTAGTCCACTATTTCTTGAAGAACTACTTTTTCAATTTCTCCTTCCTCTGTATTTACTCTTGCTTAAATGATGTGGAGAATCAGCAATGTCACTCTTCATTTTTTTTAATAATTTTCTCATTAATTTTACTACAGTTATGTCAGCAACATCACTAAATTTACTTTGTTTTCACATATGCTTGATAACATCTTCATGTAACAGTCACTTGATGCAATACTCAGTACAAAAATCTGCAAAAAAAAAGTAGTAAATCCAAGCTTACTTTTTATTTGCCAAATATCACCCAGTCCTAAGTCATGTCTCTTGGCACAGGAAACTCTACGAGTACCATTCTACCTGCAACGTGTTTATAGGAGTAGCTCAGCTGACAAAAAAGAAACAAAACAAAAAACAAACCAATCAACCCAACCCACAACTTCTATCTTGCAAGAATATATCGGTACTTTCGCTCACTTCAGTGTTGAGTGGCCATGTGTGAAAAGATGCCTCTTCCAAAACCCTCTAGCATTTCCACTTAGCTTTTATCATGCCTTTTAACAGGCATTCTGTACAGACTGCAATGCATTTAGTACCGATACCACACTTCACCAAAGCAGCTTCCCCAGAGATTTCCACATCACTTATTCCAAACATCTTGGGGGGGGAAGGGGCAGATTTGAGCATTTCGCAGCAGCAATTCCTATAATCCAAGACCAGCACAACAGGCTGCGAACTACTCAGAGATGAATTTGTTATCCCTCACAGCAGGCATACAACATGTCCTCTTACTGTGTTTCAAAGCACACGGTGCCTGAATTCCCTCTGAAATCACTGAGTGTATGTATTGCTATGTAAAAAATCCCAAATATTTTGAAAACACAAGGCTAGAAATTTTTTCACTTTATTTTTTTAGTTGAAATAATACAGCTCTGGAACCAGAAAGTTTTATAAAACCTTCTCATTCAAATAAAAATTTGCGAGCAGGTTTCAGAGGTACTTGGAAGAAAAAAGGTTATTTTAGTCCTTTACTCCATCTTCTGCATTTAAGTAATATTTTTCCACATGTGTTTCCCCCACCCCCCAAAGAGCTTCTGTTCTAAAAGAACAGAAAATAGAAAGGAAACAGAAAAATACTGAAAGTTTGGAGTGGTTCAAGTTGTAAATAAAATAATAATTTACGAACTGGTAACTTTTTCAGTACACTGTAATACTGAACTGCATCTATTCTGTGCTATTGGTTTCTAAATAATTCAGGGACTACACTCTGCAAATGCATCTGTGCAAGTCCAAGTGTGAGTCAGCTCCGTCTATTTCATTCTTCCACACGTAGTACATCCCTAGTGGTTACCTAATGAAAGTGATGCTGAACAAAAATCACTGCTGGACACAATTGCTTTTAATGGGAAAGTTTGGTGGGTTTGAAGAATCCTTTTTAATATTTTTTACCTCATGCATTTCTGAGACAGGCCAATGCAAAGCTTACTAGCATTAAGACGGATAAACTCTCTTTTTCATGACTCTCCAATTCCTGGTCCTCAAGAATACTGGAAAAAAACATATATTTGTGTGTGTTGGAAGTTGGAAGATACAGGACCATTAGCTTTGTGCTTGCCCTTCGACAGCCTTTGGCAAAGAGTTTCTCAGGCCAGCTACCCAGCATGCGAAGTACAAAATACGATCCTGTTTTGCTTGCATAAGAGACTTTTAAATGCACTTCAGGAGCAAAATCTCAAGTAACTGTGCTTGGAAAAGTAAGAGAATTAACTTTTATATATGTATTTCGTTACGTGTAACACCACTTTACTGGAAAAAACAAAGAAAATGGCAAGTGTAAAAAGGTCAAGAGGATTGACAGTAAGCCTGCAGGCCAGAGTACACTGGGTCAGAGATCTCCAAAGACTTAGATACTGGAAAGGTAGTACATCTGCAAGCTATTCTCCATCATATAACATTATAGCAATTATCAATGTCTTTTTCAAATGACAATAAAAAAGCTGTATTCTTAAGATAGTATCATTTTTTCATTCCTCCTGAATGCAAAATGTATCAAGCAAATTTAACTTAAAAGATTATAAGCAAGGCTGATACAAAGAGTTTGCAGTGAGTGCAACAGCACTGTTCACTCAGGGGACCGAAATAAAAATCCACGTTCATTATTCAGGCTGTTACACAAATCAATTCATATCTTTAAGCAGACAAAGTGTATTCCTCTGCTGGACAAGTTTCTAGCCGTTGCATTGTTGAATTTACTGGCTTTGTCTTCAAGTAGTATATGGGTGGTCACAAATTTTTCCTGTTTCTCTTGCAAGTAGATTTCGTTGCCCCATGTACAGGTGATAATACATTGGACTACAGACAGAAGTAACAAACTTACCAATAATCCAAGCAGGGCTTTCTTCCCTTCATGTTCTGTGACATGAAATAGGCTGCAAATCATTGCTTATAAGCAGCTTGATGTAATTTACAGAAAATTACATGACCATTTCCACGGTTTGAACACTGTCGGAGCGTGTTTACTGACTTCTGTGCTTATTTTAACAGGTAGTTTTGTTCACTTCAAATTGTAAAAACAGTTACACTTCTTCGAAATCCTCTTCCACTGTAAGAATTCTCAAGTAAATCCTGTGACTGGCAGTGTGCTGTCACTGAAACATACACAAAAACATCCTTTCTTTAAATGGTACTACACACTCATCCCAGTCACGTAAGCTTGGTTAAACGACCCTAGAAAGACATTTCTTTTCTGATTTTCAACTTCCCGTTCCACAGGAAGAATACAGGAACCAAAAGAATTCAGAACTGCAAACATTTCCAACTCTTTCCTTTAGAGTTGCTGCAGTTTGCCTTCACCATGCTATAAGCACATTTTAAACAGCCGAAATATGTTCTGCTTGTTCTCGTAGGTTACTTTGGTACTGTCCGCAAACAAAAAAAATGTACATGATAATTAGGTGAGTTACTTTTATACCTCTGCTTGTAATATATGCTACGGCTACTGATAATACTAAGTTGCTAATGTACTCCTACAAGAACGCCAAAATTGATGTGAAAGGAACTTGATGAGTCTTAATGCAAATAACACTCTTAGACCCAGCCTGTAAGGGCTTCAAAAAGCTTAATGATTTTCTCAGATGTGCTGTAACAACAAAGAATCTCATGGTTCAGTGTCAAATGTCTGCTAGAAGCCAATGTTCATCACAACTAGAATGACTTGTTCATCATAGATTCCATCAATAATTGTTTCAGTATGTGAATGTGATCAATGTAGCTCTCATCAAGTATAAATCAAGCTATGTATTTTCTAATGGGACCTTCAGCATTCTCATGGATCCTGTTCAACAGTAAGAGTCAATCAATACACAAGCTCAAGTGACCATCTTTCTCAAAATGGCAGTTATTTACAAATACAAAACTATAAAAACATCCTAACCTTCTTGGCATAAAATGTTTAAAAAAAAGTGACTGCATACTGAAAAAGACAAGAAAGGAAGCTACTGCAGAGCACTAGATCCCATTAGAATTGCATTTAAAAGCTGCCCAACTTAAACTCAATGAACATTTTAAAATTATTATATCCAAACAGTGACGATACTTCCACAGAAAACCCCCACACCCTCCACGTCATTTTATGTCCTACTGGAAGGAAAACAGCTATATAGCTGCTCTTACCATGTGCAAAAAATATACTCTGAGTCCCCTGAGACATTTTTGGTCTACCCCCGATGTTTGTGCACACTTCAAAAAGTTTGACCAGCTTTACAACGCTCAGAAGAAACCTTGTAACCCCCTCCAGCAACGATCAGTAAGATTGTTTGAATATCTGAGAGTAATTTCAGACTTTTTCAGATGCTTTTTCCCCACATTCATTTATTACAACATTTTTATATTGTTCTAAACCGGCTTTGGTAATTTTACCAGTGAAAGGGAAGCCTGCTTTCTTTGTGCCTGTGAGACCTTGTGCTTGAAAGAGGAAGGACAGAGGAGCAAGCACACCGAGGTTGCCGAGTTACTCGCCCCTCAACTGACACACAGCCTTCCTTTGATAATAATTTCTGATATAAAAGAAACAGAGTTATATATTGATATATAATTCAGGAGATTTTATATTTTTCAATTAATTGCCTTTCAACCTTTGCTCTTTAAAGGTTATAGAAATTCATGATTTTAGCCTCTCTTCAGAGTTCCTATCTTTAGTCATAAGGTCAATCAAATTCCCCTTTTCAAATGTTACATCTTTAAAGAATATGGTAACCAGAACAGAAACAGTATCTTAAGTGAGGTCAGAAGATTTCATAACCTTTACATATATTCCTAACATTCTTATTCCATTACTGGCTATTGTACCCCTTCTCCTTCCCCTTTTTTCCTCTCTCGGTTGCATGTGTGTTCCCAACTATTTTACTGATGACTATAGTTTAAAATTATAAATAGATCCAAACCACTTCAGTTCTTTTCAGCCTGCTACTTTGCTGTAACAACTTGCAGAAGAATTTCCAGGCCTGCTTTTCTTCCCTTACTCTGTAAATACTGCTCATGAAATACCACACTGTTTGATGTTTCAAAGCTATCTTAAGTTTACTTTTAGAAGGGATTACGCTAAAACAAACTCAATAAACTTGCATGAGTTACACTTGCAATTGTTTCCAAGTTGTATATATCAAATTCAGGTTTTTTGAAGAGCCACATTTATTAAACTAAAACCTGCACCACTGAAATGTAACCGTGAAAGAAATTCAAGCAACCAATTACAAAAACCTCCTAACTACTGCAAAGCTGTGCTGCATTTCCCCATTTAGGTGAAAATACACTCAACTGCCAGAAATATTAGAAATTGCTTAGCACAATGACTGAAAAAGAATCATATTGCTGCAAAAAACACAACAAATAGCTAGACAGTAAACATATTATATAATTTGAATAAAAGAAAACACCTGGAAAAAAATACCTGTAAGGGGAAATAGAACTAACTTCCTTTCCTCTTCATATGACTTCAGTTCAATTAAAGCTCAACTGGCACATGCTTATAATTGTTATATGAAGTATAGGCGTCAATGGACAGCCTAAGCAACTCGTATACAACTGAGTCGCACAGTGCTTGCTAGCACAGATACTCAACAACGCCGTGTCTCGGACAGGAGAACGCAGGGTCACTTCTGAGAAGCTATGAGACCTTTAATAAGCAGCTGTGCAAAAGGGCAAAGTTTATCTGATTGCACACCGCGTATAACTTGGAGCAATTCAAAGTCATCTGGAAGAACTTTATTTTAAAAGCAGGACTCTGCATTCCCCAAAGGCTGCTCACTTTTGTCGTCTTTAATCAGCCTGTTTATTGCACAACACCAGCATCTTTAGCAGAGCCACCAGTGCTCCCTCTCTCACTGCCACCCCACAGGAAAAAAGTTTATATTAAACCTAACAATTCCTTCCCAGAGAAAGGCTATTGGTTGGGTTACTCTCTCCAAACACATTAACGCAGTAATAATTTAATTACTAATACCGAAGGGTTAGTGCTGGCCATGGAGTTTGGCGCTCTCAAAGCCGTGACTCACTGGCTGCGCCGTTTAAGATGCCTCCTCTCCCGCAAGGGCTTTCTGAGCCACAGAAGCATCGCTCCAAACGGTTCCTCCTCTACCACTGATGTCTACATTTCTAATCTGCTTAACATAATTTGCTGTCAGGGTTAAGATAAACCATCTGGACAATTCTGCTACAAATTCTTTCTTGGCTAAATGTAGTTTTTCTTGTAATTTGCCTCATTTCCTCCTCACATAATAACAGAGCATTGCTTGTGTGGATACACTCCGGTGACCTGACAGACCTTTCTATCAACTTCAAAATGTCTCACCACACACTCTTTCTTCATTTCAACATCACCAGTTTCTTCTTATTTATCTTTTTACAAAAATGTGATATTGGAACCAGCTGCTACAAAATGCCAATTCCATCAATGTCCTGAAATTGATAACTAATTATTTTCGAGTTCATTCACTTGAGCAAACTATCAGTTGGCCTTTCAGACACCACATTAGAGTAACAGAGTACTCCGAGTTTTACTTCTCTTACTGTAATTCTTCAGCATCTCTTATTTCTGCTACAGCAATTCAGAAATACTCTTACAGACTATGATTCAGTGAGTTCACTGAACACTGTTTAGTTCCACTGCTTTATTTACACATGTTATCGTGCAAGCATTTATACCTATCTAAGCAGCTACTCTAACCAAATCCTCTAACAGTGCAAACAGAACCACAGACTACAAATAAACAGCCCATCTTTCAATATACTCTGGCTATTTCTCAGCAGCAAGTCTAAGATCTCCTGAAACCTCACCACATGTTTAACTTGGTGTAACACATTAAAGCTGAGATACGGTAACAGGGAAAGCCAAGTTTAATATTGCCCTCAACCTTCTTTCTTTAAATACTTGGTTCAATTCAGCGTCTCCCACTTCTTCCAAGGCTGCTGCTGTCACAGTTTATGATCTGCCGTTAGTTTCACCAGCTGCATTGCTGGGTTTATTTCTCAGATGCTCTTTTAATTTTACACTAAGTCAGTTTATGTTCTTCACAATTAAGTAAAAAACATCCCCTTTTTGTCAAGCAGTTCAAGAATTAATATTAATTTCTGAAAGTAATTTAATTCCTGTAAATATATCCTAATGTGCACAAGCAGCTTAAATTCTGACATTACTCACACTGCATTACTCCACGCTGTCAGGCATCAATTTTGCGTTTAAAAGATTATACCCTAACTCCAATTTCTCTTCAGTTTCCTCTCTTGGTTAGTTATAGCTGTTCTTTTCACAAAAAGCCATTTGTTGGAGGAAACGTCAACAATCTTTGCAGCGTTCCTGTTCTTCAGGTGAAAATAAGATGCCACGGAAGTGGCCAGACTGGAGACTAAATACAAAATACCACAGAAGCAGCTACAGCACATGTGTCCGAACAACACGGCAGGGAACTGCCTCAACTCCAAGTTGGGGAGAGACGACCACCACCAAAGCACTCCGCATCCGCGATTACTTACACAAACATGCAGTCCAAAAATGCAAAATGTGGTTAATATGCTTGGGGAAAGAAAGGGAAGAGGACAAAAATTTGATTCCACAATATGACTTCTGCAAGCTTTTTTGTTTCTTTCTGAGGATTTCAACTGCTATTGTTTCTCTTTATGTCTAAAAATATTTACGTGATATTTGGTACTATTCTGCCTTGCATTGCTTGGGCACATCTTTTCTTTTCAGTTACTAAAGTATTTCTGTGATGCCTTATTTTCCTAGCTATAACTACATGAAATGCTACCCTTTTCTCCTTGAAAGGAACTTGTTCAAGGAAACCAAAGGAACATAAAGCAAGTATCAAGAAAAAAAAACCAAAACAACCTGGGCTTTTTCACAAATCACACCTTTTCTGTCCAGTTCTGTGTCCTTGCTCAGAACCAGTCTTTCATGACCTGTATCAGATAAAACTGAAAGGGCAATTAACAGCAATGTCACCAAAAGAGTAAGATGCCCTCCACTACATTCCACGTATCACCAATGGAATGAAGGTAGCAGCGGTGCCATGGAGCGGGATGGCCATTGCTTTCAGACAAGACAGACACCCTCCCCCTACAACCCATGCCTTTCTCAGAAAGGCTTTTACGGACTTTTCTTACTTTCAAGATGTAGATTAAGGTATAACTTAAAGACATCATCCATACTTAAAAAGGTACAGAGATTAAATTTAATCATTAAAAAAAAAAGACAGGGGTCCCTTCATGCCTGACATGCAACACCCTGATAGCACAGCCAAACGCCACAAACTACCTCTGATGTTTCAGAAAATTCACCTGGTAATATCTGTGCTATTTTTGCTATTCTTCAATAACAATATTTCCTGGAACAGAGTTGAGATTCAAACTGGAAGGGACACACTCCCTACAAAAAACAAACAGTATCTCATACACATCCACGTATAGGATTAGAGTTGTCTAAACTACACCAGTCTGATCCCTTCTCTCCAGGAAGGCTGGTTTCACACCATCCCCATGGCGGGTGCCAAGGCTGGGAGGGGGCCTCTGGGCTCAGGGCTCACACTACTTTGCCATCTATGTAGATGTTAAGAAAAACAGGGCAGGATTGAGCCTTACAAAGTATTGCTCTTCCCAACAACTCTTCAGTGAATATCCACTATAGCAGGAACTTCACTAGATTTTGCCTTTGATGTATAAAATCACAGTTAGTAAAGGAGAGAGAATATCTATGTCCCTACAGTTAAACGCAGACCATTATTTCTCAATACAAGCAACAGCAAGGACTGGGTATTTACACATTTGTATAATCACTGAAATTGTACTTTATGAAATGGCTTCTGTTTGAATTTTGTCTTCTTCCAATCCCCCAGCACAAAATTCAGCAAGCTTATTTATACAGAAAACAAGAGCAGTGCTGTGCGCATTCCGAATCACTCCCTTCTCCCGGGCTTTAAGAAGGCCCAATTAAAATCCATTCCCACACAGGGTCATGCAAAGACAATACCGATGGTAGGATATTGGGTCTTTTTCAAAAATAATTAAATCAATAAATCAAATGTTGCTGAATGTAGTGGGTTGGTTGTTTTGTTGTGGTGTTCTTCCCCCCACGCCCCAAACTGTGTTAAAACCAAAACTCATGAATCAAGGGGAGAAAAAAAGAAATTAAAAAAAGAAGGAAGAAAGCTCTGCTCTTTCCATTTAAATATTTGACTAACTAGAGAGGGAAATTCACCTTTTTCCCCGTAATTGTTAGACACATCAGATTTCCTTCTAAAATGCAAATTCGCTCTGTAATATAAAAATGAATACATAGAGGTAGCAAAGTTTACATGTCAAATGGCAATTTTCCTAAATGGCTCACACTTGAACTTGTTTTCTTTTTTCATATCTTAGCCATGACAAAAGATTTAATGGCCATCATTACTCAGATGTTTTGTCAGCATACCATGATGAATGCACTCTTTCTATGTGTTATTCAGAGTTACCTCACAAGATTTCTCTTCTGTGTTACATTAACAACACCCTTCATACTTAACAATTTGATCTATCACACATTTGACTAATGTTACCCATTAGAGTTCTGTGCAAAGACTTCTTGATTCAGGGAAAGGTAGTTATTAAAATTAAATATATCCTTGCCTCTTAAAAATGTATTTTCTTTAATTACTAATATACATTAAACGGGAACAATCCATTAGCATAGCTATCCCATAAGCTGTCCATGAAAGTAAGTGTAAGGAGAATCTATCATCAATTAATTATAACTATTCTACCTGACCTGTGGAGATAGTGCTACCTCCTCTCTCAAAAATCTCTCCCCCGGAGTGTAAGTAAGGAATTGTCAACAGAAACAAGACAAAAAGCCAAAATCCCTCCGCTCAGCTGCAGGACACCGTGAATGCACAAGGACAAGCTGCGCAATCGCATCCCAGGAGGCAGATGCCGCATACTGCAAAGATTTTAGCTCCTTCCGTCTCCCAAATCCAAACTTAAGCCATCTCAACTTGAAAGGACAAGGATGGAAAAAAAGGGAATCATTAGATAACATCAACCCCCTCCCCTGTAATATCCTCCCCTCCCCTTTTCCACGTCATTTTGCAAAAAGAAATTCGGGAACTGGCACCGGTGCAGCAGGCGGTGCAGTTAACCCACCGAGCGGGTTAAGCACTGAGGGGGGGTCACCAGGTGCTCCACAGCCTCCAAAGACACCTTCCCCAGCGGCTAACGGGCCTTCTCCCCAACTCTGTCCTTCGCTGTACGGTCACCCAACCTCACCGAACCCCTCTGCTTTGCTTGGCCCTCCTCGCTTGCATCTTTCCGGGCCTCCTACCTCTCATTTGCTCCTCTAACCCCCTAAATCAAATCCTAACCCCAGACATTTAAGGGGGGAAAAGGACACGACCGTCAGGAGCCATTACGTTGTTCCCTCTGCTGGTAACCTTGTTCCCCCATCATTCCCTTCTCCTGTACATTTAGTTTGCAAGCTCCTCAGGGCCGAGAGTTTCCGATTCATGGGCGTTTGCACGCTGCACAGCGCAATGAATCACTGCAGGGCTAAATATAAACATATTCAGGGTCAGACAGTAAAGGACTGCGTACTAGGAGAGCTCCAAGACTGGATCCAAATGAATTAAAACATGAAACAATAATGAAGCCTCAAGCATCGCTTCCCGAGGTACGCTCCCAGGGCGGAACAGCACATGACTACATCAGTACCACTGAATGAAAAATGTGAATCTTCACATGCCGGAACTCAGAACCTACTATATTTTCGTTTTAAAATACTCGGGTTTCTTAAAAACTTAAACTAATAATAGCAATTAGAACATGCTTCGGACATTCATTCAACTAATGACTGACTTTCCAAGTAAACTCCCGGTTGACTGTGGGAAATCAATATGGATTTTTAATGGTACCTATAAATCTTGCTGTATTTGACATAACTTGCAAACAAACAGAAACAATCGTCAAGAAACTATTTGTTTAGATTACAAATTATGTAAAACAGACAAATAATGACTAGCCGTTGCCACCATTATGTACTTCACTCACTGGAATCATCAACAATACCTATAAATTATTTAGAATTTTTTTTTTTTTTTAGTTACAGAACTTTGGTGATGGATCTCAAATAAGCTATTCTTTGTACTCCAAAAGATTATTGAAGGTTTTACGTGTATTTTTTAAAGGGTCTTCAGAATTTCAAATACGTTAATTGAAATGAACCTGCATAAAACTGAAATAATACATCAAAATGTAAAGTATTTAGAAAAAAGCATTTTTCATACTTTGATATGAACAGCTTTGTTTTTTGACATGCAAACCAGTATCATATCTGTACTTGGAACTACTTTGAGCAATGGGTTCTTCGCTTGAATAGAATTCTCCTTTGAAAACATGCTTTTAATTCCAGTAAACATTTTACTTGTACAGTGAGCAATAAAAAAAAAAAAAAGATGAAAAGGTAGTGTTAACATTAGCTAAAAAACCTTCTCAATATGCTGTTTGTTTTACATTAGCTGTAACTAAAGATTATACCACAGAAGCAATGACCATCCATGTTTTCTCCTGTACTGTCCAAAGTGTTTAACGTCCCCTTCTGTCCTGCGGGAATTACGTGCACAATTAAATCTCACCAAGATCAGCATAAACTGCTTGCACAAATGCCACAAGCTAGAGAAGAGGTTTGAAAAATCCATCTCATTATATCTGTAAAAAATATTTGATTCTTTTTGTATATAGGTGAGGGCATCAGTCATTCCGCATGACTGCAAACAAGGGCATACACAATGTATTGCACCATCATGGAGCATCATGGAGACAGGAACAAAGCTGGCAAGTTAGACCTATTCTAGACCATCATTTAATGCACTAAACTCCTTCAGTGCCCTAAATAAAACATTTTTATAACTATTCATGTTATTATTAAAGACAAATCTTGATACATCAAGTTTTTAGTGTATTGCTTATAGTATTATCAATGGTTTACTCCAGTGAAGAGTCTTTATTCCACTTTTAAAAGCACAGGAATTATTCAGGACTTCAAATTTTGCAGGCAGACCCCATTTTTACTGACAATCTTTATAAAACAGTGCAGTAGGACATAAATCCTTTCCGGTTCACCATCTGAAAGCAATCAATGGCATGGTACAGAAAATACACATTTTAGTGGAGAATGAATCCTTTCACATTTTTATTTTGAACCATGATGTAGAGTCCTGTAGCAGAGATGTGAGGCGTCTCCCATAGGGGATCAATTAAGTAATTACATAATGACTCTAGCTGTAGCGTAAGAAAAACTCCATGTATGTTTTTATTATAAGGGGACAGGCTGAAGAGGAAGGGGGGAAAGAAACCCACTCACTGCCACTCTCCAATGTATGTGACAAACTGGATTAATTTACACATGTCGACATCCATTTCAAACCGCACCTCAATGCCAGAAGCCCATTTTCAAAAGGAGACAGCTGTCTGTAGCCACATCCCAAAGAAACCTGCCTGTCAGAAACACCACCCCACAGCCCAGCAACTGAAAAAGCCACTTCAGAGTAAAAAAATCTGGGTAAGTTTTGTCAAAAGAACAAAGACGGAAAAAAAGAAGAAAGGAAATAACGTACAAAACACTATTTCTCGCCTTCAGAACTTGCACCAATGTCACATCATTACTTAGCACGAACAAAAATATTTATCCTGGGAAATCCAGACACACAAATGCATTTTATGATTACCGTTCCTTTTAAAGACCCTGAACTTATTTCTGGGCTGCATTATTCTTCGTAAAGAATTTGCATTCTGTATAGTGGAAAAAAGTTGGGTGTAAAACACTTCCAAAACCCCCAATAAATCCACTTGTTCATACGGTTTAGACCTACGGATCACTGCACCACAAACCCTGTACGGGGTTTCTGCCCTCCTCTCTCTGGGAAAGGGGTGCAGCTTTGAAGTAGGTCAGCAGGGCTAAGGGGAGATACATTTTTATGAGTTTTCCTTCCTAACCTATCTACAAAAATTTCAGGAACAACAGGCGTTCAGTTGTCTGTGCAGATCAGCACTGAGCGGAAGAGGATGAGCAGTTTCTCCTACGCTCCTGAGTAAGTTAATGTAAACAGTATCTAGGAGCAAATCAAGGAGCATTCACTGTATTTAAATAAAATCCAATGCAGAGGTTCCTGCAGTCCTCGTAGGACCTGCAGGATTTGACCATATTTCTACCCACGGCAGAGCTGCGCCACGAGAGCCCGCGCCACAGCTCATGGCCTGATCCTGAACTGAAGTCCCTGCCTTGGCCTATCAGCCATTCATCTGTCTGCAGTTCATTTATAACTAAACTTCGCACAGGAAAAGGACACTTCAAAGAAACTATACAAAGTATTGTGAAACACGTTAGGAGGTTTAGGGCATTCAAGGAAGAGTAATTCTAACCCACTAAAGAGAAACATCATTTTGACCTACGTGTGCTTTGTTCAGCTGTCATTGATTTTGTCAACTGTGCTATCTCAATAAATACAAGAAATTATATTTATCTCCTCTGCCTGTTTCACATTTATATAGAGTTCCGACAGGCTTGTAATTAACAGCCTCACAAAGAGTCAGCTCACGAAATTAAGCAGCAGAAAATGAAGAGAAGTGAGGAGGTTTGTTTGAAAGAAAAATACCTATCCAAAGCACAGCATGGTTTATACAGCTTAGTGCATACTTGTTGCAATCTAAAAAAATACTACAACCATGAAATCTATGATGAGAATGCTTCATATGAAAACCACCACAGGATTAAGTTCAAGAAAGGAATTTCTCATGCAAACTTTGCACTCTAATCTGAACTTTTACTGTAAGCATTCAGTTTCAGTTCAATTATATTTCAGGGGATATTTAGCCAGATACTCTGGAAAATTTGACTTGCTCTTGTCTACTTTAGGAATTAGAGGAGACCAGAGATCACAGCTGTCTGGAACAAGATTATGTTTGTAAAGTACAAAAATATTAAAGATGGGAATACTTTTAAAACAAACAAACATAAAAATCTCAAAGCAAACACAGATATCTTTCATCTTATTACAAAAACATATGACTATTTCCTTTTTCATTCTGTAGAAACGAGTCTTATTCAATTGTATTTCAAAACCCTCACAAACTCAGATATGCTTTCTTCTTCCACACGAATTTCTAACCCATTTTGTAAGCATACATTGTGCAGCAAAGAGTGTTTGGTGAATAAATGACGCCATAGCAAAATAAAATGCACTGATTCCTGCATAGAGAGTTCTTGAAAGAATTCCAAGATTAAAGGAACATAAAAAATGAATTACCCTTTTTCACCTCTCAAGAGAGTAATCCTACAGGTCAGCTTTGAGGTACATCTGAAACAAATGGTAAACTGTTTGGTAAACAGAAGGATTTTTCAGCAGTCCTTTTTGAAGGAATCATGGGAAAGTTTAGATCTAATCACAGCATAAAGATGAGTTCAAACTAAGGTTGGATCTTTTTTACACATCCTGCTTATGAAGCACACACAACATGGAAAAACCAGGGGCTCCAAGGGACCCATTCATATTAGTTTTCTACTGTCTTTGCTTTTGCTTTTATAAAGTCCTTTTTTTATAAAAAAAGAAACCAAACCAAAACAACTTTAACATACTGCCTACGATCTTATCCCAAATCAGTCCAACTAAGACGCTAGCGTCTCGCTCCCCCATCACTGCATCAAAGGGAAAAGAAAAAAAGAAATTGAATGTACCAGAAAACTTATGAAGCTTTTATAGTTTCCAAGAGTTTCCAGTCTGTTCTGAGAAAGGGTTCTGCTGCTGCCACCCTGACCCCAGCCAGGGAAGAGGCAGATGGTGGTACCAAAGCCTGTTATTATCAGTACAGCCACAGCTAGCACTGGCAAAACACCTCCAAATGCTTCTGCTCCTTATCACCAGCACTCGACACGCAGTTCAGACTGAAATACACTGCTTACGCACTTAGTGGAGAGGTTTTCACTCAATTCCGACAAATGCAGGAATTGGGAATTCTAAGGACTTAAAACGAGGCGGAGCTTGGAGACAACCCCCTCCTCCCCACTCCCTGCGCTAGGTTTGTGGTGTGAAAGGAACCCACAGAAAAGTTCCCCCCCACCCAACCCCCTTCTTAACACGAGAGACGGGATCCTTGAAGGAGCTGCGACTACCAGCAGAGCAACCGCACCACTCCCAGCGCTGACGGAAAACATCCCACCTATGCCTGAAACAAAAATGCTGCACCCTCAGCTGCAGAAACAGCATTTGTATTTATCCGAAAAGGATGGCAAGTCTTTAATTATTAAACCAATTGCATTTAGCAGATGGTCAAAGAAAAGTACTTCTAAAAAGTTGCCCAGAGGGTTATAAAAACAAACAAGCTAAAACAGCTGCCAGCTGGTGCGTGAAATCAATAATGAGAAAACGAGTCCTACTGTATCTTTGTGCTCATTGTCTGGCCCAAGACAGCGAGGACAAGGGAAGGGGAACGTCACAACCCGGGTGAATGGATTACGTGTATCTAATTAGGGAAAGACAAACATCTGAAGTTCGGCTGTAACGAGAGAGACCGTGCGAGCGCGTCCCTGCGCTGAGGACGCAGGGGATGGACAGGGAGGCCGCGACGAGTCCTAAATGCACGCCTTGTTGTTGCACTGGCTGATTCACCATTTGTTTCCAAAGCCTGGGAAAATTCAAAATGCTTTTAAGTAGCACAAGTACTCTGAGGACAAAAAAGCCAAGTTAGGCAAACATATGAAATGCTTTAATGATCTCCTTCATTGGTATACATCCTAAAAAGTAAAGGAAACGGGCAAAATGAGTAAACTAAGAAGTTAGGGAAAAGCTCTTCCATATTTAATCACTATGAAGTGTGGCCGAGGATATAAATTAATGTTAAATCTCCATCTCCCAAGAGCAGCAACTTGGTTGTCACTGATTTTCATTCTCCAAACTGCACTTTAGGGCCTGTGTTCAGATTAGAATTTTTTAAACCACAGGCCTCTCACCAACTTCAAACGAATATAACATTTCTACAGTAAGATGGCAAGACCTTGAGCAAAAATCTAGAGGATGATAAACATTACTAATCAAATCAATTGTAAAGATTAGTTTTGTTTATATCATTAAACCCCCAAAACTTTTAACATGGGAACCTGACTGCCTTGCATGTAAAAAGAACAAATAGGGGGTTTGGCAGGGAATTTATTAGCTGAATACCTTATTCCAGGGCCAAAGTCCTTCCCTAATTAAACTGAAACCATCAGTTTGGTTCAACAAGCATTAGGGTTGTTTTCTGGGTTGGTTGATTTGTTTTTGTTTGGGGTGGGGGTGTGTGGTTTTTTTAAGGTTCACCCCCGAGAATGACAGCTTATTTGATGAAGAAGGCAGTGGAAGAGGGAACCAGCCCCATGCAAAAGTAAACAAAACAGAATTGCAAAAAGCACATTAAGTAAAATTTCAGCTGCAGACGAGAGAGGTATTCCAGGAGCAGTATGCTTAAAAAAAAAGAGAACACCCTATCAGTTAAAGGCATATCAAATCACAGAATCTTACTGACTTGTCACAGTGTTTTTTCCAGTGAAGGTCCATTGATAAAAAGAGAGAAAAACAGATTAAGAAAGGTAGAATGAATTATTATTAATTGCTGCTCAAGACAGCAAAGATAACACAAAAGCATTCCAAATGTTATTTTTAGCATATAAATAGTACACTCTGTTTTAACTTACATCAGCTGTTTTCTTTATCAATTTTTATCTTAAGATGGAAACAGTACACATTGCTCTAGCTCCCATCAGCTGCCATATTTTGTAGAATTTTATCTTAGCAAGAATGTAACGCTCTGTGCTTGAACTCTCATCAGCTGTTTTTCTAGTTACTATTGACACAACATATTGAAAACTTTTCTTGTGCACACAAAGAGCCGGCATCCGTATTAATGCATGGAAGTGATGCTTCCTGGGGACATCCGGATATAGACAACACAATTAACATTAGACTATTTGGTTTATGCAATGGAATGCTGCTTTTTGCAAATAAAAAATTGGCTTTATTCCCATTCACGTGCCGGACAAGCACTGACAAACTAGCTACGATATGTGCAGATTGGTAGTGGTCTTGCATGAATTGAATAAATATGATGTACAATTATATCCATTCTGAAACATTTGATAAAAAATAAAAGGAATGGCTTCTTTGATGTTCCTGGAACTGGATTTTCATTGCCATCATGGTTTGGCTTGTGGTTTTTTTTAAAAAACACCTAGATCTATAAACAAGGTGTATTTCAGAAGCTCAATTTACCTTCTGTTAGCACATAAATTCTGTATAAATAAAGTACCACCATCATTTTTCTTTTCTGCTGTTCAGCAAGGCTTACTTTCAATCGCACAATATATAAAATGCAGATTGCTAGCACTAAGCATTAATTTTGTCTGTTCATTTATTTAGGAATCCTGAAATAAGCTTCTGAAACATTGCTTACAGCAGAACTGTAAACTAAAAGGCACTGGAATAATAAAGATAAGGCTGTCCCATTTAGAAAGGGAAATTTCTACATTCTTGGGTAAACAGAGTGCTCTCATAAATCGAGCAATGCCTTTTAGTGCTGTCAGTGTGACTTGAGTCTAGATGGCCCATTGTGTTCCCTAAGAAACTTACTTAAAATATTTACTGTAGAATTGTTTTAGCAAGAATGATGAATAAATTTAACTCTTTTTAACAAAACGTTTTGTTAAAAAGTATGCTTTTCATAAAGTTGCTTTTAATATCTGAATAAACACATGACTTACAAGGCAACCGAACCATGGCTTCCAGGCTCTGTATTGAAGTATGTGTACAGTGATTACAGACGCAGAGATATTGGTCTTATTTGTACTCTAATATTATGAAATTTATAGCAATCACTTTATTTTAATCAAAATCTGCAACATGCAACTCCCCATCCTCTTCTAATAACAGTCACGCAACATTTTGCCCTTGGTGAGCCTAACTACGTGTACCAGTCCTGGTTAAAAACTTTCATCAAAAAAACCTGTGATAATTCTGCTCTATCTTATTTATTTACATATCTAAAAAATTACCCATTTAAGACTCATGTTCTTGACTGGAAGATTTAAGAAAACTGCATGAAATTTAATGTCAAAAGAAGGTGGGGGGGGGGGGG
>JANZLQ010000040.1:21167767-21184989 GCA_026212715.1 Elanus axillaris
CCCCCCCCCCCAACAGCGAGAAAAAACCCCACAGCCACCATTTCCATGCTGCGCTTCTGATGGTATTGGAGAACACACACAAGAAGCAGCAAACAGGAGCAGAGTTGCAAGAATAAGATGAATGTAGGGATGGGATGGAGAAAGTACTGACCCAAGCAGCAAAAAGCAATAGCAACGATCATGAGACCATTTTAACTCAGCTTCAGTTGTAGGTATAGGTCTGTGTAACTTAAAAAAAAAATTTTTTTACCATCTGACAGATGTTTGATGACCAATGAAAAAAATCATCAGTGTTGTCAGTCCAGCCCAGAGTTAACAGAATAACCCATCAGAAGTACTTCACCCATGACTAGCACACTTCTTGGCAGACTCATTAGAGATCAAGCATCGCAGAGGCAGAACAGAAAAATTCATTCTTAAGCCTGGAATGGTTCACGATGTATCTGGAGTATGGATAAAACAGGTATTTAGGTACGCTTAGCAGAAGCTGGGGATTGCAGTCTACAGATGGGTCAATTCCACATTCACAATCAGTAAGTTCACTTTTACAGAAAAAACAAGGTTACAGTAAACCTTCAAAGCCTAGCATTATGATGTGAAACACTGAATACGCAAGACTAGTCTCTGAAAAACAGTATTATCTAAAAAATTTACTGATCGCTATTATGGTTTTTTTTCACCTACAACAAACACTTCTATAAATGTATTCTTTTTAACCAGTTCACTCCCACTCAGGCTACTCATTTTGCTAAAAATCCACATTAAAATAGTCTTAAATGCATGTGCATAACTTGAGAGCTAGTCATCATCTCCTGTTCTCTTTTTATTACACAAAAATAAGCACTTTTGTGTTTATGCAAAAAAATTTCTGTGTTAGACAAAGAAACTTTCAACTTCAATAACACAAGTTACATGTAGCATAGCGAAATAAAGGTAATGAAAAGTCATTGTCCATTTTGGTTGTCTTACAATATAAAATGTCGCTTTCATATTAAATAAAAATGGGCTTTTAAAATAAATTTTTAAGATTATATAAGCCTTATTAGAAAAAAGTCACACAAATGGGAAATACACAACAGTTAGTTACGGCATAATGTGTTAGCACTATATGGGGTAATGGTAAACGAACACTGATATGCAATGATTTTTTTTAAATTCCTTTTCAGATACATTCACAGAAAGGAATCTATATGTGAATAATCTGCTCTGTAACTAACAAAACAGCTCTTCTACATTGCAATTATAAAAATACAAACAGCTTGACAGGAACGCAATGACCTCTATCACCTTCAGTTCAACAGCAGCCACCCTCTGTTCTTAAAGACAAATATAAGCTATTACAGAAATACATACTGAGTACCAGCCGAAGTCACAGACAAAAAATGGCATAAGGTAAAAATAAAAATATCAGGAATGTTTGTCAATAACTTAAAACATTTCAAAAGTTACCATTATGAAATATTTATTCCAGGAGCACTGTAATTTAAGAAAATGAGAGATTAACTGCATCCAAATCAAATACATGAGAATTGCATGGTTAAAGTATCTGAACAACTTCAACTCTGTCCCCCACCCGGAAGGGCTTTGCACATTAACGGTCCTCAGGGGATCGTATCCAACAATCGTGCATTTAGCAGATGCTATGAATTTTTTGATACTGGTATAAAAGCCACTTTTTAAAAACTTAATTATTCTCTCTCAAAGTAAGCATTGGGGCCCATCGTGGCACACCCAAAAGCTTGCCTTTATTATCTTAAGTTGTCCAAATCTCTTCAAGGAGCTCAAAAGGGCTTAAAGGCTCAGGAGGTGGGAAACTGAGGTGGATTTCTGAAAAACACCTGCTGTCAGATTAACTCTTTTCTTAAAGCCAAGACTGAACAGTATCATATAAATACTGTCTCTGGTTTCCATGGGAGAAGATCGGTTCTCTTTGAAAAATCCAAGCCTATCTCTGGCAACTTTTGACTTCTGACTCAAACCTACATCGACAAGCAAAGACCAAAACTCTTAATACAGTATTCTGACAATTCTTCACAGTTGTTGTGAAACCACCAGGAATTCAGTCCAACCCTATGTCACAATTCCTGCTGCTCTTCTAACTGGTGCTCAACATTACCCTTAAATTGCAGAAGAGATTAATTGTTTGATAATACACGAGAAGAGGGGGGAAGCGTAAGAGGTCTTGTTCCCTTCCCAAGCACAACAAGAAGAGCGCTGGCTGTAAGGCAGCGGAGAAAGAGAGCAAGAGCAGCTCGTTTTGGAAGAGTGTGACGTACAGACGACAGCATGGGACGGCCAGGCACGAAGGAGTTTCCCACACAAACAGGGAAGCCACAGCTGAAGTTAAATAGGCTCCCCTGTAGGCACTGGGACTAGCCCCCAGCTAGCTCTGAGTAACCTTCACCTTGAGTTCATGCTCCATAGCGTACTACCTCCTACACCTGTCCACAGAGCAGCCCTTGCAGAAGGCTACACCTGATGTCACGTTCTAGATGATAGCTATCCACACTTGATGTGAAATATGAACTGCCCCTCCAAACTGTAAATGATAGCATGGTAGAAAATAGCACCTCTGCTTCTGCAAGTTCTCCATGGTTCCACTTCAAGAAAGAAAAATAAAAAAAACCTAAACAAAAACCCCCCAAACCAAACCACAACTTACTAGCACCACTGGATATTTTTCAAAGATTAACTTTCTTTCAATAAGTGCATTTCCAAAAGGTGTTATGCCTGTGACAAGGTCCAGAGCTAAGATACTGTTATTTTGCTCTTCAGGAAGGAATTTCACGGAAGGTAGGAGCTAAAACCAGGAAGGCCAAGAATACTAACAAAAATAATGGTAACAATCGTCCCTGTTGGCGATCTCAGTTTGACAAGGCCATGCAGGAGTCGGCAGCAGCTAGGCCAGGTTTTGGTTTTATCATCAGTGATTTACTTTGTAATTTAAAACCCTTCCAAAACTGGTGGTTCTTGCTAGGTTTCCTAAGAGGCCACTTTCCTGAGATTACACGCATGATATTTTAAACTAATTTTCATATATTATTATTTTGGAATACTGAAATTCAAGTATTTGGCTTGCTTTTTGCGACTTTTCTATCATAGTAACATGCACAGTATAGCTCTACTGAAAACTGGCTTGCTAGGCCTTTTGTGCAATGTTATGACAGTAAAACCAGTGACCTCTGAATGCAGGTCCATGCTTCATGAAGAATTCCATGATGAATCAGTAGTATACTTTGGAAATAAAATTTCAGCTCAAGGTTTCTAGAGTTCACAGCATGGATCCATTGTTCTCACTGTGGCACCGAATGTAATCTCTACTACCTCTTTTCCTGATCCAGCTACTTCAGATGTTTCCAAACTCTGAGATATTTTCTTGATATAGATGCTCTACACATATATTCACATTATTTATACCTGTTCTCAGTTTATTACTTTCCAATTTGTTAATTTCAGGCATGTGTTTTTGACCAGAATCCAACATGTAAATGTATGGGAGCTGTTTCCATTAATGAGCTAAAGAATGTTTTATAATACAGACACCATTAGGAAGAACAATAGACAGAAAGACCAAACAAATTCCTCTAACATGGAGTTAATCGTCTCCTTTGTCCTCTTACCTTCTTGAAAAATTAAGGTCTATCCTAGTGTAATATTTTATTTTCCCTTAAATCCTACTCAGCTTAGGTGCAAGTTATTTCTACATAATTTACTAATTTCTCTGAAGAAAAAGCATCCACAAATTCTTTGTAGAGAAGGGAACGTGGAGAGCACTGGAAAATAAATTAAGTCATGTGCCTTTAAATACGGCTGAGTTTCCAGGTGTCATCTCCATTTTATTGCTTGGTTTACCTACACTAGACTGCCAGACTACATCCTCTAAATACTTGTCCAAAGGAGGACAAACTACAGTTATGGACTTCTACTAGCTAGGGTCAAGTTTCTGATTCCCAGCCTATGAAATTATGCGTAATACTGTTCTTCAGTGCCTTTCACATCACCTAACAGAAGTAATATACACAACAAAATATTGCAAAACTCATTTTAGAGAAGTAGTATCCCATTCTACAGTGGGGTAACAAGTTAGAAATTAGTATGCTACTGTGATTACACTGCTTCCAATAGCCAGGTAAATAATTTAAAGATAGATGAAAGATCTATCCCTATCTTGGGCTGTTTTCAAAATTGGACATTAATGATACTTGACTCACATGGTAACTGTGTCTGCCCAAAATATTCTTGCCTCCAATGAGAACTGCTGGAACTAAGAGCTAAATAAAATAGATTAGGAGCTGTCAGGTAGCCATCCAGAATACAATAAATAAAATAAATAAAACCAAAAACAAACAAAAACTTGTGGACTTACAGCCACATCTTGTTTTCTGATTTATTGCGATCTCTATTACTACATAATTTGCTCAGTAAAAATCAAGACCTTTCACCCTGGTACTACAAGAAGTCTTTAAGAATACACACTTAGAACAATAAGCATGATACTAATCCTGGCCACTGCTATGAAAGAGAGTTGCTGTCTCTGTACTTTCAAATCCTTTAAACTAAGGGGAAGTGGACAAGAATCCTTCTGAACCCACAGGTCTCACATGTATCACTGAGCTATAAATATTTTCCATGCACAGGGTTCAAGCAGCAGTAGTTCATAATAAAAAGCTGCATTCCCAACTGCATTCTAATGGGATCTCTAAACTTCACTGCTGTTGATAGGCTATCATCACATGAAAGTCCCATAACATGAACTGAAACAACATGATGGGTTGCCATTGTCCTTGAAACCTGCCTCCTCTTCTGTTTTTCTTTGTAAGCAGGCCGCTCACACAGCCACACACAGCCCTCTATCCATCTACGACTGCATTCAGAGCTCACCAATACTCATATGCAGCAAGGTCAGAATTTTTTTTTTAACATTCTTTGATTAATGCTGAGAGCTGCAGCATGTTTAGACAGGGTCATGACCCCAGGCATCCATTTAATCAAATTTCTCTGCTGCTTGTCCCAGTGGAGCCATCGCAACAAGAAACTCTCTCAATGAAAAAAAAAAAAAAGGAAAAGAAAAAGAAAAGGAAAAAAATGCACACTTCACATCTCACATTGTTTACACGCTGTTAAGTAATTATTTCACTCTTCGACCCCCACTGGCCATCAACAGACAAGTCACCTCCTTGGAGATTCTGAAAAGCTTATTCAGCTGTATATAATTCATTTTGTCTCTTTCCTTCATTGTGAAGCTAACTGCTTAGCTTAAAGACTTCTTTGTGAATACTTAAGTACATGGTGTCCATGCTAATGATCTCACTAATTATAAGCGTATTTATCATATACAAAGTGTTCTCAGCTATACTTTCCCAAAGCCATCTTACTTCAGCTATACCATGCCAGCAGTTTCTCACCACATATTTACCCAAACAAACGGGCACCACTCACATGTGCACATTACCTTTCCATGAAATTCTGTCATTACCTGAGTGACCAAGCAACTTGCTCAATATTTGCCCAGGAGTTTTCAATAACACTCTGATCTTTTATGCAGCTCTTCTCCAGGGCAAAGTGCAGAAATGAGCCAGGCAGGTAATAAAGAATTACAGTTTGCCTTTATCTAATAGCCCCATCAGTCTGAGTAATAGAGTTGGATAAAATGGTAACCTATTCACCCAGTTCTTCTTAATTGCTACCCTAGAATGCAAGAAGAAAAGTAGGGGCAAGAAAAAAGTTTATTTCTAATTGCAGTTCAGAAAGTAGAGGTGAATGCCTTGCAAGCTAAAGCTAAAGTATATAACATTCCCCATCTTCTAACTCAAATGAAAACTGGCTGGAGACTGCATTTTAACTGCAAAACAAGAACTATGGGGCAAAAAGGGGAGGCGGGGGGGGGGAGCAGTACTGATTTGGGGGAATGAAAGGATTGTTTTACATTCTGGTCTCCTTTTTTTGTGTCTACTTCCTTCCAGAAATAAAGATAGTCACATTATTTGGTAGAGTTCTTTTGCTTCACCATGAGAGAGATGGTGGCATCCGTTTTGGTTCTTACTATGGTCTCTCAACATTTCTAAAAATTAAAGCTGAAAATGGAACATGAAGTGTTAAGCTTCACTTTGAGGAATTAAGGCTTTCAGTTTTATTTTCTCTGGCTTACGTGCGATTTCACCAGTATTTATTTCACCGGCCACATACTCGCTCTGCAGAAGCCAAGCACGTCTCCATTAACGGCACAGCATCCTTGCTGATGAGTTCTACATCCTTTCGGTGTACTCCAAGGACTAGACTTTTCACACTATCATCAAAACTTGTTCACTAAATCAAGGACTACCTGGATCAAACGGGAGAGGAAGAAAGGGAAATGAAACAAAGTAAGAAAGCGAAACGAAAGGGGATCCTGGAAAATGAAGATCAGATGGAAAGGAATGTAGGTAACAAGGATAAAATAAGTCACAAGTAAAACAGTGGTTATAGAGTAACAAGTGAGAATCAAAGAAGGCAATTTTTATTGGGTTCTTTCCCCATTACAGGGGAAGCAATATAGCAAAAGAATTGCACAAAGTAGATTTATTTGGAACTTCTTTTGTAGGTTTCTCCCCTGCCCCAAACCTCCTAAGGAAAATTCCACCTCATCTGAAGCTGACTTATGTGAACACGGCACCAGCAACGCACATCAGCTTCAACCAGCAGGAACAGAGGCAAATTGGAGATACAAAAACAAGCTTACATGCAAGAAGGACAACAGTAAAAATAAGTAACTTTCTACTTTTCAATAAACATAGGGGAAGTTCAATAATCTTTTTTTTTTTAAAAAGCTGGCCAGCCTAGAGCCAGATGTCTCCAATAAGTCTAAAAATCTGAACAACAGGCCACAACTTACACAAGGGGCTAAAAAGATGCAAAACATTTAGACATACCTAGATTGAGCATGAGGCTAGCATATAACTTAAAGCAAGCCAGAGAAGCACTAACATGTAAATACTTCGTAGTCACTGTGTAGAGATGTAAGCATTAACGCAGTAAAGTGCTCCCACTAAACAGGTCAGACACAGCATCATTTAAGACATTCGCGTGAGATTCAAACCTTCAAAGACACAAGCTCTTAAATTCTGAGGTTTGTGCTTGACTTTGCTTAAATTCAAATGTAGAATAGACATAAATACACACATACTCTATAAATCAAGATCAGTAAGATCTGACAGTATAAATGTTTCAAAAAGCAGGAAAACAGAACAGAAAAAAGGAACACTGCACAGTGTACACTATGGATAAACATACTCGCAAAACCTCCGAAATTCTGATGAAAAGGATTGTGAGTTTAACTCCCATTGACTTCAGAAGCCTGATAAAACTTCTGACAGAAAAAAAAAAACAACAAACAGTTTCTCCCCTACAATGGAACTCTCATATCTGCAGATTCAGGTATCAGCAATAAAACATTACGTCCTCTATGTATTTCTAGATAAATAGTCCTGAGCAAGGTTAATTTCTTTACCGTATTAAAGTGTTTAAAGCACATGTCAAATGTATTTTCTGAAAGCAAATTCCACAATTAAAATCAAAACATACGCTCTCATAAAGCTGTCAAAAGCTGTGTTGTACAGAAAAAGCAACTGGGAAGAAAAAGTAGTAAAATATCACTGAATGCTTATACATGCATCTGACCTTTGATTTCAGCCAAGTTTAAAAAAATATGCTTATTGAAATTTGGGTGAAGCTTTCTGTTTATCTGCCTTTGACATGCTCTCTCTTACAAAACATTTTGAGTACTCTTGCAATGTCACTTTTAACTGCTAACTGGTTTTCTTGTGAAATGGAAGAATTGCAGTAATAGGTCTGTTTAAAACCAGCAAAACATTACTTTCCTTCAAAAAAAAAAAAACCCACCTAAAAATCATTAAAGGAACGTGAACAAGATTCTACCCACTCAATTGGTTATTGAATGACCTATACGCAGTGAGGGATCTGGACAAAGTGCAGGCTGTGACTCACCCTGCGCACGACGGGAACGGTGCTGCCTGCGGGAAGCACTCAGCAGCAAGAGCCATTTGATCTGCCACATTCCTCACGTAATCATTGTACCTGTGGAAAACTGATGTAAACAAAACCAACCAAACAAAAAACAAACCACACACCGATGAACCAGACTGTAATGGTTTACACCAAATTTTGATGGCTGCGATTAAATGCAATGCAAAGCAATGAAATAAGAGACTCGGGATGTGCCCAGTTTGTTCCAGGTGGGGATCTGCTTCCACACGTTTCATTATTCTGTGGGAATTTCGGTATTCCCAGTTCGGGATGGGTATCTTTTGCAATCCATGGCACCCTGCAGATAGAAACATCTCCTACAGCAGACCTGACACAACACATGAGCTCTTGCCAACTTCAGGCTAAACTGTAAGAAGGAAAAACTCCACATACCTCTTAGCGCAAAACAACGGAAGACCTTCATCTGTACAGGCAATGGTAAAGGCAGGACTTAACACCTGCAACCACAGACATCAAGGCCATGGAAAACTGTGATGATTACCTGGCCTAGTATGTTTAACAGTGCAGTCTTAGACTATCATCTAACAAATATGATCATGTCGACTGACTACAGACCTTTCAGACGCAAATAAATCTCAGTAGATTCAACACACTACTTACAAAACTGCACCGACTTATGAAATTATCTGTTTCAGCTATTTCTGTTTCTACACATCTCTAAATATCACTGCATTGTTATGGAGTATTAATACATGAAATAACATGTATAGAACATTGCTATGTAAAAAAAAGACCTGAAATCTATTTCATATCACTGCATAAAAGATGTCATTCAATTATGACATACTTCATAGTTCTTGAACTATTAGCCATTTCTCAAAACATTTTTATTGAGCATGATCCAAACATCTTGGCCTTGGATTAGAAACCTAGGTGACCTACATTATTTTTCTTAACATATATTCAGAAACTATCATGTATTGCTTCCACTCAAAAACAGTTATCTTGGGATTATCTGTATCAGCATCCTCTGCTTCAACTAACAGTGCCCTATGTCTCAGATTTTTTTTCTAGCTGCCGTTCATGTGTTTTCAAGAGCATCCACTTCTGCAGAAATAACATCTGCAGTACAGTGTAACCAAAAAGGAGATAAAAAGTAAGTCGAATTTCATTTGAGACACAAACAGCCAAAGCAAAGCACGGCACATCAACTAACTACCCTCAGAAAAGCACAGCTAAAAAGTCTAGCACCACTGCCTATGAAAGGTATTTGTTACTAAACTACGCACAGATTTCTTACCAACAGTGGATACACCCAAATACAGAGTGAATACCAACTCTTCATACTGCAAAAGGCAGTGTGGTTTTTGGATTTTATTTTTTTTTGCATTCGTTTTTTTTTGCGTTTGGTTTTTTTTCTTTAATGAGATTAATATCAGCCATCTCAGTAATATGTACCATTTACATTTCTTTTGAACCCAGATAATCTGTCAAATAAAAAGACCTTTCACATTTAGCTGTTGTTGGAAGAGGAAAACATCACTGATACAAACTAAATTTAGGAATAATGGAGGGTTTTTAAAAAATCTTTCCCCTTAAGCTCACAAATTACCCATTGCTAGAGAGAAACATTCTCAACTGAATTATTTGATACTCATCAGTATCTCCAGAGAATTATTGACGTGCACAGGAACACTGAAATAGTAATCATATTGCGTAAACTGTACCTGAATTTCTGAAATACATGACTCATACGTCTCGGTTAATATATTAATGAACCACTAGATTTAACTTTTATTTTCCTTGCATTTTATGATTTTTTGAGCTAAGTATTAGGGAATTTGTCAGCTAACATTCTACTTAAAAGTCACGTAACTATTCAACACTAAATTCTTTGGTTTCTATGATGTTATCCAAGTCAAAAATTGTTTTTGCTAATATTAAAAGAAAAAAAGTAATTTATGCTTCTTACTCTGAAAAAGTATTCCTGAGAAAGTGTTCAGCTATGGAAAAAAGCAACAAAATTTAAGAATCAGATGTGTCAAAAAAAATCCAACAAATACTCAGCACTAATTATAACTAGTATTAGAAGCTTAAAATTTGGTTGTTGGGTGTGTGCGTGTTGGTTTTTGATTTGCTTTGGTTTGGGGTTTTTTTGTTGGTTTTTTTTTTTAAGCAGAGTTCAACCCCCCTCCCCAAACCACATTTATTCTTTCTATATGACAGTCCGTAATTAATTTCCTACCAAGTATTATAACACAGCTGTTGGACTCTCTTTAGGAAGGATAGGTCGAGGATCAACTACAAATAAAACATGTTCTGTCACAGCAAAAGCTGTCCTCTATGTGTTGTTTATATATTCCTCATGTATGCTATATAACCCCTTTCAGAAGAAAAGATATTGTAAAAGAGTTTTCAGAAAGAAATCTAAAAAGTAGAGTGTAGAATGCTACATACTATTTACAGAGTGCTTGCAAATACATGAAAAACTAAGCAACTCATTCTTCTCCAGCTACTGCCATATTGCGTTTGTGCTTGGTATTGGAAAAATCTCAAACTCTCAGCACTAAGGGACAAGCCACTTCTTCCCCAGCACACAGATGGTGATCTTTCTTAAGCGTACCCAAGAGGTGACACAGTATACAAGGCATAAAGAGAATGGCATAGGACAGATGCCACCAAACAAAATGGTCTGCTCAAAACACAAAACAGGAAGAAGGAAACTAAAATTTTGTGTCTGGAGCAGAATTAGTTTTCATACAGACTCTATGTTCATTGCACAGCTTTTCTGTTACTAATTATTGCTTAATTAACTAGCTTTGCTCAACACTAGCATAATATGATGATGATATTATTAAAGAACCTGTTCTCAACTGCTTTTATAGACATAGCAATAATATCATACCGTTAGTATTTTGCATCTCTGCAGATTACTAATGCTTTAAATAAAAAATTTCCACATCTGGTGTCTGCTTCCATCTTACGTTTGTAATGGGAGAAGGGGAAAACAGGTTCTTTCTCCCATACTGAAGAATGGGTTGAACCCTTCCAAGAAACTCATTTTTGACTCCTGGAAATATGCTAACTCCTCCTCTGCAAGTTCACCTAAATGTAATCACATTATTTCAGCTTTTGAGTAAATTTGATGTCGTGTTAGTTAGAAAAATTTAGATACCGTATATGTCATAGAAACCAGTTTGTATTTTCCTTGTTAGGTCACAGATTTTAATTAAAAAAAAAAAAAATCTAAATCAAGTTACAGTTATCTTTCCAGGAAGTCCTGTAGAATAAACGCTCTAGGGAATGGGAGCAGATTTGAACATCACATTATGGGACACTGGTAGTTCCTTATCTGCCACTTCCTTCCAAGCAGGTTCCAAAGGAACTCCAATCAAATAGCAGTAAATAACAACCAGCATTAACATTCATGCACACAGGTTGAGCTGTCCATATCCAAGGACTACAGGAACACATAGGTTCTTCTTATTTACCAAATTATTTTTATAAATAACCTGGTCCTTAGTGTCCTTACTTTTGGTTTTTAGAGATATCCTCATATAGGTGATCTCATAGGTGATCTTTTCATGATTCTATCTCTCTGCTACTGATCTCTGATTATAAAATGTATTTTCACCAGCACAGAGGAACACAATCAGAATCCTACTACAATCCTTCATTAAACCGCAAACAGCAACTTGCTTCTCACCAGTTTAAGCTCTTGCACAGTGCCCAGCTGCACTGGTCTGAACATACGTGCCCATGAGTTTAGAAATGCCAGCACTAGGTCCAGTTCTCAGCAAAGAAAAAAAAAAAGATTAAAAAAAAAAGTTTTTCAGCACCTAAAGACAGTCACTCAGATATACAGCGCGCTTAGGATACAGTTCCCTAATAGCAGTGATGATGCTACGTGTGGGGAAGAAAGCAAATCTGGACAAGAAGCAGAAGGAGGAGGGGGAAATTGAAACAAGAATTAACCCGACTCAAATTCACCAAACCACCACCGTAGGTCATGAAAACTGGTAGTGTTTTCACACTCTGCTGCAAACAGAAAATAAAACAAGGAAAGAGACTGGAGATAAAAGTTACACAGAGCTTTATCCACAAAAACCAGAAGCTGGGACTTCAAATACTTTGAAACAAATACCGCATGTCAGGACAATGCTCTTCACAGTATTTGGGAAAAGATGAAAGGCCTTAACATCTACATCACTTAAAAATTGCTCACAGCGACTGGCAGAGTAGTTATGAAAAACACGGGGAACAAGTGAGCCAACAGCTCAGATGAATTCTTTAGAAGAACAAAAGACGAAGTACACTTGTCCCCACTGCAAAAATCAGCTTGCAAGCATACAAAACATTTATTAATTTTAAGCTGACAAAGAGGTTTCAGCATTATGCCAGAAAACACTGCATTAGCACTGGAAGAAAATCTACTGCCAATGGATAAATGGGTGAAGTTCCGTGCTTACTGGGTTAATTATCTAACCAGTAAAGGTATACCCAAAGTAAACGTGTCAGTAAGTATCAAATCAGAAGATAACTGATTTTTATCTGGTTCACAGGAATTCAACAACATCAAAATAAAACCAGCAGTCTCTCGATCCCATCCTCTTTCTCTGGTCCTGTCCATAGGCAATTTACCCCGCTCTAAGGCAAGGCTTTAAAGAAGATATACATAAAAAACTGCCACGAAATTCCGTATTTATGGAGGAAAATGAACATTCATTGTCTGTTGAAGCTGGGAGGACCACCAGCTCATGGGGTAATACATTGCACCGCGTAGATCAGCAGAGACTTTGACTCCATTGTAAGCAAAACGACAAAACTGCTGTTCCATTCTCAGGATAACAGATGATAATACAAAGTATAACGCTACTACAAACCATCCCTTTTCCATACTGATCTACAGTGTACTCTTAAACTTGAGTTTGTGTGTTTTAAGTTTCTTTTTATGAACTGAGGAGCAACAGTTTAAGAGTTCATGTCTAATTTAGTCAAGTTTTTTAACCCATACTGTATCTGATAAGACAATTATATTTTCTTTCAGGATATGGCTAAAAATGAATCCCAACATTTGAGTGTGAAATTCTTCAATTTCAATATATTTTTTTTTAGTCTAAAAAAGGGAAAACCAACTTATGCTTTCAAGTCTCATTTACAGCAGTTACTCTAACTGCTCAGGCTTTCAGAAATTTCAGGAACTATTGCATGCCTGTACCACATTGGGAAAATTTAAGATAGTGTAAGATATGCAGATAAAATATGAATTCCAGCCATGTAACAAAAATGCCGCTGACAACATGTATATTATGCAATTATGACTGTCATTTTATTACTGTTATTAATTTATTAGTATAATTGCAATTTTTTTCAATGTCATAATGTGATAATAAAGGACTTGTCATTACTACGTTAACCTCGGAACATCTCTGACCTCAGGGGAGGTAGCTGTACGCTTTCAGTCCAAAATGAGCTGTCAGTTACCACAACGAGATTTTGATGACTACATTATCTTGTAATTAAATGTCTCAACAAACTTCTCCTTTTGATTGACAGGTAGTTAAGACTATCTTTGACCACAGGGCAGTTTCTTTATTTTTCAAGAATAATTTTTCAGCAGTGAAGAAGACAGACAAGAGTTTAAAAATTAAAGTGTTTTGAACTATATATTAATCTATATTTGGTACTTATAAGACAGTGAAAATTCCGCCAAATTGCATTATCCTCTGCCCAAGCTGCTGCATTTATGTGACAACTTTGATTGATTAAAGGAGTTTATGCTGTTTTTAAATTAGCATTTAAGTCTTTAAAGAAATAAATTGTTTTGATTTTACATTTTTTCCCCTTTCCTGTTCATTTTTTATTTTAAGACAATAAAAACGCTTAGAATCAATACTGATAACTACTACGAGATCCCATCAATAGGTATGTTTAAGGAAATACTCATAAGGGTCCATTTCTGATGGTTTGG
The DNA here is from genome assembly GCA_026212715.1 of Elanus axillaris. Lineage (NCBI taxonomy): Eukaryota > Metazoa > Chordata > Aves > Accipitriformes > Accipitridae > Elanus > Elanus axillaris. The sequence continues at coordinate 21,181,722 of JANZLQ010000040.1, forward strand.
ACCATATGGCAGAAAACTCACAGAACTCAACAGCAACTCTGCAGATTTAAAAGAACAGGCAACATGAATTATCATCTACCTGATCATACACCAACTGAAACATTTTTTTGACAGGGCAGATCCTCAGTGAAACTGAGGCTGGAGGGGCATCCGTGCTGAAAAGATCCCCAAAAGATACGAAGATGATAACTAAGACAAGGCACAGAGCAGCAACCCTAGTCTCTTCACCGAAGATAAGCTTTTGCTGACGACAGGAAGGTGAAACAATCTTTTGCAGACAATCCTCCAATAAAAGGATGCACTTTTAAGTTGTCATAAATATTCACAACCACCAATGTCATCTACATCTTCGTCCTCCGATGGAATCATGCAATAGGACAGACCGATCTGACTTCATCCTTCTCTGCTCTGGCAACCTTTGCTGTAGCTCAGGAGGACAAAGGAAGCAAAGCGAGGATTATAGGTGGCCAAATCAATTTTACCTCTCTTTGAATGGGATCTTATGCCCCATCAGTCTAAGTTTTAAAGATCAACAATACAGAGGATGAAAAACATCCTTTCCAAAAACAAATTTGACAAGAATAATACAACCCTGATACATCAAATCAAATTTCGATAAAACATGAAGTCCTTTGAAATGCAGAAAATTGTATCAATAGTGAAATCTCATGGTAATAAAATAAAGTAAAACAGGGGCTTTTCACAGCAAATTACAGGTCACACAGATTTGGTACACCTGAAGCATGTCTTAAACACAGCTTGTAGCCACATAATTTCTTTACTATTTGTGCTACAATTAGTACCAAATTATTCAATGGAACTGGGCAGCATTTAAGAAGTCTTCAGTAGTCACATGTAATTGTCACTTAAACTGTAACGCCTGTGGTTTAATCTTTCAGGAAGAATTCAGTGAGTCAGAAGTTGAGACAATAACATATGGTCACAAGCACAAACAGAAGGTTGCACTTATCTGCTGATACACTCTTTGGTTTCAGTATTTCCTAATTTCCCCCTGTGGGTATACTTTTGCAAACCAAATCTTATCAAAGACTTATGTTACCAATGTTAATAAGTTTTTCATAGACTTCACAGTATGCAGTGTTTTATACAAGTTCTCAACTCTAGGAGTCACGTATATGTAAGGGAACCAACTTTCATTTGAAGAAAAATAACAGAAAGCTGAAAGCAAATAAACCCATTCATTTTTATGAAGGGTACGCATTTTTAAAACTGTGTTGAATTATTTGCTGATACCCAACTCTTTTTAACCTACGTTTCTCTGCTATTTCCTCATTTTAGCAACACATCTTCCTGCAGACTGTTGGACCAAACCCAAGAGCTGTATTCAGATAACGAGAGTATTTAATAAAAGGCACAATGAAAAGTTGGATAAATACAAGTCTGGAACAAGAAAAATGCTGCCCAACACATTATTTATGTGGAGTAAGCTTCTGAAGTTCTATACTGTATATATACCATTCCTCTGAACTGTTCAAGATAATGATAGCGACTACATTCACTTGTATTTTTGGGTTCAATTTCATTTGCCATCAGGATAACTAGATTTCTTGAAATACGTTCCGTACTTGTAACTCCGTATTTTTAAGTGATTTAAACTTTACAAGCGCCTATTCTTGCAGAAATTACACTGAATACCTATGCTTGCACACAGAAAACCGTTACTTGTCAAATATTGTAGTTGCAATTGTTTTGCTATTAATTGCATACCGACATGGTAGCTGAGAGCTTGGTGTAAAAAGTGAAACGCTTTCACAAAAGAAAATGACAGATTATGTTGACAAGTAAAAGAAGAATTTTCCAAATTTGTAAATCATCAGGATGAAGTGACACAAGATAGAAAAATAAGGTAGCTCAGAATTAGACTGGACCAATAAGAACATTAAAAGGTTATTTTCACCTGGACAGTAAAGCAAATGCAATGTATCTATCAGTACACTGTCCACTTCTATGGTTGGGACAAAACTGAGATGTCTTATGCTATATTTTGTTCAAACACTGAAACAACATAAAAGCTAAGTTACATAAATAATTCTGCAATAAACTGAAAAACAGAAATAGTAAACTTCTTCCTTTGAAAATTATTTCACTCTAGTTTTAGAAAACTAACATGTATTTCTCTAAACTAAAATTTATCTTTGTTTTAGAAAATGGAAACTGGGAACCTAAAAGCTACCTTCACATATGTGAATGCAATATGAATTCAGATTAGGAAGTCATAATCCTTATTTCAAATTACTTATGCTAAAATGGACCACCAGTTGAAAGATGTTACTGCACTTCCTTACGAGTAAGCAAAATTAAGTCTACGGAGTTCAAGTAGCCCATGCAGTTTCATACAAGTTTTACACAGCAGATCCAGAAATGGCAATGTAGACTATAATTAATCAACAGCACCTGAGTTCCAAGCTATTACAGGTTATTGTCAACTGAAGTTCAGGGGTAGTGTCACCACAATCTTTTTAAGTAGTCCATCGTTGTGTCAAGCACTGAACTCTTAAAACTCCTCAGCAATGAAATTACTAGCTCCTATGAAAATTAGTGACCAAACAAGTTGTGGGAATGCTTATTATCACAGACATTATGATGCTTAACTTTTTCCCTAAATTTCAAGATTTTGTCCACAAGGCTTGGTTTAGTCAGTCTGTACTTCATAATACATTTACACTGTTGATAAATATATCAGCTTTTTCATTTGTATTAAGAAAGAAACAAGCTTGCTATAAAAATAAGACAGGTCCCAATATAAAATATTTTGTATATATATGCTCTATAATTTAAAATATATATACACACATATATACATACATATAGCTCTGTATAAAAAAATATAGCTATTGATTCTAGACCAGCTAAAGGCCAACGTGAACCTCCTGATACAGGCTGTGTTAAAACTGCAGCAGATAAGCTGTGTGGAACAACTCAGACTTCAGAGTACTTTTAAAGTAGATCTTCTGGAAGATAACATTTTAATTTAAATCTTCTGTAAGGATGCTTCACTGTATATATATTCTCAATATCAAACTGAAATTAAAAATATTGAAAATATCTAGGATAATGTGCCTTAAATTACATTCCAAAAAGAAGTTTTTAAGAGTATTTAATAGATACTATTAAATAAAAATATATTTTAAAGCCCCTTAAACTTGCAGAAAAGTCTAAATCCCAACATTACATCATTTGCTTATATAAAAGACTAAAAGGTAAAATACCTAGCTATAATGTAAGTTTCTTCATTCTGCCCCCCCCC
>JANZLQ010000040.1:21185089-21197408 GCA_026212715.1 Elanus axillaris
CCCCCCCGGTGATCTCAAGCTGACCTTTGCAGACCATATTCTCTGGAATACTGGTGGAATATTTGCAAAGCCAAGTATCTCACTTAGTCTCGCTATACCCTACTGGGCAGGTTTGAAGTGCTCTCTAAGAGGATTACGTCCAGCCTTCAAAATAGTGTCAGTGAAGGAGAAGATTCTGCATTGCTTACAGTGTGGCAGTTTGTGTGTATTCCTGTGACTGGGAAGCTGGGAAGAACAGTGTATTGAGGATACCTGCTTTTGAATAGTGAGAGCAAGTACTGTCACTGCCGTCTCACAGATACTCTCAGTGAAAAAGCTACTGACGCTTTCAGTGATTGCTACCAATTAGTTCAAAGTTAGTGAACATGATTTTATCATAAACACACTTCAATGGAGGCAGCATGCAAGGGACAGGATTTTCATATGAAAAAGAATGGGAGCTTTGTTCCCTATTAGAGCTCCGATGCACCAAATTTGGACGGTCGGGTTTGTACTTATTTCCATGAAGTCTGAGAACAGCATTTCCTCTCAGTTATTCAAGACTGTATCAGTCAACAGGCATGATACTATGAGCTGCCTCTGTCTAGAATATGTTTCCTTCATTTAGGAAAGTGCAGTAATTCATCAGTGATTTAACCTATAGACATTTGAAGGTTGGAGAGCACCTCAGAGGGGCTGTTGACCTTCAGCAACTGAAAGAATTGAAGCTCCAGCCTTAGTCAATATATATTTATCTTTCTGTTGGGACTATTACAACTGTTCAAGTAATGCTGACCTTGAAACTTCTGCACACGATGCACTAGAATAATGATCCCTGAAGGAAGAGTATAAAAATACCTAAATAGGATATCTAAATCCAAAATGCACATAAAGATAAAAGAAAGCATTTCAAAATGTGAAGTCACTTAAGAAGAGGTAATATTATTGAGGCTCCTATTAATTATAATTTGAATAACATTGCTAAATACCATAATTACACATTTCTAAATATTTTAATGATAGGATATAATTTATGTCAAAGACCTTGTTTGTTTCATTGTGAAATCTTTGCCTATTTGTAATTAATTTAATGTCAGACTAGACAGCCTTGTAAATTGAAATCATCTACATTTTGAACTTGCTCTGCACAACTGCAAGAGCACAGTCTTTACCCTGTTCCTTGTGCTTTTTTAACTTTGCTGCAGACAGAAAATTGCAAGAAATAAAATGGTCCGTTTCACGTAATATCAGTTACTTGTACCCTCACATTCCACACAGATTTTCCACTCAAACTTGCAATGCAAGCAGCAGCCAGGACCGATTCCATTAATCAAACATACTATGGTATTAGAGGTACTGATAAAATGAACGTATCCCTCGTTGTACCACTGATAAGACCGTCCTCTCAACACCAATCTTGCATGCATTTCCACTGGATCTGCAGGGCACGGCTGTTTGTCAGCTAGGCTATACCTGCCTATCCGGGGACTACAGCAAGGTAAGGAAAGGTAAGACAGCCTCCCTGGGTCTTCTCCTTTCCTAATACCCGACGGGAACAGTTGCAAAGTCTTTTCCAAGTAAAACCCATTCTTGGAGATGATTTCTCAGAATAGAAAACAAAAACTCTTTTTCGAGGTCACTGCAATGAAGATAAAGACCATTAAAAGTAAGCTACCATGAAGACGAGGACCCAGGTTGGGGCATGGAAGGTATTTATTTAGTTTCACATTCACTCGTAAAACAACCATACTCTGTGTGTAAGATCATACAAAAAAATCCTCCCAAAGAAAAATACATCCCGAGTCCTTAAGTTGCCTGTTTGACTTCTCTTCCTAACATCAACACAGAAATCCCTAAAATTCAAATTGCAGTTTGTCTAATGCTCTTTGCTACATACTGTCTGCAAATGACCTACCTGAGCTACTTAGAGGCTTTAATTAAAAGAATTACCATTAAAAAAAAAAAAAATCACAGCAAGGATAGTTTGTTATATTTTTATATTCACTACTCTCATCACCCAGCCTCCTCCATTCTGTTTTCTGGAGAGTACAGGGCAGTACCGCAATGCCAATCAGTGGCAGCAGGCAGACATCAGTGCACAACGAAGACCCAAACCCACTATTATCAAGCAATTAGTTTGTCTCCTTCCTGGCACAGGGTCATTCTCTTGCCCTCCCTTTGGATTTTTCCTCTCGCTTCAAAAGACCTGATAACTACTTGAAGAAAACCATCTCTCTTGTATACTTGTTAACACAGAGGAGCTTATTCTCCAGTGAAAATGTGACCAGAGTTCACTACCAAATGCATAAAATAAACATGTCCACATCTTACAAATGATTTTCCAACCTTACCACAGATTTCGCAACTGTTACATTTCTAGCTGTTTAGAATTTTCTTTTTTCTGAAAGATTTTTAAGACTATGATACCACCTAACCATCTTTCCTGTACTGCCAACACATTCTAAAGGAAAATTCTGGAAATGCCCACATATTTAATGAAATTAAGTATGGAATTGAAGCAGCCTTGTACTAGCTACAAATAAATCTAGAAGCTGACATTCTACATTACCAATGGAAAACACAAATTAAGAACATGTACAGAACATTTTTCCATTACTGAGTAGAAATACTACACTCAAAACGACTCCCTTGAGAGCTACAGAGATACTGTAATTTTATGTCCTTTTAGCTCAGAAAGTTACAAAAAAAGAAAAAAATTAAGAGAAAAAACCTGAGATCACACTGCACATACATATACACCAGCTACAGAGCCAAACAAAAATATGAATTGGCTGTGTTTAAGTCTAAAGAGTCCTGAATACATGAAGCCTTACTCAAAAGAATTAGCATCATTATTTCTAAATGACCTGATGAGGTCTTGTTGTTCAAGAGGGAGAAGAAAATTATGCTCCGACTCCTGCTCTAATTCAGAATTTGGGATAAGATTTTTTTTTTTTTTTAATATGCTCCCAACACTTGCAGCTGCCAGGATGCAAAAAGGATAAAAAAGGAGCTATGAAGTAGTAATTTTGAGTCTTTTTGTAGCTAAGTCCAACTCGTGAAAAGTATTTTTGGATGAGTGAAACTTCCAGCCGAAGCAGCGAGCTCTTCTTTAACTGAAGATAACCCACCAAAAACCTATTTAAACACTGATGTAGGATGTCCGAAACGGGAACAGAGGCTCACCTCCGAACGGCTGGGATGGCTGGACATCGCGATTGCATCTGGGGAAGTACGCTGAACACGCTGCAGGAGGGGGGATAGGATCTTGGAAACAAAGAAGAAAAGTCTCTTGTCCCTTGATAAATCATTTTAGACGCATAGCATCGCTCTGGCAGAAATCAGGAAAGGTCTGCTGTTTTATTAGTCTCATTAGAGGTGATACTCATCTATTACAAGGAGGTTAAATCCCTACAAGGGAGAAGGAGCAGTGCGAGAGCTCCACCACCCACCTTCCTCCGGCAGCCGCCCCGCTGCCTGCCCCAAGCCCCCATCGGGCGCTTGCCGGGCCGGGACGGAGACCCGCTCCCGCGCTGCTCCTCGCCCAGCGACGTCCCACCACGCGCCCCGCTGCCGCCAGCGTCCTCCCGCAGCCGGGCCTGGGACTCCTGCGGACCTCCAGCTCCAGCACCACACTGCTTATGCCAGAGGAAACAACATTACTGCTTCCGCACGTCTGCTGAATACTTAATAGGCACACGGACGTTAAAGAACCGAGACTGGCAAAATGCTGTTGAGGATGGTAGCACCGCTACGGACACAGACACTACTACAACCACCACAGAGAGCATCAAATAGCAGTTTCCGTACATTTTTATTTCGGTGCATTTTTATTTGGACTCGGGGGAGTCGGTACCGTTTTATTTTGCCTGGTATTATCCCAGGTACTGTGGGGTCTCAGATTTATTTACGCATTTCCCGTTGGAATACAGGAGCCTGTATGAAAATGTGATCTCTCAAGCAAGTATCTCTTCTCTTACAGCAGCCAATAAAAGGCTACCTTAAAAGAAGAAAAAAGGTAGAAACTGCACCTATACAATGCAATTCAATGTGGTGCACCAGGTTTTATTTCATCCATATACTGCATAATAAAATGAAGTTTCACAACATTTACTGCTATATTAACTCTCTTCCATGATGTCCACTAGATTAAGGCTGCAACAGGAATTTTTTTTTTAAAAAAGAAACCTGCTCGTTTTGGAAAAAAGAGGCTCAGTTGGGATACTCAAACTTCTTCAGCTTTTGATAACTAGTTCAGTATCAAACCTGTTCAGAGACTGTGGTCACTCACGTCTGAAGATTGTTTGGTACAATGAAGCTAAAGAGTTTTGGACACCTTCTGCCCAACAGCATAATCATAAATTTTGCCTCCAGGAGATCACACAACTCTGAAATCCAAAGAAAGACACAGAGAGGCACTGCTTCATAGGAGGATATCCTCCCGGATAGCCTGGGGAGACCTACTTCAAAGTCACCTTTTTCTGACAAAGAATTAATATTAGACTGACTTAGCAGTATGCCAGGGAGATCAGCAGACCTAGATACACAAGGAGACCAAACCTGACAGATTCTGTCCAGCTTTTTCAAAATTTACATCAACAGAATCAGTGCTAACCTAGTGCTGTTGCAGGCAGTCTCAGAAGAGAAACCAACAAGTGAACAGCTCTGAAAAGGCACCATATGATTAAGTATGAATGAGGCTTTTTCTTCCAGGTAAGGGAATCGCAGCCACTCAGACTCCAGAAAGAATTCTTGAACATTTGTCTTCTCTGAAGAGACAAAAATAATTTCTTGATGACACCTTTGAAAAATATCAAACTAACCTCCCAAAAATGATTCAGCACACTCTCAAAAGACCACCACTGTTGGTTAAGCCAGGTCACAAATGCTTTGTTGTTTTTCCAAATGTGTATTCTAATTACCACACCTTTTATACATCATTTAAATCAGAAGGTGAACAATAAGGAAGCTCTCTTAAAAATTGTAACAGTCTTCTTTTATTTAGCCTGTGGAGTATCTCCATTTTGTTCTGCGCTTTATTTCAGCTTGGGTAGCAGAGGAAGACAATAAAGCTTAATGGGTACTATTACTTAGTCACTCAAAATTCAAGGTCACTGGGACATCAGGGGCAAGAAAAAACCTGCTGATTGAAGAAACAAGTACATAAACAATTTTTTTTTAATTGCATTTCTTCCATTACATATTATATTAGAACTTGATGCAAAACGTTGACTCAGAAGAGCTAAATATAACCAGAAGCTACCTTACATTCAGCCAGCATAACATACATTTTGATACTCTTCATAGAATACCTCAAGCCTTGCTAATTTGATAAGACTTATTCTCCCTATATATTTTAAGCTAACGGTATATGAAGCTGGTATAGGTGAGATAGGAAGTTACACTTCACCCATTTTAATTTCTCAAGAATAATAATTAAACCTGTACCAAAATTTAAACTATGTTACACTAAATTTATGAACAGAAAAGAGATTATGATGATCAGTCGCCACATATAGGCCTGTCAAATTGTTCTAATTCCACATTATGACTGATTTATTACACAGAAATGGCTACAATATATGAAATATACAGGGTTAGACATGAAGTGTTCCTTAGTCAGCAAGCCTTTGTCAGTATTCAAAGACATGTCCTTAACCAAACAATGAAGCAAGCAGCAGTGCAGAATTTGAGGCAGCATAGATCTTGTCATGATATGTACCAAAAGAATTACTTTAACTACGGTTGCCAAGGGATTCATCATTTCTGATGAGGTCTAGGACCAACTGTGGATGGCGATGAACACTCATAATCTGCCTCCATCTTTGGACTGGGTCCAGAGAGCTGGTCCTGAAAGACAGCCCACCTGCCCTCTCTTCCAAACTGCACAGGACAGACACTGAAACCAAATCTCCTGAAGCACACCAACTTCAGTAGGCATGGTTTCCCTAAACACATTACATGTAACGCAGAAATCTGTGGAAGAATAGCTTCTTAAAAAAAAGTATCCTGCAGTTACATAACTACTGTACAAAAATGGTCATATTTCCAAAATTTGGCATTTGCGCAATTATTAAGAGTTCTACTTTCCAACCTAAATATTATGTTGCTGGAGATTTTTTTTTTTAATTGAAGAAGATGGAGTATTATCTCTGTTAACTCCAAACGACTCTGGAACATAATGTTTTAAACAAACTTCCAACCCATGTTGTACATATGGTACACAGCCTTTCCACCTTTATTACCAAGTAAAAATGACATACAGTATACTGAGGAGTTATTCAGCAAGCAATTCCCAAGGATCACCTTTACTGCAAGGTACTGAAAGATATCTAGAACTCTATATGATGTCAGAGGTTTACTCAGAAGCAACAACATAGTAGATATGCAACTCACAGTTGTTATGGCAAGGATCAAGCTGTAAACGGACATACATTAGCTCTGCACACAGCATGTCAAGGAAAAAAAGCCTGTGACCAATACTTCCTATAAAGGATTTTGACGCTGCTAAAATCAGTACCACTATCATCACGTTAATCTAACTTAAAAAAGCAATTTTTGACAGGCATCAAATAAAAAAAAAAAAAGACATGACATCTAACATACTTCCCTCACAGTGCCTAGCTTCCATAGAAATTGTTCCTATTTACTTCCACTATTAATTATGCACACTTACCGAGCTACAGAGATAAAATGTCATCTATGTCACAAACTACACACTGGTGGTCTCCCCTCAATTCCAGTGGCACCTCCCACTCTGCATTCTCCTCCCATAAGCCCAGTCAATCCCTCCTTTTTAGATACTTCAGCAGTGTTTCCCCCCACCCTTTCATCACCTTGAAGCCTCCCATTTTCCTCCACTAAAGAGTTGAACGGTGAGGATGTACAATCATGAAACCAGTCATGACCTATAAGCAGCTGTATCAAATTGAAAAGTAAAACTACTTTTATTTTATAAATTTATTTTACTGCCTCAGCAATGTACAGGAACAGCAGAAGATATCTATCTTTAAGAGATCTCTTAAGTTTCTCCGTTAAAACAATGACCGGAGGATACGTTAGGAGTACTGTATAATATAAAGTCTAGGGAATCTAACTTTTGGAGAAGAAACAGGCTCTGTATATCACCAATCAATCTCTATAGATTTCAAAACATTTTGAAATAGCCAAAACAGGGCGGACTATTCTCCTTCAAAGTAGATATATTTTGAAAACTGGTTTTGTAGGCAGATGGAACGAATTAGCTTCTGCAGGCTCCAGTAGAGAGTTAAGAAGTCAAGGTTGCACTGACACATCATGGCATGGGAACACTGTTAATGGAAAATATTAACTAGCTTTTTCATAAGCTATAATGCCTGGTTTTGGCATACACAACATGCCTCTCCTCAAGAAACAGGAAAACCAGCAGTACTTCAACTAAAAACTGTTCAAGAAACATACAGAACTGGCATCCGCAATTAATCTACCAGGTTTTACTTTATGTATGTCACAGAGACTTAAGACTACACTATTTCCTTCTTGTTTGTTCTACAGAGAAACATCTGGGGAGTGGAGAAGAGGGGGAATAAAAAGAAAATATGTGTTTGCAAATGCCCCTTCAGCGCCTACTGGGAATCACAAGGCAGCCTCCAAAAAGGCACCCGAGTGCCATGATTTCTTCTCAGTAAAGAGAAGCTATACCATGCCAGCAGCACATCGAGAGTTCATACCACCACAGGTAATTAAGCCAAGCGACTCCAGCTCCTAGAAGACCACAATTCTGCAGGAAGGTTACAAAAATTCAAAACAGTTTTTCAGTGGTTTGGTTTCTCAAGGCACATATGTTCTCCACAGAAAGCAGGAGGGTTGTCACAAGAGGCACATTCGTGCTATTAAATCCTAAATATTCCAGTACAAAAGTTACAGATTCCCGATGCCTCGTGCTAGAAAGAAGATCCTTCAGCCCACAAGGACCAGCAACTTCTGCATGTTTCAAGTAATGTAACAACAAACATGCAATGTATATTACTCCCAAACATACTGTATCTAACAAAGAACAAACAAAATAAGCAGTTTCTTGGGCATAAATACATCTGCATTTTGTTAAATGGGTGCAAAATGTTATGGTAAACAGACACAAGTCTGTTTCTCAAACACACACATGCAAACTTTGGTAACAGAAAACCAGCCATGTTTGTACTCGAAGAAAAAAGCAGTGAAAGGTTTAACTGCTCGCTCTTAAGGCTTTACCTTATCTGCAGTTTTAAAGGTTTAGACAAATACTTCTTTCAGCTAATGCTTTACTAGTCAGTCATTTCTTAAAAATATTAGCAAAGCCCAAAGGATAACAGCTGGGACACTAAGACTGATTTTGCAAACTATGCTGGAGATGGCTCTTCAGGATGCGAGACCACCCGATGCACCTTGTGCCTCTGACAGCCCACAGCGGGGCCCCAGGAGGCTGGCGTGTTACTGACACCCATGTTCTAACACCCCATGGCCCAACGCTTCAAACTGAAAATTTGTGAAAGTTTCCCCAAACATAGCTGCACTGCTATACAGTTTCACAGGCAATTGCTGCATTTTCTCCCATGATCAGGATTGGTAAAAATCCATCTAAAAGTCGATGGAATCTGACATTCTTAATGAACCCTCAGGAACAAGATTTACTAGAGTCAAGGAAGTTTTTGATTTAATCGCTTCATTTTGCTGTCTCAGGAATCATCAAATAGGAAAAACAATTCCTTAAGATCTTCTCTGGAACTGGGCATTCTTGGGACCAACCATCCAATTTAAGGCATGAACCTGGAGGATGGATGTCCACACTGTCCATTTTAACAGCAATGACTAGTTCAACCAGTGTTGAACTCATCAGGGTCAGCTTTATGTGCCTTAGCCCATGTCCCCCCCCCTCCACACACATACAAGGTATGAGATAGCAGACAGTCAAGTTTTCTCTGAGATCATTTTCTGCTATGGCATAGTGAGATCGATTTCCCCAGCTACCTTCCGCCTCTAGAAAATACAGACTTGGGCTGCTCAGAAGAGCAAGAACAACCATATAGTTCGGAGTCAGAAATTATTTTTTTAGGCTAAAGCAAGGCTTTACCTACTGTTTTGGTTTTCTTTGTGTCATGGGGGGGGGGGGGTGTCTTGTTCTTAAATTGCCTCCTTCATTCAACGAAAAATAATCTGCAATACGTAGAATATTAGCACAGAAGTTTTATCTCTCACTTCAATAATAAAAACACAGCGGCAATGGGTAAACGTTCCTAGAACAGCACCTTTCCCTTCTTTTTCTCCTCCTTCTGTATTTTCTTCCTTTAAAAATATGGTGTTCAATACAAAAAAACAAGTAAGAGCAAGAAGATGAAGAGGAGACCTGAAAAGAGTATGATACCACATCCATTAACTTACAAAAAGTTTCAACTCTGTGATTACCTTGACTCAGGAAGGGAAACAGCAGCTGGTATGCTACCAGAAAGTGATTTTCCCCAGTCATTTTGATCTTTTTATAAGCAAAGGATCCAAGCAGAACCCTGTGATCCTCCATGCTGTAAGAAACAGGGACGAGATGGTTTTAAACTAGTGTTTCTAACATTCTACTCACACCACCTTCCCTAATTTAAATGCCAAGAAAAAAATGCACCCATCCCAGAAGCAATGGTACAAGGTGTTTTCTTTCTTTCTAATAGATGATAAATCCATTAATGGTTTTCTCGATAATTAGAAATACCTTATTAAGATCATTCATATGCAAGATCAACTGGTTATATAATTCTGTCCAATCGGGAACACCAGAGGTTGAAATTCTTCTCACTTTTCAATGTGAATTTATGAAAAAATTCAAAATTCTGTCAAAGAATGGTTTTTCAGTGTTAGAACTTCGATTGTCTTATTTGGAAATGCTACAGCTCTTTTCAGTAGGGACTAGAACTCTGTCTCTGGAAATGTTTTTGCACTGGCCCTAAATATGGTCAAACAACAAATATTTGGGAAACACTAAGCCATAGTTTGATGAGATTAAGACCTGTACTGGAAACTGCTCAACTGTTTATTAAAACTCCTGAAAATCCCTATCTCCCTAAGCACACCTAAGCTCCCAATACCTTATAGTGTCGAGACTGAACAAGCAGCGTCCATCCCCACAGGGGCACAGCCTCCTCCAGACCACGGCTACGGTCCCGTTGTGACACCCGGACCGCTACCGCAACACCCTGAAGACAGCTCCGCACCCCTCAGCTGCTCACAACTTTGTACGCAGGCGGTAAGGAGGAGCAGGATGTCCACATGGAGAAGTTTCCAAGGTTGGGGGGGGAACAGTGACATGGCCTCGCTGCTTAACCCTGACAGCCTGCTGATGCCTGCTGGGCTACTCACTGTAGAGACAGCAACTGCATTATCAAAGGGAGTGATTTTTGCTAAACTGGGGTCAACAGGTCCCTCAGTCAAGCCTATATAGCTTCCCGTATTATGAACACATACAGAAAATACAATTCCTGAACCCTCTAATCTCTGTAAGACTCTTCTCATGGCCTCTGTTTTGTAATTTGAAACTGATACAGAGTTCGTAAGAGATTCACTTATTTTATTCCTTACCATTCCATTATTTATATGCTGTAAAGAAAACCATTTTGCAATGTATTTTCCTCTTGTATTATTTTTGAAGCTATTCAACGTAAGTGAGATAAGGTACCTTTTAAAAACACTGGCTTTTTAGGTGTTAAACACAAGTAGTAAATCCACTTTGTCAAATTGCCCCATTTATAATATTTAATCTTCCTTCTGTAATCAGGAGAGCTGAAGTACACATTCAGAGTTGCTTTCCTTTGACACAGTTCTCTTATTACTGTCTCTTTTCCTCACATAATGTCCCACAGCAGCTGTGCCATTATGCTTTCTCTTCTTTTTTTTTTTTTTAAACAGCCTCTCTAGCACAAATAATTAAAACATGTATTTACCTTCCATCGCTTGGCTGAGACTAAGTGCACATTTTGGGGGAAGCGGGGCAGTTGTTTGTTTCTTTTTATTTTATTTCTGAGCAGTGACATATTGATGTTTCGGATAATAAATCATTCCAATTTGTTCATCCCTGCCAACAATGGTTTTAATCTTCATTTACGACTTGCAAAGTCCGTTTTGTTGGAAGCGTTTGATAAAATACTCAATTACCATTTTTTTTGCACTGCAGTTCAACTGCTGTGCTGATAAAAGGCTCTAGCTCAGAAGATAAACTGCAAATAATTCCTGAAGAACAAATGTCAGAGGCAGTTTACAATGAATGGGATTTTTTTTTGAGCAGATTATTCTCCCACCAAAGTGACAGGGCAGCTCAATATTTATTTTGTTGAGAATGTCATTTAAATATTGTTTGACACCTGCTCCCTGCAGTCAGCTACTCAGCACATTACACTTTCAAGGGGTTTAGAAGTGAGGTTCCAGCTCTCTGCATCTACTAATATATTTCAGGAACTCAGTTTAAATAGCAGAAAAGGCTCCTTCAATACATACTATGCAACTCTTTCCACATAAGTAAATGGAAATACTACTACAATGTGTGTGCATGCACACGTCTGCATACTTAGATACACATAAAAATTCACAGAACAAATGTGCAAGAAAAAGCATGGATCTGAGAAAGAGACTGAAGTTTTCAACTTGCCCCCATGCTGCTGCTTTGATATTTTTTAAAAAAAATTAATTTCAGATAATTATTTTTTTTTCCTTTCACTTGTGTTCAAAAGAGGAGAAGGTATCCCGAGGTTTCTGTGTCAATCTTCCCCCATAGGTATACTCTAGATGGCACTGCTCAGTGACTGAAGACAAGTCACATAGCTACAGTTCCTTGCAGCAAAATGGAATTCTCCCCCCCCGCCAAATTTTGAAGTTGAAGTGTTTTGGAATGACAGTGTTTACTCCATCACCTTGTTATCTCAAAATAAAAGGATCATTCATAAATTATTTTCACCTAATCAGTAGTTCTTTTCAGTCTTTTAAAAACAGAGAAAAAAAAAATCAAAGCATTCTTCCAAAAACAATCTATTGAAATGTACGTGTCCAATGTATGTGAACATGCAGGGCAGATGGCACAGCACAGTAGGGCCTGAAAAAAGGAAGCCAAGGATTTAACTAGAACATTCCCAGGGAAAAGGTCCCTGCCTTTTCAAAAAGCAACTAATAACATGCTGTTTATCTTAATGAGTTAAAGGAGTAATTACATCTTTTGTTTCAGGTTCTTAATCTGTTTTCAACCATCCTGGTTTATTTGTTTCAATTATGATTTTTTTTGTTTGCTTCTCTGTGGGGGGGGGGGGTTATTTTTTTTTTTTTGGTGGTAAATAACTGTTTGTCTAGAATTTTT
>JANZLQ010000040.1:21197508-21209473 GCA_026212715.1 Elanus axillaris
GGGGGGTTATTTTTTTTTTTTTGGTGCTAAATAACTGTTTGTCTAGAATGATTCAGAGAACACGCTGAAGGTGGAGCCTCCCCCTTTTATCACAAAAGACTTGGAAGAAAAGGCATGCAGGATTTACACACACAATACTGCAAGGGAACAGGAACTAAGCACAGCACCAAAATCAGAGATATATTTTAATTCAACAGTGCTTGAACTGTATCAAGTCCATTTAAAGGCCATAGTCTGCTAAATTATGTCAAAGATCTATCTTCACTTCAGAGACCTTTATACTCTCACAGCGGGCAGCAAGGAAAATTATACTAAACCAAAAATATACTTCAAGTTAGTATATTCAAAATATCAAATATATGTGCATGAGCTTAAGTCTTTATAAACCTAACTATATTTACAAAGTACTTCCTCTACCAATTTATATATTCACATTTCAATAATAAACAAATACAACATGTGAACATGCATAGAATTTTCTGAAGTTCTCATGTCACCTATGAATACTTAGCTCTTCCCTTCAATATAACGGACAAAATTAAAACTTATGGATAAAAATAAAAGTGGTTTTATAGATAAAATAATACTCATTAAAGTCCCTTTTAAAATGATCAAAAATGCTGGAGCTGCACTGTAATAAATGGAGAGCTATTGCAAATGCTTTGACCACAAGAAGTAGATGCATAGTCCTGAAGAAGCCAATAATAAGCATACAATTAATTTTAAGCACACATGCACATACGTCTGAAAAAAAGACAATCACAGGACACATGCAGTATGAACCCTAAAACAAGAAGATGGTAACTAACCCTCCTGGCTTCCAGGGTTAATAACAGAATCGGGCACAAACCATTATCTAATGATAGTATGCGTTATTACAGAGACAAGATGGAGTATCAAACTCTTCAGTGTATATGCATGGGCATGTGTACACGTGCATTTGTACCTGTATATACATGCTTTATAAACCTATTAGTGCTTTTCACTAGCCTCTCAAAAAGTATTGAGATTAATGAATAATTGGGTCTCAAAATCTCTTATTTTTCCTCACTGCTTTCTGTAACTCAATACAGACATCATTACTTCTCCACCAGTATAGTGATTCTGTTCGTCATGCCTGAAACAACTACAGCACAGAGATTAAATACAATCTATATCCACATAAATCATTGAATAAATGAATCATGAAATTAATATGTAAATTGTGTGTTTAACCTCTATTTATACAGCACTGTCTGTCACCATGTAGTAAATCTAAAACTAATTGCAAATTCACAACTCTGCAAAAAGAACACCATGGTAAAAGCTTGACATATTTATTAACTAAATGTTGAACTACATTGAGTAAGTAATTAACAGTCATGCCAGAACAGGGAGAGGAAATTATATTTAAGCACAGATGTCACCTGTATGAAATGGCTAAAACTATTTTAGATTAGATTTTGATATTAATCAAAGAATACTCCTATTTAATTTTTGACAGACAAATCTGTTTCCATTTATTCATGATTCCATTAAACACTCCGTTTTTAAACCTGAATGTCATGTCCATTCTCAGTCTGATATGTTCCTTTTAATATGTCTTTTAAAGAAAACGTGAACAAAAAGACTCAAATGGTAAGGTTAAACGGTAGTAAAATCTTCCTACAGTCTAGACAAAACTCCCTCAATAGACCAGGAAAATAATTTTATATTAGGTTAAATTCCCCATAAAGTTCTTTGATACATAAAGAATTGAACATAAGCCTTAAAATACTATATATAATTTCACTGCTATGTATTTCTAGTCCTTTCTGATAAACAAAAAGCACCTCCAATTGGAGGATCATGGAAGTTCCCCAGCTGCCAGCAGCAATGCAGAGATCTCTTCCGAGTTTAATTTTGTTGTAAAATCTGAATGTGTTTAAAAGACAACCAAAATAGATGTTATATGAAAGCACACACACAAACATGTGTTCATAGTTTCCAACAGACCGGTCAGTAAGGTAGTAACAAAGAACAAAAGGAAAGGGAGACATTTTACCTTCAGGCAGCTAAGACACATACATCGATTCCATGGCACAAGGTAATGCTCTTCAGGAGTACCTGTTACTGCCAAACACATACTTGATTGGGAAATTCATTAATATTAAACCTTTTCTCTTAAAACTGTCAGCTGTTGAAACTTAGCAAATTCCATAAGAATCAACAAAACCAAAGGAAATTATAGTTGCCTGTGAAATGTAACTGGCTGTATTTCATCTGCCCTCCTTGCTTTTTTACCTTCAAGAGGTAAATGTAGGTAGTCTATGTATACATTTCCCATGCAGAATGCAAGCACAAGACAGGTTCATAACTGTGGAAAAATGAACCCTTGCTGAATATTAGAACAGCAAAGTGAAATCGATTATATAATAAACATGTACTTTAAAACACAGCAACTGGCCCATTGGGCAAACCTGCTTTCTTAACAGGCACTATAAATTTGAAAAATACACCAAGTAAATTCCAGTGGATTAAAATGGAAAAAGCACACTACAAGGGAAGCAAGTGTCTGATTCCAGGGCAGGAAAAGGGCAAGATCCTGAAATAGGCAAGACTGATGAGAAAGCTCACACAGAATTTTATGCACTTCTGTTTGCAGGCTCCTAGTAGAGATAAACTCAAATAAGCAGATAAATTTTACTTCATATGGAATTTATAGGCTTAAGCTGTCCCCTCATGGCAAATTTATTTTGTACACAGCAGTCTTCACACTGTGCCTGATGAAGCTACATGAGCATTAGTATACCCATTTCATAACCAGCAAATCAGAGACACAAAGAGATTAGGTGATTTGACCAAGGTCACAACACGAATCATTTATAGGTCCAGCACCAAGACTTAAGTCTCTTGACTCCTAGTTCTGGCAACTACACCATGATGCCTTCAACTGTATTACAGCAAACTATCCCTTGTGTCATGAATCTCAGATCTAGAAGCACTTTAAATCACTCAAGGATTAAGACATTTTTATGGGAGGACAACACTTCATTACTAACCTGAAAACTCGGGGGGAAGAGCAGGAAAACCTCCCAAAGCTGGTGAGAAAGGAACCGTGCAGAAGGAAGGCTGATCAGCTACAACAAAGGTTGGCAAACAGAGGAGTAGAGCGGCCCAGTTCTGCTTTATTTCCCGAGTATTTGAACAACCACCAGTTGTTTGTAAATCTCAAAGTTACATTAATGCTTGTAAAACAATTGTCTAAAAAGACAAAACATGAGAAATGCTGTTGACTGTTCACTGTTTCTTATGCACTTACCCATCTGCTATCTCCAGTTTTACAAGTTTCAGGCACACAGAAAAGAGAAATAATAGCCTATGGCCTATGTCCTACAGCTAAAAGGAGGAACAGTGGCCAGAGAGTGGACAGTACACAGACAGCTTAGAAACTGAAAGTTTGTTCAAACTATCACAATGTTTCTGAACGATAAATCAATTGGTGTCATCAAGCACAACTATCTTAAGACTTGGCTTTGGAAAAAGTAAGATAGTCATATATTTTCACAGCAGATAACTTCATCGCATGTAACTTAAAATATAAAATACAACAGAACTGCAGGAAAACACCACATCTGCACACTCTGTCACCAAATTGTAAGTCAGTCTTACAGTTTTTTTTCAGGGCTTTTTACTTTCTTTGCCTTTTTTTTTTAAGAAATTGTACAAATCATTAAAAGATTAACAGCAAAATGCAGGAGTAATATACTTCAGTGTAGTTACTCCTTGAAAACATGAAAAAAGGACACAAGGGAAAACGAAGTTTCTCTCCTCTTCATGGGAGAGGAACCTCTGGAGCTGGTCCTCTCCCACAAAGCATTTGAACTATATGCACTGTCAAATAAAGAAATATGGGACAGCAAGAGCAATAATAATTAAGAAACTGTAACAACGATCTCCAAAAGCTGTCTGGGCACCCTGCTGTAAGTGACCCTGTCTGAGCAGGGGTTTGGATAGAATTACCTCCAGAGGTCCTTTCCAACATCAACCATCCTGTGACTTCTTTTTTTCCATTCCCTACACTTACATTCATCTGCTAGGTGGCTTTGAGGAACCTGTTTCAGTTCGCTGTCACTAAATTGCAAGTGCTTGGATCCCTTTAAACCAGGCCTGATACTTTATTCGTGTTCCATGCACCTTCAGCCACAAGAATCAACCGCTTGCTTGTGAAAGCATGGCCTCACGCTCCTGGGATGCTGCCCAATTTCAATGAAGTTGTCCTTTATTTCAGTACAACTTGCATGCTGCTTCTTCTCTTTTGCAGGTAAAAATAAGGCGGCAAGATAAACACCACAGTGCTAATACTCTAATATTCATCAAGCTTATCTTGTTCTCCTCTATTGAACAAGACTAAAAATATCCTCCCCCAAAACAAAGGTTACTGAGGGCTGTAAGTTTTAGTCTGGAGGCAGAAGACTGTGTATGCGCGACGCCTAACACAACCGAGCATCCCGCTCGGCACAGAAGGGATTCAAACAATTACTCATAATGAAGTCAGAACATACAGATTATACAAACAAAAAGACAAAGTACAATGTAAAAATAAATACATAGAACAATAAATACAAACAAGAAACTATCAAGGGATGAACAAATGAGCAGAAGTACAAGAATGTGAAATATTAGGTAAGACAATGACAATACAGTTGATTAAGAGACTAAAACAGAAGAAGGCAGAAAAACTTTTAAGTAGGGATGAAAAACCAATAAGGAAACATCTGAAAACATTTAACAAGATGGATAAAAGTAGTTAAGGTTGAGTTACAACCATTTTAACCGAGTGTTCCAAACTCTTTCAGAGGCTTTCCACTGCCTTCATTGAGGAGATCATATGTTACCAACTCTAAGGTGACAGCAAGTCAAAGTGAGCAGAGCATGAAGAGCCAAATATAATTCTAGGCAGTAAGAATTATCTAGATAAAAGTAAGAGTGGAGCTTCTGGCAAAGACACAAGTATTGATGCCTTTGTTCAGGATGCTGGCAAGACCCTACCCAGAACAACTTTAATCATCCAAGCTTTAATAAGAACCGGGTGCTTTCCCTCACTTACCTCTACCATTCCTTCTCTCAGTCTCTTTTAGAGCCTTTTATTTTTCATCAACTACACTATTTTGCCCAGCCTAGTGTTTCAAATTCAGCAGTCCTAAGTGAATTATTTGCCTTATAATTTACTAATTTTCCTCCCATTTCTATTACTCCAGTCCTTCAAGTCCAAGTTGTCTTTTTTTATGCTCCTATATATTAACAGTATCTTCTTACATTTATCATCAGTAAACTGCATTACCACACACGCACTCTTTGTGCCAGGGTGATCATTAAAAATATTAAATAAGGTTAGCCACAAAACAATCCTTGGAAACTCAATTGGTAGCCTTCCTTAAGTCTGATAATTTCGAATTACATTTTACATCCTTATGCCATTTTCCCCACTTTTACCAACCTCTCCAAGAATTTCCTAAACTACATGCTCTACAGAACTCCAGGTCGCAGAGTCATTCTTTCCTGCATCTAGAAAATCAGTAATCTTATCAAACATAGCTATCAAGTCAGCTTAGCACAATCCACCCATGGCAAACAGCAGTATATTGTATCTAAATATCCACTTTTCTGCCTGGTTTGAATTATATTAAATAATAAATTTTGTTTCAAGTTCCCCTTTGTAAGTTCAATAAATGATTACATCCACATTGCCGTGTTTCCTACTACGAAATCTACACTGACAATCTACCTAAGCTTACTAAAAGCTCATAGAAATTTGCAAAATAAATTATGTTTGTGTATCTGTCTTTACTGAGGAATAAGAAGGATCCGAAGCACCTGCTTACTAGGGCAACAAAAACCTAGCAGTTCACTGGTTTTTGCCTCCACCTAACAAAAACATAGCCACAAGTATTATTTTCAGAACTCCCAAAGCATTCTGAGCAAACTCAGAAGGATTTAAAGCAAACCCTGTTATAGAGCTTCTTCATACCAAATACAAGATGAAACTAAGCTACACAAAGGATGCAAAAATGGCAGCAACAGGAGAAGAAAAAAAAAAAAAATCTGCTTGCTTCAGAGCTAGCTTTCATAGCCAGTGCTTACACGCCATGGGCTACTCCTACAATTTCTCAAAGACATCCAAGCAAGCAGACAAACAAGTCCATGGCAAGTCCATGCTACGGTATCATTTTTTACTGCTCTTGGGTTGTCCTTTGAAACTGCTGATCACAGGCTCTCTTCTGGGGGCAGGAGCGACTGGACAGCCACACCTTGCTCGTCCCTTACCGCAATCTGGAGGCAACGAAAGGATCTCCTTTACCCAACTTTTCACTGCTGCAGAGCTGGCGGCTCCCTGAGCTGCCACCACCATGGACCTCACTTCCCACACAGCAATTTAGAGCAGTCCATCGCTACTGCACCTAGATTAAAAGCACGGAGAAAGGCAAAGAGGAGAAAGCATAAAGCAGCTTGTTTCTTTCCCTGCGTAGGGAGAAGATTGGCACAGTGCTGGTTTTCAAATCACTAATGGGTCTGATACTGTTTCCACAAGAGATTTATGTTAAAAAGATAACTTTCCTCACTTTTCGTTTTCATTTTTGTTCCTTTCTCTACCCGACATTTCATTCTAGGAAGGAGAAAGAGCTGCTCATTTCTGTGGCAGGAAAGAACAATCTTAGATTTATAACATGTGAGGAACCCATCACCGTGATAGAGCAATCTTTCCACCAGACATCTCTCCATTACTGAAGCTGATGTCTCCCTGCCCTGATGCCACTTCTGGACTGATCTGTCAGCCCCAACAGGGGGGCTAACAGCACCGCCACCTCGCACACACATTTTTCATCTTTATCTCAGCAAGCTCTGCAGTTCTTCTTAAACAAACTCTTCAAATGCAGTTTCACCATTTTTGTTTTTTTAAAACAAATACATTTGAATGAAACTGCACATTTTCAACAGTGCATCTTATGTGACTTTATTTTCCGTCTTATTTTATGATGAAGTTATTTTAGTTTTTCTGAAAGGAAATAATGGGTAAAGATGAAGGCTTCATTCCACTGTGCTGACAACATACTGTCTGAAGAAATGGTGTAGTTAATAATGTAAACTTGATGTATGTAAGCACAGCTGGTTTGGGAGCATCTTTTCAGTAGCACTAATTTATACTTTGCCTTTATTTTGTGTTTTGGTTTATGATTTTGATTAGCCACTAGAATGAGCTCTCTTAATTGCTTTCTGCTAAACTGCTTAAAAGCAAAAAAAGAAAAACCCAAACCCAAAAATTTAAACCACGTGACCATTTTTTTTACATTTATTAGATTTTTACTACATTATTAGATTCAAAAAATCAACACCCAGCTTTAAAGGTTGTCAGGTACCTTCAGGGCTTCAAAGGAACAGGAAAGAGGGGAGGGGAAATCACGAACCTTCCACTGTATTTGCTCATTAGCCATTTTCAAATCCTGTACCACACTAACTTCTTCCATTGATCTAGTTCACTTTTTGCATCTTAATTCAAAGTTTCATTTACAAAATACATATTACTACCAGTATTAAACGTCCAGTGCTTTCATTTCCTGCCCTCTCAGTGCTCCCTGAATTCATTATATATTTACTTACCAAATAAAAGGTGCACGAAGTACAAGGAAGAAAAGAAAAAAATGGCAGAAGAGAGTGGGAGATGCCTTCGAGGCTCATATTAATACACAGCTCTCTGCACATTGCTGGACAGTATATATGAATTTATATTTACCTCTTCTGTCAAAATTGCTTTAGAACTCTATTTTCTAGAGCTATTACAGTTTACATTTAAAACTCAGACTGTTACGAAATCTTTCTATTTTATCAAAAAACATATGAATTGAAAAGAAAACACATGCAACCTCTTTTTGTTGACATCAACAAATAAAACTTCTGGAAGACAATTAAGGAAGTACAGGAACCTACTGAGGCTATCAAAACTGAAACAATGATTGCAGAATTGAAATAAATAATTAAGCTAAAACAAAGGTTTCCACCTGTGAATAGCGATTTTTCATTAAAAACCAATAACTTGCAAAGCTGAAAATAGGCCTAAACTTTCAAAAGGTATCCTCTTAACACATTTCACCCTACAGGTGCCCAGCTGGATACCCCAAATTCATCATCCCTTTTTCTTTCCCTTAACAAAAGGGATTGGTGGCAACCTGTGACATTTCCAAGTCAGTTTTCCACAGACAAAACACCACAAATACTTCTAAAAACAAAATCTATAAACACTTCTATACTTACACACCTCACACTTATTTTCTGAAACTGGTTTTCAGCACAATACCTAAAAAAAGGCCAGAATATTCATCACAGGAAGCCCACTTGAGAAATGCTCAGCAGTTGGAAAATTCATGTCACTATCACTGGCAAACTCCTATTGTGTGGTCAAAGCTGAATTTGTGAACCTGTCCTTTGTTGAAACTCAATAGAAACACTCTTCCAGCCTCAGCACGGATAAGCAAGTTAATCACCTGATTTAAAGGTAGGCTGCTCTTTATATTATCTCTGAAGTAAACTGACAGCCGTTAGGCTTTTACAGGGACAATGTTATGATCAATGTTGCAGTCCCAAGTGTTAATGCTTCATCTACCTTTAAAAGCAAATGCAATAACCCAGAAAGATCAATATTATAAGTTCCTTATTCTGTGCTAAATTACTGTGAATTCATTGCATTATTACAGAATTTCATCAGTGACGTTAACCATAGTCTAAGTGTTAATGCCTAACAGTACATCACAGTCATCCTTACTTATGAACTATCAAACTCCTACAAAACGTACAGATCAACAGTAAGAATACAACAGAAGACTATTTTGGCAATACTGTTCTTACCTGAGCATAACCGAATAAAATAGCTGAAAAGCCTGAAAGGCTTAGGGCAGTGAGAATAGAAAAGAGCCTCTCACCTCAAAGTTACTGGTTTACAGACCAGACAACAGCTGTACTAGCGATATGGCAAGCAACTTCAGGGAAGCATGCAACAACATCCCAGTCTCTTTTGTTTCTGAACAAAGGACAATTGTACAAGGATCCAAAGTATATGAAGGCAAAAAAGAGGAAGAGGTGGAGACCCTAATCTGTGTAATACTTCTTTTTTTCCCCCCCCAAAAAATTTACTTAATCAAAATGGAAGTATCAGTTGTTGTACAGTGCTACACTACAGTATGGTAACACTAACTCTGGTATACTACCATACCAGTTGCTTGATTGCCTGTAGAAAGCTTTTATTCATTTTTATTTCTTTTTTTAAAAAGCACACAAGTATGAAATGGCTACAGTTTTCCACTACTAGCTGTTCAGAAGATCAGCAATGGCTTTCAGCTGCAATGAAAACTGAAAGACAACAATCTGGTTCAACAGGTCAAATGTCCTTCACTTATGAAGGATCAGGCTAGAAACACAGGAAACCTAACTCATGAGCTACTGTTCGGATTTTCACTACCTTTCAGTATTCATCACAGCTTCCCAAAGTCACAGTTAAGCCTCATGAACATGCACTCCAGTACTGCATTCTTCCCATAGCTAAATAATCTTAACAGGGTTCACATGTGCTGGGGGGCATGGGGGGGGCTCTTTTTTTCATAAAGAACAAGGCAAATCTTTCTTAAAGAGAGGAAAAAAAGACACATTTTAATTTAACAATCTATTTTGCAGCCAACTCAGATAACTTCTTCAAGGAAAACATTTAGTCAGTATTAAAAAGCAGAAAGCACCTTACATTTTGATTAATTTGATACTCTTGTATTATGCATAAAGCCACTCATTCATTTTGCCCTGCAAACTATTCTTATCCAAGAACAGATACAATCAGAGTGAAGCAGCGAAGAATTTTATTAAAGTAAACACAATCCCAACGTAACATGTCCGTTATGGAAATACACTAGCAGTCAGTAAAAAAATGGGCCATTTCATATGGATGTCATAAATATTTTCATGGACACCCATCTACTGTTCTTTGAAAGTTTTAAATGCTAATTACGAAAAGCTTTTCTTGGTGTCTGCCTAAGCAGATGTCAGGCACCTACTGTATTTTAGACATTTTAAAAGATTCCCAAGTACAAAACAAGAACGCTAGTATTCAGCAATGGCAGCAAGCATGTGTGCAGACTTCTTAACAACTGACCACAAAGCCAATCCCTCTTTGTGGAGTCACATTCTGATACTTCCTATCAATGGTAGAGCATACGCAAATAAATACCTTGCATATTAACTTATTAGGAAAGGAAACAAGTACAAACAAAGCCAGGAGCAGCAATAAGTGTTCTCCAGTAGTAGAGGGGCAATGCCAAATAGCAGTTTCACAGCAAGCCACGGGGCAGGAATTAATCCATCTTCTAAATCTGATGGATGAACTTCCTTAGCGCATGGTAAAAATGAGTACTACTTTCTATCAAAAGTTCTGCTGCAGTTTCATGCTTGCAAAAACCCTCAGGTTATAACTAAGATTCCTGCTTCTACTCCCCAAATTACTCTTTGAATGAAGCTCTAAGGCTTCTCATGCTCGCTACTGATAAAATTGGATAGGTAATCCTAACACAGTCTTTGCCTATAAGTGAGAAGGTAAAACCAGTTCATTAGCAATCAAGGTATATCGAATGGGGCACACCTCAGCTCTCATCTATCTTCCCGGTCATACGTGCCGCATCGGCTCTTGGTTCTGTGGCCCCAAGTTTGACTTGGGAGTTTTATCTTCTTTGTTCAACAGGCTTCCTTTAGCAAAAGACAAGGCGATGGGTATTTGTGTTGGCCGGCTCTCCACCTAACGTGGATATACTTGCACTCTCTGGAGAGAAAAAAAAACAAAATCACTCTCTGGTGCTACCCATCAGGCCACAGTCTCACAGGACAACTCTCACAACACTGATGGGCACATCTAGACGGTGTAACCCAGGAGCACATCGCATCCTTCAGCGTGGCTGTCCACCCACAACGGAACAAGAGCTATCAAGTACCAGACACCCTGCAGCACCACAGCATGATTTAGTAGATCTCTCTCCCACCCACTTTTTTTTTTTTTGTTATTGTTTTAGTGCACATAATAGTTTTATGGGAACTGTGTCTGCACTGCAGTGACTCTGCTGTAATTGTATAAATACCCAAGGCAGCTTTACTCCAGCCAGTGCAGGCAGCAGCCTAAGCAAACCAGGAGGGAGCTTGACGGATGAAGTATAACATACCTCGTGCTCCACAGGTTTTGCAGCCCTGAGCAATGAACCACTGCAGGTCAACTGCTGCAAGAGGCCTATCTAGCTAGTTTAAAGGTAGATTAGCTACGTGTACGTTTCACTGGAGACAGACACAGTCACTATTAAATACACAAATACCAAATAGAAAACATTTAGGAAAAATGCCTTGAGTGTGAGGAGAAATTAAGGCGAGGGAAATTAAAGCCCACCCAGTCCACTGAGTGACCTCAACAGCCAAGAAAAGGATGGTGCCCATCTACTCCAGTGTCGCAGCTCAGCTCCAGCAGGATCCATGGAGGGTCAGGAGCTGGCAAACACCACGAGAAAAGGGAGCGCAAAGGCACCTCACCAGCTCTGCGACAGGTCAGCTGCACCCGGCCAGGTCTACAGCCTCTGGCACAGCAAGTGGAAGCAGAGAAGCCTCTCTGGAGCAGAGACACAACCGCGCACGTTCTGGGGCTGACAAGGAGAGCTGCAAAGCACCAGAGGTCCCGGCTTGTCAGGGGAAGCTAGGGAAAGGGCTGGGCTCAGCACTGCCAATTTCTCAAGGAGACTCAACTACAAAAAGGCTTGAGAGCTACTGTTTATTAAAAGCCTGAAAAGTTAGGTTCCCAGACTCCAGGCTTTGCTTAATTGAGTGGCAATAAAACCAGTACTGTTAATAAACTTTTTTTGTTTGTAAAGTAACCAAGTTCTGTACTCTTCACCCCCTAAAAACATTTCACAATTTATTAACTTGTAATATTCTAAAT
>JANZLQ010000040.1:21212133-21247181 GCA_026212715.1 Elanus axillaris
GGGGGGAAGACTTAGAAGAAATTCAAAGTAACGATACAAGCCAAAAATGACTTATCATGTAGTGACAAAAAACTTGGAACATGAGATTATGTTGAGTGTGAGAGTGTCTATAAACAGAGCTGCTTTATTCCATCTGAGCTGTTATTGGTGATGCCAATAATCAGAGTATTTTAAAGATGGTCTCTGCAAAACTGCGTGTTTTACTATTCACTTCTCGATTATGTAAATGAACATGTTAAACTATATGATTGTAGAGGTATGCTTGATAAAATAGACTGATAAATAAATCCTAACACAATTAAAATTCATTTTCGTACGACATAAGTTTATAGAAATCTAGCAAAAGAAAACCTAAATAAACATTCCCCTACTTAAGTATATATTTTTTACAGATACTGTAAACAGAATTAAAGAAGCTGCAACCCAGTTACACCATACATTTGTGTTCGGTTACAGTGCTTCTCTATTATTATTAATTTCCAACTAAACTTTAACCTTACTTATCTTAAATATGCTTTTCTAGGATATCTCACTAGGCTGGGATGTGCACTACAATGGCATCATTGATGCCTGACAGTGCAACAACCTGTTTCATTAAAAGCTACACACGCTGAGTCCATGCCAGTTTAAATGAAGCCATCTATGTACACAGCACCTGTGAAAAAAATGCAAGCTTCACATGGAAAAAAGACAGATCGTAACAGCAAGCACACAGGCACCCATCATCCTCTAGACTGTTAGTTTCTGTATGTCCCCCCAACACCAATTTTATGTCACTAAGGCATGGCTTTCCTGTTCATTTTAAATACAGAGACATTTGAAGGTGTAAGTTACCTTGCATACCTTCTAACAATATAGATTACAATACAGCATCAAGAAAAAATACCAACTGCAGGTCTCTACCTCTATGGAAGGCACATGAACACCCTCTCCACAACATTTAGAAACAGAGGTCCTATACAGGTAACAGAAGAACTAGAGGAGGACTGCAAAGTCAAGAAAACACTTGCCTTCGATTTCAACAGAAGCAAGAAGGGACCTCAAACCTGAGTGCAGATATACCACAAACAGCTTTTGTGGTTTTGTACAGAGCCACACCTGATGAAATCGGATTTCCACAAGTATTAATTACCGATTTAATTGATACGGAATTGGCTCTATTCTGCCTATATAATACTATCATTACTTGTTGTATTACAGAAGTCAGCCTCTGCAAATGGAAGCATATACTACTGCTTCTCAGTTTGAGATCAAAAAGCTGTGAATACTGCAACCCAGCTCCTCTCCCCTACACTTGGCAAGGTCACTATTCCCTTTGGATGATAAAAAAACCTGATCTTGCAATGAAGAAGGAACTAAAATAAACTATTTCGCATTCAACAGTGTTGACTCCAATACAAAATTTAACTAAGCAAAATATATCTTATTAACTGTGCAAAAAAAAATATTTGTCATTTCTACAAACAACTACCCATAGAGCAACAGAACACGACAGGACATGAGGTACTACTAGAAAGCTAGCAGCCCTCCTCTATCCTTTTCTGATTATACCATTGAGAGAAGTTACCAAAAATACTGAGAAAAGATGACAACTTTTATTCTATTAATAAAACTCCACAGACATGAGCCTCATTTGCTCTGTTCCACACAACTGTGGATTTTATAAGCCACCAGTGACTTCAGAGCATCATACCAGAACTAGTTTTACATGTGACTGAAAGGACAGTTCAGCTTCTCATTTTGGAGCACATTCAGAGCACGTGGCACATTTCATATATTACCACACTGAATAAGAAGGTTTATGCCTTATTATGATGTCGTGCAATCAAAAAGTTAACATTGGAGGATTGATTATGACTTTTTAAAGGAAGCACTGCTATACACATTTTTAAATGAACACTTAGTCCTTTACCTGACATTTATTTAAATAGGGACTTTTCACCTTTGTCCACTTTGTCTCTTGCAGCCACCCTGCTTCATACTACGACATCATTAGGTATCTCAATTAAGCAGGATGAGAACTTGTCATTCCAACTAGCTAAACACTCACTCTAAATGGGAGAAAATACTGTTTGCTTCCAGCTTCACAGTTTTCATATAGCTACTGAGAACTGTTAAATTGAAATACTGTTCTGTCCCACAGGATAAAGGGATCACCAAGAAAAACTCTGCCCTGAAACAGACAGGCTGTTCACATTTGAACAGCACTGTGCAACCCACCACATACTAACAGTTAAATATGTCTTAACATCTCTAGCTTCAAACATACTTTACGTGTCTTAATTTCTGTTCCACATTAGTTACAAATGCAGTAACTCACTCTAATGGCTGTATTCAATTGGGTGAGGCAGACAGGTCCAGAATCTGTCTTGCACTGGGCAAGACCTCAGCATTTGTGAGCTCAACATTCAAAAAGTACAAATCCTTTTTTCTTCCCTAGATTGCTTTAAGTGTGTGTGTATATATATACACACAATTGCATATAAATATTAGAAAAATAATTTAACAAAACAGAATTTAATACATGTTCACATCCAATAGGAAAACAAGTATTTTTAAAACTATTATAATTTGCAATAGAATCTTTACATCCATTTAAAAATGCTCTTCAAGTACGGCATTGCTACCGAGACATGAATATTCCAAATCAATTTGATAATCTGCCTCACAGGCCCTCTACTGCATCTGCTACATCCTGCATGTTGCCATGCAGTAACAGCAGAGGGCAATTCAGATATTTAAGTTTACATATTGTTACACATCTCTGCAAAGTCTAGCAAATAGAGTACTCACTATACATATAGACATATGTACATACACACACACCCCTACACCTAAGAAGGTCAGCCTACAGAGAAAAGCAGGGTTTAAAATGTTAACATCTAGTGCTTTTTGTGAGAAAAATGTGAGTTTTTCTTCCTCAGAAATCAGTTTCTGGAGCACAAAGCAGCACACTCCATCAGAGGGCTGCCAGGAAATTTTAGTGGCAAGCAGCAACATGTGGTCATCTCAGCTCCACCCTACCACCATCAAAAAAAAAAAAAACCAAAACCAAAAAACAAGCAACCCCCCCAAATAAAAAATCAACACACCTCATCCTCCCCCGACACCCCAAAATTAAGATTATTCATTAAACAGACACTCCGAGTCAGGTAGAAGTTTGTATTTCCTTCTTGCAAACACAGCTTCTTGTTACACTCTACTGCGTGGCCTGGAATTCACAAGTTTCACTCTCTTTACTGACAGCATCGGTAAATCCAGACAATGAAGCTGAAGGTATTAAATGCTAATCACAAAGTGGCCACAGAGGGATGAAATGGGAGTTAAGGCATCAACTCCCTTATACCAACAGCTTGGATTCACAGGTATTGACACAGAGTAAAAATGGCTTTTACAGAAGGGCGTGGAATCCGGAATAATCTCAGCTAATTTACAGTCAATGCTGACTTCATAAAAGAAGTTACTTTCAAGCACACAACTATCACAAAACTTTTCCTATGAGAGTAAGAAGAAATTCAGAAGCAGACTATAACCTTAAAATAAGTACTATATTAATTAACCATGAAGGGGGAAAAAAAAAAATGTAAAAACCTGGTCTAAACAAGCAGAGTTTCCATACAACAGCTTATTTGTCCCTTCCATCCTTGCTACTTACAATGACACGAAACACAGATTGGCACTCGGGGAAAGCAGCAATAAGGAATCTGTCTTCTGGAGCATTGTTTCCAAGTTCAGCCTAGTCCCACAGAAGCTGTAAAAAGTTCCAAGTCTACTAAATCTGTTATATTTATTCTGCATGTTAAGATGCTACATGAGAAATGCTTTTTAAAAACAACTTTTGTAAATAGCATTACAACTGCTTGAAATTGTGGGATGCCATCATCTCCTGTTGTAATCAATGAAAAAAAAGAACCATCAACAAACCTCAGCAGGTCTAGGTCCCCTACCAGACCTAAATTTGGGCTTGTAATCACTGTATGTAAATGCCCAACTTCTTGCTGAAAACACATACAAAAGATAACCCTTAACTTTATTAGTATCAGGGAAGTCCCGTGTAATTAGGGACAATTGTAATAATAATAATTAGGACATTTTACAGGCCTGTGCTTCTCTGTCAAATCATCAGTCTTCACTGTGTCCATCCCTGTGTCCCAGGGTAACAGTGTAGACACTGATCAGAATCGAATCAAGAACCACAGTAAGTCCAGAACACACAAAGGCGGTAGTCTCATCGTCTCCCTAAAGATAACATTTTCACAACACGGAGTTCAACAGGCACTTTACAACAAATCTGGGGACATGATTCCACCTCTCAAACCTGTACCTAGCTCTTTATCTGATGTTAAGATCGCTTTGCAAAACATACTGGAAATTCGTGCAACTCCCACTACTTTCAATGCATCTGTCAGTGACCACAGTTCCTCACTGCCGTTATACCTGGCAAAGCCGCCCCTTCCTATGAATACAGCCAATACTTCTAACTGAAGAAGACAAAGAAGTGTACTGTCATTTGCTTCGAGGATCCTTTCCAAAGATCTGAAGCCATTCTTCATACGTAAAGGCTGGAAGACACTCAATACTGGGACAGATGAAATACAAGCCAGCTTTATTCAATAATAATATTAAAACAGAAGCTGGAGAGGAAAAAAAAAAAAACATTGGAAAAATGAAGTGGGACTCAAAATATTTCAGGCTTAATGCTGTATTAATCCTCTGTTAAACTAATAACAGTATCACAAGTGCTGACACTAAGAAACTATTGTGTAAACAACAGCATACTACACATGAACCTCTTTCTTGGTGAATAAATAAAATAAATGAAATAAAACCCACCACCACCTCTCCTATGACATTGCAGTTTTCTATTTAGGCTGGTGCATAAGCCCAAAACCTGGCATTTCTACTGGTAAAATATGCTAGCACGTTTTAATGCACTAAGGCATCTGAACAAACCAAACCAAGTCCCACAAAAAAGATGGAGACAGATTGTTATTGTTACTACTTAAGCAAATACTCAATTTTACAGGTGAAGTATATTTAATTGGTTTAAAAAAAAACCCATTGGTTTTATAAAAGACCTAAAACCACTAAATCTGTAAACCAAAACATTATTTAATCTTATTAACTGCAGTTTGCTTAATTGCAATATTTAAGTCATGAGCAGATCTAAAATTGTCAGATGCATTTAATTGAAATACTATCCCTAGAGCTAAACACTGCGTGTTATTATAATAACATCCATGTTATTCATTAATAACTAACTGTTCCCTTTCCATGGAAAAATCCACAGAAAAAGAAAGGCAGTAAGCAGAGGTTAAGGGAGCAAAACTACAGTATAGGAGCGGGGGAAGGAGAGATGTTTGCTTTAAGGGGTTTGGGGTTTTTGAAGGGTTTGTTTTCAGGTTTTTTATTCTGCATTTAGTCAAGTGATCTTTGTTTCTTTTGGGTTTTTTTCAGTATCTCAAGAAGTCAGTCTTCATATAAAAATGAAGGAACATTCTTTCTCTTCTTTCTTCATAATTCTCCTCACCCTTCCTCCATCTCTATTTCTAATGTCCTTTTGATTAATATGAAAAGTTCAAACAAAATTCCAGTAAGTCTAAGGAAGACTAAAAACCAAACAAAAGCACCTTCTGAAAATATACATTTCATTGTTTTAAAACAAGTTTACAAAACCCTCATAATATTAGATTCAATTTCAGTACTTACAGGGTTGATAATGCTTTATTCCAGCCCACTTTATTGCCTAGCAGTCTTCCTTGGGTTCGTACCATATGGCTCACTAAAAGTGATACTTCACCATGTAGAAGTTTTGGAACTCCAGCCAGTATTAGCTGCCCATTATTACATGGTGCAGACTTCAGCTATTTCCCTGTTTCTTCCTTTCAGAAAGGGGAAGCTAGTTCCCCCTTTTTTTCTCAGAAAATTCTGATTTATTTGCATTTTGTTGCTAAAGGACTTCCTTACTCTTGGATCAAGACAGTACATCTGTCTGCCACAAAGTATTTCACTAGCTGGTGATTCCCTGCTTCAATAAATGCAAATAACATCTAAGTAGTTTGAATAGACTTTGGTGTAAATGGGTCAAAGGAATAATGGTGTTTTCTGTCTTATCTAACCAAAATATCTTAATTTCCAGAAACTATATTGAATGTAAATACTAAATTAACAGCTTTCTCTATATCATAAAATTGTTGGCAGGGAAAAGGAAGTTTCTGAATAATACCACTTTTGCTGTGAATCTCACAAAAGGAAGACAAAAGAAAAGGTCTTCTACTTCCCCAATCCAGTATCTATCTCTCACTGGCATACTACAAAATTATCATATATACTCACTGAAACATCATCTACAAAATGCTGAGTCCAAATGGTTTTCTATTTAGCCTTTTTTTTAATAATATTTACTTACAAGCAAATAGTATATACAAACTGGAAAACATCTACAGTACCTGTACATAGTTCTGACACAGATTAAGAGAGCAACTACTTTGATTTAGCCTGATGTTAGTATGCTGCAATTTGGAAGTGCAGCACATAATTAAGAGCATAAGCACAAAAGTCAACACTAAAATTCCCACTGCATGTACAGATCAAAAAGAAAAGTATATTCTAAAAGAGAAAAAGTAAAGTAAGTGTACAAAAATAACAGGTATGTCAGTAACTTCCTGCCCAACAAAAGAGTCTATCCTCATGAAACTTAAACCTCAAACAAATTGCTGTTTAAAATACTTAAGACAACATGTTTACCTCAAGAACCCAAACAAACAAAAAAGCCCTTTGAGTCCTTTTACTTTTTAGATTACTTTCCCCTTGCTGGGCTGTAAGGAAAACCTGAACAGTAAAAGTAATACACGCTGGATGAGGCATGTAGTTGAAAAGCTGAACAACCCAGTCAGTAATACAGACTTGGATAATTTGACTTCTTGTTATTTGCTTTAAGATCTCTACTGCAAAAGTTCTACCCAACATATTCTTGTTAACAACGATCTTCACCAAAATCAGTCTCTCTCAAGTAGCAAGTGTAGCATACACAACCATCTCGAAGAAAGAGGCAATTAACAACTGCTACAAAAAATAATTATATATAAAGATGGTTTGAAAGACAATACTCTATCTAATATGACCTCGCTGTATTCATAGCACTGATAAAACAGTTTTCCTTTAAAAAATGCTGCTTTTTTTATTCATCAAAAGAGAAAAGCCCCAAGGTCACCTGTCAATAACAGAACAAACCCTCAGTAAATCACAGTGCTTCACAAATAAATTCCTCATCAGTAATTAAAACCAGGCCTCTCTGGCCCTGTGTTATCAGCTCATCAAATTCATTGCTCATCTAGAATAACAGATCCACATCTGCAGTCATTACAGCATGCCAGATAAATCAATCCTCTCAATGATGCTTTGAGCCATCTCTGCTCCCTTTTAACCAGCCCGATATTTATTTCCCCCTGACACTTCTGACATTCTATTTACTGTAGGCAAATGGAACTCATACGGCACCTTGTAATGGCTTTACCAAACCCCATTGTGGGGCATATCTTCGAAGACTGATGGTTGCAATAAACAAGGTTTTATGGTGTAAGTGTGAGCTTCCAACTTCTTTTTTTCCAGGAATTTGACTTCTGCAGTGAAGAAGGTTTATTACATTTGATTGCAGGTGAAAAAAGCTATATCCACTTAGAGACCTGTCAGCTAACAGCAAGCAGAAAACTTTTGAAATAATATTATTGTTGTAATTTTGATTTTGTAATTTTATTTTCGCATTCATAACAATACAGAATAAAGCATGTCCTTGTCAGGACTTGGAAAGCAAGCCCATACTTTATCATTCCACCTCCACCCTCCCTCCCACCAAATCAAACACAGGTCTCCTCTGGTAAACTTCAGAAAAGGTACAAAAGCAATATATAATCACTGCATTATGTACCAAGTACACACCAAACCCTTCCTAGTATTGTTGCTTACATTCAAATTTTAAGTATGTGTGTTGAAGTAGGTAGACATATACTAACATATAGGGTCAATTGTCTTTTTGTGGTATCTGAGCCCAGTGAAAATCGCAGGTTTCTTAAATTTACTGCAAAAACCAAAACTTTGCACTTTTTGGTACATTCTCTGATAACAAGTGTTAGGCTGTTGGCTTCAAAATAAGAACATAAATTGTTTCCTTGAAAGTGAAACGAACAGCAGAAAAATTACTTTTCAGCATAAATTTTGATTGTTTGTACACTATCACAGCTGCTCTATTTAACGAAATAGAGTGAAAATCTGTTTAAATGAAAAAAAAAAACAATTTCTAAAGTCTGAAATCGTGTCCCACAATGTAACATATGTGTTCACAGCTCTAAGAAGTTTAGCAGTTTCTACAACTTCAGCAGATACACCCCTTCTTATGTGAGGGTGGTGTGCTTATATGTACATTTATAGAGCATATGCCTAAAAGCATATGCCATCCATCCAGTAACCTAACTTTTGTACTACAAATCCGTATTTTCTGTGCTACAAAGAATTATACTATGTACAATTTGACTAGCAAAACAAATTTCTAGTGTAGGAGAGAAGTCAGGGAAGAAAGGCAACCCAGCTCCCGAAACTGAAGCTTACCCCAGTGAGCCTGCAACTGGATCTGTGCTGCTCTACAGAAACCATCCTTAAGAATGAGCACTGTTCCACATCACGCCTGTAATTATGCATGGCTCAAAATTGACTTGCATCAAATTACTGTCACAGTGTTAGTGGATCTCTCCGTTAGCATATATTAAAATTTTATTTCTGTGTGTCAACGATGCCTCACAGTAACATGAAAAGGCTGTTAAGTCTTTTTTTACAACAAAAAGTTAAAGCCTATAGGACGCTATGAATTCTCAGATCCTCTTTTGAACACTGATTCAAAAATGACAGGATATAGTCTTTTCCTTAATGAAAAATCTATATTTATCACTCTATTGTTCTTGTGTACTGATCCTACTGCTCTCGGAGGCCAAAGTTTGAATATATTGGATTTTGAAATAATAGCCCAAGGCTCTGAGATGCTGGGTCATGATACATAAATGATGAGAGGGTTGTTCCCTATTTCTCTGCTTCTCACCACAAAAAGAAAATACAAATTCCAGGTTGAAAATCTTCAAAAGTCTACCTTATCTATACAGTGCAAATTATGTAGGGATATTCACAGAACTACAAACAATAAAATTAGAATGTACTGAGAAAGATGACCTGCCTGTTCTATAAATGAACAAGTAATTTGTTGCTTTAATATCAAAAAGAAAAATCCTATTTTTACCTAACCATAGATAT
Source organism: Elanus axillaris (assembly GCA_026212715.1). NCBI lineage: Eukaryota > Metazoa > Chordata > Aves > Accipitriformes > Accipitridae > Elanus > Elanus axillaris. The sequence continues at coordinate 21,221,431 of JANZLQ010000040.1, forward strand.
GGCAAGATCAATTTGCTTGGCTTTTTAATCTTAATTCCAAGTGACTTTGCATGTAATAAAGAATCAAAATACTTGAAAATACTAATTCAGGAGAAAGATTCAGGGACTGAATTTACTAATCATTGTATTCCACACTTAGATTCTTAGGTATAGCTGAAGTGGCAAAGGAAGAAACCCATAGCTACAGTGTGTTAGTACTAAGAGAATAAAGAGATAAAAACTGTTGGGTTTTGGTTTGGGGTTTTTGGGGTTGTTGGTTTTTTTTTTTTTTTTCCTTATAGTAAAATTTAAGGCTGCTGTTATGATGAAAACATAAAGGGGAGAATCTGGGAAGTATCTGTCGCCTTCATCCCATAATAATACAGAGTTGCTATTACAGAGATTTCTGTGAAGTTACACCTTCGGTGTATGAGAAAGAGCTGCCTCTCTAGATTCTTTTCTTGGATGTGTCTAACTTTCCTTTGACCTTGAGTGACTCTGGCTTAAGGTTTCAAAACCAGCCACTGATATACACATCTTGCCCCAAAATCCAATAGAATTTCATGCAAACCTAGGAATATCTGATCTTTGTGCTTTTTGTCAAGTACCTGAAAACTAAGAACTGATATTCATAAACCACTTCAGCAGTTTAACATACAGTAGTACTCAGTGAGAATTAACACCTCAGGGAAATCCTGAGATTACTGGAAGTGCAATGACAATGCAAATAAAACTGTTATGCTTAATGAACATTCTTTTAAAAACCCTCTTTATATTATGAATTATACACATATAGCATACATGTAGAGCGCAGACATAAATTTTTAAAAATAAAAAATAATCATTTATCATGCAACAATCCACACCACACCATTTTGTCTAGGCATACTACATTTCTGGGAATTTTTACAAATGAAAAATTCTTTGATTACCAGAATCAAACGCAACCTCAGTTCTGCAAATCTTTAAGAAGATACTTCCATTAGCCACATTCCATAGCATCAAACAAGACTGATTCTGCACTGATTCAAACAAAACAGAATCACTACTTCCTGCCGGGCACAGCACCTTCTTACAAGGTTTCTAACCAAGACCCAAAGTAGCTCATGCTTGATTAGCTGCGAGTTGACAACTCAACATAATGATATAAGGTTGCTCAGTCTACATAAATGTCTTCTGTACACCCTTCCCACTAGTCTTCTAGGACAGCTGCTCTACTCAAAGGAGTTATGCAAGGAGTGCATTCTAAATTACATACATGCCATACATATTTTACACACACACAGAAAAAAACCAAAACCCAACCACCAGTCATTGGTAAAATTTGTTGGGAAATCTACCCCAGAGCTAAAGAAAGATGACTTATTCTCTCCGACTATCTTCAGTAAAATAAATTAGCTAAAATTTATTTTTAAAAAAATGTTATAAATACCGTTCCTCTTAAAAGTTTATACTTAGCCATTAAAAAAAAAGTAAGTTCGTCCCCAAAAGTTGATTTTTGAAGCCTAAACTGAGTTCTGAGTCACTCTCCAGCTTCAAAAGACTGCATTATGGAAGACATGCATTACTCTTCTAGAATGTTACATGTGTAGTATATATTATATGGACACACATACAGTGGTTGTGGTGGTGTTTAGGTTTTCTTTTAATTAACTTTATTTACTAAAGGTTAATACATTATCCTGTTAAAGGAGAATTTTTCAGTGTTAGCAAGTAACAAGAGAAGATCCCATTATCCATGGTTCAGATAGCTTTGCTCCCATTCTTTTAAACTTTCCACTTTTTCCTACAGCAGTACCTAAGGCATTCACTTTTTCTCTTCATTCCCACTTTATATAATTCACACATGCATTATCTGCCTAAACGTTATTTTTTTAATAATGCAAAAATTGATTCAGCTTGCCATTGCTAAAACTGTAACCACATGTGTTCAGATAAAATTGAAAATTCACTGAATTATCACTGACTATCTAATTTCTAAATAACATCTTAGAAGTTAAAATCAGTATTTGCCAAGATTTACAGAGCCATCTCCTGAACGGCTACCAAAATCCATTTACCAAGCTCTCTGTAGCACTTTGGCCCATATTACAGCCATAATAGTCTCTCCTCACACCACAGAGGATGTAAGGCACTGAAGAAGCCCAGAGAAGGAAACCAGGATCCCTAACCACTATCCCCTTCTTTGCCAAACTCAAGAACGGTAAAACCCCCATGTTTTCAGAACCTGGGACACACAGCGTTCCAGCTCTTCTTTACTGCCCAGCAGGTGCTTCCCAGTCTCCAGCAGACAAGATCAAGAACCTTGAGTTACATGGTTTTTGCTCCAGGTATCACTTCCTTCTCCCTTAATATTTCTTATATGTTGTTCCAGTCCATCCTCCTTCACCAGGAACAAGGAGAAAATACCATACACCAGTTCACAAGGCAATTTATGTGATATGCATTTGCTAGAGTAAATGTGAACTGGTCTTGCTTTTCCTCACTGTCCTTCCTCCTTTTTGCCGTAATCCTCTTGTGCTGCTACATTAATCAGCTTCAGAGTATTTCAACAAACAGAGGTTCCTTTTTTCCCCTATGATTGTGTACACTGATGTATTTGGTGCGTTTATAAAATCAGTTCAAAATGTTCAATTGCCACTTACAAGTCATGCCTGTCTGCAGTTCATTTCTTTACTTCCTTTTGCTACAACCTTCATTTATGAAGGTACTTAATTTATCATTTTCAGGTTTTTATTACTAATCAATCAGCTTGCTGGTTTCATCTTGATTTCCAGATAGTGAAGCAGACCAGAAAGGTTTTCTAATTAAAAAGGACTTTGGGACCAGGGTTCAAATCATCCCAACACTGTCTTGACACAGCCTCTCACATTAGGGCTTTCAGAGATGGCATTTAGGTTCGCCCTGCCATAAACTGTGAAAGTAAATGCTGCCTATGGAGAGTCCAGAAACAGTTTCCTACATGAAGAAAATTTACTGTAGTCACTGTCAAACACTGGACTTGGAACAGTCTCAGTATTTCCTGTAGCTCACTACCACTTATGTGATTAAGGATAGCAGGATTAAGAGTTTAACTAAAGTTATTAAAGAAGGTAAAAATTGTTTCTTGGACACGCGTAATACCCGTCTCAGTGGAGTATTTACGAAGAAGATATTTCTGACTATTCTAATTTGAGATCACTTAGAAAGCAAACGGATAACTAAGTTTATGCTAGAAAAAAATAATATAAACAAAATTGGATCCTTAACATTTGGGACCACAGGCCAAATGCTTTCTCCTACAGCCTAGTCTTCACATCTTGTTGCGGTCCAATGAAGTGCATCATTAGCACAAATTTGATCTTAAAGAAACACAAAAGCAGCAAAAGGGATCTCCCTCTATGTAAACACAGTGAATTTAACCTACTACTTACAGAGGAATACATTCTTAAAAGGGCAGTCAGAAAGCTTTCTTGTTTTTACTGAGCTGAGTGATCCATTTAGACCTATCTGGTAAGACAAGAGTTTAACTTTGGAACAAACTGGAGGTGGGGGTTGCCCCCTACACATAGTAGAATCCATCATAGTTATCATATTTACCAATGAAATATTGGGGGGGTTGGGGGGGAGGAAGAGTGGAAGCAAGAAGCAAACCGAGAGGATGAGAAGGACATTAATGGAAATCCCCAAAGCTCTACTCACCAGAGGGGCACTACGCCGCATCCTCAAAAGCGATTCAAAGCTTTGGCACCTGAAGTACTGTGTCTCTTCCCTTACAGTAGCCCTACACCCATACCACTCCTATGTGCTGCCTTTATTTTCATCCCCCACCAAAATAAACCCACTCTGATTTATTTTAAGATTGAAAGTAGAATGTCTCCAAGCCTGTAATTACCTTCTCCGCTACAAAGTAAAGAAAATATCTAAGGAAACTTTTATTTCCAAACTATGTTGATTTGGCCACTTGAAAGGCAGTTACATCTCATTTATCCATTTGCTGTCTTAAACACAACTGTAAGTTTTATAATCCATATACTGAAAATCTTCCCGTTCGTCTAAACATTGATATTACTACTACTTTTTTCAGGTGAACTGAAGGTCACATTCCTAATTCCTACTATGGATAACTGCTAGGTCTCAACTGATTTATCTTAAAATTTACACTGTTTTCATTCAAAGGAATTTGATCTCTCCTTAAAGCTAAATAGCAGCTGTGGTCACAACAAATGCTGGTACTTAAAAACACAGGAGAAAACAAATGAAATGTAGGATTGACAAGAACTCATAAAGGTTGATGTCGCATATTTCACGACAGAACAGGTATATACTAGTTATTGAGCTAATTAGCCAAACCTTACAACTTCATTTATTTATGAACCAATGACTTGAAAAGATTACATATGTCATTAAGTATAATGCTTCTCATCCAACAAATTAAACAGGTGAACATGACTGGTTTAGCTTATTTTTCTCCTGTGACAATTTTAATTCTGCTGCCTTTTACATCATAAATGGTACAGTCTCATTTTTGAGGACAACCTGCTGGATATCTACAATTTTCACAAATAGACATGTGTCTCAATTTGGAAGCCAGAGTGCTTTTGCAAAAACTTTCAGATGAATTAGGCCTCAAATCAGTAAAACACTAACATATAGTCAGTCTTCTTAAAGTAAGTAATACTACTCACATACTTTAAAAATAAAGTCAGTGGATTGCTAGATTGGTAGCATCCAGAGCAACTCATCACATATGTGCACATACATATGAAGAAACTGCCCACTCTCCACACCCTTCTCAGTGGGGGCTTCAGGTGTTTAGCGTGCTTCCCATTTAACAAATTTGCTATGTTTTTGTGCTTTTCATTCTGATTTGCTACATTTCAACAGAATTACCTTACTGTGCAAATACAAATCCTCTTCCTGAGTCCCTCCAAAACTTCCCTAAGTACCTCACAATTAATAAATAGAAGCAATCCAGAAGATGTGGTTCCTCGAAGAGGCAAAAATGCATCTCTCCTCCCTCTTCTTTTGGCCACAGGCAGCTGATCACAAATGTACAGAGAAGAACAAGGACTTCATAAGCATTCGTTAACACTTCCCTGCACCGAGAAACTGGAAATTTTTGATCAGAAGTTGTATCTCTGTAAAATAGCCTCCCAGAGAATTTTCTTGCACTACTTTGTCTAGGCTGTCAAACCCATGTACATTTGAACATTCACAGCACCCTGTAGTAAAGAGTTTTGAGTTTACTGTATTTGAAAAAACACCTGCTTTTGTTTGGTTTGAGTTTAACATCTGTTAATTTCACCTGTCCTCCAGTTCTTACCTTAGCAGAAACAATGGACAATGACTCCCTATTCACCTTCTCCATGCCATTTGTGATTTCACACAGCTTTATACCACCCTTCATCATGCAATATGGGAGCTGCTCATTACCCATCATCCTCATAATTTTTCTATTTTTCTCCCCCCTCCCCCCCCTTTTTTTTTCCTGTGTCCTTTGGCAGATAGCTGGAAGGAGACCAGAACTGCACTATATGCAAGACGAAAGCGCACCCTCAATCTACATGGTCAAATACCACTGTTTTCTGTTTGTTCTATGCACTTTCCCAAATGAATGCTAGCAATCCCTTGGTTTCGACTGCTCCATGTTTAAAAAATGCTAAAACAGATAATGTATATCCTTGCTAACTAGGTAATTCGTCAGATACATAATTTTACAGGCAGGCTGCCTATACAGGTTTAGAGACACAGGGACACAAGTCTCATCTCAAAGGTAAAGAGACAATATCCTGTTGTGATACATCTAATACCAGTATTTTTGTAATAAAGACAAGCACACAGAGAGCCCTTAGGCAACCCGTTTATATTTAAATGGAACCAAAATTGATGTGCCACATTACTATTTCATCCTGTTTACTGGCAGAGGGTTGGAAGGTTTAGCAACAAATTAATTAAGACACATGTACCGGCATGCTTCATAAAGGTGAATACAACTTAAGCACTCTCACTACTCCCCAAACAATCACTCTGTCCACTGCCAAATAAGATATTAATTTCCTGTGATATTAATAACAATATTAAGCATCTTCTGCACATAGAGAACCATGAGAGTGCACCAACTTACAAACTGCCCACAGATTCCACTTGAAAAATATGAGATTACCACTTTCCCAATCTATGCTCTACATTATACATGGCTAATAACAAAGGTTTATAAACACCGAAGTCTAAAGCACTGCATAAACCAGAACGATTCCTAGGAAGGTATTAACCCACATGTCTGTACAGCCTTAAAATTCCAAATTTACCTTCTTGGGTGTCACTGAACATTTTAATGACTGCTTTTTTCTCCTGACTCTTAAAACATGCAGAATATGACCAAGAGCAATTAATTCAGCAGAATATATACTCAAAGGGTAACCTATGTACAACCTCCATTGTTTAAAGGGGACACAGACATCCTCCCAGTGTTCCCACTGTTGGTTTTTTCCCCTCCATCTTCCCCCAACATTTTCTCTGATTTGAAACCCATTCCATGTTCCAGATTGAACAGTGAGTCACAGACAGCTAATCACAAGTCCACTGTAAATAAGTTGACTTCTTTAATGTTTGTGAGTCATTAAATGTAAAAGTTCAGTAGTTTCTGGAAAACCAAGATCATAGATTACAGCTTTTAAGAAACAGTGGACCTATGGAAATACATCAATATGATAACACAAACACGCTTAGTGTATCACTCCACACTCATCCACTCTCAGGTTCTGAAAAAGAGATTAAGAAGTGCACATCCTATCAGTGTGAAAAGCGTAAGACTGTGTTGCTTTCAGTGTATCAAACTGGAGTTTCACCCATATGGGTGAAGATAGATTGGTCACAGTATTCTTGTGAAGTCAAGGATATCTGACAAACGTGGCTTTGTACCATACTATCCATGATTCCAGAAACTGAGCATCACATACTTACTGTACACTAACTGTCTAGAGCCATGAATTTTTAAATGTTCTACTATTTCTCAACATTTGCCAAAACCTCTTTTCAATGACAGAATTCTATCTTTCTTCAAAAATATTCAATTACCCCAACCCACAATAAGACCACAGAAGGAAATATGTTTAGATTTCTAGACTAAACTAATTTGAAATTAGCAGACAAATCAATCACTTAAGACCACTTCTCTGCAAGAATTCTCATTGCTCCTAAATGCCACAATTGGCTTAGACCTTACCACTGAAAGAGGACCTTCCTATAAGATCACACTAGTGAAACTGCATACTGTTTTAGTGTTTTGTGTAATTATTTATTTTAATTTAATTCATAACTCAAACTCGATCAATATTAAAATAGCCTTTACTGCTGTGAAGATTATTACGTCTACCTAACTGTTACAAATAGTGGCGCCATTACCATGAGAGATACTAGCTCTACCGAATAGCATTCTAAGTGGATAAATCCCAAGGACAACTGAAAGATCTTTTAATTGGTGGTTCCATTAAAACATTTCTTTGGAGGAACATACGCTCATAAAAGTAAAGACAGTACATCCCACACAGGTAAGGATACCCTCCTCAAAAGCAGTAAACATTCCAGGAGGTACCAACAGCACATGAGGCAAATACCTTTTACAGGCTCATGCAATTTATGTACCAACTTCCCTCTTCCCCTCAACAGTCACCTGAAAACTACTGCCTGCGGTAAGACCACCCATCATCTCATTAACATTCAGAATCACCGCCACAGAATGAAAACAAAAAATAACGCAAGATGAGAACACAGAAAATCAGAACCATGCAATGGGACTCTCCCTCAAAATATTATTCATCACTCATGCAAACTGAACACCCTGTTCAGGTGTCCCATTTTTCAGCACCAATACAGCTTAGGATGGGTTATTCCATGTATCAGATTATTACAAAACAAAGAGAAATCAAAACAAAAGAAGTAGTCAGTACTAGGTTTCCTCAGGCATATCCTTTCACTCAAAGTACAAGACCAATTAGTAATTCTAATCAGAACACATTCATCTCAACTTTTCTAAATATGCTATGCATGACCAGTAAGCAGTTTCGAGAACACGCAGAGAAGACTGGCTAAAAACCTCTCACATTTCAGAGACTTCACAATTTAAGAGTTACTGTGAGACACTGTGCTAAGAAAGGCTTCTAGATCTTCTAACGACCTACCATCCATCTCAGCACCGAGAATTAGCCATTCTAAGTAAGCCCAAAACTTAACCCGCCAGAAGGAGGAACTCAAGGGAAGGTACTTAAATGATTTAATACTTTCTGAACACAAACACACAAAGAAAAAACACGAGATGGCTCCATTACTCTAACAATTGTGATGTCTTACAGGAATTCCTTCCAGTTCAACTTCTTGCAAGACCAACAGCTTAATTCATAAAACAATGTGAGATCTACCATCTGTTGTCACATACCATTACTCAATGAAAACTGCACAGTACATAGATAAGAAAAACATCTGAATGAGCAACTGGATAAATTAAAGACCTGAACATATGTAGAAACAGAAAAGAACAAAATATCCGAATCCTTACTGCAGATGACCTTCTTGCAATTTGCCTAAAAGTAATAGTTGGTAAATACAGATTAGAGATTACAGAAGTTTTAAGATTCCTCCTTGATGCTAAAACCTTAAAGATTAACATCTACATATAGTACTTACTATCAGATGCAATGAGGTATCTCACCAGATACCCATCTCAGATGTCCTGACCTCAGTACTACAGTCCTACCATACTAAAATACCACAGCAAAAAGCCATCAGAGAGAGTAAATTCAACCACAAAGAATGGTAGCTGGATGCTGTCCACCACTCTCCCCGCTGACTTCTCACACAGCATCATCGTAAGTACAAGGCCTCTATTTTTATCTATATTGTGCTAAATAGCTGGATGCAGCGAACAAAAAAAAAAAACCACCACACCTCTAGGATTGCTTGCTGCTTAAAGTGCGTAAGTATCATAGAATCACCTACCCTCAAAGGAAAAGCATTCTGCTCAAAGCCCTCATTGCAATGTAACCCCCCAATGAATCCCAGAACATTTTAATCCAATGAGAAATTCTTTCTTTAATTCTGACAAAATATACTTAGGCCTTATATACTAAAATTGCCTATACAAATGTTCTTAGTACAAATATTTTGTGTAAGAGTTCTGTCCTTTTGTGGAGAATTTTGGGGTGATAATGATGAAAATACATGTAAAAATGGATGTGAACCAATTTAATTCCATCATATTGCTGAAAGGTACAGAAAAAAATTGCAGCCTCCCCATCCATAAAGTGTTTAGGAAAACATTCCACCAGCAATTTACATCTGTCAGACACATGAAAGCAGCGTCAGAACTTGCATTCTTTATGTTGAACCATCCAAAACCAACACAGAAAAGCCAGATTATCTACCACAGTCAGCATTTTAATTGCTTTCCAATTTAATTTGCGAGTTTTTTCTTTTTAAATCCCTATAACATACACCTAATCACTAACAAAAAGATTATTTTGAAATCATTGCTTTCAGCTTCTCAGTATTTATGTGGGATACCTACCTTTATAAAACAGTGTTTTCTGGGGACGTGATTAAGCTTTTCTCAGATTATACCAGCAAACCCCTGTGCATGTACAGAGGGACAGGCATACATGCATAGAAGCACAAGCCATACATACAGGCAGGGAAGCTGAGGTTCCTTAAAGAATAAAACACATGTTGCAAGCAACATGTCCCTCAACTTTTAAAACAGATCATGTCATAAATAGTAAACCTTATCCCGCTACTTCACACATTTACTTCTTTTAGAAGGCAAAAACTCCTTTTTTAGGCAAGAGCTGAGCGAGTGAAGGCATTTAGCAGATCTGTAGAAAACACAGCAGGATTTATCTTGTCTGAAAGACTGGTCTATAGCCAGCTTTTAGGGAATGCAGACCTACTGGTTATCTATGCAATATCCTATGAATTCATATACTCTCATGCATTAATACTTTCTCATATATTTTTAAAGGAATTAATACATTCTCATGCAGGAATACCTGAAATTTCAGTGACTCTCTAGAATATTCTTATTTTATTGGTATAGTGTATCTTAATCATGTACAGTAAGTACATCAGTAACTGAGTAAAGGGAAAACAATAGCAAAGTTATCAAACTCTCAGTGTTATCACCCGGTTGGTGAGTTGGTTTGTTGCACCTTTGACAACAGTAATAACACACTGATAGTTTAAACCCACTGTGGGAAAGTGCCTTAAGCAAGAAGATCTGCTTATAAAGGCACAACTTAAAAAACAAACAAAAAACAAACAAAAAACAACCAAACAAACAAAAAAACAAAGCCAACACAAACCACAACAGGATCTGCTTACAAAATAGAAAACATGGAAAATAGGGCTGCAGGCTTTTGGAGGGGTCAAGGCACAATTCTTTAGTATACTTAAGCTTAAAATACAAATATGTGATCATCTAAACATCTAAATTTAAGCAGTCTCACTCATAACTCAAAGGGAAACTTCCTAAAACAGGCACAGGACACTCCCGTAGAGATGGCCCTTCTCTTTAGTTGGGTACTTGCATTTTCATATTAAAAGGCACAGGTTGGGGGGGGGGTGTGGGGGTGGTAACCAGCAGTTACGTATTTAAAAAAAGAGACTGAGATGCATAAATGGAAGTATCTCACAGGCTTATGACATCTAGCAATATGATGACAAGCACTTTTATAAAACACAACCTACAAATTCTGTCTTTCAAACCATACTACTAGTGAGCCAAATAGAGACACTTGCACTACCCTGTTTATGAGAACTGGAAGAGAAAGTACTAAGTGACTCAATTCTTGAACCTTAATAATTTAAAGTTAATATGGAAAATTATGGGCAAAGATTGGACAGAATAATTATCCTCTTACAAGAAGGATCACTAAAGCAAGACTAGAAATAGCACAACAAGCCTCTATTATTGCTTTTTGAACAAATACACAGATTTATCTTGTACCGCTATAGTACCTTCAGCAGTTTCATTGTCAGGTCCCATTTTCTGCTTATTCCATTCTCCCCTTCTCCTCATTCAAAACCATCCCTTTAACACATCATTCCTAATTAGATGATTAGTGCTTGGAAGGGCAGGAGATAAGTCATTTGCATAATTTAATCATAAAAAGAAGTTAAAGATACAGATTTTGCTGTTCGTTTGTACAATTATCTTCACCGGCCTGGGGGGCCGAGATATTAATGTGATTAAACAGTATTTCTGCAAACAGGCAACTGTGTGTCCTCTATTAAAGCAGAGCTGGAGGCAAATGAAAAATTAATTTTAGAAGACAATCAATTTTATTCTACATGACTGTAATAAATAACAGCCCATCTGCAGACAAGTCATTAGGCCCTGGGAGGCTACATGTGTCACAAAGTCTAAATGACATACAAGGCCGAATTTTCCACCAAAACCAGAATGAGTAATAAATAGTCTACCAACTGCCATCCCCTTTCAGAAAGCGCATAGGAATTCCCAGAAAAATCAGGTGCATGTGTAAAGTAATGATCACTGACCACAATTTAAGCCTGTACTATCTTCACAGATACAGGTACTTGGTGGTTTACCCTTCATCATGCTTTCGGTCTCAGCTTGAGAAAGGTTAAAGTTTTTCCACCTATATTAGTGAATACCAGTGATGAACAATCCCTTGTATTCTGTAAGACTGCTACTGCTTTGAAGCACAGAATCAATAGGCCTTGAACAGAACTGAAGTTTCTTACGTATTAGTTTTCCCAATACTCTGCTGAAATAATTTTCAGTTTAACAGTTATAAAAGAACAAACCAATTTTAACATGTCCAAGAATTTAATCAAGAGCTACAAAAAAAAAAAAAAAAAAAAAGAAGCTTCTGAATTCTACCTGCAAGAATAAATCAAGAACTGACTAAATAGCCAGGATGCTACCTATGATACTGTAAACTTGATGAAATGTACGTGCTTATTAAGTACATTAATTATTATCAGTTGCCTACTTTTTAAACTGTTAAGGTTCATAGTATTTTTCCCCATTACCCTTCACATGCAGTCACCTCCACTTCGAATATTAAATCCCCCTCCCTTGATTAAAAACAATCAAGATTAAGCATAATCATATTTCATATATTTGATGCCAAGTAAGGATTTCTGAATATATCGGCAATGTACAAGATATGCACAGTAACAAGTTTATAGTATTCACTATATGGAAAATATTTCCTATTTTAAACACTTCCCACAATGGGAGAAGTGAAAATTCCTATACAAGTTTGCACAAACACGCTGTAAGCTCCTATTCTCGGCAAGAGTTCACCAGGCAATGCAAGCATACATTTGTTGACTTTTACTACTTCTAGCCTGTGAAGTGCCTTTCATCAGAAGAATTCAAAGACACAGCGATTCTTTATGTGAATGTTTTGGGGTTCCACTATGCATTTTCTCTATGTTCCTTTTCTATGAAAGTATACGGACTTAAGAGAGAAATTAATATCTATCCAAGTATCACTTAGCTAAATATATAGGGAATACAACTGACTTCTTAAGGATCCTTTCATTATTCCACTTCTGAATTCGCACAGAATGTTTCCTGGTGTAGACCAAAGTGACTTACAGTTTAGTTCATGGATATGCATTTAGTTTTGATTGCTTTCTGTGCTCCTGATCCAAACCCACCGAAATCAATTGAAAGACTCTGGTTCTGCAACAGTTCCATTGCAGAATTTCATCTGCAATGAGGTCAAAAGGACAAAGCAATCTCCTTCACATGAGATCCAAAAGCCTTCATGTTCATTCAGTCTCCTCTGCAGTGTTGCATAGAAAGCTTATAGTCAAATATTAATACATTCTTTAACTGAGTTATTAACACTTAGAATACCTTCAGTGTTATATCTCCTGTACTTTTTTCTTTCTATTCCACGACTCAGGTCAGTGTCTGATCACCACTGACTATCTCCATTTTTAAGATCCTCAACAGCATCACTTCAAGATATAAAGTAAACTGAACAGAAAAACTATCTGCTCTGAAAAAAAGGGTGGTAGAAACCAGTGTTTCAGAACAGGGCATTATGAAAAAGTCAACAGCAAAAAAAGGAAGTTTCCAATTTTGCCCACAGTCATGTAACAGAACTAAGCAATCATCCTAAGCACTTAAATAAAAATGTTCTTTGCCCACTTACCGTCTGTAGATTTGTTTACTACCACTCAAATTCTCATAGTGCTAGACATCAAAGGGGATTATTCTGGAAACAATGTGACATCATCAGATAAACCCCTTTGTGTGCATGAGACGCTAAAAAAAGAGCTTCTAATCAGAAAGCAGAAAAATGAACAGCAGCATCAAAAACCCCTCCAAACAAACAAAATACTTCACCCAAAATAAGTCATTAGAGGTTTAACAGAAGAAAAAAAAGTTTACAAGGCCAGAGGATCTACTGAAGCCCTGTATCAAAACAGGGTCAAGAATGTCTCAAGGAACTTTTTAAACCTTGAAAAACAACTCAATGACCACTCAACACAATAAATGAAACCTGCAGTTGTTGTCTATAACGGAATGCTACTTGTATATTTAGTTATCATCAATGACAGACCATCTAGATGACAGGGGAAAGATGATGCTGTGTAGCCACATAGCCACAAGTACCCAAAGGTGTCAATGAGAAATTCCGTGGTAGCAGAGGATGGAGGAGAAAATGATAATTGCAGAATAGGCACAGCAAGAAATTCTGCAATATTCTGCAATAAATTCCACGTACTCTGCATGTATCGGCTCTCCTGCGGCAATTGCTGTGGTCATATCAGCCTACTGTGCGCCCACTGCACACAACACTGCATAACAACTTCAACCTTTCTTGGGATCCCCTTGCTTGACTGTGCCCATGCTCAAGCACTGAATTGCTCAAGCACGTATCTGCAGTACAGGCCTTCTAATATGCAGGAATCCCAGACAAACGTACTGCATCTACCATCCCAGCCTCCCTGTGCCTCCTTTCTTCTCTCTTTCTCCTTTCTTCTACCCATAAATCAATAACCAAGTCCTGTTTGCACTTTGTGAGACACCACTTCACCGTGAACCAGCAGCAGGTGGGCATAAGATGTTCCGTGTGATGTTCTTAAATGCTTCCCTCCCCCCAACCCAGAAAGCAGATGGACAGAGCACCTATTACTACCTAACGCTACCAGGACTATAACTTACGAATAACCACATCTCCTTCTGAAATCATCAGACCGTCTCAGGGAGCTGAGAGGCACTAGCAGCATGGCTATACTTTTTGAAACATGCAGGTAGAGGACAATCAGTGTAAGCAGTTTCCTACTTTTGTCAGGCTGACAAACATTAGAAAAGTAGTTGCACAGAAACAAAGAAAATAGTTGCACTGACTTCTGCTAACCTACAGCAAAACCTATCTAACTACACTTACAGATGCAATATAACAAAAATCATTTAGACCCCAATACAAATCAAATGCGGTGCTGGTGGAATAATCCCTAACCTAGCTGATTTACATGCCAGACTTAGGAGCAGAGATTCTCAACCCTGCCAGGCATTTGACTTGATGTTAATAGCTAAGTTTGGGAGAAAAGCAAACAAAAATATACAGCTTATATTGTCATAAACTTCACATGAATGGGGAAAAAAAAATCTTAAAAAGAGTTTCTGGCTGGCCGGCATAAGAACTCAATCGCTCAGCTTAATTCATTCAGAGAACATGAGCTCTTAAAATGTATTTAACAGTCTACTGCTGCATACTGAACTACTCTACAACAGTCACTGCATTACTCAGTAAAGGTGCCTACATTAAATATATCACAAATATTTGTTTTGTTTTCACACCAACATGAATAGACTCTCCCAGTATAACGAAGGGTTAAATTTTTCAGTCAGTGAGAATAAAAGCTAAAATCATAAACCTTTAAGGATGAATAACTTAAGATGATGAAACAAACAGTTTTAGGACTGACGGTTGGGGGGGCAGCAAAATTTTAAAGAAAGCATATTAAAAAAGGCAAGATAAGCGAATGATCAAAATCCCCTCTAGCTTAACATGAAGGGAAAAGTATTTCATGAAATTGCAAGACAGAAACTTTCTTGAGTTCCAGCAGGAAGAAACAGATTTGTTTGAACCAAAAATCAGCTGTGCAACAAGTAAGGCAATTTGTAAAAATGAAGCAGAAAAAAGTGACAGTGATTATGGTTCTGATCCAAGACAAGAAATCTTAGTTCTAGTGTAAGATAGCAGGATCAATTAACCTTCCTAAGCACTTCTGACTATGAGAGAAAAAGGTTTGCAACATCTTACAGTAATCATTGTGGCCAAACCTTTTCTAAGGGTTCCTTCTGAAAGGCACACCATGGCTAAAAAAGGCGAGAGCAATGCGTCACCTCTTCCACACAGGTACAGCCTGGAGTCAGAGTGCAGCACGCCGCTGTGCCACACACATATAATGCAGTGGGGAGCAAATGCTATATACAGTCTCACAACGAGAGCATGAAGTGCACTGACAGATCACTTTGTTAGTTAATTCTCTGCAAAACAGTCAGAACAACTTTGGAGCAAGTAAAGTGATTTCTTAATGATGAGATGCTCAACTCAAGATATTTTGAGAAGTCACCTATCAGATACATGAATCGCCATAGAAAAAACACCAAATAAACCCTTACAAGCCTACAAAAAAACCTCCACAGACCTATAAATACACATTTGAATAACAAGCTCATGCAACAGAGAAAACACAACCCTGAGTTCACTACCTTCGGTGCTGTTTCAGTATTCATATTCTGCTGTTTTCTAACTGCCAGCATTTTACTGCCTTGTTCTCTTTGGGTTTTTTGTTGTTGGTTTTTGGTTTAGGGGGGGTGTTGGTCTGGGGGTTTGGTGTTGTTTTTTTAAATGTGTATTTTAAGTCTCACGGGAAAGACGACTTTTTTTTCCTACTTTTATTTTTCAGTATTCTCTCAGAAGCTGTTTAGAAAGTTGCCCTCCTTCAACACACAACATTAAAAAGTATGAGGACAAGAAGAGGCAGCTCCAGAGACCTGCAGCAGTGAAGTGAGGTGTCTTCATCAACTTCACAAAAAAAACAACAGGGATAATGTTTCACAGACACAGGGCATTTTCTGATTAACTGTTATAAAAACAGTCCATTAGCTACCATGTAAAACTTGCACTAGGCAAAACCAACTGTTACATGTATAAGAAAAAGCATAAAGTATTTTTTTACATATACCGATTAGAAGTTTTAACTGAAACTCAAAAAAATTTTTTCTTTAAGCTAGCCTAATCTTCTTAATTAGCAACTCTTAAATTACTGTAACATACACATAACTAAATCCCCCTACTGGTACAATGTCTGTGCTAAGAGCTTTCTTACAGACACTTCCCCCCCCCATTTAAATTACAAATATACAAATACTCCTTCTCAGGTAGCAGTAGGGAAAAAAGCAAGTCAGCTCATCAGCACACACATACAGGATTTAAGGAAGTAAGTTGAGAGACAAGAACAAGCACAATCTGAATATGACACGGTTGACTCACAGAGGGTTACAACTCACACTCTGCTCCAGCGAGGATAAACACAACAGCAGTGACGACACCCGTGGCTAGCTGTGACATCTACTCATGGCTTCAACAACTGCCATGTAATCCAGTCATGCCAATGAATGCCAATAAAATCTCTCTTCCACAGCACAGTTACTTCTACTCTGTAAATTGGGTGCCCAGAGAGGCTGAGAGTCTCCATCCTTGGAAATACTCGAAATCCAACCGGACATGGCTCTAGACAACCAGCTCTAGCTGACCCTGCTTCAACGGAGGAGTTGGACTCCAGAGGACCCTGCCAACCTCAACAATTCTGTCATTCTGCTAAACACATTAAATCCAGAACTCTGTACACATATAGTGTGAAATAATTTTGATTCATTTTTTTAATGAAGTGCTCTGTTTTAATTCCATGTCCACACAGGTTTAGAAACAGGAGAGAAAAATTACTCGGTGTTCTGTTGACCAAAAGTACCATGAGGGCATCCCAAGCTAAAAGTTCTCTTGCCACAGACTGAACAGAAATAAAACTACATGCTGAGAACGTTACTCACTCACATGGCTATGAGAATTATAAAAACAAATAAATAAAATTAAAGACTTTTAGTAAGGACACCAAGATAGCTCATATAGCCATCTAGGGTCATTTAGGAAATTTCCTTGTCGTCCATAGCAAATGTAATTCAAACTGATTTCTGGATTATTCCAAAGCCTCTCTCTTCATAAATACGTATCCAACATTTTCAAAAAATCAAAAGTTATTTCTGTGGTTTGGGAGAGCAGCTTTGGAATAATCCAAACATTTAGTTTAAATTGCATTATGTATACATGTGTGTATATTTTATCAATCAACACGTGTGTGTGTATGAATGACATAAATCCCATGTTAAATCTAACTTCCACCTTTATTTACAGGGTAGCTGAAATGTTTTATCTGATACAATGAAAACTGTGATCACAGGAGCCTATGGCTGGGAACAGCAGTGAGGAAGACTAGTAACAGTGAGTCCAAAACTATGTGGAAAAAAAGTACTGACATTCTTTCAAATAAAAATCAGAGCTACCTCTGTTCAAAATATTATTAGGACTTAGAGGAGTTCATCCTACCAAAGACAAAAAAATAAAATACAGAGGTGGCATTCAGAAGAGTAAGCACAACCTTCTGGCATGAAGAACATTTCTGCTTCTCTGCACAGGAAACCCTTAAAAGTCTTACAAGCTGGTGAGATGCATCAGGTTGAGTCTTCAATAGTGTAACTGAAAGGAAGCGCACCGATGATGCAAAACCTGACATATTTCAGTATATTCTAGTCACAAACAGACTAGACTGCACATACTTTAAGACCAAATGAAACAGACGGCATCTTGATTCTAAAAAATATACTTTTTACCCCAAGCCCCCAAAATAATTTTTCCTTTGTTTTTCCCTATTTCACAAACAGGTATTCAGGCAAAATAATGTATTTTATAGAAGGAGCTCAATAATAATAAAAAAAAAAAATTACAGGATGTTACCTCAAAATTCTAGGTCCACCCCACTCAACTACAGCTAGTATTGAAGGCAACTGAACTTGTGAACAGAAGTGGAAAAAGATTTTAAAATATTTAAGATTTTCACCTGATTCACTAATACAATACATGACAGAAGCTACCCAGGTCAAGGAGGACATAAAACTAGTTGAATTGCTGGGAAAAAATCTGAAGGAACATATATTAAGGATCTTTTCAATACTTACAGTCCTATTATATATTATAAAATACATGTCATTTCAATCCTTCGGTGTCTATGTGCCAAAAGCTTAACGAATACTGTCACTAGAAACCTTCAATTAATGACAATATTAATGGAGCTTTATGTAGCATAGATAATAGAACACATGCATAATATAGCTAGATACCTCAAGTTTTACACATTACTAGTAAAAAGCCCATTAATAAAGAATAATCCAATAAAAACACTGTTTGCGATGGCATTACCATACTTTTCAGTATAGGTAAAAAGAGTCTCCCTCCTAAATAACTACTAAATGCTTAGGGTTCTAACATATTGCTGCAAGCTATAATGGTTATAACTGTTAATCCAATACACCTTTTATACAAACCCATAAACACACGAGTGGAAAAATAGCACAGATGTTCATCTCTAATGCAATTTCCATTCAATTTCCTAAGTGCAGTCCCTGTGTGCAAACTAGCTTAACGTTATGTTTAGCTTGCAAATTCTTTTAATAAATAATGAATGCAATAAAACTGGTAGATCAATGGCAAGCTGAGAAATCATAAAAAAAGCCTTTTGTGCTCATGCTGTTGCCGATTTCAAACTTTAATCCAGCGACAGATCGATACTACTTTTTCTTTTTAACCCATCACATAGATAGCAGATAGACTAAATGTAGGTTAAATGCTGTTACCAGATATCAATTTCCAGAAACTTGATAAGATCAGACACAAGTGCAATCAAACATTTTATACCTTAACATATACACAACAATATACACTGATAAATATTACACTTGAAGTCACTGTACAGTAAGTAATAAAGCAAGCACTATTCATTTGTTTCGGTTCTTACTTTTTGGGGAAGCAGTATTTGTGACCAAGTCAAGAAAGGCTATGACACAATATATTTTAATGAGCAAAATGGGCTTAGCAGGTCAAGATGAACCGGCAAGGAAATATAATCTCCCCACACTAGCTAGTGACAATAAACTTTATACGCACACACAAAACAACAATATAGCTGTGCTTCCAAAAAGAAATGAAAGCAAACAAACTTATATTTTACAGGATTTGGATACTGGAACCTTCTGGGGCAGGTATCAAAGTGCATTAGTTAATAGGTACCGGTGTTTCTTACAGGTTGTAGAATGGGGGGAGAGGGGAAACCCTATTACTAAGTCACTTTGGATAACCATGCGTTACCAAGAGGGAACAAAGATCAAAAGCGTATAGCCCCAAGGGACATTTCTAATATCAAGCAGGATAAATCTAAATCACTAAGAATCATTACTAACTAATGTACTTGTGCTTGGTAATGCATGTTTAATTGTAACGTATAAAAATCTTGCTTCAGCTTACACTAAAGGAACACGTCACAGACAGCAGTAACTCTATAGTAGCCTCATGTTTGTTTCTGCTATTAGCTTTGTTTACATAAATAATGATTAAAATGCTGCATTTCCATACACCTACAGGGCTTTATTACATTCGTAATCACATGAAGAACTTCTGAAAGAAACCAGATGGGCACTTTCTATGTATTTTTAAAAGTAATGATTTGGATATTTTTGTTCGTAACTTCAGAAAATCCAAAATTATCATTCCTGGAACAGGCACATGAAACCTTAAAGATCCTACATTCAGCAAGAACAAGGTCAGACCCAAAAACTTTGTACACATTTGAAAATGCCATATACACATAATTCTCTCAAACACAGGTTTCAAGTAAATACGTCACACCTTTGACAAGAAAGGCTTGGATCCTGGAAACATTTTTAAGTTCTCTGCCCTTGTTCTGGCAAACTTCCACTGGCATGAAAGGAAGGTTCACCTTAGCAAAGTCAAAATAGGGACTTCATGGCCCATGTTTCAACACATTTTTAATATTGATACTGACAAGCAGCTCTTACCCAATGTGAACTCCAGCCCGTAAGCAATGAAATAAACAAGATAGAATTCTTCAAAACATCTCAGAGTGCTCATTTTACATATTTTGTGCAAAATTACCGAGGTAGGTAGATACTAATTTCTCACTCTAAGGCCACTGCCATGCAACAAAACATGATTTTCTAATTCAGTGATTTTTGCTGTGCTCCTCAGTTCTACCAAAGTTGATTTTCACCTGCCTTTAAAACAAATGCATACACGCAAACAGAGGCTGCGTGTCCAACCGTAGCCCCAGTGTGAGAATAATTTCCCATCTACAGAGCTGGTCACTTCTGGATGCTTTCTAAGTATAATGCTATTGCCACACATTGATATATTGGTGAAAGAAAGGCAAATATAACAATGCTAAAGCTTAAACTCATTTGAATAAACTGTGAATTTCTATTACATATATTGTTTCCTTTATCAAATTGGAACTACTGGAGCAAGAATACCAAGAATGCCAACATAAATCTAGATCTGTTACAGCCAGTTTCTCCAATTTATTCTCAGAAGCCTTAATGACAAGAAGTCAAAGTTCTTCTGTTTGGGGGAGAGATTAGGAAAAGGAACAATCGTGCTAAGTTTAATGTTAAAAATTAGGCAGCATATTGAAAGAGAGCAGTTTTAACAAAATGACTGAAGCAAATCACAAAATACTATTTTAATCTTCTGAAGAAAAACAAGGAAGACCACAAATGGTTTAATAAACACTAAGGAATAAAAGTCAATAAAAACTGTGCACAGCCTACGTGGGAAATAGATCTTCATTATTCATGGCAGAGTACTTTACACTTTGTGCAATCTTTTCCAGAATTTAAAACCGTTCCACAAAGACACATTCCAGCCTCTTTTATGATTTGCGTTCCACAGGTTCTGCTCCAAGATAATGGATACCAGACTATACAGATCAGAAATAAACGGTGATCGACAACTTTTCTAACATATCTGGCACTAAATGGTTAGTAACAGAAACATAATAAACAAGTATTCCTATTCTAAGTATAACAGATGTTGCATTCAGACACATTTAACTTTAAAAAAAATTATTAAGAACTAAAAAAAAAAAAAAAAGAAACCAGGGAAAAAGCCTTTCTTCAGCCTGCGATCAATTTGGAAACAATGATATTCTTTTTATAGCAACACTTTTAACATGTTCTGGTCTTATATTATTTATTCGGATCATTTCTATTACAATGAAATATTAATGCCGAGAAAGTGGTTACTCTATTAAGGAGCTATCCTATGTTTAGGTTTTAATATTGATCTCCACTATTTTGGAATAATTAATCATTCTGTATGAAATCGTGTTTGTCTGACTTTGTGTTATAATATGATCAGAAGTTTAGCATCTTCCCCACAATGATGCCATGATTAAATTTGTATTTTGACCTATTCCTGAAGGCAATTTAGTTATTCCAACAGAAGGGGGAAAAGGGGATACCGCCACTTTAAAAGCTTCAATCTCTTTGACATTGCTGGCAGTGTATGGGAACATTAATGCATCTGTCATGATAACAAGCTAAGAATAACATCTAGACATCAAACCGAGCAGAGAATCCATCTGAAGTGATTCATTCAGATCTGTCTCATTGATTTATTAAACACAGGGCAACATCTGCAGCCTCACAGAGCCGCTTGGCAAAATTAATGCAAGATCAATTCAAATGGAAAAAAGTGCAAAAGAGATAAATCAAAACACAATTTGCATGCAGTTCCACAATCAGGCTTATTGGGTGCAACTGCTCAATTTCCCTCCCAAAGCAAATGAGTTTAAATGTTGTTTTATCTTTGTAGAATTGTGTGATTTGGAGTGACAGTGAAGAGTTCTGCAGGTTGAAATGGTGAAAAGAAAAAAAGGAGAAGAAATGCTTGCAAAGACCTTTTGAATATGCAACAAGAATATCATTAATACCTAATTGTTTAGCTTTTTTGTCTTTGCTACAAAAACACAGTATTTTTCAGTTGTAGAAGTCTCAGTAGAAAATTACATATGTATTATGCATATACACATGCAGGAAACATACAAATACTCCATTTTGGAGGAAAAGCATGTTACACTTCAAATGGGGAGCTCTATTCCTATTGAAAAAGGAGGGAATTTTAATCAAGGCTTCTCCAGATTAGCTATGCATCTGATGAAAATATTCAAGTATTATAGTAGTTTTGAACAAGCATAGACTTTCAAGATGTCCAAAAAGAAAGAGGGATTTTTCCAAAAGTGTAATTAATCTGCTTGGAAAGTGGAAAAATTCCTTTCTGCATCTCCAGCAGAATCTGCTATGCTGGTGATATCTCATGAGAATGTTTTAAGTGAGTCTCCTCTCCATGGAAGAAAAGGAAATGGAGAAATTTATCTTCTTTTTTTTCTATTTTAACATGCTCACACCTCCAAAATTCACAAGTTTGGCAAAGTCTAAATGCATACTAAATATTTACTTAGTCCAAGAAGTTTATATAATCAGATGTCCACATTTAAAAATCAATATACAAGGAAGCACTGTGCTGTGCTACATGACTGGATTGCTTTAATTATAATCTTGACATCATTCTCCTAATAAAAGGGAGTATTGCTGACTATAGGGTAGCTTTTAATAGACAACATGACTAGACCCTCATTATCTCATAAAATAAAATGTCTGCATTTACTGCTTAAATTCATTTCTAAAGCCTTTTATTGTTTGTGAATAGCCAAAGTAATACAAAATATTAGCTTAACTGGATACTTGAAATCATAAAAAATAAGCCATGTACCGAAACATTGTTTTCTGTGAAACACTCTTACTATACACTGAATAATCCAGACCAACACCATGCTTTTCAGTAGCCAACAGCATCCATCAAACAGAAACCCTGCAGAATAGGTTATGATCATACTCATATAATCCTAATTTTAGGGACTGATATGTTTACCATCATAAAAGCATTCTTACTGCAGTTTTAAATTTCATTTTTAAATAAAACTTCATTATAGTTTTCTACTTTAAGTAAACATTATGCTTCACTACCAAATTAAAGCACATGTCCATAATTTAAGTAATCTTCTAAGGTATTGCAAATTAGTAACTAGATTTTGTAAATATGTTGTACTCACTATTCACTTGAAGATGCTACCTGTAATGAAATGAACGGTTAGTTTCATTTTACAAACCTTGCTTCCAAGTTAGATTATATGATGACGGCTAAAGACAATCAAAGTTAGGAACATTTTGTTTACACGTGAATGAAAATTATAGATGTAGTGTTTAAAAAAACCCAAAGGTCAAAGGTGACAGCTATAGGGAACCAGCATTACACACGCAGAACATAAACATACAAACAAACTTTCACTTACAGGTATATTCCTCTGTACCTCTTACGAGCCCTGTAGACAAGCTCAACTAAAAAAGATGCAATAAAGTAAGCAGAAGCAGATCTTTTTTTCAATTATATATAATCGATGGTTCACATGCCAATTAAAAAAATAATTAAAAGCGTACACTAACATTAAGAGGTGTTGACTTTTAAAAGTCAACTAACAATGAAAACGATAGCCAGCATTTCTTATTGCTTTTTTCTGGCAGCTCTTGAATTTAATGCAGTATTTCTACAGTATTCAAATATATATATATAAAAATCCATAAATTAAAATATATATTACAAAATATATATTCAGACATGAAAGTAATGCTCGAGTCATGCAGTGGAACAATACATATAGAATGATTTGCTTCTAAAAAACCCACATTTTTTTCAAGACTTGACTTCCCAGGTATAGAGCCTAAATACTGTACGTATCGCTGTAACAATTCCACGGTGTTTTGTTTGGTACCACTGCAGTGGTTCCCAGGTCACTTCACAGGAAACAAAAATTAGATCACTCATGTATTTTTAGCTATTTTTACCCAACATTCTCTCCCATTAAGTGTGGGCTATTCAAGGAAAAAATAATCTGTAAATAAAATGACATATTAAGCATTCAATTAGCACGTAATACAATTAACATTGTTAAGTTACAATACTTGAAGAAAAGTTTTATCTGTGCTGATAACACTTATCATGCATTACACCTGAAACCACGAACGCAAAATACATCGGTATCAGTAGGTTATTTGAACCACTGGCATTTTCAAGAGATACAAAAAAAGGCTGGGTGATGTTTCAATAAATTAAAAACGTTCTAGGAACTGTAAAGGGATCTGCTATTCCTGAACAGGTAAAAATACTAGGCATAATGAGGCAGGGAGAGCTTGCATTTACACACGTGTTGAATGTACTTTCTCAGCTGCGAGCTTTGACTCCATTCAGACATATTTCTTCTGCCCTATTAGATCCCCCCTCAACAGTGCTCTTGCCATATCTTCAGCCTTTGACCAGGTCTTCGTTCCACTGACTGCTCCTTTCAGACCCTCTTAGAGCATCAGTCGGCTCCTCACTCACAGCTCCCCTGGCCTCCCTTCTCAGCTGCTCCTTGCATTACTTATCCCCTTATCCTATCAGGGCCATAAGTCTTCGTGAAAGGAAAGAAAAAAAAAAAAAACAACCAACTGAAATACAAGTTTTAAACATTTAACACTTCGGCATTTCTGGATCTTAAATCATTAGTTGTAAGAGAGCAGAAATCATCAGATCACATCGAAAGGCTGCATCATCAAATCAGATCCCCTACTTGCCTAAGGAAAAACTTTGGCACAGTCACAGAAATTAAAAAGAAATATTTCTTTAACGGTCAACTTTCATGCTAGTCGAGTTTCAGAAACATTTCAGAGCAGCATTTACATGTTAAACGTCTCCCTTAACATCTCCCTTAGTAATCTTACATTAATTCTATTTAAATACGTTAGTCCCAGACCTTACTCGCAACACCGTCGTTTTAATAAGGCAGCAGTTGTGATGTCACAGAGGTGCATGACATGGAAATAAACAGGCAGCAGGAGAAGGTGTTACCGAAACAGAACACGAGCAAGAGAAAAAGCACACACTTCAAATAAACATATCTAGGATTTGAGTGCAAGCATCTCCAAAATGTCAGCTGTAACACAGAATAATTTGAAACAAAACAAATACTGCTATTCAAGAAGGGACATCAGGTCTGCTCCTGCTTAAGCTCACAGCAGCGAGAACAGGATCAGGCCCCAGATGAGAGCGTACTTAAGGTGCAATTAAAAAAACCCACCCAACGCGCTCAGTGCCAAGCAGTGACACCAAAACCAAAGTTACTAAACATGTGCATGCTGCAAGCCTGATACCGCACTCAAAGCGGTCTGAAACAACCTCTGTAAAGAAAGTTTCCTGGCAGACGGGAGAGCCGGAGCACACTGGAAGGCAAATGTTTCTGCAGAGGTATCTCACGAACTGCTAAGCTCGGACTTGTCATCCCCAAGCACCCCGTCTCACATCCAACCCCACCGCACGAGGTATTTCTACTAAGGCCCGCGAGGGTGTTTTGTGTTTATTAGATCATTATCATTTCTAAAGGCAGCAGCTATGAGGTCACAAACCAGGATTATAACCCCAAGTATGAAGGACCCAGCAGGGATCTCCCATGAATACAACCCGCTCTGGGCTCGGTGATTTAAGCACGGCAGGGCAGGGGCTACGGCCACACCAGACCCCCCC
>JANZLQ010000040.1:21249890-21314197 GCA_026212715.1 Elanus axillaris
CTCCCCCCCCCCCCCCCCTTTTTTTTTTTAGCTTTGCCCTAAAGCATTCGGCAAACAAAGGAAGCAGAAAAGACTGAACAAAACTTTTCAAGTGGATACCAAACTAGCAATGCCAACAGAGCATTTGAACTATTTCCATGATCACGCTGCTTGTGGATGCCACTTTCTCCTTCCTTTGATTAGGCTTGCTTGTTTAGGTACCCTTTCTGCAAAGCTTAATATTTTTGCATTATGAGTAATCCCATTTTAGATGAGGGGAGATGACGGTATGCTAACTAAATTGCTATATTTGTTAACTTAAATGATGTAAATTACACTCTGGAGGAACCTCACTTCTTCTCCATTGATTATATGCGTGTTCTAAGAAGACTAGCCACTTTTTTTAGGCCCCTAGCCTAGCTGCCTAAAACTGAGGCAGAATTTTCACATAAGCTAGGTTTAAATAAATACCTTTCAGTAAGAATGCTCGTATTTATTTTCTCAACTGGTTCATGCGTCGTTCTGGGATCAGAACTTTAGATTGGAAGCACTGTGGGGCAGGGGCTGTTCAGTTCGGCAAAGTGTTTTAATCAAGCCCTGAACTCATCTGAGATTTTTATATACTGGAAATGATAGAAATAACAAATAACTGACTTCAAATAGAAACTTTTGGGGGTTAATTTTCTGGACATAATTGCTATTAGGACATTTAATAAATCAGATTCAAACGCTTCTCATTGGCTTTGCCCTTTTGAAGACATTTTTTGCTTTGAGATTAATGTGACAATCAAATTCCACTGTGAGAATTCTTCTTCTTTTTTGACTTTAATGTCTTCCATAAGCTAAACATATTTCTAAATAAGACTGAATTTTTGCAAGGCCAGAGGAAGCCTTGCGCATCAACACCCAGCAAGTTGGAGTGGCATGAAGCAATATAAAATCATAAAGGCTGTAGTAAAAACAGTACCCTTGAGAAGTGACTATCCATGGAGAGAAGAACTGCACTTAAACCAAGAAAATGCTCAAGGTTTGAGAATTAATACCAGGCAGTTGTCCAGTTCAACTAAGCATATACAAATCAACTATATCAATGAATATTATTATTTCTCTGTAATTTTATTAAAGACAAGGCAAAGTTACTAAAGCCTAACAATCATACAGTAATATCTTGTCAGTTATAAAGTATCCAGATGGTTTATTTGAATGGAGTCCAGCAGTATGTAATTTGAATGTGTACAAACTAGTAAGCCTCCCTGTAGCTGAAATAAGTATTTTAGAATATTTATTTAAAACTAAGGTTTCAATATTTTTGTTCCTTTTAGACTGGTATGCAAAACACTGTTTTCTTAACACTGTCAGCTGTAGAAATACTGGTGTATTGTATATGAGTCCTATATAAAAATGGGCCATGTTTGTATGGCAAAATGTCAAGCAAAGGTTCTGTTACATTTGTTTGTTTTTGTTTTTATCGTCTTTACATATGCCCCATTGCAGTGAACTGCGAAAGAGCTCTTTTCTGACACAGGAGGAGAGGAAAGCTCCAGTCATTCCAGATAGGGCCAGTCAAAGAGCGTTCTGGAAATTACTTATTGCCAGCTGGCATAAATGTGGCTACTGGCTCACAGGGATCCTATAGAGAAAATGATGGGTGACACAATTGACTAGGAGGAGACAATGATGAAAAATAATGACAGCTTTTTAGGTGAAGCAGCAGGGAATTAATTAAAAATAATAATAATTTTATTTCTAGAAGACTGGAAAGCTCAGTAGTGATGTTTGTGTTTTATCTTGGTCTGCTGTAGCCAAACATGAGACGGGACAATTAAAAAAAAAAAAGGGGGGGGGGGAGTTCCATATATATTGCAATGCAAAGATTCCTGGTGATTTTTATTTTTTTTTTTTTTTTTGTATAGAGAAATTTTTATAGACTTGGTATAGATATGTCCAATGTACGTAGATGATAGGAGAAAATGCTAGTTTTTAGTGAAGAACGTGGGTCTTCACTAAAGTAAATGGGAGGGATAAAAATGTGAATGTATACTTATGAGGGTCAGAAGTAACTCTGGGCCCAAAATGAAGGATGAAAAAAATAACTGAAAGATGCGTTTACCATGCACTCTAGTCATAATTAAATGAAACACCATTTTTTTCTGAATTCCAGCCTGACTGGCAACCTCATGACAACCGTATTCTCCTAGTCCTTGACAAAAAAAAGAAAAAACTACTCGGGGACTTACCCTAGTGATCTGTGAGTTTATATCATGACCATGCAAACCACTGATATTGCTAATTCTGAGTAAAGGCTTGAAAAAGAAGAAAAAAACATTATTAATTTTTTGCTAGTTTACTGTTTAATGCCTTGTTTTACCTAGGAAAGAGTAACTATGACTATATTAACAAATGTAGGCCGCTGACATGAGAAAAAGAAGAGACTGAAATTAGCATGTCATTCTTATTGCCCACATTTTTCTAGACACGCTAGTACTTGACACTTGCATTCGGTTTGTTTCTGACATTTCAGCAGTGGGTTTTTTTGAATTTTGGATTAAAACTTCCCACCTAAACATCAAGGTTTTTAAATAAAACTGATGAGTCTAAATGTCTAAGTATCAATAGAAAAATGATCCCTTCTCTTACGTAATTAAATGTATTGTATTAATGTGTGCATAATGCAGAATCAATAAATAATGAATTACCACTGATTGTAATTGAATGTTTTCATAATTTTATTGTCAGCCATGATAAATAATCAGTACATTTATACTGCATTAAATTAATTAGTGTGTCATTTCTATTACATACATCAGCAGTGAAGTAATGCAGTGACATCTGTTTCTAATGTTTTAAAGATGTGGTATTCCTTATTAAGTAAAAGGAAGAGTTATTAGAGGTATTTCCTGTGATTGGCAGTTATACTGGTACAGTCAAAGAGATCAAATAAAGGAACTTGCACTCTTGGCAAATGCTGCATTTCAACCCCTAATGGAGTGAATTTTGCTTCTTCAGGCTTTCAGAAAACCCTATGGACCTTTCTAGAGAAAGTAAGAGCAGATCTCTCCCTAATAGAGTCAGGGAATATTCTAACGTGCAAAATAATTAACACTCTTCAGAAGAACCGAGCATCCACATCCATTTCTATATCCATTTTTCTGCCTCAGTCTTCTGCATATATGAAGGAACTGCCCTGCTAGGTGCTTCTTAAGAAGCCAGAGATGAAGCCTTTTTTGGCTGTAATGTTCTTCCATGGAAGTATCTGGACTATGGGGTCTGTAGTCTTTGCTTGGAAATCATAGTAATTTGGCATATCTCAGCACTTTGATGCTACTCATACTGATGCGCATTACTTGCAAAGGAAATAGGAAATTGAGTGGATGTCGCAAACACGAGAATTTCAAAGTGAAAGAGCAGAATAGGAGAAATAGAATAAATGGAAGGGAACATATAGCAAATAAGCATAAACTGTGCCAGAAAGAGGGCTATTTTTTAAGTGACTATAGGTATTACAAATTAGGTGATCACCTGGGAGCAGAGTGATGTGAAGTAATATACACTGAGCAACAGTTATGGACTACAGTTGAGGTCTGGAATTCTCGATTAATGCTGTCTTCCAAGACACTTACAGGCATCCTTAACTCTTTTATACCATTACACCATCTTTAAAAAGAACAGTGGGAAAGTCTAACATTAGGGCTTATCCTACCAGAGTCCTTCATCCATAAAACAGCTTTTAATTTTGATCTTAAATGTTTCATACTATCGAAGTACATCATAATATTTAAGCAAAATTAAAACAATTCAGAATTATTTTATTCTTTCCAGTGCAAGTATCACAAATTGCTTTCAGCCGATCACTAACTACCTTTGCACAAATTTGAGAGAGCAGTCTCTAGAGCAGCCATGTGCCTACAGCAGTTTGTCCACATGCCTTGCCACGTACACGGGGAAACTCTAGACTTGCTTTGGACCACTTGTCTGGCCATGACTGACAGCTGGGTAGCTCACTGGCAACGGTTATACATTTAATACTCTGTATGCTTTAACATCATGTTCCATCTCTGTGTGAGTCTGCATCTGTAGGCTTCCTCCCTGCACAGCAGTTGAGTGTGATTTTGAGTCTACTCTTGGGACGGTACTCAATGGACAGAGCCTCTGAGACAAGCTCTCCAGTTCACAGAATCTGCACTGAACTCAACAGTAACAGTTCAAGCTTTACTTGAGGCGTGAAGGTTTTGATCATTTACTATCAGAACCTGAGAAAATTAAAGCACAAAAATTCTCTCTCCAACAAGGTCCCATTTACTTTTTTTCTGTTCATTAAAATTTCACTTACCTGTTCATAACTGAAGAGATGCGCCCTTCGATGCTTAGGCACTGTCACTTTTTTGTCTAAATGATGTGTAAATACCTTACTCATTAAAGCAAGGACTACATTTGTTGTATAAAAATGTAAGTAGTACTTTTTCAGCGAAATGCATGAACACAAGATGCAGTTGTTACTAAATGATTCTCTGCTTTAATCTGGATTTTGATTTTGATTGAGGATAGAGGGCAGTAAAATTGCAAAGTCAGGACCTTAGTATAATAAGGTTGTATTACATGAGATACAATCATCATTAAGGTTCAATATTGTTTGCACCTTTTCTTCTTCAGGAAGAAAAATTAATACTATTAGATGTGTACTGAAGTTAAAACACACTTTATAGCAAACTACTATGAACTCAATACTACCTACTCAAATATATTCAGTAAGTCATTATACCTGAATGCTTGTTAATATCCCCAGAAGAACAAGATTAACCTCATCTCTCACTCTCTCTATTTGCAGGTCTGCTAAAGAAAGCAAAAGTTTTCCTGTAGAGTCTGTTTGAGCATCTCAGCCCTAATCTGAAGGCACCACCATCTAGTGGGATGAGAAGGTATTTAATTTTTGTTTACATTTTTTGGTGTTTTTAAACATTGATGTTACATTCTCCTTCAAGCAACAATAAAAAATAATCTTTGTTTATTTAAACGTATAAGGCTTATGTGGACCTTTCATTAATTCTCGTATCTTCTGTTTAACTGCAAAGCATTTTCCAGTAAAAACCTTAAGCATCATTTCCATGAAAATAGGTTTTCATAAACAGAATTTTACCAATGAGAAAGCAATTTATAGCTATCCAAACTCAGTCAGAAGTGTAATTGATTTATTGAATAAATATTTTTAGTATTTTATTGAATCTACTTTGTGGAAATCCAATTGGCAGAATTCTTAATATTGTGAAAGTAATTATCTTGAGCTCATCTTTAAAACCAATATGTATTTTAGAGAGTAAAGATACATAGCTGCAGTTTTCCACACAGCCATTAACTATACAGCATTTGGTTGTAAGTATACTCTGACCATTAAGTCCCATCAAAAATTTCAAAACTGAATGCAAAGCATTCATTTTACCTTGGCTCTAAGAGTGACCACTTACTGTACTTTGTCCGTACTGATAGGTGGACTGCTACCTGTTCTTAGTTGTTTCTCTTTTTATGCACTTAACAGTGGGAAACGATAATTGCAGGGATTTTATATGGGGGAGGGAGAAACATAAGCGTGAGCAGCGTGTATTCATTTGTTTGGTTTTTTCCTAGAGAATGCATGCATCTGCAGCTGTTATCCTAAGATGCCTCCTTGTGTTCAGGTCTCATTGATCTTGTTACAGCATTTCACACATACGGGGATAATTGATTTACATCACTCAGGAGTACATATCTTTTATAAGTGTGAGAGTAAATATTAAGAAATTACCATATTTTAAAATTCATGGATATTTTGATACTTTTACATCTAAAACAGTAATGAAATAAAGATTTTAATACTTCATGACACAGACAATATTTGAGCATTCAGAATTTGGGCCTGCTTCTGTTTCCAAGGAAGTGAATGGTGTTTTTACCACAGATAAAACTAGACGTGTCAATGTTTTACTATATTCAAATTATAGAAATCTTATTGACAAAAATTGGCATCAATGGGTATTCTGCAATGTCATCAGTTTTATGATACTGTCTTTTAAAATACTACATTTCTTCTGAAAGCCATACAGTAATATCAGTCTATGCTGCCATTTCTTATGGAAATCAATCTGCAGTTTTGAGTAAAAATCAATGGAACTGGTCCGAACTGGTTGAGGTAGTACATGCCATTTTGACCCTTTGATCCCTAAACCACAAGCCTGAGAAGGTTAGAGACAAGTCATTTAGAATGCAAGTTAACAAATCTGTAAATACTTTCATTTGGAATACTGTTTGCAGTTGGTAGAGTCCAGGATGTTCTACCTCCCGCTCCCTTAGAAGAACAAAAATCCTGAGTAACTCTCTAGAAGACAGTCTAGAATGTTTAGGGAAGTTAAGGCCAGTGATCTGTACAACTACCAACTCCTGGTTTCACTTGGACTTTGCAAAAGCCTTTCCTTCAGAATTCTCACCTATTTTTCAACTCTTGGAGGAGTGAGCCTAGTCCTGAAGCCTTACTGCCACTGTCTGCTAGCTCTTGGTCATACTTTTTCACAACTCTGAGGGAGGCTGAACGAAAATATAGTGAACCTAATGTTTTTTTGAATAAAAGCAACTATTTCATGAGCCTACCTACATTATATTCTATAGTTCTTTATAGGAAGTGGAAGGAAAGGCCTCGTTGGGGACTCGTTCTAGTATTTCACCATTGTTAAAGAAGCATGACCCGGAGAGTCTGAATCCATTGTATAATTGAGTCTCTCTGAATCTCGGTGAAAGGAATACAGAGTGGGATCAGATTCACATATTTAAGAGTAGGTTTTGGTTTTAACCTGACCAATCTTCTGTGTCTCAAAATCATTCTCAGATTGTTCTGTGGGTTTTTGGATAATGTGAAAAACGGCCACATGAAACATAACAGTGTCCATCTTCAGGAGACAATATTGACTTCTCTACTTTTTCTCCTCTTTCTTACTTCCATGTTGATACATTGATAACCTACAAAGAAATATGTGATCTTACATAAAACTGGCTTTATATACTTTATTGACTTCCTGATGGAATTACCAGTGACTTGTGGAGGAATAAGGGTGATCAAGACACAAGTTAAAAGTACAGGTTGAAACACCTGTCATCATTATTATTTAATCATAACCCTCCTGTAGTTTGAGTTTTTAGAAATTATCCTGACCCATATTTATAATGCTGAAACCTTTCAGAACCCTCTGAGACCACTACTGATATCCTTCATTAGTATTATGATGCCATGAATTTTAGGGTATTTTGCACTGAGGAAGACTGTGAAGCAAATACATTTCTTAAGAATTTTTTCCTAGAGGAATGTGTTACCATTTGATTACATTATACCATCATTATTTTAAATACAGTATGACAAGATCATATTTTTTTTTGACAAAGTCTATGAATATAGAATAGAGCATAGTTATAAATATAAAAAAAATTTTTGGTCCATGAGTTCTTTTATATTTTAGATATTGTTTAATCTGCAAGTAAGGGTAGAAGCAAAAGAATGAAGCGTAACGTTTGAGAATCAAACAAATGTTTTTGCTTAGAATGATAGAGCAAGAATGAGCTTCGGACACTGATATTCTTTGCTATTTTAATAATTAATGTTGACTGAACATACTGTTGTCACTTCAGTGCATGAAGTTTGCCAGGAATTCTGGGTTTGCTAGATATTTTTCATTAAGAGAAACTTATTTCAGTCCAGTGTCTTGTATTGCAATCCTTTTACATACAAAGTATATGTTAAAAATTCAAATCCCTAGACATAGTGAGAAACAGAAGGCTCTCAGAACTTCAAAGTCTTTCTGTTGGCCAGGGGTGTTACATATCTGTGCTGCAACTCATCAACTGTCAGTCTTTCTAAAAGCAGGCAGTTCAGGGAAATCCTTACAACAGGTTATCTCTTACTCAGTCCATATCTTGGACAGTGGGATCTATCCTGTGATTATTGACAGCTC
This sequence comes from Elanus axillaris, assembly GCA_026212715.1. Lineage (NCBI taxonomy): Eukaryota > Metazoa > Chordata > Aves > Accipitriformes > Accipitridae > Elanus > Elanus axillaris. The sequence goes on from JANZLQ010000040.1 coordinate 21,257,837, forward strand.
AAAGCGTGTTTTTTTAAAAGTTGCTAGTGTCTTTCTGTGGAGTGGCATGAACATACTTCTGTTCATCCCAAGGAAGTTAGAAAGAAGACATCATAATTTAATTTAACAAAGACAAATAAGGCTTCTGCTAGAATATATCTTCCCTATTCCTATTTAGGGAATTCCTTGTCATGCAGGAAACCATCTGAAAACAGACTATCAGGAAACTCTGCCATCTGCAAGACTGCAGGGAGCAATTGTTTTCACAAGTCACAGTAACCCTGATCAGAAACAAGATTTTAACTCTTGGCTTACTAGTCCTTAAGGAAGAGGGTACCCACACTAGCCATTATTTAATAGAAGACTGAAAAGCATTGTTTTGGATCTTGGTTTTGGTGACTGAAATCTTTCTACTTCCACATAACACTACTCTCTTGATGTTCATGAACTCTTTAGCATTATTTAATATTGCATCCAATTTCATTGTTTACTTACAGCCTTTTAAGACCACCAGAGAAAGATGTGCGCGGTACACAAACAGTTGTATAACAGAGGCCTAAATTCCTGATAATCAAGATGTATCCACCACTCTACGCTCTGTGCCTAGTACAGGAAAGCATAAAGTAAAATGCTAGCTTTCCGGCTTGCACATTTACGCAGGGCTAACTACAGTGATGTAAGACAATGGAGAATCACGTTGTTGATCCACTCTGTGCTAGGGAGATAAGTTTTTGTTCAGAAGAGGTTTTGTCTCTTAATGTTAACAATAGTTTCCATTAAAAGTTTAGAGAGTAAAGGAACCAAATAAAATGAATTAAGAATTCTAGCTATCACACCACCTGTGATGATCCCTCTGTTGAGAAATGCATTCTTTTCATAGTAATTTCAAAGTGATCGGGGAAATAGGAATTACAAAACATTTATTTTGCTATGCACAGTAGGCCTTTGTAGTCTTGATTGCTCATCCATTTTGATGTGATATAAACTCAGTAAAAAAGAAACTGATTTCAGCAACATATTTTGTGGGTCATAACTCTTCATAATTGTCAATACTGGTAAATTCACACAATATAAATCTACTAGTAGAATCCACAGTTTTTACTGTAGCAACAATAACATGGAATACATAATTAAATGTTAGTTGTATCAATATACATAGTATTGAAATATAAAAATTTATTAGTAATTTTGAAAATCTTTAGGAGCGCAATGTCTATGTGGAGTTGTCATTTATTAATGGATTTTTTGAACGATATCTTGGTCTGAATGCAGTACCGCTTAAGATCGTTCACCTACCAATTTGTATGTAACTATCACTGTTTAACATTCCTTACCTGGTCAAACAGTCCAGACTCAGGTAGAACCTTACTGTTTAGAGTATCTTTCTGAAGAACATTTTGAAGTGCCATCGCGCGGTATCTATGTATCAGTTTTTCTGTACAATTAGATTATATTTTATTGGAAAAAAAAGTACATATGTAATACTTCTAGATATGACTTCTTTTGAAACATTTTCCGCCTTTTAAAAAGATTACAATAGCTTCGATGAAAAGTTCAGACTGAAAAAACCAAATGAAAAACCCGAAGCACTAAAGCACAAAACAGAAAAGAATTGCACTGACATATGAAATGTGTTAAAATTCTTCTTTGAATCAGTCATTTAGACATAGAAAGATAATGATGATGATTATGATGACAATAATTATAATCAACTAAAATTTAAATTCATCCATTTTCTTCTATGCAAATACCAATTATATTTCTTTTCTTTAAAATGAATGTGACCACTTAAAGTAGTTATTCTTGCAAATCTTCCTAATAATCTGCCTCAACATTTACAATGGCATAGCATTTTTCTGAAGTGAGGGAAAAAATTCTGTCTCTTCTGGCTTAACTGAAGGGTCGATATAAGGGTCTATATGAGCTTTATAGAATTATTATTCATAGAGCACCCTCACAATGTGAGGAGCCATGGCCTATTCTTTTCCTTTTATTTACTTAAACAGAGGAGGCAGTGCCACTCATAAGGTGCTAAGTAGATACAAAAAAGGGGAGTGAACATTGTGTTCCCATTAGTTCTGCTTTAAGAATTTCTGAGTTGTTTTAGGCGCACAGCAGAAGTATAATGGCTCAAAATCTTCCTCCCTCTCCTTAGAGAGTCTGTGATGCAGATTGCTCTGATAGAGATGGTTATAGTTCTAGGAATAGTCAGATGTTGGGAACAATGAGCAATTCTGCTATTGGAGAAATTACTTTATCAAAGAACTGCATTGTATGTATTGCGTGGATCCGTGATGTAAACATCTGCTAAGACTGACAACCACAAAGCCTAGATCTTACCCTAAAAAAGATGATGCTAAGACTAAACAACAAAAATCTTCTAATTAGTACTGTGCATTATAATTTGTTACATTCAAACCTAAGATTCTCACTCAGACTACAACCAGATTTGACCTCCTATTGCTTTTGTTTTATACATTATCACTTTAAAGGATGCATAAACTGGAGAACACCCTATTACCAAGGCAATGGTGTTGAAATCTAGGTTTCAGATATGCTAGAATGCTCAACTGCATTGTCCCCTGAAAACAGATTAAAATGCCAACATCTTAAAAAAAACATTAAATACTTTAATATAGCTGACCCACATAATGTTTACAGTAGGAACATTCTTTTCCTAGACATATACAGTTTAATTAAAGTTTAATAAGTACAATGTGGATGTCTTATTTTCTGCACAAGAAAAGCTAGCATTTAAATGGAGTGTACTATGTTTGGATTAATGAAAAATAGATGTTAAATCATAAGTGTCCTTTCTGCATGCTCAAAAGCATTACTACATGTAGTCTGGCACTAGTTCACAACTTCTGAAAGAAAAACAAGACCTATTTTCATTTCTGTGAGACAAGCTGAGCATAATCTTATTTCAAATTTCCTAAAAATTTCCGTAGACCTCGACTGCAACTCTCTGGCTTTAAAATCCTAAACAGAATATTTGAAATACAAAACTGTATTTAACTGTAATGTTGTGATGGAAATGCTTAATAAGGAGGCCTTTGCTGTATATGGCTTTGGTAAATTTACTTAGTGAAAATAAGAGGTGATCACACATAATCCTGTTCCTTACAAACAAGACTGATTGCTGTAGAAGCTGATGGCTTTCTTTTTAGTCACAGCCCCTTTAGAACTAAAATTTCTCCTCCAATCACCCTCCTACAAGTGACAGATATTTTCATATTTGCCCTTTCAGAGGGAAATAGAGTAAAAGGGTCTGGCAGCTCCTCCACTGGCTGTATGTACCCTCAGATAACATTAATAAGTTTTCACCATTGCCACTGTAAATCCTGAATGAAATCTCTGCTCTTGATGCAGAGCTCTAAGGGGAGCAGTGACAGACCTTGTGCATTGGAACTGAGGCAAATTCAGTATCAAATACAGACTTTCTCAAAGTGAGAATAATGTTTGCTCTATCATTTTTATCCACCTGCTTACCTAATTTCAATTTTAGTTGTTATACTTAGTTTCGTTTTTTTAACGTACTGTTATCACCGATAGCTTGCTTCACCTGAAAATTGGTCCCTCATTGTTACCCACTCCTAACTTTTAGATGTGTGTGGGATACAGTTTCGTGTTTGAGTCCTTGGTGGTAAGTGTGTCTTCACAAGAATCCGAGCTTGCAAGAACTTATTTCATCTGAGGCCTTTATAGTCTTTTGTTTATGGTTTCTCTGGTGAAGTCTAGGTAAAAAATACTGCATATGAGACACATCAATTCACTTAGCTTTATGGACTACTTTAAAGCCTTTAATTGTATGATAATATTTATGGTGAGTTTCCTAAGGGAGTTTTATCTGTTTCAGAACTTAAAAGTCTTGGTTTATCCTCTCTTTTCTTTTCACCCATGTGTCATTTATGATTTTCAAGACTGGAGACTACTACTCCTTACAAAAATACTCAAAAATCTTGCACTTGTCATTCTCCTCAAATGAGGAACTACAGCCTTCCACTCTGTGGTTGGTTGGGTTTTTTTTTTTCTTCATATGCTGTATTAGCCATCTCCCAGACCAACTGCTGCTTTTTTGAGTGTTTGTATGGCCATATTTGTATCTGTATTTTTAAATATGTATATACAGTTAAATGAGATAATTACTCTTATCTCATGTTTAAAGCAATATACTTTTCAGCTTTAACTGTAATTCTTGTTTGTTAATCAGTCAGAAAGGACCATGATGTAGAGGCTGAATTTTGCATGGTAAAACTTCTGTTGACTGTAATGAAGTAGGAGTATGCCCTAATGGCTAAGGAATCCGTACTCATAAATTGGCAACAAGTCAAAACAGATGAATAAAAGAAATGCAATATACAAAAGAACAGAAATATTTCCAGAGAAAAGAGATTAGTTTCTTACATAAGCTACAGTGTCCAGATGTGTTGGAAAAGGTACGTTTTCCCAAACCCTGAGAACACAAGCCTGAAAACCTCTTACTGTGCAATAAAAACTGCTTCAAGTAATATTGCAAATTAAATAAGGCAGTAACTGAATACCATTAGACACACTTGTCCATATTGACTAACCTTGATTTATTGCACAACTTTATATAGCAGTCTTATATATCCAATCAGTTTCTTTTGTCTGTTGTTTACTGGCAATTTCTGAAATATAATTGACCAAGACACTTAGATGCCAGACTATACAAATAATGGAATTTCTAGGACACAGAGCATTAAACTCTGTTGTGTAACATCCTGGCTTATAATGGTATAATTTCAGTAATTCTTCCCAATTTATACTGATGTTATTGATATCAAATTTTGTTCTAACTGCCATTTTCAGCAGATGAGAAGAAACAGAAGACATTGGTTATTAAAATAATATTTTTAAATGCCAAGTTATCACTTAGAACATGTAATTAAGCTGTACAAGCATGCTTTGATGCATATATAAAATACCCATATTCTGTCAGTGTTTATAATTTAAATCCTTAGTGGCGTAAGTAAGGTTCAGCTGTGTATGTCTGAGTACATTTGAGTTCTGTTGCTTGCTTTCTCTTGTAACTTACCCTGCATTAGTCCACAGTATTTCTAGATCACCTTTTTGGCTTTGATATCAGTCTCTTCATTGATGCTAGGCAGGAACTGACTGCTGCCCATTCTTTTATGTCTGCAGTGTGGATATTCCATACTTGAAAATTATCTTGACATCAGAATAGGAAAGCATTTTCTCGGGTGATGGACTCTGCCTTCATATTGACCAGTCTTGAATTTGGGAGTTCTAATACTTTGAAGAACTGTTTAAATTTTCATTTACAGAATGATGACACAATGTTGATAAGTTGCATATTCTTTTATTCATTTGAATTGGAAGAACTGGTAATCGATATACAGTGTAAAGTCTGAAATAAAAGTGTTAAAAAGCGATTTGCAAACTTCTGCCAGAAGTACCACTGTGTCTTCTCAAGGACCTCTTAGATATGGTAAAGAACACATTTCTATCCACTGTGGAAGTGAAAGAAACTTCTGAAAAGGAACACATTCCTTTAAAAATTTGCAGTATATAAACCCAAATCATAGTCACAAACTCCTGATTATTTTTTTGAACATGTACAAAGAAATTTTAGTCTTCTGTTTAAGTATATTGACATTATTTCAGTTTCAGTAATAATTTACACCATTCTGTCTCAGTAGTCCTAAAAAGTACACTTTTTCATCAAGAAACAAAAGATGCAGAATGAAAATTAGTAAGGTAAAAGGCTGTTTTACAGCAAGCCTAAATACTTAAAGAACCCCACCCTACTATAAAATAAGATACAGCAATAACAATTCATTTGCCGTACCAAATTATTTTAGCTGCTGTTACAAAGCACTGAGGGAAGTAATGTAACAAAATAAAAAACTGAATTGACACGATTTATTGCATATGATGCACTAAAACCATGGGTTTAGGTCAATGTAAATCAAGATACAGTCTGATTCTACTACCAGTAGTTCTCCAGGTCTCCAATTCCTAAAGTAAGTTTTCCTCCACAAGTCTTTAAGAGACAAGCAATAAAAACTGCAGCATGTTAGTCATCATCCTAGGTTCATCAGCTATTTTAAGCATTACAGATTAGCCTGTAGCATAAAAAATGATTGAACTTTTGGGCTACTGCAAAGTCTATCTCCTTCATCCTGCACATCTGTAGTTTCAGGAAGCCTGTAAAACTCATAGGCAATCCTTAATGAAGCTGTAGTGAAGCGGCTTTTCCATATTCTGCGAGTTATGCTGGGCAGAACAGGCTGATCAAAGCTAGGATCCTGTTTTTTTCTCCTCTGTGCTCACTTTGTACAAGGAAGTGTTGACTGCAATGAGAGACTTAACAGAAATTTTTGCAGTATGTCATTAATTAAAGATTGTAAAAATAGGCTTCTTGCATGCTTACAGAAGTAGAGTGAAATGCAATTCTCTTTCCCCATCTCGCTAAACAATCCTATAATTTACTTACATCTTAGTAATCAGAAGGGCAACTTCAAAATTAGTTTCAGTGCTCCTTAGGTAGAGAATGTGGATTTAATTACTCGGGGGTTTTAAATTGTGTTTAGTTCACTGATCTACCAAGACCAGGATTACTGTATCAAAAGAGTATTCATACCATCCATGGGAATTAAGTGTCTGCATACGATTGAGAATGTGCAGTATAGGGTCTAATGCCACTAATGAAACACAAGTAATGTGTTTTATGGGCATGATTGGGACTGACCACTGCAAGCCGTGACAGGAAGAAAGAAAAATTCAGGTAGTGGTAACAAAGAAGAAGTTAGAATAAAGGTGTGTCAGAGTTTAGAATAGATTTGGAAACAAATAATTTTTTTGCAAACATGCTTGAATGTAGAGTGGCCGTTTCCGTAGTTAATGAACAATCTAGTTTGTGCATGCTTGAGTGACTGACAGTTGCATAACAGCAAACTCTATATGACAACCATGCATAACTTCAGCAACACACAAACATTTTCTTGCTGCCTGAACTAATGAGCCATTTAGTTGGGATAAATCAGGTTATTCAGTAGATGTTTCAAGCAGCTAATGGGCCCGATCCTGCTGCTGATCCTTATTCAAACTGGTACTCAAGTAGAATTAAATTCTGTATCCATTGAGTGAATAATAGAATGAATAATGAGATTTCACACGTGAAGTCACTGCAGGATAAAGAGACTACATAACTTAAAAGAAAAATAAAATTCATCATAGCGAATACAAAGCATTTTCTGTTTGGTTTTGGAGGAAGAAATTTTTGATAAAATGATCCAAGACTAGATCTTGAGATAACTAGAAACTCCATAATTGTAATGCTGATTCTTCTTGATTTTCTCTTGGGCTTCAGTTTTTCTACCTGGGAAAATAAAAACACTTACATAGTTTATGGGTTTTTGCTAAGATTACTATACTTCAGAAAAGTATTTTGATGAAGTTAGATATTAACTACACAGACTTTAAAGTAACAAAGATAGTTATATGAATATGTGAAAATCCCAAGTAAAAGTTACAAAGCAAAACCCCATGTTTTTATGAGAGATGTTTTGCTTGAAATCAAAGTAGGAAAAGTTGCTTACAGAAAAAGTACTTAGAAATGCTAGAACTAGGATCTTAAACTTGGTCTTTGCATGTGTCTTTCTGAACTGTTACTGCTAAAAATGCTGTATAAATCCTTCACAATATATAGGATTGTAGATTATTTCATAAAACATAAAAACCCAACTGTATTTAATGCAAATAGTTTAAAAAATTGCATTCAGTCTTGTCAGTATGCATTTTTGAATGCATTTTGGCAATTCTAATTGATGAGACCTACTTTAACAAAATATAGGGAAATTCTGTAATCAGGCCACAGGATGTGCAGTTTAATTATGTTGGTGTGCATTTCTATTTGTTTCTAATGTAGAGGATCTATTGGTAAAATGAATGCCCATTTTGTGGTCTGTTATGCAGAAAATGTTTAATCCAGTGTTTGATTTACTCTGTTAAATCTTCTTTATTGAATGTGCTTATTCATCCATGCAGAATTGGGTATGCTGCTTTCTGTTACTATGACATTGCAATTAAATAGCTAAAGAGAAAAACACGGTAAGACATTTTCTCAAGGTCCATGAAATTCTCATAAAAATTATTCATACTTACATATTTTACTTCTACATTTGCTGATATTAAAACTGTAAAGTACAGAGAATTATTTTTGTGTTGTATGGGGCTGACAAACCTTGCAGTTTAAGATCCTGAATAATCATTTTTGTCACATAAATAGTACTAAGAAGAATTTCTGGTCCAGTGGATAATGACTGTCATCACAAAATAGGATTGCACTGATTGCATCTTATGAATGAAGCTAAGAGGAGCTCACAGAACCAAACAACAGTATTTTGTGGTGGGATAAATACTTAAGCACTTGACAAACAGTGAGACATTGACAGTGAAATAGCTCTGTTCTAGTGCAGTCCTAGAATTATACTAAACAATAACAAAAGGTTTTCAAAATGAAATTATATTTTGAGTATGCCCTCCCTCAGTAAGAAAAGGATGTGCGAGGAGAATTTGTCTTATCTCATCTAACCAATATAGTGATGCTTTGTTCCTCAGCGCAAGACATTTAGGTGAGGATAATCCAGCTTTGTGAGAATTCTGGAGCTAAATTTCTGTTGTTACAGGTTAAAAAGTAGGAACGATAGCTTCATTAACAGAATTGCATACGAAAGCTGCAGAATGGAATTTATTATTTTTTTTTTTTGTTAAATCTCTACAGGACAAGATTTCATCTTACTACTTTTATATCTGAGTCCGTAACTGCTGATTTTCTCTGTTACGTATTTCTTAGCATGGTAATCAAGTGCTGATGTTTAAATCTATGTATTTTTGTTCTTGCGTTGTTTGATGTTCCCTGCTAGACTTTTTCTGTGCTGTACTCTGTTCTAGCATGTCTGGCAGTACTGCAGGGTAAGGTGGTCTCTGGTTTCCATTAGTTGCTTTATACTATTTTCACTATTGCTATGTGAACAAGGAGCTTGTAATAAGGTGTTAACAGGCTGCTAGCTGGTTTATTGTTATTATTGATTTAAGGTGTTAAGACTTTAATATAATCATACACAATGAATAGTATTAGGAAATTAGTTTAAAGCCATATAAGCCATTAAATGCAAAATAAAAAGCAAAACTTTCTAGAAATTTCCAGTCTATTCTGGCACAGGTATTCTGTGCTAGGTTATTTTGCCTACAGTGCTGTATCTGGCCTTTTCAAAGATGTCTTTTTATTTTTGCTGTTCTTTCACTCAGACTGTTAATACAGGAGGGGCTAGCTCTGAAACAGTAGATTCTGTTTTTCACCCCTGATTCCCCCTTCATTTCTTTGTAATGTGAAGGAAGAGGCAGAGCAAGGCGGAAGTGTGACTTAAGTCTTCAGAGGAAAAGAGAGTTAATGCTAGTTGATGTGTTGAGAAAAATAGGTTTTAGAATGCCGAGAACAAAGTACAATCCAACATGTAATACAGTTGTTAATTAACAAGGAAGGACATGAGATTAATGACTAGAAATAGATGAATGAATACCCCTTCTTTTAAAATCTGTGTTCAACATGGTGGATAAAGGAAAGAAGTTATCACAACTGGGGAGTAAGGAGGCTTTTAAAAAATAGTAAGGGAAATATTGTCTTGAGTATATTAATAAAGTGCAGTGATCAATGAGATTGAATAAACAATAGTTTTGGAAACACTGCATATGCAGGGGGGAAATAACAAAAATGAAATCAGTTGTGAGTTTCTGAAGAAACTGGTCGTCCAAGAAACTTCAGTGGAATCAACACAAATTGTACAAAACGTACAGGTGTTTGCATTGAAGTTTTTTGCATTTTAAGTAAGTAGGTGGAATGCAGTCATGGTACTGTATTTCAAGAATCCACCGATCGATGCTACTAGCTTGTATGTGTTCATCTCTATTTCCCACAGTATTCCTGTACCCAAGTTAAGAGCTCGTTCGCTGGCTCAGCAGAGCACTAGATGGGTAAGAAACTGGGTGGATGATCAGACGGAGAGAGTGGAGGACAGGTCACACTGGCTGCCTGCGAGGAGTGGAGTACCACGGCGGTCAGTCCTCCCGCTTCACACCTTCACCAGTGACCTGGTGGAGAGGAAGACCTCCGCGTGCGGCGTGTAGGACATCGGCCTGGATGGAGCATCGATTCCACCTGCGCGACAGCTGCCGGTCGGAAAGACCGAGCCGGGCTGGAGGAACGGGCCAACAGGAACCGCAGGGGATGGAGCAAGGATGGCGGCAAAGCCCAGCACTTGGACGTGAGAGAGCAGCGAGGACGGAGGCAAAGCCCCGCACCCAGAACTACATCTCCCAGCAGTCCCTGCGAGCGGCGGCCGGAAGTCTCCGCCGGTGGCACCCTCCATTTCCGCCAGCGCCCGCCACGTGACCGTGCCCCTCCCAAGATGGCGGACAACCTGCCCTCCGAGTTTGATGTGGTGGTGATAGGGACCGGTAGGAGATGGCGCGGCGGCGGCGGGTTACGCTGGGGCTGCAGTGCTGCGGATCGGGCGGGTGGTGTCAAGATGTCGGTGCTGGAGAGGGGGCAGCAGGGAGGCGCAGGGCAGAGCTGGCGGCTGAGGGGCGGTGGGGCAGCAGTGGCGTCTAGGGCGGGGGGGCCTGGGGCTGCTTGTGGCTGCCGAGGGTACCTGCGTGGACAGCGCTGCGCCAGTGTCTCGGGGACTCCAGGCCGCTCTAGGGTTGCTACTAAGACTTCAGTGTCAAGATTTGCTTAGAAACAGGGGTGGCAGGGAGGTACGTGTGGTGCGGGACTTTGGGAGAGGGGTCTCCATGAACCCCGTCCCTGGGAGCCGGTCAGGCGCACCTCCTGCCCCTGCACACCGAAGATCAAGTGCTCCTTTGGTACTTTGTAAAGCCTTGTCAAACTCTGCCACCCTTGGTAGCCTTTTTTCCTGAATACCTTCCTGCTGATCGAGTTTACTTGTATGCACAGAGAATAGTTCTGAGGAGCTAAATTCCATGTTCTTGCAGTATATATGGTATATGCTGATAATATTTTTTTTTAGTCGTCTCCTATAGTAAGAGAACTTTTATCTCTTCAAAGTTTTTTCTGATCTCTATGCCTGCTTACAAATAACCCAAAACTTCTTTTTTTGAGTCCTGCTCGTTAAAGTGCATTTCTTAGTATATGAACAAACATAAAGCTGAATTATTGCACATATCAGAGATTTAACTCTGAACTTTATGGAACTGCCTGCACTTTCTATACTGTGTAAAAGTTTATCCTATTTCCCGTGAAGGTGAAAAATGATGCAGATCTCGAGTGCCTCACTGAAACATACCACAACACTGTAACTACAGGACAAAATCTAAAACATTCCTTCAGAAGTAACATACTTGCTGCTTGTGTATCATAATAATGTTTAAGTTCTGAAATAGTTTTTATTTTGTAGAATCCAGTGACAGTGGCCTGGATCGAACGGGTCTTGATAAGCCCCCCACATGAAATTCAGCATTTAGCTAGTCTTCAAATGTTTAAAATACGTTACCATTTCTAGATCCCAAATTTACACTTGGATTTTTTTTACATTTATGAAGAGCTCCCATGGTCAACTCAGGTTGTTGATTGGAGCACCAAAGGGAAGACAGTGTTACTGTTTTCCATGTGAAACAAGGAGCTATGTTTTTGGAGTTCATTAATCTGTTTGATTGTGTCCTTCAGATTTAAGATTATTTTTCTAGCAATTTGAAATAGAATGAGTGAGTTTCTTAATGTAATTGCTGTTTTCAACATTTACCAAAAAAAATAATCCCCTTACAGTGTATGTGTAGTTGCTCAAAGGATTTCTGATTTAGTTCTGGAGTTTGTGAGAGGTTATAAACATACATTGTCCCCATTGTTGACCGTCTACTAAAAGTGCAAAATTGAAGTTCTTGAGCAAATTGAGAGATCGCTTCTGTGTTCTTAACCCTGTTATATAGAGTGGGAGCCCTACTACTGAATCAGACATTTTCGTATGTGTTCAGATTTATGAATATTTTGAGTGTATGAGAAGAATGGTAAATAACAAAAGGCTAAAGTACCAAGGTAAAGGGTAAAATTTTAAAAATTGTGTAACTTCTGTAGTTTTTGAGGGTAATTCATTCTTTACTGCCGTGAGAAAATTAGTATTTATGTAGATGATGTGGTGGTGTAGAAAATTAAGGAAAACTCAGAGGTTTATAAAATTACTATTAATGCTAGGCTATTTAGCTCTTCTAGCTACTAAGGAAACTAGGTGGTGAAAATAGTAGAGTTAGCTATTCTAGCTACCAAGGAAGCTAGTGAAGGTGTTACCTCTTTAAAAGAGCTGACTATAACTTACATAAATAAGACTTCATCTTTTCATGATTCCAGTGGAAGCATAAAAACCTGCTGCCAAAGTTTTCTTCTGGAGGTTTTGTAATTTTTGTTAAAGGTAGAATGTAGTGCAGCTAGTTCTGGCAGCCCTTGTGCTGAGAGGTCTCACAGGCACAGAGTGCAGGCCAAGGGATTCGCTCTGGCAGTGGCAGCCTACTCTGGTGTGCTGTCTTTCGTGGCCCATGGTATGTTATGCTTTCTGGATGTGTGTGTGAACTAATACCAGGCTGCTCATCGTGTGGGGGTGGTGGTTGGTGGTAGGATGTCACAGACAGAAGAGATTGTGCATGCCTAGCCACGCGATTAGAAGAATTCACCTGAAATTGGCAGTTCACCGGCAAAGGCACTTTTGGCTGAACTGTCTGTGCCGCTGAGAGTTTGTCATGCGACACCCATCAAATAAAATCTTCCCGGCTTTGGAATGATCGTGTAATATTAAGAGCTTTGATGTTGGGGGAAGGAAATTCCTTGAGCTAAATTCTTCCTCTGAAATATTGCTGTATTTGGTGGTGGTGTTGTGGATTTGTATTAAAAGATGTGGTTTTGCTCACCTGTAGAGAGTACTGCTCTAACTAATTCCAAGATGTTCAGAATTCTGCGTTTTAGGAATTACTTTGTCTTTTCTTTGCATTCCTTTTTACTAAGAACATACGTAAATGGTGACTAACACTGTTGACTGACTGGTTTGGTTTTTTTGTTTTAAATCTGTATTAAATTACTCAGTATGGAAGATTATTCAAAGTAAAACTTTCATCTGTCTTCTCTTCTGGGAAATGACTCCAGAGGGAATATTTTAGCCTTGTCTTTAACTCTCTGTGCTAATGCTGTGAGTGTACCTATGGATATTTAATTGTTGTAATAACTAGAATGTTTGTGTTAATGATCTTTTTAACTGCATAGTAGTAATTGCATTCTTTTCTGCATGTGTGGCCTTTTTCTGGTTTTATAATTTGTGCATCTGTTAATTTTAGTAATTAGATTGAGTGGTAGCATTAGATTTGAATTTGTTTTTATTTCAAGCTCATTTAACTGTTTCCCTGTAGTAAGCTTAATGAAAATGGAACCTCACACTAAATTTTAGTCATCAGTGCTCCATTTAACATTTAAGTTCAATTACTTCATCAATATTTCTATGGGAAAAGTAAATTCACTTATTGAAGAAACTACTTTTCCTTAACCCAGATTAAACATTTTCTTGCATGGACAAGTTTAGAGCAAGATGGATGTGTAGTACAAAACTGCTAGTCCTGCTGGGTTCAGCAGCAGAAGTTTCACTACTGTCAAGGAATTTATATCCATAGTTGTAAAAAAAAGCTAGATTATCATGACATCGAATTGGTGGGCATATTTTCCATAGCAACATAAATGAGAATTTAAGCTGTTATGCTGTTGTTCTTTTGTTCTACCCCCTTTTTTGTCACAGTGTTGCAAGTCACTTTTTCCTCCCCCCACCTCCTCCCCAGCCTCTCATATCCCTGCTTTCCTGCTTTTTTAACATAGTACTATATAGTCAAGTTACCCACTAACCAAACAGGAATGGATTTATTGGATGATTCTCTGCCAAAGCAGGTATTATGCAATATCATCAATTTTCCAAGCAACAAATACCATATTCTCGTATTTTGGAAGGTCTCTTCTTTGGAAAGTGGTATTCGGTGATTTTTATTTGTCTAAAAGCCTGTAGGACCTCGGTTTGGAGAGCTGGTAGAAGTGCTTGCTTGAAGAATGTTCCTTTAAACGCATTCATTATTGGTAAGCTTTTGTGGGGTTAACTTTTACATTAGTGCAGGCATTAAAATGGTAGTACATTTATAGCAAGAGGCAAGATTACGATTTCTTAGACAAATATTTCAAAAAAATAGGCATCTCTCTGAGTGACACTCAGAGGTAGGAGTCAGTGGCAGAGCTTTTGTCTTCAGGCAGTTGTCAAATAGGAAAATTCACAGGCAAAAGATTGAGCAATGTTGAATTTGTGGCAGAAACCGCTGTAAGTGCAAAGATTTGCAACATGGCTGTGCATATTTATAAGTGGTGTGCATAAGGATGCAGGGTCATCATTACCTTTGCATTTCTTCAGTTGATTGGATGATATTCGGTCTTAACTTCTTAAACTTGTCTCTTATATTCCAGAGGGCCTGTATTAACTGCTGGTGAAGTTGTAAAATAAAGGATATGGCTCTTTAAAAGGTGGTTGTATTCACAAGTTTGTCTGCCAGTAATTCTAATTTTTTTCTAAAAAGGAGTTATTCTTTATAAAAGCAGTCACAGTAAATTTTCTAGTTCTATGCAATTTTCTTTCCATTCTGGTTTTCAGTGGTTATAAATAACACATGAAATGACTTTCAAGGTAGAAAGCAGGAATCCATTTTGAAATATTCTATAAAATAAAGAGTGATTTATGGTTTCATATGATTTTGGCTGAAAGCACTCGGGCTTTGCCAGGTCATCAAAGTCCTGTCAGGAGAATGTATTATTTATTGTTCGATATGCTGGGAGTGGTGTAAGTACTTAATGTTTATCTTATGTAAGTATAGTGTTAGGAAAAATCACTTCCAGATACTAATACAATTTTTAAAATATGCCATGAAAAACTAACCTAAATATTATAGGTGTGAATTACAAAGTTAACATTGAAGATTGATTTTTAAAAAATTGCAAACCAAATAATTCCTAATGTTTTTATTGTTGCAGGATATTTTTAGGATGTGCCTAAAATATTTTCTAATATATCTTCTGGGCTGATATTTTGGTTACGTTCTCATATAAGTATACAGTCTTCGGTTTACATCAGCAGCTATTTAGACTTTTGCAACAAAAGCTAGATGGAAAACCAGCTGAAGATGGATTTTTTTTTTTTTATGTCAGTGGTCATTGTGGACTAATACACTGGCACTGACTTGTAATGTTGATGTCTGGAAGGAGGAAATAGACCAATATTATTATTACAAGTTGTAAATAAGTCATTACCTGTCCATGTAAATGTCAAACAAAATGAACACCATTTTCTCCCCACCCCCCTTTAATTTTTTTGTAATCTGCAAGTGTAAACATACCTTTATCTTCTTACTGACTTTTTTTGAACTTGACCTAAAATTGAGGGGTGGGTTTCTGGCATGCCTTCTGTTCTGGATTTTTTTGTGTAGCAGAGGTGCTGTGATAGCCTTCTTGGAGGCTTGGACTCCTGCTGATATCTCAGATGAGATTCTTTCCCAGACACTGTGCAATGTCCCTTGCTGCTCCTGTAAGAAAACTCAGTGTTTTGTGAACCTTTTGTTGTCCTTCTCAGCCTGCTAGTGTTCTTCAGGTTTTCCAGATTATATTGCTGATCTTACAAAATAAGAGACACTAGTACTCCTGTGATCCTACTGTCAAAATATAGAGTATGTCGTCTGCATATCAGGGTGAAAAAGTCCTTTAGAAAAAGTCTTGGCAAAGTACTTCGAAATTCTAGTCTGAATCAGGAGTAATCGAAAAGACGCATTTGTCTGTCACCAGTAGAAAATGTCATTCCACTCTTTGGAGAATGGTCGTAAAGCTGGTAATTCAAGGACTCATCTCTTTTTAAGTCACTGGTGCACTGAGGTTGCTCTAGTGCTAACCAAAGCATTTTGTAAGAGTCTTTGTTGGTACACAGACAACTTTATGGAATTACTAATGTAGGAGAAGAAACTTTTTACTTTTTAAATCTCCGTTTATGAAATAGTTAAAAATTTATAGGGAGCAAGGAGAGCAATCTATCCTCCCACGGGGAAGTGGAAAAGGAAGTGAAAGTATTAGAAGACATGGGTAAAAATAAAACTTAATGTGTGTCTTGCTCTACAGGTATTTTAATGTATGTGCTTTGCTTTTTCTTTACGTGCCGCTGTTGGCTGTAAAACAAAGATTAGACTCATAGCTGTAATATGTGTTAGAGGAGTCTACTTACAAACCCTCTTTATTTAATACAATTTTATTTTTTTCTTTGAGACACAAATAATCTTCTGGATTTTACCTGTTGTCTTCCTCAATAGAAATGATTTAAGGGGATGTACTTACAGAAACAAACGTTAACTATATAAAAGTATACAAATTCAATATTTCTTTGAAAATTGCCCTTCCCTTGGAAGGTAGCCCTCTAATTGTGAAAAGTAAAGCTGCTGTTCCTTTCCAGTAAACAGAATTCCTCACCTTGAAGTAATCTGCTTGCACCTGTAGTTCAAAAAGCAGTCTGCCAATGTGGGTAGTAGTTTTTTAACCTGTTAACTTGATTCAATGTCTTAGACATGCCATGAGCAAAATGTTGTCTGTGTGGCAAAGTTCTACCGTATCTAAAAGTGACTCATCCAGTGATATAGTTTTCATAGAAGTGTTTAATCAGGTATAATTGCGTTGTATTCTTACTGCTGTCTAGATCTCATCTATGTTCATTTTTTCTGATACCTTTGATGTTCATTTTCCTGGGTCATTATGACTTGGAGCTGAATTCAGAAAGTCCATTCTCTTACTGATTCCCCCCCCCCGCCACCCCCATCAGAGAACACTGCTTGGGTTGAGCATGATGTTTTAGCAGCAAGTTGAATTTTTATTTGGAGTTAAGTGTCTGCTTTTTTTACTTTTCTAAATAATGTTTAGTTGCACCAACTGTGAGATTCGGTACATTTCATTGCCATGTTCCTCTGGTGATACACAGATAACTATATGGAATTACTGATTTAGAAGAAACTTTTTACTTGTGGCTCCTTCCTTGATCAGTTATGATTTCTTACTTGTCTTACTGGGTTGCAATTTCTGTGCCACCACCATATTCTGTAATGCAGAAATATTTTCTGATACTGTTCCGCAATACGAGCATATAATAAAATTAATCAAACCTATTATCAATTTTAATTAGCTAGCTTTAACTTAAAATATTTTATACAGTAAGTATTTCAACTTTGTTTACGATTAAATTACAAAATGCCTTTTAAGTTCTATGTATACCAGAATCGTACCATAAAGATTGTGTAGTGAGCTTCTCCAGAGTCAGCTGCTCTGCACTTCTTAGAAGTTTGGATGCAAACAAAATTTATTGCAGTTGGTCAACTGACTGACTCTAGAAGATTGTTTTGAAATTGTCTATGTTCCAGCATTTTTAATATATTTCCCTTCAACATTTTATATTAGGAAAAAACCGCTTGTGATTTATTTAGTAGATACAGTGAAGCAAATTAAACATTTAAACCTTTTCAAGATGAATCTTGTGTAATTCGGTAAAAGCTTATCAGCTGGATGATGAGGAAACAGTTTACAGTACCAACTCAAGAACCAAGATACTTCTGCACATATGAAGCTGCTTAGTTTATAAATTGCTTGGGGCAGTTAATATATCCTTTTAAAGTCACTCGAAGAGGTAGTGCATCATTATAACATTATGTATAGCCGCTAATCTGAAGAGACACAATGTGTAAGCCTGAAATTAATTTTTGATTACACGGAGGTGAATTATAACTTTTCATTATTTTGTAAAGCTTTTAAAATCAGTTGGCTTTTAAAGCTGAAGAAAAGAGTTTTCTAGCTTAGCAGTTACCTCTAATTTTAGTTTTGCTGTGTTGAAACTAAAAGTAAAATTGGTATCTTGATAACTGTATATAACGTGTAGCTAATTCCTTTATTTCTTGCTTATTTACTTGTAAAACATTTTTCTTGAAAATAGAAGTAGGGCTGATTTTGCTTCATAGGGAAGGTCCAAAAATTCATAATGGAGATTATCTTGGTCAGAGGTTGCTGGAAACGACCAGATGTAGACTTAAAGGTCAGCTTGTGGCAGCCACATCTGTAAGATTTATTGAGATTAATCTGCCTCTTATGTATCCAAGAAGGCTATAATAGAGATAGTGCTTAGACAGCTGGCAGTGAAAACTTGTGCTATCAAAAGTGGACTGTATTCTTCATTGTAAGATTGTCGTGAACCTGGTGTTTATACTGTCTGCTTGCTGGGTTACTTCATTCCAGTGCTGCAACTGTTTCTGATGTAGTCCTGGAATCTTTGGCAGCAGTTTCCAGTGCATTATACAGATAGCTGGAGAAACAGAAAAGTTTGTAGGACCAACTTCAGTTTCTACATGCTGAATGAGCTATGCCACTGTGTTCGTTAGTCTAGGTAGAGCCAGCTTTTTACAATTTAATCTGCTTGCCATTTTTTCAATATCTTTCCAACAGGATGCAAGAAGTCCAAACACAGAAGGGCAAGTATGTAGTCAGCACCCTTCCTCGGTCAGTACTAGAAGGACTTAGAAGTTGGTTCACTTTGACTTTGCACTTGTATTTCAATGAGGCAGTGTCACAGATTCATACGAATGCATCGCTTTCTGGATAGGTGTCAAGAAGTACCTATGAAATTCTATCTATTAGAACATGTTAGTGACCCAGAGATCACTAATGAGTAAAATCTCTAATTTTGTACTTATTTTTGTATCTGTCTGCAGATGTAATGTCCTACTTCATTGAAATTTTAAAATAATGTTTCCTTGAGAAGGCCAGAGAGGCTAATTTACCTAATACTGCATCTGATAAATGGAGGTTAGTAAGTGGAAAAAGAAGGCAGTGGCTTTAAGGAATGATGATAGAGATTTCAGCTGGTACTAATCAGTCCTCCTTCATGAAGTAAAACTCTTTATCTTTGTTTTTCCTGGTAAGAGAAATGAGGTGCAGGACAACTTAACATAATGCAAATACTTCATGTGTAAGCATTCTAAAGGGGGGATATGAAAGAGCCAGGAAGCACAGAAAGTGTTTATACTTCTTGATAACAAGCACTGCTATTTCTGAATTGATTCTGCATCATATATGAAGAACTTCTGAGTCAGCATACTAAATTGATACAAGAATTGTATGGACTCCTTATTCCTCTACATAAATCCCTTTTATGCTGCCAGATGTTTATGTATAACATACTGAAGTCTGGATCTGTTGCTGCTTTCTTGTGGTTGGATCATGCGATTCCTATTCAGACTTATTTCCTGCTAATACAATTGCAAATCAAAAAATTGTCTGGATTTGGAACCTTATTGGACAAAATGTTCTTTTGCAGTAGCCCTTTTCAGATACAATAAAATGAGATGTGTGCTGCGTTTCACAGTAAGTAATATGCATAACAGCTTGGTAGGAAAATGCTGGTTTCTATTAACTATACCAGAGGTCACATCTCTTGATGATTCAGTAATTTGATGACTGATTTTGATAGCAGTACGATCTTAGAATTTTTTTTAAAATAATCTGAAAGGAAATGTAGGTTCTCATTTAAATCTTGCTGTTCTTTGATCCAAGTTATTGGATGCAAATCATTACACAACTGCCTGTTCAAAAACATTAGACATCATGAGCGACACAGGTTATAGTGCAAAATCCTTCATCCCGTAAGCTGGCAAAACCAGAAGCTGACTGTTCCCCAAGAGGTATGAATGGCAGGAAGTGTTAGAATAATCCTTCATGAGAAAAACAGATTATAAACACCCGGCTTTATTTACTCACTAGGCATAAGTGAAACTTCAGAATCAATATTAGGGATATAGCCTTTCCCTTGCAATCACTTGAGTTCTGTAATAAATCATTATCTTCAAAGCAAACTGTGAGTGAGAAGTGTCGGAGTCTGCACTGCCCTGTAGCTACGGTCTGAATGTATTTCAAAATTTGAATATAATCCAGTTTAGAGTTTTTGGCATATCAAAGTTCAGAATAGGAAACTGTTTTCAAATAGGAACAATTTATAAAAAGAATATATTTCTCTGTTATTGAATAATCTGAAGGGGATCTATTTTGCACAACTATGTGAGCATCCTGTAGGGGATAGTTCAGCTTCGTGTGCTGTTGTTAAATAAACCTCTACCATTTCTCTAAGGAGGCTTTTCTAAGTTGCTTATTTT
The DNA here is from genome assembly GCA_026212715.1 of Elanus axillaris. Taxonomy (NCBI): domain Eukaryota; kingdom Metazoa; phylum Chordata; class Aves; order Accipitriformes; family Accipitridae; genus Elanus; species Elanus axillaris. The sequence continues at coordinate 21,278,105 of JANZLQ010000040.1, forward strand.
TTTGTTAGGTAGAGAGGGACTGTCTGTAACTATATTACAATGGTCTGTTCACCAGAGCCTTCTTTCTTGGAAAAGGCTTTTCTAAAGTAACCATCATACAGTCCAGATCTCCATGTAGGAGTAACTTGCATTTGACAAAGCTACCTATTTTCCATTTGCTTTTATTTCTGTTGGAGAAGAGAATTCAGAAACTGGTGCCAAGGCACGGTCTTATTTCCTTGGTTTACCGAGGTTTTGTCACATAAGAATAAATGGTGTCTTGCTCCATCAAGGTGTTCTAAGATCCTCTCCAAAACCTAAAATGCATGGACTTGCCTTTCTTACACTTTCTCATTCTGTTACCAGTGGGTACTTGGGGGCTCCACAGTATCTTACAAGCAAAGGGTTGGTGAAGAAAATTGATGCCAGCTTTCAAGAGCGAGGAGGCTAATTCAGGGAACAATTTCATCCAAGGTTAATGGAAGAACAGACCTCCAACACAGTATCAATTGGATCAAGCTTAAAGCAATCAGTTATGCCCTAGTAGCTATAATTCCAGTCCTGGTCAGCCAGGCAGCACTGGTGATGTTTTACAACACTTTCTCAGTGGCTTTTATCAATAAGGAAGGAGAAACAAGGTTCTCAATTCCATTTCTAGAGTAATATTCTCTGTGCCCAAATGAGGGAAGGAAAACCTTTTTCAGGAACTGCAAACAAAATAGTAGTTGTAGATTCTGTTCCACATAGTTTATAGATGGAGAGAAATGAACGTATATATAAACGCTTTTGGAGGACAGCTGAATGTGGAGTTGCTTTCACACAATAAGGCTGTGTGCATCCAGGATCTTGTGACAGTCCTGAAGTGTGTGCTGCAGCTGCATATTTTCTCCTTGTCTCTTTGTTCACAATGGTCTGTGTTTTGAGTTGTTAAAAAAATTCAACTCTATAGACTGTTGGCCTTTCTAGACTGTGGAACGACTGTCCCAGGAACTGATGCAATTGTTCATCCTTCTTTCTACCCCCAGAGGTTAATTCCATGATAGTCTTCACTTGCTGTGGAAGGTCAGCAATGCAAAACTATTGTAACTTTTTCAGGTTTATCAATTCAGAAAGGGATTTTTTGTTTTTTAATCCATAAAAATATGTAGTGTTAAAACCAGAAAGTTTGCAGGGAAGTTGTAGCTATTTCCTGGAAAATTTGTCATGCCGGTCTTAAACCTCTTTCCATGTATTGATACAAATATTTGTACTTTTGGACTGTCAACACCATAATGGAACTGGTCTTCCGAAAACTACCTATCTATTTCATGCGGAAGGAGGTCAGGAATGGCTGAAGATAGGGACAGAGAGGTTGAACCTCTTTATTTTGATGGTTGTGTTTGCCTTTGCTGGCTTAAAGGGTTCATGAAACTATGGTCTCATGTATCTAAATCCTGCTAGGTATTTTCTAGACTGCATTTCAGGTCCTAGAATTAATAAAGACTGGCTCAACCATTTAAAATTATTTGTTCCTGTCTTTGTGAGTACTAAATTGTACTTAATATCCCATTTATCCCATTCTCTCTGAGGAAATAGACAACTGCAGGCCTGAAATTCTCATGGAAATGATGTTTGGTGTGAAGCTAGCCAAAGAAGTTTGCACCCTACCACACCTGCTTTTTCCACTTTCAGTTCGGTCTCTCGTCAGTTGTAGTAGTACAGCTGTTTCTGGTGCTGCGCTGTAAATCAGATCAGTGAAACACTCTTTTCGCTTTGTTTAATCTCATCCCTTAATTGAATACTTAGCTTAAGTGTCTCCTAATACCAGTCCCTTAGAATTTTAATCGCTTTTCTTGAATTACCTGCTTAAACAGCCAATAGATCATTTAAAAAGAGATTTCAGCAAAGCTAGCGCCATCGTGCTTTTTAGATAGTGGGCTATATAGTTCTTTTCTGAATCTAGTCAGAAATCCAAGTCATCAAACTGTGTGTGTAAAAATCTGGTGAGTGGGAGTAGAAGTTGGAGAACAGCCTCATTTATTTAATAAACTTCTAATTGTGATCATGTGCCATTCCAAGCAGGCATTGCTGCTAGAGAACTATCACTAGCCTTTTGGTTTGTTTTTTTTTTTTTTTTTTAAACTACATATCTTTTCTAAATATGGTAAAAACATAGTGATTTGACAGAGTGTAATTTCATGACATGAGAGAATTTGATAGGCATACCGCTTTAACAACAACTATCTTACATTCGTTTTGCCCCTAACATGTGAAGTGAAAGTACACCTGTGCTGTTAGTTTAGCTTTTCTGTTTACATTCAGGTCTTGGTCTGCATGCAGAATATTGAGTGTGCTATTGTGCACTCTTTTGGAGCAAACCAAATAGTTCAGTTGGAAACAAAGTCCAGGTACAGTTCTGAGACCTGTTCACACTAGAGATGTTTGGCATCTGACGATATGGAGGAGAGAGGACTCTGACGTACACAATTGTTTAATGCCATCCCAGCAGGTTTATACCTTCACGCTTTCTGATACATCCTTGGATAATATACGAGGGCATGTAGCATTTACCATAAATTTCTTAAATTTAAAATACCATTTTAATGGCTTGTTACACAGTCCTTACATTATGTCAGACACTTTGAAATGAACAAAACTACACAAAAATGCCCTCAGATAATACCTGTCTGTGTCAGGAGAGATACGGTTACGGAGCATCCCATTAAAGTTTGGGTACCTTGCTGGCAAGTGCTCAGTCTGTTTATGATAACAAGGTGTCTAGAGAATACATTGGTGACAAGCTTTAACTCAGAGGTTGTAGTGTTTGCAAGTGACATGTGCTATGCAATTATTTTTTTAAAAAAGTGTTACGTTCAAGAGGATTGTAGCACAGTGTTAATGAACACAAAATAGTGTTTGTTGTTTTAGTAGCATGAGAGTATTAAAAATTTCAGTGACTCGTAAACTTTCTTTTGTTTGAATTGCTTGTTTCTGACCAAGTTCTAACTTTATTTCATTTTTAATATGTCTTATTTTACTAAGTTCTAAAAATTGCATGCGTTCTTTCAGGTTTGCCAGAATCTATTATTGCAGCAGCGTGTGCCAGGAGTGGCCAGAGAGTTCTTCATGTCGATTCGTAAGTTACTCCAATAGTTTTCCTTTTCAAGAATTAAACTGGCTAGAAGCATATCTGTCTGTGTCTTTGTCAGTGTGCCCTTCAGGACTTGTGTTTTGTGTTCATCTGGCATCTAGTAATCGTACACTTCTGTCTCCACCTTATTTTTGGGGTATTATTTCCATCAACAGAACAGGCAATTTTTGCATCCTAGGTCAGTAATTTGGAACCTAAGTGGTGTGATCAAGGATGCTGTTGATGGCTCCTTCTTTCATACAGACAGGAATGGTTAAAGGTTTAGTGTCCTTCATTATCATTCCTGACAGTAATTATCCCATTTTGATTTTGTGAGAATTTTTACCTGAGCTATTACATTTAATGACAAAATGTTTTATACTAGTACCTCATTTGTGTCAGTTCTCAATGCCTAGAGAAGATAAAAGTATTTTTGCATTTTGATTGTTATCAGAATGAAGACAAGTAAAATCTGGCTGATAAGGCAGGAGATGAGCACAGCACTCTTTCTTTGCTGTCTTCTCTCTATCCCATGCTACATCAGTTTGTAAGAAGACTACAGAATACCACTGAAATCAGTTGCTTCAAAAAGATTTGCTGAAGCACTTGGGAGTAGCATATTTTGCACATCCTTTTAAGACATTAACATTTAATTTTACTTTCCTTTACCTGTTAGCCAAAGTTAATTTTTTCTTCAATCCTGCGTAACTATACACTACAACGCACACTATTTTTTAGAAAAAAAAATTAGGATCTTTTTGTACTTTGGCTTATCTGTACACTTGCTCAGCAAAATTTAGTAGCGTAATTCAAGTCTAGAATTCTGGTTTCTGAGGCAAGCTGAGATCAAATGCTGGAGCCTGAGCTGACAAAGATGAACTCTTAAAATACCCCTCTCTCCAATCTAACACTTGAAAACTTAATTTTCTCATAACTCTCTCGAGACGATCAATCATTGCTAAGCAGCTTTTGAGGCTACTTTACTGTCTGTGTTTTTCTACAAGGTAACAAATGTAGTGTATTTCGTGAGATTTCTGTGCTAGACACCTGCACTGTGCCTGCTGTAGTTCATTATGTGAGATCAAGTTTCGATTGTACGTTTTTTTTCGTTGGTTTTTTTTTTTTGGCAGCATTGCCACTGATCTTAATTGTAGCTGGCTCCTGTCCCCTTGGTACCTTTTCAGTCCCATTGTTCATGCAGTTATGCAATTTTCTGGGCTAATACAGTGTTGGGAGAGGGTCATAAGCAGGAAGCAAGGACTACCTAATCAACACTGCTGCTGCTAAATGTTGTCATAGTCTAAAATGCATAATAATTTTCTAAGGTTAAAAAAATTTCTGCACTTCAGCTTGGTAAATATTTGTACATGCAACCAAAGTGGATAATTTGGTAAAATTTGATCTGAAGTGGGGGTGGGAATATCTTACGTGTTTACCTGTAAAATCATAACTGTCAATAACCAGTAAAAGTCTACGTGGAGAGTAGTTTCAGGCAACCTGTTACATCTCTAGCTGATACCTGCTGGCTGTCGGCAGAGAAGTGACAGCTGTTTTTGAGGTGGTGGTAGCAGCAAGAGTGCTGCGAGCTTAGATGCTGTGGTTGTTAGTACTTGTTCACCAAAAATTATGAGGTTAGCATAGTGTTTTATTTTTACATCATAGCTTTGAGCTCTTGCCTTTCTATGAAAATTCTTGTGATATGCACCTGTGTGTTCAGCACCTAGGTTTACAGACTTTTCCCAGAGACGGTATACGAGTTTTCAGTTTTTCTTGTGTCTTGCACCAAGAGCTTAAAAAGTATATGCTTTCTGCTGTTCATTTTCTCTGAGCATCATCGGTTCAAGATTAAACATCTATAATCTCCTTTGCGTAAAGACCTTCAAAGGACCCATTCATTTTTCATACATTTATTTCTAATTTGAAATCATAGACAATTACAAAATTTGCAAGACTAGCTCACTAACTTGGTTGCATGAAATATGATTTACAATTGCTCAGTTCGCTGTTATACTGCCCACAAAGTCTCTGGCTTCCTGTCTTGGACCGGAGTGAGGACAAGTGATGCACGTCTGTAAGTAATTTTTATCAGTAGGAGGGCACTTGGATTAAGAACTCATCTTAATGAATCTTCATGCATTGTGGACTACTCTCAAAACCAATGGAAAACTCATAGAAACTGTAAGGAAAGAAGTCCTTAAATGGGCTGTTGTTCTAGTGTTTTACATTACAATGGGATAGCACACAGCAAGGCAGTACTTGATGCCCCATATTTAATGTAACTAATGATTCAGCTGAAATAAAACCAGCTCTTAAGATTGTAATAATTTGTAAAGAAATACATAACTACATAGTACTGATACTGAAGTTACTATGAATACCTGATGCATAATGTTTAAGGGTATGTTCATTTCAAACATTTTGGTACAGTAATTCTTAAATTAGCTATTAGATTACTAACCAAAATATTTAAAAACTTATTTTAGAATAAGCAGATATAGAATTAATAAAATAGTTACATTTGGATTGTAAGCTTAATGCCTGTATTGTTGGTAGCCTACTTAAATTTTTGTAAATGAACCACACCTGTTATTTCAATTATTTCTATTCTTTGGCTATCAAAGTCTGTAATAATAATAGTTAGCCACTGGAACTTTCATTTCTTTTATGCATGCCTATTTTTAGCTATGATGAAGAGCCTTTCAGAAAACTCACAGAAGCAGGCAATTAGAACTGTAGAATACAGATTTTGTTTATTACTGTTTTCACTTAAATATGCTCATTTACATTCACACATGCTTTTGTTTTTATGATGAAAATGAAAGCTTCCACATTTGATTCCTTTCTCCTATGGAGTTATTTTCCAACTCTAGTGCAGGCTAAGGTCAGGGGAATGTGTTCTCAACCAAGGTGTTTTTCAGTCATAGTAATAGTTACCATTATAATTGGTGTGTATGCTCACTGAACCGTGGTCTAGAATCCATATCTTGGCAAAAAAAAAAAAAAAGAAATGTTTATACTGTACAACCCCTTCCCCATAAATAGGGAAGTGTTTCAAGCCATCTGCTTTTCATGTTTAAGTAGTACTCCTGCAAAAAGAGCCTACCAAGACCAACAGAAAACTGCCACCTGATGCCGTTTGAATTTTAAGTGAAAAGTTAAGTATTAGAAAGCTTGCCAGAGATTAATCTGAATTAAAACATTTTAATTTTATCTACTAGATCTAGTTTAATATACTCATTTCTAGATGAATTTTCAAGTTTCATTTTACTGAGGTAATAGTGTAATTGAAAATTCATCAACAAAAAAATTCTGTTTATGTTCAGAGTATCACTTCAACAGTGTATACTATTCTCTTAAAGCATCATTATTTTAAATTTTTTTCAGAGTATAAGAAAATAAGATTTGGGATTACTGAAGTGCTTGTGTTAGGTGTGGTACTTTGATTCATCTTTTGTTCTCTACGAAGGTCTGAGTTAAGTTAGGTACAATATATAGAAAATGTATATGGATGAAGTCTTTGTTTATAGTTTGCTTGCACTCATTACCTTGTGTACATCATTTTATTACTTTTAATCTCCAGCCATGTTTGCATTTATCATAATATACTGCATAGGTGATTATGGAAGATAGTTTTGAAGAGGCCTATTATAAAATACTAAGTTCTAAGTTTGATTTATAAACACTGTCCAAGCATCGCCATCAACAGTAGCTAATCTTATTCAAAATAGTCACTTCACTGCAGTGTTGCCATAAATTCCTGTAGACTGATTTTAAACTAAAGTTACCTTCTGCCAAATAGTAATTGAAGGAGCTCTATTTCTCTGTGCCAGCTATCTGTCTCAATAAACATAAAATCTGTGGCTCTTTTCAGAGAGCTACATTTACTGTAGATATTAATGAGCTGTTGACATGTGAAATTTCAAGGATATTTGTTAAATGATTTAGAAAAGTAATTTGCAATTTAAAATGTGGAAATTGGCACTTAGTTCAAACTTGAAGTTGCCAAAGAAAGGTAGATCAAGACTAAAAGTTGATTACTTGGAAGTGAGTATACTTCCCATACTAATTGTTCATATGCCTAGGACTTTCTCCTGATGGTTGCTATGTTATTACTTTTGGTCCTTTGCTTATTTGCTTCTTTTAATTATATATCTATATCATTATGTACTAGTACGGTTACTGAGGGTAGGGCAATTAGAGGTGAGGTATGTTTAGCTACATTTTGTATTTGATTTTGAGCATCTAGAATATAGCATTTGTAGACTATAGTTCTGTTGTCTACAACCTTCCTCGTTGACTTACTTATCTTTCCATGTAGAGTTTAATTCAAAGGCAAAGAAAGGAGTGTCAAGATACAGGGTTTAACTCCTCTTTTCTGCCCAGTTTGCTTTGTCTACTTTGCATGCCTTGCTTCTTGACACTTGTTATCTTTCTTATTTTTTTCACCTTACTTTGCCTGTACAGTACTTGAGTGTTCCTTTTGTCCAAAATTCTGTTTTAGCCAGGTGTCCAAAAGCGTGCTGGGCACCCTCCCTGTACCTCATCCCTCCAAGATACCTACTGTTGTAGTTTGTTCCACTTCTTGCTAGGCAATCTGTCTCACTTTTGTCAGAACTTGTAAAACACATAATTTAATACAACCTGGGTCTTCATAGAGCTGCCTTCTTGGTCTTTAACTTCTGTGGAGTGAGGTAGCTGCATAAGTACAGCAACTAGCAAGCAAAAAGGTTGCTTCTCAAAGCAGGTCAATTTCTTGCAAGAAAAATAAAGGAATTATTTAATTTTCAGTAGGGAAACCTGGGCAAAAATTCTTAAATCTGGTATCTTTTGACCTTTTTTGAAAAAGATGTTTTCATTTTGATTTAGGATGTGATCTCATAACAAAGGTACTGGAGAGTAAAACATGGTCTCAGCTGGTCCCTGATAATTACCTTTGGTCATGTTCATATCCCAGGACATAATGTAATGTAGTACAAGTGACTGCCACCATCACCTGTGACTGAGCTGAAGGATCTCAAGAGCTGTTTGGGTTAAATGCTTCCTCTTGGAAGGCAAGGAAGCATAGTCCACTTCTCACACCCCTAAACACGATTACTTTGCCAGAATGGGAATTTTTAATACATGTGACTGTGTACTTAATAGGTAGCACATTTTGTGTTCAGATCCTTAAAATCGATGTGGCAGTAACTTCCTTTGCAAAAGACAGCTGCTCTGATGGTTGGAGACTTCTTTCTGAAAGATCAAATGCAGGACAGACACATACAGGCAGCTCTTGGGAGCAATCATGAGGCATCAGCAGGTTTTCTTCAGACATCAGTAGCTTTGACTGTTATATCGTGGCTGTTATGACATGGCACTGTGAAGGGCAGTCGTCTTAACAGGCATAGTCCGTGAAATACTTTTTCTGTTCTTAAACATGTTTTAATTGTGTATCTCATGCTTTCAAAAGTGTTCAATTTCTCAAATTGCAGTCTGTCTTCAAAAGGACTTGTTAGATATTCTCTTGGTTTGGATTTCAAGAATGTTAATCAGTTGGAAATAATTTGGAATTCCAGTATTCTGGACTGGCATTTGCCAATTCTTTTGAAGTATTTGAAGAAAAAAATGGTGTTAGTAACTGAGAAAAAACTACAAACTAATGTAGGAGAAGAGAGAATTAAGCTTTTTGCAGAGGTAAAGCTGTACTTGGGCTACGTTTCCAAAGCTTTGCAGAAATGGCTTCAGCAGTTCTGCCATTAGCTCTGAACTACAGATTGGAGATTTGATAAATGTGAACTGAAAGCGGCAGTATTTTAATTCATATAAAAAAATCCAGGTAATACAGGAGAAGTATTGAGCAAATATCATCTAGGAATTAATGTATGGTAGAAGAAGAAAACATCTGTGCTCTATCTAACTTGGTAGAAAATTTGATTTCTAACTGTGCTGTTACACCTTCAAAATATTTCATGTTCTTAATTAGACAGTAATTGTATTATAACCCTAGAAATGGGAGAGAATATTCATCTTAGTAGTTTGCTAATATGGCAAGAAAAGAGAGGAGCTTAGTCCTTCAGATTTTGGGACAATATTTTATCTTTAATTAGGCTTTGATCTTGACCCTTACTTAAAGGAATTCCTCGGTTCATTTTCAGGGAAGTTATGACAAAAATATTTGGTTACAAAGGACTTCTAATTGTAAAACCATTAGTCAGCTCTTCTTAGAGTTCCTCTTCAAGATTTTTACTAAAAACTTTGCTCATTATATCAGTAATCATGTCTGATCTTCTTTCTGTAGTGTGTTCAGGTGAGAACATTAAGTAATCCTGAGTCGTCATGCAATGCAGGGTAAACTAATTAAAATTTGGGGAAAAAAAATCTGAAAGTTGATGTTTCCAGAGAAGATTAATTTTTGAGGTGGTATAGCATAACTTGGGAGAGGTACTCAGACCCCAGAGGAAGGGAAGGACAGCTGCGATGCATTTTCCATTTGAGACAGGCCATACTGTCTTCTCAAAACTGATTGAGCTTCAGAACAGCGTTATAGAGTGCTGTGTTGAAGAGATTGGTTCACGTCATTGGTGGTTAAAAAGAAAAGCAGTTTCAAAGGAAAATCCACCTGATGGACAGAGGCATGTTTACATTAAAGATGTCTGACAGCTCACAAATAAACTTCTGTACTTTCTGTGAAAATAATACTCATTTCTCTTACTGAAAGTTTTCATTTTAAATACTCTAAATATGCATGACTATATTGGTATAGATTCAAGGAACCCAGTCCTAATTTTAGGCAGGTGTTTCTTGTGATTTCTGTGATCAATGGCCTTGCTTGCTCTGACAGCCAGATTGTATTCAATATTCAAGGAAACTTGCAACTAAAGCAGCAGATTCCCTTTAAAATAAATCTTCATGGCTGTGTTTTTTGGAAATCCCACAAGCAGCAGATAATATATGGATATTGAATTTCTCATTCAGGGGAATCTTAAGAAGCAGCAAGAAATTAACCTACACCATTGACATCTAAAAGAAAGCTGGAGGTTATCATTGCATGCAACTACCAGTTACTGTTTTACAAATTGAAATCTGACAGAATCAGGCATTTAATATATTTAATTCTCATTGCTTTGTATTTTGCTGTTTGGCATCACACTGTACTTTTTAAGCCTCACCCATGTCATTCACATAATGAGGTAGCTACGAACTCCTTTTTACAGATGATTGGAGTTTCTCTTTGGTAACAGATCTGCAGCTAGAGCTCATCTGCTTGGAGTAACCAGATTGCAGGGTAGACTACATGTGTCCTCCTAAAGTAGAGACCCAGTCCTCCCCGTCTGTGGTCTTAAATACCACCCATCTTCTGTTGTTGAAACCACCTTTATTCAGTGAATGCTGGATTTTGTTGTCTTTGCAAAAGATGTCCTATTTATGTTCTTCACTATTGCCTTGCAGTAGCTGCAAGACTTTTTTAGGTCAGTTTTTAGTCAGGAGCAATTAGGCATTGTTTAGCAGACATCTGTCCTTCATATGCTAAGCAAGCAACATGGTATAGAGCATCACCCTCTGGTACTATAAAGGGGCTGACACTCTTAATGAAGTCTTTGTCAGTGCAGATAAGTCTTGTCAAAACATACCATCTTAAACAGTAGAATCAAACCTGAATTTAATTTTTCACTTTTATCACACTTACCTCTACAATTTAAAAGTGGAGGAGGTTATGGTAAGATTTTAAGTTCATTTGATTTACCAGTCTTCACATTATTCTGTAAAATGCAAAATCCACCTTCTTAAATGTTTTGGGTTTTGGTGGGGTTTTTTTAGTGTATGCAGTAACATTAGATATCCATTCAGCAGGGTATTTTTGATATCTTTCACACTTCTGATGTGCCAGCATACAGTGCCAGAAAACAGAGTTAAATCCCAAAATTACTTTTTTATTTTGTAAGAAGTAGTGATTTTTTTAAATGTAATTGCTCTGTTATTTTTCCTATCAGGGTTGTTAAATACTTAAGATGTGGTATGCATAATAACACAAGCTAATCCAACTGATGTTTAGAGAAATATTGATAGAAAAAATTTAAAAAGAGAGAGTAGAGACTTTAACAGCAGAACTATTAATTTTCTGTGATTCAAAACAAACTAATATTTTTCAAGAAAGAAGGCAGTAAATAGAAACTGAAGAGTCCTCAGGGAGGTATGTTCATTTTGTACAAATGAGTTCCTTTGGCTCCACCTACAGTATATGCAGTTTAATAAGAATTTTGCGAGAGCATCTTAACAGTCTATAATAAGCATAATCTGTTCTGTGAGCAGTAGATAAATAATAGTGTGAACTTCCCTTTATTTGTCATAGTGGATAAGAGAGATGTGGTTTCTGCTGTCTGGACCCAGTTTCAGCTTACTTAACTCTCCTTTGCATAGCCACCTCATGAAGCACTGTTAGTTTAGAAGTCGCATGCAATGCTATTATGTTAACTTCCAAGTCAGCTTCAGCCAGAAGCAGTACAGCTGTGCTCATGTGACAAAGCTACTAGGTCCTGCCAGAACCTGAAACTGTGGAGTGTGGTATGGATGCAAAAAACCTGAACTGGCTTTTCTGAGAACTCAGTTCAAACTGGCAGACTTGTTGGCTTGGCTCCACAGTAAGTAGAGATGTCTGTGGTGATGTACATGTTTGAGTTAGAGGTATAGAGTCAGGCTTGGCCAAGAAGCAGTATTATCTATATTGTTCTTTTACTTAAAAAACCCACGTGCTTTTCTTGGCATTATTTATTTTACCCTCCAAATACTTTAATTTTAGACTGTAGTCTGTTTGGTCGGAGATGTGTACAAATGAGAGAAAATGGAAGTTTTGCATCTCATGAAAAGTTGTCAAATATACCAGGTTTTATATTCTGCATCTGTAAAATCTGTCATGGAAAATATTTTTAATGTCTTCAACTTGGTTGTTTTTTCTTTCAACTTGAAAAGGCTATGTTTTATCTCTCCATCAAGTTTCACTATTTTTTCTTTACAGGAGAAATTACTATGGTGGAAACTGGGCCAGCTTTAGTTTTTCAGGATTATTGTCCTGGATTAAAGAAAATCAGGTAAAAATTTCCCAAATTACTTCTTTTAACATTCCTTAACATTAAGTCTTGGTTGTTTGCATAATTTATTAGAAGACAAATTACCACAATGCTCTTTCTCTTTGGTAATTTGACAGATCAAAGAGGTTTCTGGTTAAGACTTAACCATCTGGCCTAGCATTCTAAGACTCTGATATGCCTGGTTTATTATTAGTAGTATCCTAGACCAAACAGTCTAGTGCTCCATCATATTTTTGGCGTTCTTGAATTTATGTAGAAGCACGTATACTGTTGTTTTGATTCCTTTTCTAGCACCTTCTGTAAATGATAATCTGGTCTTTTCCATTTTCTGTTCGATTAATTTCCACTCTGATGTTTTAGTCCCTTCTGGTTTTCCTTCTGTGCTTTCAGCTGATTCTTCTTAACTGGAAGAAAGGTAGCTACTGGATCCTTCCATTGACATGTCCTGTAACCAGGACAAAAAGATTAATGTTGATAGTGTATTTTTCAATGACGAAAGTTTATCTAATTCGTGACAGTCCACTAGAAATCTTCTCAAGAGGATATTTATTTAGGAGATTGAGCACTTGGACTATATTAGCAAATGGGTGTTCGTATTATTTACTGAAGCATTATGAGCCTGTTGGTCCGTAGAAGATGGAACTTCTTCAGTTCAGTCTCATGCCTATTTATTACATAGTGCTACCTTCTCGCGTAATCAGTGGAGTTGCTCAATGTCAGAACTTAATATTCTCAGGGTTCTGTTACATGATTTAGAGATTCCTGTGCGGAGAGATTAATATAATACCCAAATCACTGTATTTTTTTCATATGGTCTCCGTTCAAGGAGTTTTGTCACAAAACTTGGAACTAACCTGGCTATGGGAAACCTGTCTTCTGGTAGATTGTATTCAAAGTTATATTCAACTCTCTTATTAAAACTTGTATTTCATTCAGCACTGTATTTTCCATTTACTAGAGCTAGTAATGTAGTACAAATGCTGGCATTCTGTGATGAAGTAACCAGCTCTAAATCTTTTAACTCGAAAACCTGAATTAAAAAAAAACAAAACATTAAGACAGATAAGATGGTTCTTTCTGTCTTTTTTTTTTTGTTGTTGTTGTTATATGAGAGGGTACAACAAATTATTTGGGACTACAGAGATTTATAGTTCAAGAGCAGCTAGCACAGTGCAAAATGTAATTTTATAATTGTTCTTTGTAAGCAAAAGGCAGACATCAATAATGAATATGAAGACTGGAGAAAACTGATCGTTGAGAATGAAGAAGTTATTTCTCTTAGCAAGAAGGATAAAACTATTCAACATGTAGAAGATTTCTGTTTTGGCGAGTAAGTATAAATACAGAAATATATAAATAATTTCATATGATCAGAGGTAAATAATCATATTGTGCTTTGGCTTCAAGCATTTCACCACAGTACCATACTGCATGTTGTCTCAAAAAAGTAACCATAACCTCTAAAATTTTCTTAATGCCCTTGTGCTTCTGTTGAAATTACTTGCACTTTATTGAAGCTAACTGATCCTTCTTAAATGACTTTATCTGGATGCAATATATAATTTGTTGGCCAACTTTGTGAGTTGTTGATTTCCTTCTGAGTAGAAAACAGAAGTGTTGTGGTTTTAGGTGTTAGCAGTAGGTAGTTATGCACTGCCATCTATTAAATTTTTCCATTCTTAATATGTCTAAAAGCTGCTATTCTCGTAGTAAAAAATTAAACTCAACTTGTAAGTACATGTAAAATGAAATAAGTACACAGGAATAGGAACACAAATGGACAGTAGTACTGCAACTATAAAATACTTAATTGTGCTAAAATGATGAAGTAGTATTTGTCCTTTGTCATTTTTATATTCAGTGGATTTAACTTTGTCAATAAGCAGTGCTTATCCATGATGCTTTAGAAGGAATTGCATGGTCAAAGGCTCCTTATAATGTAATAACAGTTAGCCTTTTTGGGCTGTCACCTTCTTTCTGAAATAAGGTAACTCAGCTCTCACTTTATATGCAACATGCAAAAAATACATGCTTTGTTTGAAATGCACATTTCTGTGAATATTTGTTGCATAAGCACATGAAGAATAGTGTACTATCTTAAGAATGATGTGTGGTAAGTATCTTTTAGTTAGGAATTTGTGGAGGTATGTCTGCATTAGCAGAAGAATACAAACTTCATTTTTTCTGTAGAGTTTTAAACGGAAATATGATACTTTGTTGTATGTAAGTCATGCAGAAGGTAAGCTTTTTACAATGTCATATTATTGAAAATCAACGAACACCTAAAAGTAACCTTGTGAAGCAGTAATGTTGAATAGAGTGTAAGCATGGTAATAATGAATGGAATTTGAAGGGGTCTCCGTTGAAAATGGAAGTATTTCTTTGTATTTATCATTTTTATCTTTTGGATATTGCACTGAACTGAACACTGTTCTGGGTTCCTGAAAGGTTCTTTCGGATTGTTATGTAAGCTTAACCTTGAATCTCTCAGATAATACCATAGGTGACTGAATGAAACACTGACAGATATTAATATAGAAACATGTATTCCCTTCTGTAAACATCAGAGGTAAGGAGAAAAAAAAAAAATGTGAATTATACTAATACAATCTGAAGGTCACAGACTCTGAATATTCCAAAGTTCTATATGGCACAGTAATGGCTGCTTGACTGTATTGCAGGTAAAATGCTATGTTTTAAAGCAATATCACTTGAATATTGTAATTGTAATCCTGTTGCCACAATAAATATTGTACAGAACCAGTATTAAATCAGATTAAAGGTTTCATAGTCTCTTAACTTTGCATATAATTTTCCTAAGAAGATGTGATGTTGACTGAAGGCTGGCTAAAAAATGAGTCCCCTAGCACTAACATTTCACATTTTGTAGAAGTGAGAAGTATTCTTGAGTCAGGAAAAAATAGAAGATTATAGTTTTAAGAAGATTATACTTTTAAGTACTACAATGCTGTCTCTCTTGATTATAAAAAAACCAAAACAACAAAACCCAAAATGTACAAGGAAGAATGGTAAGATTAATAAACCTAGCCAAGAAAAACTTATCCAAAATAACTTAAAACTTTCTGAGAGAGTCAATTATTGTGTTTCTGACAATTTACATGTTCTGGCTAGATTCTGTTGGTTTTGCTTAACTTTTATAACTCCTATGAAGTAACCATTAAACATTTATTTTGAAAGAATAAACAGCTGGGTAGCAGTATAATATACACAGTGCAAATCTGAAATGAATGGCCTTAGAACAAAGTGCATCCATCAAAGGTAGAGAATACTGTGTCTACAACAAGCTGTATTGAAAAAAGGCAAATGGCTGAAAAATAAATAGTGAACACCTGTGCTGAATAAATTAACCAGCTGGTTGGCAATTTTTCATTTGACCTATCTGAAGGGGTTGCTGTTACAAGGCATTAATAAGACACATTCATTTTAAGATATTCCTTTGTTAGTACCATTAATTGATGAATGGTGGAAGATAATATTCTAAATTTACACAACAATTTGTCTGCAGATGTATTATTTTTTTCTGAATTAGGAGAAGAATTGTCTGTACAGAAGTTCAATTTGAGTCATTTTTAGAGACAGTTCTTACATTATTCAGGGATATTTGTTCCTATAGTGAGGATGTCATGAATTTAGATTATATACAGGTTTTAGGCTTTCATTATAAAATGTGTAGAGCTGCAAATCGGGCAGATTTACATATTCATTAATGGGAATTGAATAGAGATTTAATATATGTGAATATAATGTTTCTGTTACACTGCTTTTCAGAGTGATACAGAAAAAATACAATGTGTTGTGAATCCAAATTTTATTTTGATTTTAAAAGTAATAATCAAATATGTTTAAAATGAGGTTGAATTGTACATTGAGCTTGGGAGAAGGAAGAAGAAAACTTGCCTCTAAATTTTTGTGTTATAAAAAGCTTTAGGATGGGTTAAATAAAAGCTTCATTTTTAGTTATAACATTCATGGCAAAAGTTTTTGCAGTTTTCACAAACACCATGTTCCAAATTCCTAAAGAAACCCAAAAATCCAAAAAGAACCCCAAAGTTTAAGTGACTTTCATTTGTATTTTTAGTAGAGATTACTTTTTAAAAAAGCATTTGACAAAGTACTTATCTATCTTTGATATTTTATAGTTATTTAACGCTTGCAATATGAAGCAGAAAGTCATAATCAACGTAAAGAAACAGACTTCTTTCGTTAGTCCTTCCTTATAGCAGTTCCTGTATTTCCCAGAGCAATATTTTACCCCATTCATAAGTACTTCCTGGTGGCTGTGTACAAGCTGAGAGACTTATTCCAAACTCTTTATTTTCGTGAGCCCAGGTGAGCTCCCTGAATTCATAAGTGAGGACTAACTTCTAAAGGATACGGGGGTTTTGCTTTCTCTTGTAACCAAAATCCTGCCCCCTTCTTCCTTCTGTAAGGCTACGGTTATGAGGGAGCATTTTTATATGTGTACTGAATAATTCCTTGCTGTTCAGTCAATTTTAACTGTCCTGTTAGTTGTTGAAACTTTGTACTGTACATTTGCAGGTCACCTTTATAATCATAGTTCATTAGCTTTCAGCCAAGATTAAAATGTTTATTCAGTGCATTAATGGCTTGTGGTATAAAGATAAAAAGATAGTGTGAAATTATTGAACTCCTTTCACTTAGAATGACATTGATTTGACTCAGCTGGTAGTATAAACTAAAATTCTAAGTTCAAAAATACTAGCTTCTAAAGTAGGTGTCACTGAAGTTCAAGATAAAAAAGTAGATTAGATGAAAAGTGGAGGTCTGCTTTATAAGAAGAATTTTAAAGAATTGTTGTGAAAAGGAAATTAGCTATACAGAGTAAATGTTGTGTGGTAATGTCCCTCCTTTTGTCTGACTGCCTTCATCTGCTATGCACAAATTTGTAACACTTGTGTAAAAATAACATTGCTACACGAGGGGACTTTATTCTCTATGGCTGTTACTTGAACAGCTAATTAAAATGCAGGGTCAGAGTTGAAAAAGTAATCTGAAAGTTTTACTTAAACTTCAGGTCAGAATTGCATGCTTCTCTTATGGACTTGCTATGATAATAAATGCGAAGTGGTCCCAGTCGTATAAAGCACTTCAATTTCTTCAGTGAGTTTGGTTTTTAAAATATCTGAGCATAATGACTTTAATGCGTTTGTGCATTTCAATTTCAAAGGGTTTTTTTAATCCAAAGGAAAAACCTAATCAAAGTGCTTCACTGTTTCTTTTTTAAAATACTGTATTTCTTTTGTTTATGTAGCTGTGTATTGTGTTTCGCCATGAGAGTTTTGGTTTTCATTTTAAGCTCATTCCATCTTTTGAGTCCATGTTAAATAGGAACCCAAATTTTTGTTTTGTGGGTTTTTTCCCTTCTCAGTAAAAGTGCTCCTCTTGAATTACAGCTTTGCAGTCAAAGAACGAGAATTCTTTAGTGGGTGGTACACCTGATCTGGCCAGGATAAAGAAAGTCTAATGCTTTTCATAGAAACGTTTGAGGTTTCCATTCTGGCACTGACTCAAAACTTTAAACAAGTTTTTAAGGCTCTTTAAAAGACTTCCCCCCCTTCATCCCCTTGTGTTTTTAATCAGTCAGGATTCAGCTGAAGATGTTGAAGAAGCTGGTGCACTGCCAAAGCTGCCTGTCTTTGGAGCCTCTGGTGCCAAGGGGGTCGCTCAGGAATCGGAAAAAGAGTTCCCACCGGTGGAGAGCACCTTACCGGAGGTGGAGGGCGCGGAACCAGAAAAGGCTACAGGCGCTGAACCAGCAAGTGCAAAGGAAGGGAATGATACAGGAATAACCTCTGAGAATGAAAGTTCTCGTAGTGCAGTTTTAGGCGAATCCACTCTGGAATCGGGAAAAACTGAAGCTGCACCCTCAGAAATTTCTGCCCAAGAACCAAAGAAAATTACATATTCCCAAATTGTTAGAGAAGGCAGAAGGTTTAATATTGATCTAGTTTCCAAGGTAGGAACTGAATGACTCTCTTCCTATAAGTACATTTACTTTGCTTAAAATGCTGAAATATTTTAAAAATCTGTAATCTTGAGGAGGGCTGACACAGTACCTGTGAGGCAAAAAGGACACTCTTGAGAAGTATGCAAGAGTTAGTACCCTTAAAACAAACAACAGCTATTTCATATGTGTTTGTTTACAACCAAAGAGACCATAAAACGTAGCTCAGAAGTATGTCCATAAATTTCATGAAATTTAGCACTTAAGTAATACCTGCAAAATTGCTCTTTTTTAAATAGTACCATTGAAAAAATTTATATTTTTAAACGAGGAAAATCAATCTACATGCAGATCTTTGATGTTTTTAAAATGAAAAGTAATTTTGCTATTGGAGTGCTTCCTGGGTTTTAGATTTTCCTATGAAACTCTCATTGTCTGTGGCAGTACACTCCCCGCAGCAGGAAACTAAACAGTCTCTCTCTATTCGGACTAAAGCACTGAATTTTTTCTTACCTTCTGTGGTTTAGACTATACATGTACTCTGCAATTGGAAGTTTTTTCCAAGTTGAATGCTTAATTTTTCATACTCTGCACGAAAAGATTTTTCAAACCTCTGGAAACTGGAAAAAAAAACTTTCTTCAATAATTTATTAAATTCTTTATGGAGACACTACAAAATGCATTATTTCAAATTTTGTCTCCATTCCAAATGTAGATAACTCTTTCGTGCATCATTGGAATGACATCATGAAAACAATAGTCAGTGTATAGTGGTTAAGCAGATAATACTGTTTGTATCTTTGTTTTATACATTTTCTATGCCACTGTGTTACATGGTATTAACTGCAGTGAAATCCAGAAGTTCTGACAGATGAGTAGTCATCAGGGCAAGACTAGTAGTTTGAGCTGGTTTCTCTCTGGCACCGGGACACAGACTTTCTCGTAGTGTCCTCGTTAGTGTTCCAGTAAATCTTGATCATGAAAATTTTGTCTGACCATGCAAATTCTGTTACTCAGGGCCACAAGACTTTAAGCATGTTTAATCTCCAGTGCTTTCCACTTGAGACATATGTCTTCAGTTAATAGTTACATTTCTGTCCCTTCAGTATTTCATAATACATTTGTAGCTTATAGACGGAGTAAAGGTGGACAGATTATAAATTAATATAAAACAATATGACTAAACCTTAACTGGGTGTTTAAGGAATTTACATTTAGAAAATGTGACGTTATAGTTTCAGGTAATTTAGGAAGCAAGTAGTGATGATTTACACAGACAGCATCATGTACTTTACTGATACTGGGAATTGGAGGTTGTAAAATACTGTGTTAAAGGTTATATAGCATACAATAGAAAGAAATTATCCAAGATGACAATGCAAAAAATTGTCTCAAGCTATGACTCCCAGACTAATAAAACTAAGTGAGCAGTAGGCTGACACCTTCTTTTTTCTCCTGTGGACTGCTTTGTCTCCTCCATTTGTATGGTCACTTCAGTTAATATTATTTTGCATATACTATATTTGATGTTCTTTTTATTCAGATTTTACTTCACTGTGTGTACTTGTAAATAGTTACAGAAAACACCTTACAAATGAATATTGTTGGTATCGCTCTTTTCTTTTGGTGTAAGCACTTTGTCTTTACTCACCATTTTCTTTTTTTCTTCATTGTGCAGTTGCTTTACTCCCGAGGTCTGTTAATTGACCTTCTGATTAAGTCAAACGTTAGCAGATATGCAGAGTTTAAAAATGCAACACGAATTCTTGCCTTTCGAGAAGGAAAAGTAGAACAGGTATTGTAAGAGAATGTATTGCATATATTTAATCTCACCTTTTTAAAGTCAAGAAACTTGAAATTGGTTTCTTCAGAGGTTTGTAACAGTAAGCTAGTATTTTTCCTTAAGGTTCTTGAGTTTTATTTCATTTCTGGCATGAAAAGACATTTCTGTGTGTTATATATAATTTTACTTTTTTTAAAACAAGCTAAAACGAGAATGTGCAGTCCAGTCAATTATTGACATAAGTCTTTGCCTCATGTCAAACATTTAGACCCTGATTGACTTGGCAGTCAATTCTTAAAGATTCACAGTTTTTAGGTTTTCAGATTGGTAGCATAGACTTTATTTGTGTGTCTGCTGCTTGCGAGAGAAGTCATTGATGTGATAATGGCAACAGGAGATTTTGGCACAGTTAATTAGTACAAACTCTTTTGATTAACTCTGCAGTCAGAGATGCAAGTGAAATTGAAGGGAAGTAAAAAGGGGAAGAGGATTAAAAAGATTTTATTGTGGAAAATTGGTAACTTTTCTTATACTTAGAATAGAAAATAATGGAAAGAAGTATATAAGAAGATAACTATAAAAGAAAATAGTAGTTTAAAATACTTGTTAGGTATTTGGACTATAGTGTTTCTTCATGCTTTTCACATCTAGAATACGGAAAGTATCTGAAATTATTAAAAAATATTTTCCAGGTACCTTGTTCTAGAGCAGATGTCTTCAACAGCAGACAGCTCACTATGGTGGAAAAGAGAATGCTAATGAAATTTTTGACATTTTGTTTGGACTATGAACAACACCCTGATGAATACCAAGGTAGAGTTTCATTGAACAGTGTACACTCTTTTCTTACGAGTTCATTCAGTTACGCATAATTTTGATAGCTCTCCTGTGTTTTCACGCAGTTTGTTTTTATGGATTCATTTTCAAAGTGTGCTTTGACCTTTTTGTGACCTTTTCACTTCAATGTTAAATTTTTCTACTTAAGCACTTGCTCATCTAGTTCCCTCAAAGTTTATTATTTACATTTTTCTTTAACAACAAAATTACGTATTACAGCAAGGTTGCAAAATGGTTTTTATCATTTTTAGGTGTTTCCTCCTCCCTCACAGGGATTTTTATTATGGTGTGATCTATACAGTTTTTCTTTTCTGATTTTTTGGATAATACCTGTATCTTCACAATATGTTGCCACAAAATCAGAAATGGAGAAAATGGAGTTTTTTTAACTTTGAAAGTAAATGTAATTTAGTGCCTTTTAGTTCTAGAGGGCAAGTTCAGAGTGCCTTTATCAACTCTTGGCTTATTTAGATGACAGAAAACCTGAATAGATTTGAGCTGTAATGTGCGAAGAATAATGAGCGCCAGGTCAAAGAGGAAAATTGGCTAACAGAAGGAAGGTACTTTGGGTTTATGCACCTCAGGGTACAAAGAATGAAGTGATGTTCTCAGTTCTTGGAGTCTAAAAGTAAACTAAGGCAAAAAAAGAAAAATCTGTCAAAAAGAAATAATGAGGAAAGAGGAACAGTTAAACTATTGACATAAGCTTCAGACTAAAGCATATTAGTGCTTTTGTAGCTTGACAGTAGCTTGGCTAGGCAGTATTTTTTGAAAGAATCTAGTGTTAAAAAGAAACAGTTGTTAAGATACTGGTTTGATTACTTGAACAAGACCCTTAGATTAGGTACAAACATTAGAAAAAATATTTTAAACATATGCAAGAGAGAATTGTTCAATATCGAGAATGATCTGGTAAGATTAAGAGAAAGAGAGTGTGTAATGAACTCCAGAAAATCCTGAAGGGGGAAAAACTCATTAGACTGAAGTGTTTTATAGATTACAGGTAATTTCAGGTTTGCTGCTGCTGGAAGAAATTGAGGTGCTTGGAGTGAGAATATAGGTGGTATTTAGAAAATTTATTAAGTAAAAAAAAGGAGATGCCACATCAATTTTAAATGAATCCATTGATTCATGTACCTAAATGACATTAGATTTATTTTACTTCCAGAGATAGTTAAACAGATTTTGTTCCTACATTTTAAAACAGCTTGGGAAGTAATTGGGAATATTTTGAGTCAGATTAGTGTGATGTGAAGACTTCAGAAATTTAAAATTGTTCTTGGTGAGATCATTACATTTGTGTGAAGGCGGACTTTTAATAGAGTTCATGATAGTGAAGAATTTTTTTAAAGCTTTTTTTCAGTAGAATTTGGAGTTATGTAAGAAGTCTGAAGTGAGGAAAAACTTGGTAATTTTTTTTAGAACGATAAGACAAAAAACCCCTGTCATTTTATGACTTACTGCATGGCTGTATGAAGGGGTAGTAAGATACATTTGTAGTAAAACAGGGGTTGAATCTTGAGCAGAATATGTAGCTTGATAGTACTAGTTTCAGCATTGATGGAAGTGTTTCTGAATTACCTGTGAATTTATCCATGACTGAAGTAAGCTTAAGAGCAAATTTCTGAGTAGTATGAAAGTATGCTATTGCTTAAATATGGTCTTCTCCTGGAAAAAGCAATTCATTTAGTTATTAACTAAAATTTTTCAGAGGTGTATGAGTGACATGCAACATTCTTGTTAAACATCTCCTGAAAGACTTGTGTTTCCTTCAATTTCAAAATGTGTCAGCAGTAGTATTTATTTACAGGGGAGATACGCTTCTTCATCCCTGTCTTTGTGTCTCATGCATGCTGGTTTGTTGCAAGTCATCATTTTGAAATAAATATTGCGCCTTCTCATCTTTGAATTAAGATACTATGTGAATGGCTTCTCTGCACATAAATATACGCTCTAACCATATCAATATCAGTTCCGCAGTACTATTCTTGAATGGGTGTCATTCAGGTATCGTATTTTGGGTAATTTACAGGAAACGGTGTCCCAAGGCACTTCAGTGGATTTTTGTCCACAGTTGCTAACTTCTCACGTGATGAAGAAATGGGTTTAGATCAGTACTAACATAATGAATAGTTAAAGTCATATTTAGAGGTTGCTTTCTAGACTGTTGGAGACCCATACAGTGCTTTTGCATTATTTTGAAATATTTTAATGGAGCGATATTTCTGTCTTCTGAGAACTGACTTTCTGGGAGTAAATTGTTTAACTTTCACTTAGTTGGATTATCCATTTTCAGCAAGATGTTTGTTGAAAAACTCAGTTGCTTTTGTTTATTTAAATACAAAAGTACTTGTTTAAGTTGAAGCATATGAGAAAATACAAATGTTAAACTATACCCTTTATCTAAATTTACTTTTTCTTCAGACTATGAGAACAGTACATTTGCTCAGTTCTTAAGAACACGGAAGTTAACATCCAGCTTGCAGCACTTCATTCTTCACTCTATTGCAATGGTTTCAGAGACTGATTGCAGCACTCTTGAAGGTCTTCAGGCAACAAAAAAATTTCTTCAGTGCCTTGGCCGCTATGGCAATACACCATTTTTATTTCCTCTGTATGGTCAAGGAGAGATCCCACAGTGCTTCTGCAGGTAAGCTTCACTTTCCTAATACGTATTTTTCCAAAAAGGAGATCCTTGGTCACCTAATGCTGGTAGATACCATTCAGTAGGAATTGTCCTCTTAATAATTTCTTGTTGGTTTTATTTGCTTTACATTTTCATTGGCTATGAAATCCCTCCTCCCCCTCCAAAAAAGGAAAAAAAGACAAAAAAAGATGTTGGAAATTATGTTACTCTAATACTTTGAAACAATTTTCTTTGTATTACAAACGCAACTTGTAATAGCTGGGTGTTGTGGTGGCTGCCTATTGTAACAAGTACTAGGAAATGAGAAAGAGATAATTTAACTCATCCCTAGCTAGCGCTTTTTAAAACTGACAGAGATTGGGAGCGATGTGTGTCCAAAAGGATGACCACCCATTTTGGTAGGTTGAGAAGACTTATGGTTTAGTCTTCTCAAAATTATCAGAAGATACATGTTTTAAATTTGTTAAGTAATGCTGAGAGTGCATCTGCTATTCATAGGCAGATATTTAATAATGAACTGGATTTTTCTGAAAGAAGCAAAATTGTTCCATATGTCCAGTTTATTATTAAATAAAAAAAAAAATTAATTCTTTCACTTTTGTTACATCACAGACTTACACAAACAGGGCGACTGATGTGAAATCATGTCCTTACTCTCTTGGCATCATTTTGTAGATTTGTATAGATCACAAGCTTCCACCTATGACTTGAACAGCAGCAGAAAAGGTATCGTGAAGCCCTGTTACACTGAGCCATATACAGACTGCAGTTTTATATTCTAACATCTTAAACAGCAGCCATATGTTCTCTACTACTTGAGCCCTAGAAAGTAATTAAAACAAAAAACCACTATTGATTCCAGGGTAAAGCAACATCCACTTTGACCCCTTTACTTGACCTGTGGGCCATGATGATGTAGTCTTTCGCGTGGCTCCTGACGTGTGCTAGGGATCGTAGTTCTAGCAGAGGAGCTGTTGATGGATGCTTTTGGGGACCATCAAGAATACATGTGCAGAGGGTGGGTGGTTTTAATTTTCAGTTGTTTCCAACAGTTCAACTGGCTTTTAAAGGGCTGAGGGGTTTTTTTTTAATCTTTTCTTTTGCTGGCAAGCAGCCTTTCCATCTGCTCTATGTGGGTTTTTAATGTGGTAACCTGTAGGTCTGAAGTAAACATTAGCTCTATCTTAAAAAAGCAGTATTGCACGGTGAGGCCATTTTGTTGTCTGAGTGATGTATTTGTATATCATTCATTTAAATATCAGTGCCAAGGGCTACCTGCTTTGTTCCTTGTTGGTGGACATGTTCTGCTTTTTACATGTGTGCTACTATTAAGAAATTCTGGTTTACAGCATGGTATTGGACATTATCTTCCCATCTTGTCTGTGTGATTCTGTTTTTCTTCTCCATAACAGTACTTAAATTACTGCTAGAAGAATGACCTGAGCAGCTTGAGCCTACTTAGCAGTATATAGGATGCATGCAATTACATGTTGATAGAAACACTCTGGAATAATTTTCATAGTTCATGGAAGGTATCTATAAAGTAGCTTGTTGGCACCAGCAGCTGGCTGTATTGTGGAAGGTCTTGTTTGGCCTTAGCAGTTAATGAAGGCCACATGGAATTGTCCTATATGACGTGTATATGTAGATTACCTAATGCTTCCATTAGTTCATGACACAACTAGGCATTGTTCTGTACTACATTGAATAGAAATGTTATTTGGTAACATCTTTTGTCAGTAGCCTTTCATCTGTACCGTAAACTGTATTTGTATGGAGATTTTAAAAAATGTGGACCTACGCAATTAGGTACTTGGACGGACAATTTGTGAACAAGAATTGTTTTCAGGTAAGTACTCTGGACACAGTCATGCAATAGAACTTGTGTTCATAGGCTTTATGGATGTCTTTCTGTCTTTAAAGGACTTAATGTGGGACCAGATATCTGTGCATGACCAGCAGATTAATAAATCAAAGTATTATCAGAGCCATTATAGTAGCACAGGTGTTACAGTTAGACCTTCTTTGGATTCAAATACCTGGAAAAAACGTAAATTTAATAATTAAAAACTGAATTTAGAATTTTAGTTACATTTTTTTCCACTGTAGGTTCTTCTCAATATAATCTTCCTGCATTCTTGAAAGCCCTTGGGCTTTATTTTGTTTAATAGCCAGCACATGCAATTTTCTGATCTGTAACAGCAATATATTTCAAGAGTTAGCAATAGTGGTGTCTAGAAGTCTTATAAATATTCTTATCAGAAAATCATTCCGTGATCACAGGAATTCTTCACATGGCCTGAACTTTCTATTTATGTCCATTGATTGCTGCATTTTAGAGTTTTTTTGCTAAATTGATTGATTGTAAAGTCCTACAATAAGGACAGTATTTTAATAGTTGAAGCAAATTACTCTGTCAAACCAAGAAGTAATTACACTTTTAAAAGGTTTATATTACAAACATTCTAATATACAATAAAGTCTAAATGTCTTTGTTTTTAAGTGAACGATTTAGAAGGCAATCACAATTTTTTTTTAAATTAATCACAATTTTTATATGTGGTCTGCCTTGGGTGTTATGTCTTCCTAAAACTGAGCAGTATCCGAATACTGTTCAGACTGTATAGTAAAGTGGTAACGCCACAACCTATACATCATACCCTACAGTTTTTATCACCAGGTTATCAGAGTAAGGTGTCACCTGTTCTGTGATTTCTAACCACCGTTCTATATTCTGTTTTAATGTAAACCTCTTAAGCGTTTCTTGCAGCCAGTTACACTGTGTGTTCTCATCAAGGCTACTGTTATAAATGGCATGCATGCATATTTATGTGAATGAGTCAAAGACATTTGTAAGTCACATCCTTGCATTCTAAATGAATTCTGCATAAACAGTACAACGTTTTATAACTACTGACGACACTTGAGTGAGTAAAAGCAGTGTTAGTTCTTTATTGGTTTAAACAGGTATGGTTTAGGAGAGAAAATTAAACTTTTATATCTCTGTAATGTACCTCCCAATATGTCGAGGTACAGATGTGAGATTTCTATCTCCATAAATTGGATTCGTGGTACAAGGAAGGTCGTTGGAAGCCTCATGCTATTCCGAGCTGACAAGCAGCAAACTTTACTGGCCTATGTAACAGCTTCCTTTGGTTCAAACTTCTCGGTATGAAACTGTTATGTCTCTTCCTTTCTAATGAAGTAGTAGTATTATTATGCTTAGTAAAAATGAATATAGTAATATCTCATTCTTGAGGAAAATCAAAGCAAGCATTTACATTTTATATGGTCAACATAAGATGCCAAAACTTCTAATATGTAAGGCAGCTAGGGAAATCAATATATGTTTTGGAGTTTACTGTTAACATGTTTGTTACAAATCTGTAATACAGCTTTCATTTTCTTGGAAAAATGTCACTGAAGAAAAACTATAATTGGGCATCATTGTAAACTGTAAAGTCTCAGTGATACAACATTTAGAATACTTAGTGTGATTTTGATTTTTTTTTCTTGTTTTAGAAAACATTAGGAAATAACCCAAATATTTTCTGATGTAGGAGGTTAATGTTAAAATTGTCAGCTTCCAAGTTTTCCTTTGTAACTGGGACAAAAAAGATACTTGACTTAAAAATCTGAAATAGTTGTCAAATATGAGGACATGTTTGCTTTTGCATGTTGCATGAAATTAATCTTCTGTAATTTGAATCTCCTTTCTTTCCTTCTGGTTTTTTAGCAGCATAAACTTTCTGTGTTTTTTATGGTTTTGAGGAGTGTTTGGAAGTGCTATTTTACAAATACTGTTTCATATAGTTCACTTTTACAGTTCACTGAAGTGAAATATGCCTCTTATTTTCAGTTTTCCTTTGAGAGGAAGTCTTTCTGGAAGCTTTCAGTTGTGATTCTCTTCACCCATGACCAGTGTTGTTTAATGAATGACAGCTGAGAAGTCAGTTCTAGCCCCACTTATGTTATTTTTCTCAGTGCTTGCTTTGTGCACACGCTGAATTTTGGGGCAAACTGTGCATAGTTTCTCTTCAGCTTGATTTCATATTCTTTTTTCTGGATACTTGTAAATCTGAAATCCAAATGGAAACAAGACTTTTTGAGAAGTAGTAGTGCATTTTTTTCCCATTTGAAGTTTTTGAGGCAGTTGGAGACTGTACTCTCTGTCGTATCATGAAGGTTCTAGGGGGTCACATATCGTGTCTTTTTTTCTTTGTTAAGAGGCATCCCAGAATTGACGGATGTGGTCGTGGTAATAGGTGCTGAGGTAGTAGAATGTCTTCAGCTGCTTTGCCATAGGAATTAGTGATTCACCGACTTCAGTCAATTAATGACTTGCATTTCCTATAAATAGGCTTTGAAGTTTAACTTTGTGTATGTATTTGGTGGACAGTGTAACCTTTTTTAAGTAGTTGTTACTGATTTTAGCTGAAATTAGTCATTTTTGTGACAGTGACAGTAGTCATTTTGTGATGGAGGAAAGATCTGATTAAGATGGTTCATCTCTTTCAGTTCCTATATTTACATGAAGATTAAGAGTCCAGGCTGAGATATGAAGGATTGTGTGATTGATTTGGAAGGTTCCTGTATGTATTTAAAAAATGAATAATCAGTTTTTACCCTTACATTTGAGCTATTACCTGCTACAAATGTCAGAGCTTCTGAGGTAGTCTCAGGTACTTTAACATTTCCAATTATGTCCCTATTACAATCTCTAGGAAGGTTTTAGTGTTCTGAAATCAAGACTGGAGTTCAGGAAACCAGACTAATAAATAAGCACTTAGAATTGGTACATTAAAAATTCAGTGTAACTTCTTCATTCAAATCTATAAATGAGTATCATGTTTCTACACCTAAGCAAATATGCATAACTTTTCTGTCTGTTAATTGTATGATTTGGCATATTAATGGAAATGCAAACAACGTTAATGCCTTGTGACCATCAGATATAACAGATTTGAGTCTGGGCACGTGTGCAATTCTAAGCAAGTGTGAAGGAGTCCCAGGTGATTTTAAAAACATAGGCTGTATCTGAGATAAGAGTTCAGACTTGTATTTCAAAACATACGATTTTCACATGTGTATATCTCTTAGAATTTAAGATTATTCCATTTCCTCGCACCTGAAAATCTATTCTGAAATTGCTGGCAACTTGTCAGTGTCACTTGGTCTTTACTAAAATACTGAATAGTAAGAGCAGCAGCAATGCTGCTTTCTTCTTAATTGTTTTCACGTGCGTTTCAGTGAAATAATAAAACTTCTGATATAGTTTGGCTTTTAAAGACAAACTTAATCACTTTCTTGGAAGATGAATGCAAAAAGGGCAAGCATAGTTAGCATTAGCATTTGTAGGATCAGTTGTTTGTTTTTCCTTCTAAGGAGAAACTCTTTCTTGGGATAAACATCATGGAAGTGAGATAATCCATCATTCTGAGACCTGTTCACTAGTGATGGATGGATAGATTGGTAAAGTAACTCAATAATCTTCATTTTTTTTCCAGGTTATTCACAGATCAGTGAGCATTGTCGTTAATAAAGCTATGGAATGCTTTTTTTGTCCTTGCCCACATTATTTCTCAGAATTTGACAGGAAAAGACTTTTAATTTGGAAATAACCTTTGTTGTGAAATGCATTCTAAGTGTATGAAACTTTGAAAATACTTTCCCGTTTTAGATTTTACCTTTCTTCTCAGTGAGATGTTTGTCCATTCTTTGTTTAAAAAATTATTTATTATGAGAGCTTTTCTGCTCCTTATTATTTCACTGACTAGAAATACCGTGTTCTTCAGAAGTTTATACCTCGTGAAGGCCTTCAACCATTAGAATATATCACATAGGATGCTCTGAATCATACAAATGTTGTCAGAGTATATAGATTTCAGATTCCGAACTAGGCATGGAAAAATTATCAGTCAATAAATGTTATTCTACAGGTTAGAATATACCCTGTGGTATAGGAAAAATAAGTAAGATTACATACTTAAAAAGGTTGAAAATAACTTACATTGTCCTACTCAATCATTCTTACTTCATTTTACAAACATTTGGAGTGTAAAAGCACAAAACACAAATGCTATAATCAGATGATACTTCTTTAATTATCTGCTTTAATGATTACGACAATGATAATCATATGAAGGAAGTATATCTAATACATTATTCGGTATTATCTCTTAACAGTCTCTTAACAAGTCAATTACTCTCTGCTTGTGTGGGGATGTGCAGATTCTGGTTTATATATTCTTCCTGAGAATGAGGAGTCAGACATACGAAAATGTTACAGCATTATCAGAAGATCTGTGGAGATAACCTGAATATTTCTGTATTATTGGACCAAATCTGGAATGTAAATACAAATGTAGTTTAGCAGAGTCCTTTTACGTTAAACTAGAAGACAGAGAAAGGTAGCTTCCAAAACACTGCTGAATTAGTAAAATAGTCCTTGAGTTTTATTGAGGGTTAAGATAACCTGAATTTTTGTGTCTTTTCTGGAGGCAGAGAGTACATAAATGGATTTTATAGATGAGTTAATGCTTAGTGACTGGTTTCTAGTTACTTGCTTTTGTGTCTCTGCCCTACGGTCCTGATCTCCCAAGCTCCTCTTTGAGGGCAGAGCTGTTGTATAATTGCAGCTAAAGGACCTTGTGCAAGGAACAGCTTCTTCTCTTACAAGGTCAATAGAACTTGGAGCCAGGCAGATCTCATACTTCCACCTTCTGTAGAGATTAGTCTTCAGAGTGCATTAGTAGTTAACTACCATCACGGCGGTAAAGAAGCCACTGAACTTTTTTTTTTTTTTTTTTTTTCTTCTTCCCCTCCTTCTGTCTAGTAGTTTCTTAAAATCTCCACAGTGCTTTCGCCATAGGTTCCAGGACACTCGCTAGTTAAATAGTTGAATATGTTGCCTGATGGATCCTCACTTTACTTTCATGTATATCATCTATTTCTTAAGTTTAGCACCCCAGAGAACGATTCTTAACCTAGATTCACTAAAAAGTAGTGTTAATTTAAGTATCCTTGAAAAATGTTTATATAATTCTTCCATTTAATAAGACGGTATTAAGCAACTTTTCTTTCAAATTCCTGTAAACTTTTCTTATGCAGCTATGCTAGTACGGGTACAGTGCAGTTAAACTGTGCTGTTTATCCTCTAGTTCATTTCGGATCTTTGCCCAAAACTCAGTCAAGGGTATGCCATGCAACTTAAGTGCAAGTTACTTTTTTAGCAACTTCGCTTTGAGGTCTGTTTTTTAGATTGTTTTGAAAAGTGAGATACAAGTGTACTGAGTAAATTTGTTGAACAGATGGTTTAGGGTTAACAATGTTGTTATTTTAAGAAACAGCACCTTTACGTTGCAGTTATGACCATTCACAGTCTTGACTCTTCATGGCTCTGGAACTACGTATTTTAGACCTAGCTGCAAATTCTTTACCTCACATTTTTAATTTTTGCTGAGAAGACAGCAGCCTCATATTTTGTATCAGTAGTCATCTTTCAACAGTGTTCGGATTGGCTTTGCAGTTTCTGGAAGCACAGTAAATTTATTCTGTAACAGAACTCATTAATATCCCTTTTTGTTTCAAGAAATGACAATACTTTTCCCTTAGTAGTTTTATGGGACTTTTTCTGGCTGTACTGTTACCCAGATAAATTTTCATAATTCTTCGTGACTTTTAAGATTTTAGCAAACAGCTATTAATTTTCACTCCTCCTGAGATTTTCTTGTAAATAACTTATTAGGTTGATTTGGTAAACTGTAAAGTAAATTTATTGTTCTTTCTAAATGCTAAATCCCAGATTGTTTATTTTTAAAAATAAACAACAAACAAAACACTTCTGCTGGAAGGAGCAGTTGTATTCAAGAACGCAACTCTAAAATTTGACAGAAATCTGATTATTTTTTTTAATCAAGAAACCTGTTGCTATGGGGTAATCTAGTCATCAAGATTTTATACTCAAACTTTGGTTTTTCGTCTTTCATGAGCATTGGAAGACCTACTTCTTGAACACTTTTTCCCCCCCTCTTAATAGTTCGAAGTTGTAGGATGTCACATTGAATTTGTTTCCTCCTAAATGAGGAAATTAGATTAATTCTATGCAAAAGACTTTGCTTTCAAAACCTTTGTATGCGAAATGTTTTTTTTTTCCTGCAGAGGTTCTTTTATCGCCTGTTGTACAGAGGATTGTTCTCAAGAGTAACCCATCCCTGTGTACTGAAACTGAAGTTTGGTGGGTTGTATTGTATGCTCTCTTGCAAATTGCACTTCTAGTCTCTCAGATACTACTTCTACAAATTTTCCTTCTGCAAAAAGTAAGGATATAACAGAAAAGAGAATGTCACATCTGCCGAATCAGCAGCTGTGTGCAGTCAACAGCCTACATAACACTTCCAGGCAAGCAGAGGCTGAACTGGCCACATTCACGTAGCCCATATGAGGGTGGTGGTGAACCAGAACTCTTCTGAAGTGCAGCACTGAGTGTGATTAGAAGTAGACATTTGCTTCAGAGAGGACTTAAAGCTACGCAGCTGCTATTCCAAAGCAGTTTTGTAAAATACTGTGCACATATGTGTTAGCGCTTTTTTCTGCAGTTACCATATTTGTGCAACTTCAGTATTTCTTAAATGAGGATTTTTGCTCTGTGGTTATTTTTAATCTAGAAGATGGGGAATAAGCTTCATAGTTGAACTCTTGTAGAAAAGGATAGCTAGCAAGTGTGCATAATTGCAGAAAATTTCTGTGGTGTTAGTAACTTTCAAGTGCATTATTAGATAAACTTTCTCTTTTATTTTTTCATTTTAGGGATTTATTAATGGATACAACTAAGCTACTTTTACACCACTCAGACTCTCTAAAAACTCTCCTACAAGAGTCATGAGTAACACGGCATTTGCTTAAATTACTAACAGTTTGTTAAGTGAAGACAGAGCTTAAACGTGGTCTTACTTTTGTCAACAGAACTTCCTCAGGTTTTAGAAACAGCTTAATAAATCTACAGTTGCATAAAGTGAGACTGGAAGTCTAGGGACATAAAAATGTATGATGAACTAAGATTTTTATTGCAATGTCTTCTCACATTTGAGTTTCAGAAAACAGAATTGGAATCTTGAGCCTATAAAAGGCAGCACTGAGTTACCAAACCCCCAGAACTTGCACATCACATAATAGGAACTCAGATGTTAAAACTCTTGAAATAGTTGCACTTCAGTGCAAATTTGGCCATTCAGATATCATGTACAATAAATTGTAATCCTTGCCAGACTCTGATGTAATAGACTTAAATTATACCTATTTTGTAATTATGGAAAAAAGTGCACTGAGGGTCTAATGCATCTTGGGGTAAGTGTTCTAAGTAGGTATATTTCTCAGGTTCTTGAGCTGTATGCTCCAAACAAAATCAAGTGTACCAGTTTTTATGTTTTTACCTATTTTACTGTCAAATACTATGCGCTACTAGAACTTTTCATAGTATATGAATGTATATTTTTACATACAGCAGTCTAAATCCTAGACAATAAAAAGGAGCGATTTCTCAGTTTTAAAATGAATTTTTTTAAAATCCCTAGAAAAAATGCAAAGTATGAAATTTGTTATAAAACTGCATTTGACTGGGCTACTTTTTTTTTTTTTTTTCATCCCCCAACCCCTGTCTCAGCTGTGGCATTTCCCACCTGAGCTGTCGCCATTCCTGCCTGCTGTATCTTTTCCCATGAAAAGAGTTTCCTGAAACCAAAATGAGCAGAAGCCCTTGGTTTTCTTTCTTCTCCCCAGTGTTCTGATTGGGAGCTTTGCCATTACAGCAACTCTT
This sequence comes from Elanus axillaris, assembly GCA_026212715.1. Lineage (NCBI taxonomy): Eukaryota > Metazoa > Chordata > Aves > Accipitriformes > Accipitridae > Elanus > Elanus axillaris. The sequence goes on from JANZLQ010000040.1 coordinate 21,311,325, forward strand.
TCTGTAGTATTTCCCAGTCACAGTGCTAGGAATTCCTTCTGCTTTACCATGCTAGGCCAAACTAAAGATCTGGTGAAAGAAATTATCTTGCTATATGAGTACAGGCATAAAAATTGTGGTTCCTGCAAAATACTCTTTGGACATTAACTAACTTCCGGTTGATAACTATGCAGGAAATTTCTGACAGTTTTAAAACTGTCATTTTGCGAATTGGATTTATAAACTACACTGATTCGGTAATCTCTCAGGATCCTTTTTTTTAATTTTACAGGAATGCTGAACACAATCTCCAGGAAAAAGTAAAAATATTTGGCTCTTCATTTGCTTGCTTAAGCATTTATTGTCACGTATTATCCTTTCCCATAGCTCTCCAAATGCCAGGGCAGTTCTGGTTGATGTTGATTATTACCTTCATTATTTCGTTGGTGCCATTTTAAATACTTTTTTGTCTTCATCCGGATGGGTGCACCTACTGGTGTTTGCCTTTTTTATGGGAACTCTGTGTTGGGAAAACTAGCTATCTACTTTTTTTAACTGTAGCCATTTAATTTATTTGATTTGTCTGTATTCTCTTTTTTAATGCTTTTAGAACGTAAAACAATACTGTAGGAAATGGTGAAGTTCCAGGGACCTTTCAGGAAACAGAGAATTTAATATAAGAACCAGGTCACAGCTTTCTCTGTGTGCAAAAATAAATTGAAAGAGGACAATTCATTAATTTAGTACTTGGCATGTTTTTCTTTGATCTTTCTCCAAAGCTTGCTGTGCCATACATGCAGTATTCATCTTTAAGGAGGGAAGTAAATAGTTTTTGCTATAGAGGACTGTACAGTTAGGGAGAAAAATACCCGATTTTTTTATTAATTGTTCCATGCATTTTAAGAAGTGGAAGAGAAACTATATGCTAGAAATAAAACTTACTTTTTTTTGGTGTGAAACTACGTGATATGATTTTCCGATTCTTTTATGTAGTTCAGAATAAACTAAGGGTAAGTCTGTAATTTAAGGGTGTTTATGGTATCTCTGTTGAAAATCAGGATGTCAGATAGAGAGACATTCTATTTTTGTTCAATTAATATCTGAGAGCATTACATCAAAGCAGTAAACTCCTCTTGTAGCAACAGATGCAGCAACCCTGAAGCCTATTTTTCTCTCTTGTTACATTAGTGTTTAATTAAAGAAAACAACTAGTTGGAGGCAGTTACTTTCTGTGAAATGTAATGAAGATTTATTTTGTAAGTGACCTTCACTGTATTAGCTGAATCAGTAATCAGTAAAATTAATAGAATAATCAAATTATATACAAACTCATAAATCATTGTGAATATGCTGTCAAAAATTCAGCTTTTAATATGTCCTATTGTTTCACAGCTGTATTAAAAATTACAACTGCTGATTCTTGCCTTGATGGGAACTGAAATGGCATTTAAAGGCTGTGTATGATGGAGGGCTACCAGGCCAAAAATTTTCACAACTCTTAATTTAGCTGTAATATGATTTGATGTCACCAGGGCAAAGTTGAAGTTGAGTACAGTGTTGTTGCTATCTTTCAGCAAAACTTGAATTATTGGTGTAGGCAGTCGCCAGTTAATTAGAGTAATATCAGTTTAAATGTCTGTCATATAGGGTTAATGGTATCAAAGAGTTGCCTTGTATTTGAAGTACAGTCAAATCATCTTGAATAGCCTATTGTATGAAAGTAATGTTAGCACAATGATTTTACTTTGTCATAAATTATTGGGATGCCATTGAGTTTAATATTTCAATTTCTATATTCAAATAATTTTGGCAAGTTCTTCCTAATCATGCCATTTTTCATGCTGGGCTGTTTTAATAAGTATTTTTGCTCTTTGTAATTGTTTAACACAACACAATCAAAATTCCTTTCCATTTTCCCTTAAGAGAAGTTTTCCTCTGGACTACTATAGAAACAGGTCATGCCCTCCTCCACTGGTTAGCAGGCTACTCATGAAAAATAAGTAATTTGCATTTTTGCGCAGCCAAGCGGCAAAGTTCTTTCAAAGCACACTAGAAAAATAAAGTGCATATATCAAAAAGCCCTTTACTGTGGTTGAAGTCAAAGGAAAACTATAATTTACAGTTCTTAACAAAGGAGTCTTAGTTTTAGTTAGGTTAATAGTGCTATCCTTTTATACAACATATGAAATAAATTCATCTGAGTTGGTTTGAAAGATCCTAATACATGCTTTGTCAGGCAAGAAGCCATTGATTGCAGCATTAGAGATAATAAGCCTGTAGCTCAAGGCTCTGTAATAATTCTTCAGTGCATGTTTAACCTTTGTGTCATCTTCAACAATCTCCAGACAACCAAGGCTGGGATTCAACATGGTGTATATTCTCCAGGTTTTTGCATGGGTAGAAGAGGTATTTCTAGGGAACTGGATCTTCTGATTCAGCCAGTAGTAAGTGATACTGCTGACATTTCCTTAGACTGCTACCTTTTGGAGTATGACTCAGGAGAGATGTGAGTGGGTAACACCCTTCGGCCGTTCACTGTGCTGCATCATTGAGGCAGTTTAAAAGGTATTGCAGTGCTGTCTTTGAACTATGACTTTTGGATGCCCGTATGGGTACCATTTTAGGAAGTCAGGTTTGCAAAATGTAAGTTTTCTTTCCTAGTTCATCATCTGTGAACAGATATCTAAAGCTCTTGTCCTGGTTTCAGCTGGGATAGAGTTAATTTTCTTTCCAGTAGCTGGTACAGTGCTGTGTTTTGGGTTCAGTAGAAGAAGAATGTTGATAACACACTGAGGTTTTCTGCTGTTGCTGAGGAGCGTTTAGACCAAGTCAAGGATTTTTCAGCTTCTGATGCCCAGCCAGCGAGAAGGCTGGAGGGGCACAAGGAGTTGGGA
>JANZLQ010000040.1:21314360-21357677 GCA_026212715.1 Elanus axillaris
TATTATTATTATTATTATTATTATTATTATTATTATTATTATTATTATTATTATTATTATTATTATTATTATTGTAATTTTATTATTGATATTATTATCACTATTAGTTTCTTCATTTCTGTTCTATTAAATTGTTCTTGCCTCATCCCACAAGTTTTACCTTTTTCCTTGTGATTCCCTCCCGCATCCCATTTGGGTCAGGGCAAGTGAGGGAGCAGCTGCATGGTGCTTAGTTGCTGGCTGGGTTAAAAGACAGCATTCTACCTCAAAATAAAATAAAAATTAAAAAACAAAAACAAAACAAAAAAACCAAGAACAACAACATCAAAAGCACCCACCAAACAGAAAAACTGTTAGTAAACGAGGAAAACCCTGCTGTCATCCCAGAAATCTGAGAGAACTGTGTTCCACCAAACTAGCCTGCCATTCTCATATTGATTGTTTGCTTTGGCTAGTCTGATGCCCAGTTAATGCTAAGCAGGTATTAGAAATATAGTCACACTAATCTGTTAAATGACAATGTAAACTCTACCAAAAGACAAATAGAATTACACATTCTTATTTTAAATACAATACCTAGGCAGATTCTGTTACTGAAATGGCAGGTGTAATTTCTAATTTTTATGCCCTCCCAGTTTCAGCTCTGTCCTTTCATCTGTGAGCTGAACATCAGATGTCTGGGTCACACCAAAACTCAGCTGAATAACAGGAACTGGGAAAACTCAGTTTCCTTCTCCAGCATGGTAAAATGGAACACTGTCACTGTATCAAATGTACTACAGAGTGTTTTATGATTTACTCATAAGAGGCTATTTAATTTTGAATAATAGGGATCACAAGAAGAACACAGGTGTATTTAACTTGTAGGACAAAGGAAGAACTGACAGATGTCACTTGATAGCATTTGACAGTTGTCTGTGATAGAGCAGTTCTCTCTGAGGAAGGGATATGCAGTTTCTCTCAATATGCAAATTATTTGTTCATTAATTTTTTTCATCATACATGAGAAGAGGTCAGTGATAGCTGATTGATTTGAATGAACCACTGGAGATTCTTAAATGAGTAAATAAAGAAGACATAGCAAACATTCCAAACGTGAAAGTTTCTTGTAAAGGGTCAGACGCATCTCCCCCAACTTTTTTCTTTACCTTTTTCCACTGTGTAATTTCCATGCTGGCTGAAAATTTTAGAGAGAAAGATGATTTCTTTTTTAAAATAATTTGAAAAATATTTTTTAATATGTTCTTACTGGTTTACTTTTTGTCACACCAAGTTCTAGAGAACTTCTTCTGCCTTTTCTATTATTATTATAAGAAGAATGCCCCTGAAATAATGCAGTGTAAACAAAAGTTTGACTGAAGTGTATCTTAATTCAGAGTTAATTGTGAAGCTGTATCCGCAAGAATCTCTAACATATATCCTGTTTCTGTAAGATCTTTAACTTCTCTGCATTATAGTGCTCTCATGGAAAGTTTAAAGAGTTTTTTTAAAAATACATGGCTAAAAGAATATTGGTTGTTTATACTTGCTTGATAGCATTTTGAAGAATGTGGGCTTATATTAAAATCTTTCAGGAGCTAGTGTTAAAAAACCCCCCTATAACTAGTGATATCACAGTCATTTCAATGTTAATGGGGTCCAGTAAAAATTCCAGGCATCGCTTGCAGAAACTGAACTTTGATTTTTCGTGAATTAATTTACCTTAACAGAAAAGTAATTCCCAGAGATTAAGCCTGGGTTTTGGCAGATGGAAGTTTGGATGCGGGATTAACCCAGGATCATGTTTATCACCAGACCAGCTAAACTTTTACTGTGGAGCGTTACGGGAGAGCAGTTTCAGGCTTTGCATAGGACAGATTCATCTGGTGAAGAGTTGTAGTCAGCGACCTCTTCAAGGAGGTGATAAAACATCTTGGCTAGTGATGAAGTCTGGGAGTGGGCTGGCCTCACGCGGAGGCCCGGCAGTCATTCAGTAGGTACAGTCAGACTAGCTCCTCTCTGGAATTCCAGAATAGGATGAAGAAAATGGTTTGTTGACCATTTTAAAAAGTCGGAAATTTGAGTATGATTTAGCAGGAAAGTCTCTGGAATGCCTCCTTACAAGTAGTCAGCAGCGGAACACCGGGGTGAGTGGAAGACAAATACTTGCAAGTGCGTGCGGTGTTTGGCTAGGCCGGAGTGTGTGCAGGGTACAGCAGCTGCCGGTTGCTTCTTGCAGTAAGCTGTGTTGCAAGCGGTGTGGTAAAGTCTCCTCTTCTCCCATAGACCTGTTGTGATCTCTGTCCAGTACCGAGTTTGCCTTGTTGACCCCTGCTGCAGCACTGCTGTGCTTAACTGTGTATATCTCACTGCATCAAAGCAAAATCAAGAAGCATGACTGAATTATTACACAGTCTTTTGATAAAAACTGTTTTCTGTAGAAGTTGGTATAAACATATATCCAAAAGTAACTTCCTCATATTTAAATGTCATAATCTAGTTTGTTTAAACTCTGAGTCTCCTTAGAGTTTAAAAACAGATGAGTTGTGATACTGGCTTAATGTTTGGGTAGTGTAATTTTCCTTGGGTTAGGTAATGGACTTTGTTTGCTAATGGAAGATGGCTGAATAGTTGAGTATACTTCAGGTTTTGACAAACTGACTTGTGAAGCCAGTTCCTTTTTCATTTAGGAAGTTTTCATCAGTCCATGCGCAGAGTATCTGAAGCGACTATATCATAACATAGGCAGAACCTGGAGGAATCCTTACTTGTAAGAGGTCACCGTTAGATTGTAATAAGTCTTCATTCTATTGGGGCACTTCTCAATGCCCTCAGAAATTAAGCTGCTTTTAGCCAATGAAGTTCCCACAGTACATTTTGTAAGAGTAGAGAAATAACTTCTGAATTATACACACTTAGAATTCTAGTAGGAGTTCGGTGTGGTTATAGTGTGTTCTTACATTCTCGTTCCATACCATGTGCAATGTAGTGTGGTCAGTAGATAGTCTGTGCATCTTCAATAAATAGATGCTTTTCCATCCTGAATGACTGACGATGATAACAGAGAATGAGTGCTCAAGCTAGTGTAACAATTAGAGGACTAAGATTAAATGCCAATACAAAAAAGTTAACAACATATCCTTTACAGAAACTGTACGATGTGCTTTATTTTGATTTGTCTGATTAAGAGATGTCATTAAAAATGTACTACAACAGGCACGGTACTTTGCCTTGCTTATGACACATGCTCACACTGACTACAATTAGTCGTAATAGGAGTAACCTTTATTTTTTCCTAATATGTTTCTAGGATGTGTGCCGTATTTGGTGGAATCTATTGTCTTCGCCATTCTGTGCAGTGCCTTGTAGTGGACAAAGAATCTGGACGGTAAGGGTAATATAAGTAACCTTCTGTTTATATACAAAACACAGATGAAAAATGTGTTAAGTCAATTTAAAAAAAATGATTCTTCAAAGACCCTCCTTGGTATTAATAACACATCAACCTTGATTAAAAGTAATTTGTGTATAGGTCCTCCAGAACAAGGAAAGTGGGTCTAGAATATAGAAACTAAATTAATTTCCCTGTGATATTACTACAGCTCCTGATCACCCAAGCTTGGAAGACAAATCATTTCAGCTGCCGGGGGGCTGGTGATGAGTGATGTTAGTTTTCCTTGTGGCCTTACCTACTCTAATTGATTTTCATCAGATGACAACAAAGCCCTCTGTTATTGCATTTTTAAAAATGGAGCTCACCTAAAGACTCATCAGATTAATCTTTGCTGATAATGCATGTCACTCCAAGAGAAAAGACTTTAATGAGTTTTTAGGTAGATTGTTGTCATAAACTATGCTGCCCTCTTATCCTAGGATAAATTCTTTTACAACAATATCAGGCCTGTAGGCGGGTTTAAAGTTGAACTAAGAAAAATCAACCCACAGTTTTTTCCACAGTGGCATTTTTCACACCTCTGTAAATTGTCTTGATTTCTGTTACATACATTCTATCAGTTACTAGTCTAACGGCAGACTTTGGCTCTCTTAAGAGTCTCTTTTCAGCTTAGTTTCTGTAATTGAAAAGTTCAAAATGTTCTGTAGAAAATTTTTTAAATTAAACTAGAAAATATTTAGTAACATTCTATTAGGAAAATCAGTAGTTAAATGATCGGTGTAATGTGTTTACTTTCCAGTTGCACTGCACATTTGCCTCTTTGAGCATGGTACTTGTAGCTAGATTTGTCATGACATGGTCAAGTAGTACCTGTTTTCCTCGAAATTCTGTAAACAACAGATTTTATCTTTCTTCAGTTCTTTAAGGTTCTGAACTTCATTGCACAGTTTTAGACTTTGAGATGCAAATGCGATAGCATTTCATCGTGTTCGTTGTTGTTTTAAGTGCATGATTCATATGCAAATGAAATTATGCCCCTTTCATAAACTCTGTAGTTTATTTTAACAGTAATACTTGAACTTTAACTGCAGACAGCTCTATTTTCCAATAATGTTTAAACAGTTAACTTGCTCTTTCAGAGGAACAAAGCTTACAGTTGTTAGCAACTTGCAAACACTACTCTATGGAGATCTTAACTGGTCAGTGGTGCTGGTTAACCCAGTTTCCAGCTTCTTTTGCACATTCTGAAGACCTTTGAAATGAATGTTTTCTTTGTTAAGGTTATATGTATTCCAAAAAAGGCGGAGTGCTGCTTTTCCTTAACCTGCTTTTATCTTTTGAATCGAATACATTCCTCAGGGTTCCAGATAGGTTTCAAGTGTCTTTTTTAGGCTATTATGCTGCTTTAGTGGTTCACTTACGCCATTTTCACTTAAAACTGAAGGACAGGTTTTTGAGGTGCAGAATTACTGAGATATTTTTAAAAGACTTTACCAGACTTTCAGTATTCTAAAAACTTTGGTCTTTTAATAACGCCATTGTCTGATGCTGAATATGAAGAAGCACAACACATCCAGCTTCCCAAGTCTAGTCACCTGCCTTTTCCTTGGAGCCATCTGCCTGCTTCTGTTGTCTCTTTTTAGGTCTCCCATAGTTTCAAAGCAGGTATTTTACCAAGTGGCATTTCTACATCAGAATAAAAGTAAACAAAAAAATATGTGTAGAAGGGAAGTGTCAGACTTCTCTGAGGTGATGAAAATAATGTAGCCTAGGACAAAATGTTTTTTGAAAAAGTGTTTTCAGCGATGAAAGAAGGATCATATAACATTCTCTTTTTTTTCCCTAATAATTTTTAAAAGTCTCAAACATCGTCTTCACCACAGCAAAAATGTCACTCAAATAGTTGAGTTTCTTTGACCCAGGTGTATGGTTTTATTCAGTTATGTCATTTTCTCTTTCACCTGTATGCAATACTGCTTTTACTTGCTAAGTTCCTTAGAGTGTTACTTAGCAAGCTATCCAGTTTGTTGCTAGGATCATCACTGTTTCCTTTCCTTCTTCTTCTTTCTTCATGTTATCTCTTTCCTTACTGTCTATTTCCCTCCCTGCATCAGCTCTGCTTTCCTCTTGACTTTGGGCTCCAGTGTTTTGCTTAATAAAAATCAGCTATCAAATTGTTAATGAGGGTTTTTATGAGTTACTGAGCTTTTGAGTCAACAGGCCATTAATAGTAATTGGTAATAGACAAATTCATATCTTGTCAGTGCAGCTGTCTCTGTAGTTTCAGAGGCAGCTTACCTTGGTTATAAATAGGTTAAACTCACAACAGTAGAAACTTAGTCAAAGTGTGTAGTATTCATTACTATTTTATAAGCATCTTCTATAGGCTGCCAGACTTCATCAGGATCTTAGTGCAGTTATTTTTTCGCTATTTTTAATATTCTTGCTTTAGGACATGTAAGGAAAATTTATTCTTACAGCTGCAGCCTTGATTTTCTTCTCAAACTTTGTTGATAGTTTAGAGTTTAATTTGACGTCTTTAAATATCACCAAAGTTTATTCCAAATGCTTTTTATATCCCCAACTATACAATTATTTTTATCATTTATAGTCATTTTTATAGTTTATGAAAATAAGATTCAGGGAAAACAGTGTGAAAGTATAGAAACTTTTAGACATACCTATTTTAAGGTGTTGGTAATCCACTTGAAAATTTCTGGGTTTTACGTATTGTATCATATTAGGTCTGCTGTTTTTATTTATGTGCAGAACATCCTGTGTTCTTCATAGAACTCTGATGCGCTGTTAGAAATTAAAAAACATATCATATTCCTTAGGTTGAGGAAAAAGCACACTGACTGTATACATGCTAATTATTTTTCTTTTTGTTGTTTATTTTTTCCATGTTTATTGTAGGTCGCTTTTTTGGGTACATGTGATAGAATCTAAAGTATTTTAAATTACATGGATTGCATTAATAATAATGGTAGGCATCTTATGTTGATCACACTTTACGTATGTTTCCAATTACATAATTCTGTCTCAAAAATGGAAAAGATATGATAAATGGAAATTTACACATCTGTAATAAAAAGATATAGCAAACACATAGTAATTTACATATCTTTCTTGAAATATTGCATACTGGCTTTGTCAGTGCTGGTAAGTCCATTTCAAGGATGTCGCCCTTAGTCCATTAGTTTGGATAATGAGCCCTATAAAGTACATTTATAACTCGTGGCACTGCAAGGAGATGGATTCTAATTTTCATCCTTTTATCTAGACACATTGAAAGAAGGTCAATGGAGGGTTCTGCATGATTCATTGTCCCAACACATATCAGATGACAGAGACCTGATAATGTCAGTGCATAAGTGTTTTCCATATTTGGAAGCAGTACTTGAAAGAAATTTTCTCAGCATCATGCTTTGAAGTAAAGTGGAGACTGAAATTAAAAGCGCTATCTCTTTTTCTGTTTAAATTCTTATCAAACATATGACCTGATAGCTATTCCTGAACAAAGGAGAGGAAACAACACTTAGCAGGAAAATAAAAAGTGTGTAGTTGCTTTTGCTGGCTTTGAGTGATGCAACATGACATTTAATCAACCTTTCCCCTTCAATAATGTTTAGGGGGGTGGCAGGGGAAATTGTTTCATAAACAATAAGAAAGGTTATAATTAGAAATGAACTGTAGCAGCTTGACTTCCTTGTTTATTTGCAGTATTCAAATGAGTGCTTGAGAATGAAATCAGGCTAACATTAAGAAAAAACTTCTTAAAGTTCCAAGTGAAACACATGTTGAATAGAATGGGATGGAAACTGTGAAGAACACTACATGTTTCAAGTCAAACAACGCTTGTACCATTAGACTTCTTTTAATTACCGTTTTCAAGTTGTCTGTTGAATTTGAATATGAGTATATATGTAGTATCCAGGTTCCTATGAAATCAGCATTAGAAGTTAGTGTTATAAAAGCATGCTTAATTGTCATAAACCTCTTACGTTTGTAAATAAGCATTGCGTGCACCCTTTTTCCATTCTTGTTTCACACTGGAGAAGCAAGTGGTTTACTAAAGCTAGTGGCAGCTAATTGCTGTTTCTTATATAGGTTTGGTTCTCATCTCTAGTTTTATAGATTGTTTTGATGACAGAAGCTAATGAATAAATTGAAGTTATAGAAATGCTGTTTGTTCATAAGGCATAACTTGCATGTCAGACATTGGTACAGGAATAACGTTGCTCTAAGATAAACCACATTTAAATCTGTAAGGGATCTATCTCTGTCTTGGGCGTCCTTTTGTTTCTGTTAATGTTTTCCTGCGTGTGTGTGTAAATGTGCGTGAGAGAATTTACTGGTTTGAATCTTGTATATTAAATTGACTGAAACATGGAAATACTGATTCAGAAGAATTTAATTTAAAAAAAAAAATGCAGTAACTTTCATACACCAAGCAAAAGTTGAGTAAAGCTAATGTGCTCTATTTATTTTTACAGTAAGTGTTTTGATATTGTAGAAACCTTTAAAATCTTGTTTTAGAAATCAGTATTAAGCCTTAAAGTCTCTTAGGATATGGAAACAAGCTATAAAGAAAGAAATTGTAGTGCACATATTTTCCTTGCAGTTCAGATAGGAAAAGCATTCATTAAGATAGGTGCTCTTTAAACCTTTAGGGGTTTCTAAAAATGTTTGCAATGTCTCAGTTTGAGGAAAGTGCGTACAATTAAATAGAACACAGATCATGGCATGTAGGAATCAGCAGTAGAAGTTTTTAGTATCTGTATGCAGCCTCCTTTTTATTTGTCTCATATATATGATTTAGTTTAATGTACGTCATGTATAAGTCTGAAGTTTGTTCTTTCATAGAGATTTTTCCCCATTAAAATCTGAATTTTCTATCCTGTTCTCATTTAAGCTCTCTGAATTGCTTCTTTCCTGTGGTTTGCATTTCTGTCCCATTTATAAAAGCATTAGTGTGTTGTGTTACACTTTAATCTTGAAAATTTTTCTAGCAGTGTCTCGACTTCTAATTCATCTCATTTGGAGTTTATTGTGTGGGGGTTTTGGTTTTTTATTTTTAATTTTTCAAGAATTGCCTGAAGCAGAATAATACATGTTTGGGTTAGAATTTGTGTATGTTCAAAGACAAACACAATCTATCAAGAACGTTTGTGTTGCTCTTAAAGCAGTGTGGCTTAGTTAATCCTTTTTTGTGTAACGTAGAGATAAATGGTGCATTTAGTCACAAATACAGAAGCTCAGAAAAGTTCTCTAGGAACAGTCTGATGCACACATTTCTCAGGGATTTTTCCTTACATCTCCTAAGTTAATTTGCCATTTAATTTGTCGAATATTGTTGTCAAAATCAACTTGTCTGGTGAAGGTTGCTGACTGGGGAAAAATAACGCTGCAATAGGGTAGCACCTACAAAATAATTCACGGTGTTACTTTTCCATGTATCATGAAGTAAGAAATGTATGCCATTTTCATGTACAATCAAATGCCAGTGTTTTTAGCTTATATTTAGTTTTCCTTATAAAGTGGCCAGTTTACTAATGTTCCAATACCATTATCTATAATTGCATTGCAAGTAAAAAGTTGTCTATACCAGGTAGAATGTGTAAGTTTATGATTTCATTATCAATTTCAGTTGAGTTGTTTCAGGGGTTCACGTGTTAAAGAAATGTGTAGCTAACTTATTTGAAAGATACAAATGATGTGCTACGTAACACGGTTTCAAAAACTTGCACGTACTTTTGTTACCTTATATCTAAATATCTTATTTTGGCTTGATTTTTTTTTTTTTTCCTTAAACAGATGCAAAGCTATTGTGGATCATTTTGGACAAAGAATAAGTGCTAATTATTTTATTGTGGAGGATAGTTACCTTTCAGAGAGCACATGCACAAATGTGTGTTACAGGTATGTGATAAAATAGTAAACATAGTAAATTTCTTTAAATAATAGTGTGTGAAGTACCCTGCAAGTTAAACTTAAGAGATTATCGTCTCCTGCTTTATCTTTGCAGTACAGCTTAGTTCCTGTGCATAGTTTTTGTCATCTTCTATATACTTGAGGACATACTGCATACTTTCTAGCTTTAGGTTTTCTTAAATTGTTCTCTAAATCATACTCCCCTTTGCCTTATAAAAAATCCAGTAGCTCTAAGTGCATTAGGGATTTCGTATTTGTTAAAAAGAGTTTGGAAGGTGGAGGTGCCTATTGCTGTTCTCATTTGAAATTTGTTCAGGTTTAGAAAAGTATTAAAAGTCGTTGTTTTCTCTGGGTTTTTTTGTTCTTGCCAAAAGCGTTGGACATATGCTGCTGCCTTTGTCTTCAGAATGTTGCAGATAAGATATCAGCAAAACTGTAGTAGTAGGTGCAGTGCAGAAATAATCATAGGCAATGGAGGATTAGAAATGCAATTCGTGAGCTCCACCCTAGTACATTTCCCTTTAGTCCAAACTGTCCTATGCTGTTTGAACATAAAAAGTACTGTAACATACTGCTACTAATCTTGATCAGATAAACGAAAGATTTTTTTAAAAAATCCGAAGGATATTCCAGCTGTTTTATTCATCATCTATTTTGGTCCTTGAAAATACTACATTAGTGTTCCAGATGTTTCTACTTCAGCAACAGGCAAAACGTCCCACTAACAATCATAAATAGCCTTCCCACAGTATGATGTTTAGATTGGTATTGCCAAAACTATGTATCCAAATTGCTACTTGTTACGTTTTTGTGAAATGCCAGAATTGTTCTGTTTAATTGTAGGCAGATCTCCAGAGCAGTGCTCATTACAGATCAGTCTGTACTAAACACAGATTCAGAGCAGCAGGTATGTATCAATTTTGTATCACTTAGCTCTTTTTGAATTATATGTTGGCAGGAATTAATTCATGCTTTTGTTTCTGCTTGAATCCAGCTTTTTAGTCAGCTGTTTCTACTGATAATTGATTAATTTGTGAGTCTCTATAAAAACTATTAGGAATTTTATTTTATTTTAGTGTAGTTCAGTGACTTGGGTTTCCCTGTTTGGTTCACACTGTATTAACAGAGTTGCCACGCTTTTGTCTTTAAGGTAGTTTATTTTGCTTGGTTTTTAATAAACTGTTACTCTTAGTATTCTGTTAACTGTTAATTATTTATCTTGTCTAAATTTTGTTAAAAGTTCTCTTGCTCTTTTTAACATTCACTTTTACTGTTTGAAGTTCTTATTGTATGCTTTCAGATCCTTCTTTAAATGTTTCTGCTTCGTCAGTCTTTGCAGACCTTAATTTTAAAGGATATTAATCTGCGTTGTGTTTCTTCTGTACGCTTCCTGTATTCTTACTGGTTAAATAGGATCTACAAAATAAGAACATATATGACAGACAAGTCTATTGTTCCAAAGTCTTGCTAGTAGCAGTCCTGCATAAAAGTCCTCCAGTCATTCTCACCTAACAGTGCTCTGCTCAGGGTTCAAAACCGATTTTGCAGTCTCTTGCCATGAGAGTTTCTAAAGTGTCATCCTTTTGGAAAGGGCTGTGATAGGAGGTTTTCTCTCTGTTTGGCAGCTGCAGACATTCCTAACAAAGGTCGCCTTGCTGACTTGGGTAGAAATTCTTGAATGTCCAAATTCTGCAGGATTGATTGCACAAATTGTTACTAAAAAATCAGAAAACAAAATTGCGTAACTCTCTGCATTTATTTTTCGCATTTACTCAGAATTGTTTTGATTGCCTCATCCTCCATGTTACTCTTCTTTAACATAAGTTGTTCTTTCTGCTTGATAGGTTTCCATTTTGACAGTGCCTCCAGTGGATCTAGGAAAACCAGCAGTTTGCGTCATTGAGTTGTGTTCCTCAACCATGACATGCATGAAGGACACTTGTAAGTACAGGGTATATGTAATCTTAACTGTATTTTTCCTTGTGACTCTATCAACTCTGAAACGGAATTTAAAATATGTGCATATCATTCCTCTGCTGCACAGTTACCAGGCTGTTACCTGAGAAAACAGTGTGTAGTAGGTTACTGTTATCAGCAGATGAGAGAAATAGTCCATTGTCTTCATTCTATAGCAGTTGTGTGCTGCTTCATATGGCTTAGGAATCATTCTACAAGATTCTTGTTGCAGTCAGTCTTTTTTAAACAGGTTATACTTATCTATGTAAACTCTTACCGTGATTTTCATGGTAATGAAATATATTGTTCTTTATTTCGAAAAGGATCAAATATCAAGTGTTCCTTTTAACACTTAGATGCCTAATAAGTTTGATAGTTGTAGTGTTAGTAGTGGGACAAGACTCTGTTTACGGTAATTATAGAATAGCACCAACAAAGAGGTTTTTTTATATGACTGCTGTATTATTGTTTTTTAGACAAAAAAGTATTAGAATTCCACATTTTGTTTATTTTGCAAGATTATTAAGACACTGAAGATTTAGTAGAATGGCAGATAAGGTTAGTGGAGAGCTCTAGCAGACTGTTTCTTGTCCACTGCAACTAGTTAAGATTGTGCAGTCTTCAAGTCAAAATATATTTTTTTTAACTTAGAAATGTTTCTTTGTAAACTTTTCTGCCAAGAATTTCTCTTACCACTATAATTAAAGGGCCAAAACCCTTATTTTCTCAAATAATTTCTGAAAAAAACCTGTAAGCAAAAAGGTAGGATCTAGGTTAACAGAGATGCATGTTTTGGTTTTTTTTTGCTTCCAGACTGCCTTTGAAATTTGAGAGAATATGCTGTAGGACTCTGTGGCCTCGTAAAAAGTGCTACAAGTTTTCTGTTTCATAAGGATAGGTTCTCAGTATGAGCATCGAGTATGTTTCAATATTATTTCTGGCAGAATATTTTGAAGCACATCTTACTGGTAGTTTGTTGTCAGTTGGTTTTTTTTTGAAGATTGACTACATTAACTGAACTATAAAATTGAAGTACCTGAAGTACGCTGTATTTGGGGGCTTTTTATCTTCTGAAAGTTTCGGTGGAGGTGGGATTGTGTCCCATTATGAGATTTGGAAAGGGAAGGAGTCCATCATGATATATTTGATGTACAGTTATAAAAATTCTTATAAGAACTTTGTTATTGGCATCTACTGCGTTAGATTCTTTAATTCTAAAAATACCGCAGAGTTCACCTTTCTAGAAGGGGCATCCCAGTACTTCCGTTAAGAGTTTTCTGTGTACAGAGCTTTATGATTCTTGTTGGTATTTTATGTGAACTTGAAATAGATGAATAACAAAATGTTCTTGCTGGGTATTTATTTTTCTTTCCAAATTCTTCTGAATTCTGTTAATTAGATTACCAATTTGGGACACTATGGAAGATGCATAGAATTAGAGGTTACCTGACCTAATGCTTTTTAACCAAAAATAAGTAACTGTAATAATAACCAATTTATTTTACTGCTGCCTAGGCTTGAACTCAGTTCTTTGCGTATGAAAGAAGACTGAACTAAATGATTAAGTCATTCAGAGTAAAACCCCAAACAAACCTGTAATTAAGGACTTAGTGCTATAAAGCATATTGTTAATACTTATCCTTTAAATAGCTGATTTACTTTATTTAAGGGTTCACAAACTACATATAGCAGGAAGTGAAACTAAAGAAGGAATTATCTTCAAGTAGGTATAAATTATTAGTTTTGTGGTGCAGAAAAATTAAAGTTTCTGTTATTTACTTTTCTCCATAAATTCTTTTCATTTCAGAAGAGAAGGTACTACGTTCCTTCATGAAATTTGTCTTCATGTATTGAAATAATATAGTTCTATTTTAGGTTTAGCTCAGTTCTAGTTATGGGACATATTTCATAATTTTTTAAAAAACTTTTACATCATTATCTGTAAATGGGTTTTAACCTGAGTGATTTCTCCGTCAAACAATTATTTAAGATAAGTATACAAATACATCTACTCTTTGATCACACTGCATAAATGACAGGCACATAATCTGTAATGCCAGTTGAGTGGAACCAAACTCCTTCACTTGCCCTAAAAATTGAGACTGTAATGATGAAATCATGAACTAAACTCATCGTTCTTCTTGCTAGAAGAATTACTTGAAGACAAATGTTGGCAACCACTGTAACTAATGCAGTTATACCCGAGTAAATCAACTATAATCAAAATATATACTGATGACTGTGACTCATAGCCATAACCTTAAAGATAATAAAAAAGATTTTATAGAAAGTAAATGATGTGAACTTCAGTGATTTATAGCTGGGTTTTTTGAGGAAAGAATAGATGGTATTACATTTGGGATTGTAAACATTTAGTTAAGGTTACAGG
The DNA here is from genome assembly GCA_026212715.1 of Elanus axillaris. NCBI lineage: Eukaryota > Metazoa > Chordata > Aves > Accipitriformes > Accipitridae > Elanus > Elanus axillaris. The sequence continues at coordinate 21,328,013 of JANZLQ010000040.1, forward strand.
GAGACTTTCATTATCACCACCTGTTTTGTTTTACTTTTTTTAGTACATACTCCTTCTAGACAGAAGGTCTGGTTTTTGTTAAATAAAAAATGAGTATTAATGTTTGAATATAATCTCTGTGTGTGCAAGCTGATAGAAGAGGAGCGTGAAGGGTTAAATTTCTGGTCGCCTGGAGTCAGTGTCAAACTTACTGTGGCATAACTGCAGCCAGGAAATCATTCAAGATACCCATGATGTACTTGTAAATAATGACACAAATATAGCCAGACTTCAGAGGGAAAAGAGAAAAATGTCGTATGGATTTAAAATAACACCATAGCTATACATTGCTATTGAATTCATCAGAAATGTACAGTAATGAAGAAAAAATGAACCAGTTTAAACCTCATACAAAGATATGTTGAACTTCTCCATGATTCTCTGACAGATATTTCTCTGCTGGTGAGTTCCCAGACAACCATTCAGTAGCAAATGAGTCGGTTAAGGTGGTTTTATAAAAAGCTTTAAGATGAGGATTTTAAATATCTGGATGAATGGATGTAAAATCAGGTGGGATAAAACAGCAGAGTAGCTGTTTCTGTATGTGAATACAGACCAATGGAACAGAAAAGAGTTCAAGAGCTGCATCAAGTGATTATCTCTTCGAAGGAGACAGCAACTTCACTAGTTTGCAAAACAGAACAAATAAAGGAATAGCGTGTTGCATGAGGAATCTGTTTAGCAACTTTATTTTCATAAAAACAAGTATATTAGCAAGAAATCTAAATATCAAATCTGCATTATTCAAGCAAAACTGTGAATTTTCACAAATACAAAATTGGATTTCGTGATGTTGATTTGCCCCTGCTGTGAGGTGAATTTTAATCAATTATGTAGTTCCACAAATGTGTTCTTGTGGTCCAAAATATTTTCATGTCATCTTTTTCTGATATGGGTTTGCTGTACTCTGTGATTTGTTTCTGATGTGTACAGAGCACCTCTGGAAATCAAATACTTGAAATCAGTTTTGCAAATTATCAGAAATCCTTACTGGCCCACCTAATCTAATTTTACCCCTACCCAAACACAAACCTGTTCTTTCCCCCATCCTTTTAAGAAGGTGGATGAATAAAATGCTGCTGAGGCTTTTTTGTTATGTTGTACCAAGGGATTGCATGTGTCATAACTTAGATCGCAGCACAGTACTCTGATATTCAGCAGTGCTTATCTGTAAATACTCTCTGGTTTGTCAGAATATGACAGTGTTCCCAGAGTCCTTCGTTCTCCATGTGGCTGGAGAGAAATAGTTAACGGCCAGCCCACTGGAGCTGTAACGTAAAACATGCATCTATTCACTTCATCCCCTATTCACTGCTTAGTATGATAAAAGAAATGGAAGTCTTGCTCGAACTTTTAACTTCAGTGGAGAAAGATAGCTTCCTACTTATTCCTGTACAGCCAGACTTAAACTGTGAGTAGCCAATTTTCCAAATTCCCACTCAGTCCCAATTTAGCTCTTAAAGGAGAGTGTTGATGGAAGTAGTCATATTTGTGGGTTTAGTATGTTGTTGAACTATTGGACTGTCAACACTGATAAGAATGTTCTTGGGGTTTCGAGAGGTTATTAATGGCAAATACAGTGTGTTGTCCAGATTCTTGCTGGTGCTTTTCCTGGTATCAGTAGACACCTTTTCACAGAATGGTATTCTCTCTGTCTGCACGGCTGATGTTAAATTGTACTTTCATCTTACCAACATACATGGAAGAGAGAGATAATTATGAGATGTATTAAGAAAACTTCTCTGTGTGGTGCATATACACTCTTTCCATAATACATTACTTCTCCGGGTTAAAGGAAGTGATTTGTATGAAGAGCAGTGATTTCTAAAAGCCTGCTGTGCCTTTTAAAAATAGTAAATGGTATTTATATATCTGTGTATTGGTGATAGTAATTAGTTTGTGTTCTCTTTTAACAGATTTAGTCCATTTAACCTGTTCATCAACTAAAACTGCTAGGGAAGACTTAGAGCCTGTTGTACGGAAGTTATTCAGTCTAAATACAGAAAAAGGTAAAAATAAATAAACTAAGTATTAAGAGATTATTTTACAAAAACATAATTTACCCTTGTAACTAAAGTATCTGTTACTGAACATCTGAGTCTGTCATCAGAGTCAACATATGGTGAGCTGCTATTTAGATATCCACATTTCAAAGTAAAGGAATCTATTTTGAGAGTGAGATTGATTAGACAGATGTCAGGTTTTTTGTATTACATGATCTAATGTTCCAAGTCTTCTTCAGCTGTGCTTTAACTTCATTATACAAGGACCACGGCCATAAGTGTCTAGGACCTTTTTAATTTTTCACACTATCTTTTTCATGGAAACATTTGCTTCTCAGTGTATCTTTCAAAGGTGCAGTAATGAAATGAAATATTTGTGAATCTGTTCTTTCACACTATTCTGTTTTTAGTGATTTCTGTCACCTGGTTATCCCTAACAAAAGTTACCAAAACCCCAAAAGTTAGTAATTTGCTTTTCTCCTCCAGCTGCCAGATGTGCTCAGTGCTATAAGCTTCTTAAATTTTTTTTTGCCTTCTCTTACTGTAAGACTGTTGCTCATTCGTTTGTTGTCTTCTTCAAGGGCTTCCTTGGTTGCTGGTTTTAGTTGAATTGCTCTGGATTCTGCTTTAAGCAGTGGAAGCTTAAAGTTGTTACACGTGGCAGTGTTATCAGGAAGATAGATTTCCAGTAATATCCAATAACGAACTACTTGGCGCTAAATTCAAGGAAACCTTACCAGCTGCTTTCATGCACTTTGACCTTGAGATGGACAATTTCACAGTCCCAGAGGAAAGTAGCTGTTGACAATGCAGTTGTTGCCTAGAAGGAAGTTGTCCCTGAGATACTTTGAGCTAGTTCCACAGAAGTCTTTGAAATTTAATCCCAAGTTCTTGAATTTAATCTTATTTTTGCTGGATGCTCATGGAATTGGTAGTGTGCACACAGAAAGTGTTGCTGTGTTCTAACCCTGGCAAAGCATTTTTAAATGTAGTGTGCTCATACTTAAATATAGTAAATCATAGTTCTTCTATGAGAAAACAATACTTAGCTGTCAGTGGAAGTGTTTATGTTCATATATAGACAAGTTGGTAAGATGGGGAAGTATTTTATAATATTCCTAATCGGTTTGCTTATAATATTTACTGTTATGCTTCATTCATGAAGCATAACATGAATTCAGGTAGAAATTTATCCTGCTAAAAAAAATAAATGCAGTAATTTATGTGGCCAGTCTTTCTTTTTCCTCTCAGGGCTGTATAACCAAGAACAGTGTTTCATGAAGGGTTGAGTTCAGCTTTTCACAAATTTGTTTTTCTGTATTCTTCTCTATTTTTCCATAGTTTTTTCCTCTACCTTTTAATTAAAAAGGAAATAGCTTACTGTTTTTGTTAGACAACAAAGTGCTTTTAATAGGAAGTAAAATATTAAATAATACACATTTTCTTTCTTTTTTGCTTACAGGAAAGTCATTTTTGATGTCCCAAAGATGTAAATTTTTTACTGTTTTTTTTTATGGTACAGGTGCCTTTACAAAACAAATGTGTAGAATACAAGTAGGGTTTGTAAGTAGAAAATTTTATTAGATTGGAGAGCTGGAAACACTTTTCATGTTGCTATTTGTTAATTTAAAGCCTGCTAATTTCCAACTTTTAATATTTAACATATACCTTAAATTTTCAAGACAGTGCCATGTGTTTCAAAGGCTCAATCAGTGAAGAAAAGATTGGCTTGCAGTTTAGTGTCTTCTAATCATTTGGGGGGGGTGGCATTAATCTTAATGTTAAAAGTGATCCAGTTTTGAAATGATATATTGTTTAGGACCTGGCTGAAATTCTTCTGTAGAAACTCTGTGATCATAGGGGTCCTCAGGTGCACTGAGGCACTGAAAAGCTAGTTTTCACTGACACATAGGCCTTTTTATCATCAGGATGAGGTAGTGGTCGTATTTTAATTAAAATGTCAGAACAAATACTGTTGGAGTTATTGAAAATGAATCACCAGATAAAGTGAGCACTGGGCCATGGCAGGTCAAAGAGGCAAAGTCACCTGGAGAAGAGGACTCCATTCATTTTCCTGCCTAAATGAGGAAGAAGTAACTTTTATGAGCAATGTGAACTTTTAAATATATTAAAGAGCATCTTGCCCTGTATTAAGGCTTAGACTTTCACAGGCTGATGAATTTAATTTAGATTTCAAACTGTTCAGTATGGTTAGCACCTTTTTTTTTTTAAATACTTGACAGTTATAAAAAGATACTAAAGGAATAGCATAGATTTATCTCTTTTTTTTTTTTTTTATAATTCAACTGCTTTAAAATACTGTTTTGAATGCCGTTGTTATCTAGAAGTTTCTTCTTTGGAAAGAAGTAAATCTCACAAGGTCTTTTACAAGCTTCATTTATTTTAGAGGAGGTAAAATACCAAAAAGGGGACAGCAAATATGCCAAACAAATAGTATCTATTAAGCTAAGAATCTATGTTGTGTATTTCTGTATTGCATTCTGCACTGCTAACAAGTGACCTTCATCTTCCCAGAGGTTTTTCTGCCTGTGCGCAGAGGGGTTGTAAGAATGTGCAAAGTAACTGCAAGAAGGTACAGATGAAGAAGAAGCAAGATGTAGTTTATGATCATTTTGTATTCATAATGAGTACTGGAGCACAGTACAAGTCCTCAGTAAGCATAGATAAATATAAATTAATAATTTGATTTAGCAGGGTTTCCACGGTTTAGATTTTCTACATACTGTGTATCACATTTCAAATAGAGTACTTCTGGGGTTTGGCAATTCTTTATCTGCACTTAAGAGGAGGCAGGCAGTATTCTTTCTGGATTTTGCTTTAAAACTTTTTACTTTTTTTATTTAAACCATGAGCATTAGTTAGACTCCTTAGATTGGCTTGAAGACACTCAATCATAAAGCATACAGAGGTCTGTTATGAGTTCCCATACAAAGATACTATTAAATGGGGGGGGGTATAGATGAAAAATATCTTTGTATATGGAATGCAATAGCTTCTAGCTGGCGCAGCTGTGGAGCACTTGTTCAGAGCGTTATATGCTCATGGAGTTTATCCACAGTAAACTGGATAACATGAAGTGGAAAGGCCTTAAATTTAGACCAAGCTTTTTGGTAGTATGCTTTTAGATGATAATTGGTTCTTATGTGGCATAATGTGTACAGAGTAAGTAGAGTTTACATACCCATGGTTGTAAAGGGAAAAAAAAGTATGATGGAAGAGTACCTCAGAAAAGACTGGAAACTAAAATTAATTCGATTTTTAAAGAAAAAATACTGCTTTATTACAGTAATTCCATATTAATAAGTTGACTTTTAATATGCTAGATTACATATTTCCTGTATTACACATGAGCATTGATTACTGGAAACGCTTTTTTTTTTTTTCTTTCCAGAGACTGACAATGAAGAACTGGAAAAACCTAGAGTCCTCTGGGCAGTCTACTTCAACATGAGAGATTCTTCAGGAGTTGACAAAAATTCGTATGAATTACCCTCAAATGTTTATGTCTGTTCTGGACCAGACTCTGCTTTAGGAAATGACTGTGCTGTCAAACAGGTTGGGCACATCAGTTTTTTTTGGTTGCACGATTTTAATTTTAAAGATGTAAGAAAGTCAAACACAGTGTGCTTTTGTTCTGCATTATTCTGCTTTATGCTACGTAGTAGTACTAAGTAGTAGTACAGCTATAAAATTTCACAGCTAGACATACAAAAAAATCTTACTTAATGAGCAAAGTGAATGTCAGTGGGATTGAGAATAGAGGAAACCTTGAGAAAAGGTCAGTTGATACAGTAGCATTAGGAGTAGGAGATAGTTAATGTGAACAGATAAAGGGACCCTAGAAGGCAGCAGTACCTGAAAATGCTGATCTCAGTAGAATGGCTGCTTGCTCTAATACTGTGGAAAGGAAAAACTGACAAATAATTCATAAATATAGGTAATTCCCCAAAATATGTTGGTTTTCACCTGTAAGGTTAAAAGGAGGTACAGTAGTGGAGAAGCAGTACAAACCAAAGGTCAGAAAAGCCTATCAACAGTTCAGATTGGAAGGTTGGAAGGATCATCAAAGTAGGTCAATACCTGCAGGACATAGTCACCAACCTAACACCTATTAGGAAAAAAACCCAGGACAATCACTAATCTGGAGCGTTAAGCTAGCTATCTCAGTTTACCTTCTCTTTGCCTTTGTATCACTGTATGAAAAAATTATGGTGTAACTGTCTCTGAAGGAATTGAGGGGAACATCATTCTTTTCGTGACCTAGAGATAGTATTTGGCACCAAATCACACTCAGTTCTGATTTGTAGCTCTCAGTATTTGGATGTCCACATATCTAGTTCCTGCTAACTAGAATCTTGAACTGAGAACCAGTTGCAACTTGCCTAGTAGTAGGCATGCCATACCAGCAGTCAATTTAAGACAAACTACTAGTGCTTTGAAATTGGGAGCTGAAAAAGTGAAAGCTCCATAAACAAAACTAGGCAGATAAAGAGATGGTGAAATAGCCACCGTCTGTGTTGGCAGTAGGCAGAATATGCTGGGACAGACATATGTAGAAATTCACAAAGAACTTTGTATCATACCTCTCATTGTGCCTTTCCCACTACTACTGAGCAGAAGACAAGAAGATCATGCAAATATGTAGATTATGACTTGTTGAGCAAAAGACAAATACAGGAACGCTTCTCCTTTGCTCTTCCATTCAGAGATCCACCTGATAAGGAAGGTATAAATTCTTAGGCAAATCTACCACAGCAGGCACTGTGGTGTCAGGCTGCTCTCAGAGCTAACGTGAGAACACTTTTACTTCTTTGTAGGATTAACTGGCCCTAGTAATTTTTAAAGCTGTTTTTTTAATGGCTGTGTTCAGAGAACGTGCATGCCATCTTCTAACCAGTTGCGGGATTTTTTTTATGACTAAGTCATAAACCTCTTAAAAGTAAGATTTTAAAGTGGAAAGGCTGACATAGCCTGAACGGGAGGGTCAGAACAGTATAATTAAGGGCTAATAGTACCCTTCATTTTGCTTTACAAGGCAATAATTTGCCTCCCAAGAGGATAAAGAACGGTGAAGACAAAAAAAATGCAAGACAATTGTTATGGTAGTTTAAAATTGTAAATGAGTTCTTTTCTAAACAAGGGGGTTTTTTGACTGTTATTTAAAACAATGCAAGTTAAAAGCTATTTAAATACACTTAAGAAACCCAGCTTATTTCTAATTGATAGCTACCTCTTCTTTCTTTTCAGCTTTGTCTTACCTTAAGAGCCCTTTATTTACCAATGAGTTATGGTATTATAGATCAAGCTGTGTGTAAATATTCCAGGTACTGTAGTTAGCCTTTGTGTTAAATCTGTTGACCGTCAGTGAGATAGATGTTAAACAAGCAGATCTCAGAGGAGAAACAATCAAAGAGCCTAAACCACTGCCTTTCAGAAGGAGTAGATAGAAGCTACATTTTTTGGAATATGTTTTAAATTTTCAAACAAATGGTCACTAATTATAGTGAAAAATATTTTAGTGTAAACATGTTTATAATTAAGTCATAAGGGAAAATAAAAGTGAGCGTATGTGAGAACAAAGTGAAGAATAGGCTGAACATAAAGCAGAACTCATAGTTAGAATACACGCTTCCCATCTAGCATGCAGGTACCTTCTAGACAAGTGGAGAAAGGAAATACGTGTAAGTTGGTGTGCCTTCTACCCACAAATTACTTTCAGCTTCCTAGCAATGGGGTGGAAATCTCCAAACATGAAATATTCAAAACCTCATGCATCAGAACACTTTAAAAACCACCAAAAAAACACTATGTGTGTTAGTCTTGGAGTCAGCTTGTAAAATTGAATCTAATTTCTGTAATCAGTTCTGTGTTTACTGTTTTAATGATAACTTCACATGATTTATGTTTTCATTACCATTAGTATTACTAACTGCTATATGTCATGCTCTTTGATTGTACTGCCGTGCATTATTTAGAAGGCAAGACACCACAACTTTTACTGACAATTATCCATCTACAGCTCAGTGTACAAATGACTTCATTCTTGTTTTATTTTAATTTAGTGCTAAATTCCTAGTATAATATTGAATTAATTTTGATGTCTGCATTTACTTGCCTTCAGGACAGACTAAATAAAATGTAAAGTGCCATTTAGGATTATCTCAAATTCTATATATATGGATCAAGTAAAGCCTCTGGCTTCCAGTTTTCTATTTTTTTTTTCTACTACAACCTGACCTGAACTATTGTGTTCTAAAGTAGTATGTTCCTGAAGTATTTCAGATTTCTGAGGCATCTTCATGTTCATAAGAGGAAGCACTAAAATTGTCATGCCAGTATTTGTCCTTTAATCTGTTTATGTTTTCTGTATCTGGAAGGTTTTCAGAGTTATTCAAGTGTGTTGTATGTCAGACTACTCTTAGTTTGGTAGTGTTCTCTGTAAAAGTTGCTATGAAAGCCCACACAGCTTGTCTACATGCCGTCAAGGTGCGTAGCTGGGATACAGTAAACCAGTAGCAAAACAGTTTTACTCAACTTCAAACAGTTACTAAATTAGAGTATCTGTGCGAGTGTTTTATATGCTTATGTCAGTGCTTAATTCAAGTGTACACACTTGAAAGCTTCTACACTCAACTACTAAATATTGAAGGAACTATTTACGAATTTAATTAGTTACAATAAGTATCAAAGTGTTCTAATGGAGGAGCTGTTAAATTATTATTGGTTATTCTGCATTACTTCAGCTGGATAAGGTTAACTGAAAAAATTGGTAGACCTGAAAGCACTCTGTATCATTAAATTGTTCAATTATAATCAATGTCATCATGTCCTACATAACATACTGGGAATTTCTTTCCATGTTCAACCTCAATTATTCGACCATTTTTTAGACTAGTTGGAGACTGAGTCATTGTTGAGAGCTGCATGGGAAATGTTTGTCTGCTCTAGTTTGTCATATATTTAGTGCAAAATATGACACTTTTCTTCAGTAATAGTTTAAGTATATCTTTGGAGTTTCAAGGGCAAGTGCATACTTGAAATAAAAAGTCTTTCTCTTCAAAAAGTTAGTTTTGTAAACTTTTTCTAAGATATTTGTACCCCCTTACCCCCTAGACTTACTAGGCAAGGTTTTCAAATTATAAAACTGTGTTTTTGAAGTAGAGAATAGAACTCTTTTTTATATTTTTTCATACTAATAGAAATAGTTTTAAACAGTTTTAAATGGATATGGAAGAGTGAAATTTAGGAAGCAGAATGAAAAATTAAATTGAACTGAGAGTAGACAGGGTCATTTAAGCAGTTAATAATGGAGTGCTACATCCACGTGCTGGTGATACAAATCCACTGCTGGTGGGCAGTGAAGTTTATCACAGAAAGCTGTTTGGTACATGCTCAATGATGTATTAATCTGAAAACAATTCCCTCTTCTCCAGGAATCCACATCGTGTAATCAGCCTTTGCAGTTGGCATTAACTGACCCTACTGTCAGCTTTTTCAGTGCGGTGTCTGGTAGCAGTATGAATATAAAGATTAAATGCCTTCTTGCCTATGTGGGAGCTCTCATCACAGGTCGTCTTTAGGGCATAGTTTACTGAATAAACAAAATTGAGAGGCAATATTCCTTTGCCTTTTTAGAAACCCAAAACATAGCTGTGATCTGCATCAGTTGTCTCTGTTTGCCTTAGAAGCTTAAGGACTTGAAAAAGAAAACCTTGATGGAAATGTGAAGTGCATGTTAATTCAGTAAATGAATTCCTGAGTGTCTCTAGCTTTGTTGTTGTTGTTAAGATAAGCTTATAGATAGGTTATTTGCACAGAATGTGTAAAACTATTTAGTTAACAAAGCTCCTTGCATTCTTGTTTTTTTTAAAGGATTTTTGGCCTGTGTTTTTATAAAATGTCTGCTTCTCAAGAATTCTAAGACTGTATTATTTTGGTTCCTTTTCTCCCAGATTTTGTAGTTGTATTCTGTCTGTTGTAGTAACGACTACCGTGATGTTATCAAGAACACATTTCTCTTTAACGTCTTTCATTGCAGTGGTTAAAAAAAACTTGACTTTCTATGTGTACTTAATTTCTAAACCTCAGTGGCACGAAGAGTAAATGGCCTTGTAAACTAAGTCCTTGAGCTGTATCTTAAGAGTAGCTGTCTTTTTATCTAAATAAAAGTTGCTTATACAGTTCTTTTCAGAAAAGCACAGTTTGTGCACATAGGTGTAGGCACATAATATATTAAAATTATATACATGTTTTTGAATAAATTATAAATGCATTGTTACAAATATGCATATATTTTCAATTATTATTCCATTGGATTAGAATAGTTCTCAACTGAGCTATGTATGAGCTGTTCAAAAAAACAGAAATGGAAGGTTTTTTGTAATATTTGAATTTAAGGAGGAAACCCATGTAGATATGATGTAGATTGTACATAATAACAATTTCCTGGTTTTGCTTGTTATGTGAAATGGATTCTGCTCTCTAGAAAGAAGCAAAATATTTCCCATTCTTTGCATTTGACTGCAGCTAGGGTTATTTTTATAGTGGAAAAGATCATTTGGCTTGCAAAAAATCATCTTCGTTGTTCTCAGTAGAACATAGAACGTCCAGGCTGAATTTTTAAAAAGCCCTGTGCTGTGACTTTCCTAGTAGAACAATGTAAAAAGATAGATTGCTTTTTCTTTTTCGAGGACTGCAAGAAGGAATGAATTTCCCATGTGTTTACAATACTGTCAAGGTATTAAATCACTATTGATTTGAAAGAACAGAGGTTAATCTTAAATATCTAAAATATTGCTGCAAGGTATTACATTTCAAGGTAAAGTTTATTTTATGCTTTTTTTTTTCTGAATAGGCTGAGACTATTTTCCAAGAAATGTTTCCTACAGAGGAGTTTTGCCCACCACCGCCGAATCCAGAAGATATTATTTATGATGAAGATGAGATTGTGCCAGAAGAGCCTGGATTCAGTAATTCAGCAGAGACAAAACCTGAATCCTCAACTGAGGAAGGCAGTAGCGGAGGTAGTACTGCCGTTAAGAAGGAAGATAACGAAGAATGAATTAGCACTGTTCTCTTAGTAGAAGAGGAGGTTGCCCAAACTAGAATGTAAGGGAGAAAGGGTAAGAAATAGAGGTTTAAAAAACCCATGGCCATATTATTTGCAATTGCCTTACTTTCCTTAGCTTGAATAATCTTTCTTTGTCAAATCATTTCATTGATAGCTGAGACGTTTCTAAATAGTCATAGATCCACCAGATCCAGGGATGTCTGTAGCTAAACAAAAAACATAGAACAAAGCATTTGAATTGAAAATGCTAAAATAGCATGATTTGTTGAGAGAATTTGGTTTTGGTTTATATCTTGGAAGGAATCCTCCCATCTTTTAAACAGGCAACAAGTCAAAAGTAGTCAAAAGAAAAAACGTGCAAGTTTGCTTACCGGTCAGAGGATGATGATCTGCTACAACTGTCATGATTTAACCATATCAGAGTTCTACTAAAAATCATTGGATCTGTGCTAATTAAACAGTTGAAGGTGAGCTTCACAGTCTGTTCTTCCAAGTGGTTTTATGAATGGATGTTAAAGGCAGTAATACAGTTCTGGAGTGGCTTTAGAATATGTAATAGATGTCATGTTTAATTAGTATAATGAAAAATTTCTTGTATGGTTTTGAAACTGATGTCATAATTTAAAAACAAGTATAATCCAGTAGATGTTCCTCACATTAAACTATTTTACTATTCAAATTATTTTTTTTTAATAAGATCCAATAGATCACACTTTTTCACTAGTGGCTTACTTTACTGTAGTCGGGAAAGTAACACAATTTAAACTTAATACTGGATTTCCCACCAAAATTTAAAATCACAAATGGATCATACCTGCTGTTAGTTTCCCTGAATTTGTTGCAGTGTTTGGGCCTTTAATAAGCCAGTAGTTAATTTTTTGAAGTATGGCGTCTGAGTAGTTTGGATGATCATTAATTGAGGTTTTTTTGTGGTAGGGAGAAGGTTCAACTGATAATTCCAAAGGTTTGTATTGATCGCAGTTAATAGGATGAAAATTAGTGTGATGGCTGTAAATTATGCGTTTTGTAATGATAAATCATAAAGCATTTATACAAATTTATTGAAGTATTTATAAGCCTAGTTTGTATGAAAAATTACAAAATAAGGAAGCTGTTGTAAATGACCATGATAAACTTGCACTTCTTCTGAACAATGCTTGAAATTAGATACTCAGATGATGAAAAATATTTAGCATTTACTTAAACAAGTACCTTAAAATGTACACCCAGTAGATGAGTAGTATATCTAAATAGATCAGTGAATTTTGATGAGTTGGGGTTTAAGCTTCTATATGAACTTAGATATAGTTCTGGCAGTGCTTAAATACAGTACGTAAGTTAAAAAATACCATTGAATAATGAATATTCAACACTGCCTGAACTTGACACAACCAGGCTTTTGTACAGTTCCATGGTGCATGTGCCTGCCTTTAAAATGGCTTCACGCCATAAAGGTTAATTTATTTATTTTTTTACAGCATAACTGATACTGTTAACTTCACTTTGTCTTGGATCATAATACATTGTCCAATTTGCATTTCAAAAATGGTTTGTTTGTGTTTACATTCTTTGTTTATTGGATAGGTACCATTGTGTTTATAATCCCAAAGTCCTCAGAAAAATAGGTGGTTGAAATGTTTCCGATGTTAAACAACAGTCATCTTTGGATGCTTGTGATTGAGCAGTTATTTATATATAGTAATAAGCAGACTGCCTCTTCATTTAGCTGTAATTTTTATATCTATTGGAAAGCATGAGTATATGGTAATTGTATTTAACACCTACAGATCTGTAAAAGAACTAAGTGGAGGACCTAGTCCCTGTTTGTCTTTCAATAACAGGGATCATAGTTGAATTTTTCGTCTTCTATGTTTACTAGGAAATTGTTTGATGAAAATTAAAGGTTTGCTTGCAAGTGCATTTTTCTGTGTTTTCTTTCAATTATACAAGAAAAGCAATTCATTTTTTAGCTGAGATTTCCTGATGTTGGCATCTGTAATATGACTAAGTTTACATGTGTGACAGTATGTTTACAGAATTTAGCAAGTTTATATACAGTAGTACCCTAGTGCTTTGCGTCCAAAGCAAAGTTTTGAAATATTGCAGATTTGATTTTAGATAGGACAGAATAATCCACAAGTTGTAGGCTATGACTTTACACTACATTGATTGCTTAAAAACTGTTTTCATGTCTTGTTCGTATGGTGAATGGAAACATAAAATGTTTTTTCCTATGGCACTTGAGTACCCAATAGCTCACTTGCAATAGCAGTAGGTAAGACTGTTGATCTTTGTATTTTACAGAAATCATGCACTGAACTGCATTTTGTTCTTGCTTTAAATGATTTAAGCATACAAAGTAAGGGTTAGGCTTATTTGAAGTAGTTTTTAAGGCTTGTCATACAGGATGTATTCCAAAGATAACATGACTTTTTAAAACTGGCAATTTATCTGTGGGATTATTAATAAATCAAGTTAAAGAAAGATAAGGTTAATTGAATTTTTAAACAAGTAGCTGTATTATCCTTCAAGCACCTTGGAGCTCATACAATATTCACACCTTTTTTTCGAAGGAGTGCTTTGATATATTTGAATTCCTTTTTTAATGAGTACTTTCTTTTTAAGTTGGTTAATTGGATTAACCCTTAATATTCAAACAGTCAATTTTATGCCATTTTCCATTCTGTTGTATTGCCTTATCTGTATGACTGCAATTAGTTACTGTTCCTTTGGAAGTATTTTCAGCCATGAAGCTGCTACGTCTGCTTTTTCTGGTGATGATGATGCTTAGGGCCATTTGACAGGTAATCATTAGAACTTAGATCCTTGCAGACTATGGGGTCTTTTCTCCTATCATTGCAGGCGGATTTATGTAGGGAACTCCTATTAATGTTAATGGGACTTGCATGTGTAAATCCTCCTTGCATCAATGGGAAAATTGACCCCTGAAAAAAAATACCTTCATGTTAGACTTGCTGATTCAGAAATGTCCAGGCACTGTCAGCTCCTGTGTGGAAATGTGATGGAGCGTGTACTTTGTGCCATTTCACTGAAATGCTCTGAAGAGGACTTGGGGAGTTTTCACGGGGTTTTTCTTTTATATCGTATTTTATATTTTCCATACACTTCCCAGTCTTGGAGTTCCTTGAATGATTCTCCTTATGTAGCTAGTATCAATTCCACTTTCTGTACTCAGGAGCTTGCGTGGCTCCTTTTGCTTTGGATCTCTGTATTTTAGACCTTCTCTCTCCCCTCCGAATCTTTTTACATCGGCAGTGTGAGTTGCAACAGCTTAAGTTCAAGAACAATTTGCTAGTAATGTACTGATTAATGACAAGTCAGAAATACAAAAATACTGTTTTCACACAACAAGCGACTACATCACTTACAGTCCATAATCTCATCTGTTGAAAGGATAAAATTAATTTCCTCAACGCTTTTTCCAGGCTGGGAGTGGGAGAACATGTGAACTACCCACTTTCCTTGGGTGGTGAAGAGAAGAAAGGAGAGACAGACAAACAAATGAGAATAGCTAAAGCAGGATTGTTGTAGTGGGAGGGGGGGAGGATAAAATGGGGGCTGTTTGTCATAACCTTCATGCTCCGAGATCAACCGAGTTGTGCACTTTTATTTCCCGTTTTGCTGTGTGAGATTTCTACACAATTTCTAAGAATGTATGGACTCTGAGCAAAAATATATATGTGCTTTTCAGAATGAGGCAACAACAATTAACAAAGAATGGAATAACATATAAACGGAGTAATACCACATGCACTGAGGACTGCAGTACAAATAAGACTGTTATTTTTTGTTTAACTGTGGATATGATTATCCATTCTTCGTGTATTTTGTTGCTCAGTCAGTTACTACTGCAGATCTCTTATATAATCCTCTGCAGCACATTATAGGTTTTTATTTAGTGTCAATTTTATATCAGTAGCAAGTCTTCCCCTTAAAAAGTAAAAATTATGGGTTGGAACTACTCTAAACTGCTCCAGAGATCTTTCTTAGCTTTTCTGCCATAATGAATGTTCTCTTCTCCCATTAATTATCAATAAGCTCTGCAGATTCTGGTGGGTTGTCTGCTGCTGATGCTCTTTATTTTTCCTCAGAATTCTGTGACTGCAGTTAGTGCAGTCGCTAATATTCAAACTAAGGGAGCAAGTTACTGAGATGACATCATGCAACTTAATTTATTTGTGTGTGTATGTATATATATATCTCTTATGACAAAATTATTGACTCATAAAAGTATCATTTAAACTTTTGCAGAAATCAACTACTGTAGAATCACCAAAACTTAGAATTACCTGCTATTACCAAAACTGTCAAACATATGTGGGAGACTTGTGGTGGCAGGGCAGTTGCTTGTATTCCTTGGGTAAGTAGTCATGCGAAGTATCTTTGGTAAGATGTAGAAGTAGCTGAGACACTGGAAGTTTGAGAAACTGATACAAAATATTTGTTTATTGCAACCCAATTTAATAGTAAGATTGCTTCAGTAATCAGATGCTAGTCTTAACTTAGGTGTGTATGATTTCAAGAATAACTTTTTTCACGTGATAAAAGGTTACCATAGAAGGATACTTTCAGCGGTAGAGGTAAGTAGCAGGAAATGGTCAGCCATGTGGAATTCATGTCATCAGCCTCATATCTAGCAAAAAAATTACTGTTGGTGGAAATGAAGCTTATTAGCAATTCCACCATTATGTTTATTTACAGGCTGCCAGTTCCTGTTTGTAAGAGTGAACGGTTCTTCAAAATCTGGATGGGGAGCCAGGCAGGAATGTTGTAAATCTCAATGACATTTGAGATTCAGAAAGTTGACAGTGAAGTATCAGGAAGATGCAGTTGTTGACTGCATGGGAGTTCTGATCAGAGGAGACTTTAATAGAAAATACTCTTCCTGTCACAATTCTAACAGACGATATATTTTACACTGCTTGCATACATTGACAAAAAAGATGGAAGATATCAACCTGAGTGTATATCAAGACTCAGATGTATTTGACTAAACAATGGTTGCGTAGACAATGGTTGACTCCCAGTGTATATAGTGCAGCTCAAGTGGCAGGTTTATGTAGGTGTCTTCTCAAACCTGGGGAAAAGCTTCTTTGAGAGCTTTGCAAGTTTTACAACTCGCTAGTATACTGAATTCAGTAGTATGCTTCTTCACCTAATTTTAGTTCTTCCTATTGCCTATCAGAATTTTTTTTACTCAAAAAGATTTAAGCATCAAGTAGAACTAAAATACTTTCTTAGTGGCAACTTAATCTTTTGATTACCATAAGAGGCATGGTGCGAGGAGGTTGTGCTGTTAATCCAGACAATGCTGATTTTTATGAAATCTCAGAACACCCACATTTTTAGATACGGATTTTTTAGTATCTCATGCTTCCTTCTGAAGTGCCACCCTGTAATTCATAACATATTTGAGTCTCTGGAGAAGGCTTTAGTGCTGTTCCTCCATGACAGCAATTGCCACTGGCGAAGAAATGTGGCTTTGGCTTTTATAGTTGCTTTTTTGCTGCTCCAATTTCAGGATGCTTATTCTGGAGTTGAGTACTGGGAGCTTGATCTCATTCCTTTTCTTTTGCTCTAAGCATGGAGCTGGACTAAGAAATGCTTCTCTGTTGGAAGTGTTGTCTCGATCCTGAAGCTGTGTAGGTTAGTAAGTCATATTAATTAGCACAGTGATAAAACATCTGTATGATGTCATGCTTGACCATAGTTCATTGATACCTCAAGGCTTAGTTCACAAGACATAAAAACAGTGTGGTATTTGGCTGGTATTCTGTACCTGAGTTGAATGTTGTCGTGGTTTAACCCCAGCCAGCCACCAGGCGGGCACTCACTCACTCCCCCCCAACCAGTGGGATGGGGGAGAGAATCAGGGGAAAAAAGCAAAACTCATGGGTTGAGATAAGAACAGTTTAATAGAACAGAAAGGAAGAAACTAATAATGATAATAATAACAATAATAAGATGGCATTAATAATACAGAATTGGAACATACAAAACAAGTGATGCACAATGCAATTGCTCACCACCCGCTGACCGATGCCCAGTTAGTCCCCGAGCGGTGATCCCCACCCCCACCCCACCCAGTTATTTCCTGAATGTGACGTCCCATGGTCTGGAATACCCCCTTGGCCAGTCGGGGTCAGCTGCCCTGGCTGTGTCCCCTCCCAACTCCTTGTGCCCCTCCAGCCTTCTCGCTGGCTGGGCATCAGAAGCTGAAAACCCCTTGACTTAGTCCAAATGCTACTCAGCAACAGCAGAAAACCTCCGTGTGTTACCAACATTCTTCTTCTACTGAACCCAAAACACAGCACTGTACCAGCTACTAGAAAGAAAATTAATTCTATCCCAACTGAAACCAGGACAAATGTCCAGACTGAGGAACAAGTTTTTTAATTACTGGCTGATATCATACTCAAAACTTGGAGTCTAGAAAAGGACAGCTTGCAAGAGTCTTCTCTCTTAAAAAAAACAAACCAACCAACCAACCAAAAATTAAAAAAAACCCTAAAAGTACTACAAATCCAAACATTCCTGTGCTATGTTTTAGACTCTGCGTACATATGAAACTTTATAAAGGCCAATGTGGAATTCTGAATCTATTCCGTTTCAAACCTGAGCATATTTCTGGAGCTCACCCAAGGGAAAGTCATTTAATCATGATGAGAGACCAGCTGTCAGACCAATGTAACGAAACATTTCTCTGCTTTGGGAACTTTACAGTAGCGTGAAAGTCACAGCAAGTCGTGGTTGAGTCCTTTGCTGTGAATAAATTATCCAGTGAATTCAGCCATTTTTCCTGTGCAAATGTCGGTGTAAGCCCTAGCTGAGTACCTTCAGTGAATAATTTTTAGACTGTAGAGTATTCAGAGAGAATCCACTATATGAATCTTACAGCAACTTACTAGCTAAAAGTCATGTGGTATTTTCCTGCTCTGTATTTGGACACTGAAATAATACATAAAACTTAATTTTTAAAAAAGTGTATTCATTATTACATCATACATTTTTAAGACAAAAAAATATAATGCTTTTATGAAAAACAGCGAAGATGCTATCTACTATTAAGGAAGCCATTGTAAAATAACTTCCTTTGGTGATGCTTGTACATGATGCTTGCATTTTCTTTCCATAGAAGTTTTAAGCCAGGAAACCTTAGATTACTTTCCAGATCCTCAGTGTGAATCTAAACTGAAAATGTGAGCATGGTAAAAGCTAACAGCCCTCTCAGTTACGTTTTAAGGACACGCTCATCTCTGCTAAGATATCACTTGAAATGCACACAGCATAGAGCATGCATTTAAAAATTTGGTTTGCATCAGTTCTCTTCAGATGATCTGTTGCAGTGTCACCTCTGAAATGATGTCTGAAAAGGCATGCATGTGCGCAAGTGTAATAAAGGGGGGGGCGAAGCAGTACTGGGAGAGTAACAATAAGCAGAGGATAATGCATCAACTTGGGATTCAAGAGAAGTGGATATATTTTTTTGGTGTTGGCACTGGTTTCCTCAATGAACTTGGTTGAGTTATTTCCCTTTAATGTCATAGTAAAAAGATGTAAAATGGTGACATGTTTTCTGAAGCCTTTTGAGGTATCAATGAAATGTAAAAGTAATCTATGTATTTGAGGAAGAAAATGAACAGTGTTAATGATAACTGTGAAAATGTGTAGCAGTAGTACTTTAGTAGAGGTGAAAATGATTTTCTGAGAAAAAAACGAATATAACTATTATAATGTGAGTGAGGTAGCAGATGTTTGGTTATCCAAGTCCTTTTTTCCGTCTCTGGCATTTTCTGTTTTACGAGTAAAATTTCACCAATTGGCACAAACTCTTTGTTTACTGCTTTAATAAAAATAACATAAAATTATACTTTTTTTAAAAAAATCTGATTATGCATATTGCTTCATTGTTTACTTAGGAATTAATGCTAATGTCATTAACATTCTATGTGGTAACTCACTAGGTTGCCTATTTATAGACATAACGGAAGTCGTAATTTTTTTTGTAGTAAAGTGCTTTTGACTGTGCTATTAAATTAAAAATACTCTAATGTGATGTTAGCTTTCAGTTTCATTGCCCATGGTCCAGTGAATCTGAAAAATACTGCTACATGTACTAAACATGGGGTGTTAATTTTTTATTTTTTTTAATAGAGCCTAACTCATCCTTTCCTTTGAGAAAGAAACAAGAAACAGACCAAATTAAGCAGGAGTCTCATAAAACTGAGATCTGAAGTTTAAAACACCGACCTCCCTGAAGACTATTTGTAGTTAGGACACTGAATTTAAAAAAATCAGAATCTTACCCTAATTTTATTCCGTGGTGCTGCTTACAAATCAAGTAATTAGGCAGCACTTCACCTTTCAGTTTATTACCACAAATACGGATGTGTGCTTTATTTGTGGTTATGAAGTGCAAAACAACTGCTGAATTTTGTACTCCATGTCATCTCTTGAGTATGGACAATGAATTCTATGAATTTCTTTCTACACAGCCTTTTTCTAAGCATTTGTAATATCTTATTTGCATAAATGACCTCCTTTTCTAGGAAGGTTTTTTAATAAAAGCAGTGGAACACCTGTAACAAAAATAAATAAGCACAAAAATGTGAGTGAAGTATGCTTCAAGGAACTCCTAAAATTGTGTTATGGCCCCATTTTGGATAGTATTTTACCTGCTGTCCTGTCTGTATATACAGTCTGTATACAGTGAACACACTGTGCATGTTCTTATTTTAGTTCACCTTTTTACAGCTTGAATTATGCGTACTTCTAGGGCTCTATTTCTACACTTTGCAACATGTTCCAGTTTAATTAAACAGCTCTTTGATTGTGTGCTCTACACTTTAATCTTTGAGTCAAACATGATCAGGGAGGTTTAATGGTGCCAGACCAGTGAGTAATGCTGGAATAATAAGTAAGAAGTAATAGAAGGTAAAGAAGTGCTGCCGGTTCCATACCGCTGTTGCGTACACGTGGGGCGTTCTTGGTGGTGGGAATGAAATTTGGTGAGAGGCGATAAAATAGTTGGTATTTCAAGGGCTCGGAGGACCTGCGGGCAGGCTGAGGTGTCCTCGCCATGAGGCTGATGGTGGATGCTCCCCGGCCAGGGCTGAAGGCAACCACTGCTGATGGTCTGGCCTGGATTGTGGCAGCCAGCAGCGAGGGAGGAGAGCTCTTGCCAGGTGGGAACGCGTATGTCCGTAGGCGGCACTGGGGAAGAGGGTCTGCACGTCTCTGCTCCCTGCTCCTCTCGGCTGCCACGCTGAAGGACTTGGTGCTCCTCTCCCATCTCTCTTGTGTTCGTCATGCCTCATCTGTCCTGTACATACTCAGTTACTCCAGAGGGAGAAATAATCCTCCTTCTTCCGAGGTGGTAACACTTGACCTTGTCACTTCCTTCTTGAGAAAATATCAGCAAGTGAACCAGATCTGTGGCGCAGAGCAATGCAGGGTGGCACAAGCGAAGGCCTGTTTTTTTGGGTGGGTCCTCTGAGACCCTTTGAAGCTTTGCAGTCAATGAACAACGGCTTCTCTGAGCAAGGACGGTCACTGCCGAGTGGAAGGTGCTGTTACGGCACCTCAGCGTTCAGCCTGTGCTCCCTGTTTTCAGCTCCACAGGAGCTGAAGTGATGAACCGGCGCTGACCGGCTCAAACTGGACAGGGAAAACTAAATGCAACTCTGGATGTAAAGTTTGGAATTTTGTGGATTTCTAGAGGAATATGAGGTAAGTTTTGAGTTCCTTCTAGGCACTTCTGTGGCTGCCATCCTTGGTGATGTTGGAAAGAAGACAAAGACCTAAACAAGCTAAGAAAATTGTTCTCTGAACTTGACCAGCGTCTTCACAGTGCTGGGCTGAGAGAGGCTTCCTCTAGGAAAGCTTGTACTGCCCGGCTCTCTGAAGGAGCTTTCTTCACCGTGTTGAGTCTGGTTGGGGTTATGCATGCCGTGGTAGCTTCACACTGCAGGGCTTAAACCTATTCTTACTGAAATCAATAAATACTTTTCTCACAAAGCCACTTGGAAAGGTTTTTAAAGGATTATTGGAATTTTTGGATTACCACAGATGAATTCATTCTGTTTCACTGAATTGAATTACAGCATCATATCTGTTGCTAGTGTATTAATAAAATGTATGATGCCAGCCTTAAAACGTAGTTCCTTTGTGAAGAGACTTTTTTTTAAAGAATAAGCAGGAAGGATTTTTCAAAGATGTGTATTTTTCTCGGAGTAATGTTGCATACAGGCTGGAGATTGCTTCTTCTATTGAATTGCATAATGAAAAATCAATCAGTTTAATGGTTGACAAACTTTGACATTCAAATAAAAATGTTGCTGGTATTTTCATGAAGACCTGTAGGCAAAACTAGATTCAGTGACTTTAATTTATGCAATAGTAAATGCCTGCCAAAACATTGTACAAATGACTGTATAATGAGGCAATAATAACTATGAGGAGTGGAAGGTAAAGAAACAGAGGCCAAATTTCTCAGTTCTTACAGATAATAAAATTTTGCAAAGCCTTTCATTGTAAAGTAAGTTTCTACAGCATCTTTTTCAACAACGCCTTCTGTTTTGAAAGCGATTGCTCAAAATCATCAAAACGCATTTATCTGAAACTAGTGTTTACCTGGCATAGTGTTAGATTACAATGTTTAGTTTTTCTACTTGTTCAGTCTTTTACCCAGACTTCATTTACTTCTTGACCACTTCTCGTCTTACTGTATACTCTGCAAAAATGAGCTAAATAAAAAAAGCCTTGTTCATCGTGGTTCTATGTATTTTTCATGTGCCTGTGAGCAAAAAGGAGGATAAGAGAAGTCCTTCTGCAAAGCAGAAAAAAAAACCAGCAAAAGGCTTGACAAGCTGCTGGTTTTGCATGTGTGCTGGTTGGTCTGACCGTTTGGGTTTTTTTATTTTCTTTGATTCAGAGGGGAAAGAAATCCCAGTAAGGGAAGAAGACACCTTCATTCCTCATTCATTTCTCCTTTTAATGTATGTTTGAACACAGTACTTGGAGGAAGAGCAAAGGGAGTGCTGAGCCATGCTACCACTTTCTGCCTTTAGGCACTGCCATCCTAGAGGCAGCAGAGTGGCTTAATAAATCCCGTTAGCCCCTCTTCCTACTCAGGCGTTGTCTAGCTACAAGCTTTTCGGTATCATTTGGTCCAATCTATTCACTCTTTCTCCAGTCGCCTTACTCTGCTCTTTCCTTGCCCTATTTCTACATGCTTCTTGGAAATTTCCCCTCCTAGTCCTAGGACAGGCGTCAAGGACCAGCGGGATGACCTGTAATTGTATGAAGAGGTCTCAGACTGGGAGACTGAGGGGCACAGAAGTTTGAATTAGAGAATTGGTCTTTTCTCCGGAGGTCCTGCCATTGACAGAAATTTAATACAACTGAAGTAGAATACATTTTACCAAAAAATACTCTCTTCGGCCCGTACCGTTTGATTTCACGGCATGGCTGGCTGTTACTCAGGCTCTTGCTCGTACAGATGGTCGTGAGTTTTGGCTGTGACGGTGTGCGTTGGCTTGTTGGGCTCTTCGGACCCAGAGTCTTGGAGTGCTTCGTTAATGTCAGTAGCAGTGACTGGGGAGTTTTGCCGTGGTTTCCTCCTCTTAGCACTCCTAGCTACTTAAAGCTTCTCAGTTTTGTGCAAGTTACAAATCCCTTCCATTCCTATATGCTCTGGGTGGGTTTATTAATTCTTTTTACTGTAATTGCACAAGTTCGATCCAATTTGTCCTTTGTTTCATTTTCCTTTCATGCATTATCCCAAGCTTTGAATACCCTTTTAAAACTGACTTACGAGATTACTAAATTTTTTTAGTTCAATTATGTGTCTGAATCGAAGATACTAACTAAACTAGTTGTAACTTTTATTGCATTGTCTAACAGGGAGAAATAAAAATTACTCCTCCTGTGCTGTATTCCAGCTCTCACAAGGTAACTTAGCTGCTTTACAGCCCCCTGCCCTTGCTACTTCAGTTGTCACCTGCCTCTTATGCATTTGACTTAGTTATGTTTTGTTAAGTTCTTCAAGGTGGTGACTGTGTCTCTTTCTGTTTCAGTAATGTCTAATAAATGTCACGGTGCTTTATTAGATAATATGCCAGGTGACTCTCACATTTTCACTGGTTAATTGTGTGTTTTGCCATTTCTTTTCTCAAAGGAAATGATCTTTTTTAATTTTTGTTTCTGGAAGTTCAGGAGACTATTCCTTTTTCATTCCCTGGGATTAATGATAATTATGCTTCTTTCCCACCTCTAAAATTCTTGATTTTTGTCTTGATACGATGACTGATTTTTAGTATCTCTGTTTTCTAACTGGCAAAACCAAATTGATGAAGTTAATTGATTTTCCTACAGCCATAGAAGGAACAAATGGTAGAGCCCAGATTAAAGCATTGTTCGCATTTTTTTCCTTCTAGCTAAAATTAGAGATAAGTTACTCTATACCTTTTATCTCTGTAGTAATTTGTGTGGTGAACTCCTAGCACTTCTCTGTCAAGGCGAAGTCTGTAGCCTGTTTTGTTCAAGAGCTTTCCATTACCACTTACATGAATGCCTAGATGGAAGCTAATATGGCAAATACCTACTCCCAAGTGTAAAAACTTTTTAATTTGTTGTTGTTGCTTAAGTATAACCAACTGCAGTATTTATTTGTACCGATGTATCTCAGAAGTACTTAATTATTTTTAGGGGGAAAATGTTATGCCATGCTTACACTTTGGAAAAGCTGTGGCAAGGACAAACACAGCCGTGGCTCGAAGCTGCACCCAGTGTGCGAACAGGGACTCTGTTCTTTCGCAGAAGGGCTCTACGGCTTTTCAGCTCTGTTTTTGAAGCAGCATGTGGTAAGATTGGGAGCTACTGAAAACAAGGTAACGCCTGTTAGCTATCCTAGTTTCAGTCACAAGCAAGGGAGCGTGTCTCTACTCAGGTATTTCTTACCCTGTCATAGATGTGAATGAACTCTTATGGCACAGGGGTTTTGCTACTTAAAGCTTGAACAGTTACTCATGAGGACACAAGTTTTTCTCAGCGTTTGGGAGATTTATGTTTCCTGTTGACACTTTGCAGCATGAAAGGAGCATGCATGTGGCATCTAAAGAGCAAGACAATATTTGATGTTTACTGTAAGGTGAAAATGTGCATTAAAAACTCTAGAAGAAAATAGAAACTTGAGGAGGCAGTTAGCTGATTGACATCCACGGACGTCATTTTTCTTCTGTGATTGTGGTGTTTCACGCATTGCTAAATGTCATCCACAGCTCTGTTGTGTCAGTAAGCGATACAGTGACAGCTGCTCTTCACTGTTCTGCAGTATCAGTTCATTCAGCAATAAGCTACCACGTGTTTTTATCTTTGTTGTCTCTTTCTTAACGGTTCAAAGTAAAAATAGGTAGTGATTACAATTGATAGTCAATTCTCCCCAGTGCCAAGGTCTTGAGTAAGCAGCCCTACGCACCGAGTAGGTTATTAACAACGGGTCTTCTCTTTCTTCTTGGTGTGCTCCTATAACATACGTGAAGTTCCTGCAAGCACATTTTGCATTCTTAATGCTGTCATATTCTGAACATTACTTACTCTTCTAACCAACATTAACAATAATTGTAAAAATGTTTTTATTGTTGACAGGTAATACTGGTTTTTGTACATAATATCTTTAGAATGGATGTATGGGTAGAAATGCTGGCTTCATATTCTGAAGTTTACCTTTTTACTGGTGGTATATATTTTGGAGCATATATAACGAGCACAGGTGGAATTGAGTTTTTAGGTAAGCACTTTTCTTATATAAGATCATTGTTACATGACTGGTTTTAGGAAAATAACATATTTATTTTTTGTCAAGAAATATGGCAAAATCATGCACTCCCTACTGAAATGTCTTTACAAATCATTGCTATAACAGTGTATTTTTTAAATGATTGTATGCATTCAGAATCTTTTCTGATTCTACCACTGTTGTAAGCTTAAAAAAAAAAAATCTTTAAAAGTTATTCCTGATGTTACTTAGTAATGCATAGGCTTAGCTTTGATATATTTGGTATCTTGCTAACCCTGTTAAGTAACAATAGACAGTAAATGGCTTTACTTTTTTTATATAATTAATATAGCTATAGTAAGTGCAGTAATCTGATATGTAAAAAACATAAAATACAAATTTTTTTCCAAAGTTCTAATTTAGAAGTAGATGCCTGACTTCAGTCAGATAAGAGGCTGGTATCAAATGCTTGCTTCTGCCTTTGAAAACTTACCCCTAAAACTGTTCTGGCAAATTAAGTTATATGTATACTATATATTCTTGCTTTTTTTAATTGACTCAGAGCTGCTCAGTTGCAGTAAATGTGCTATTGCAGACAGCGGTTGGAAAAAATCTTTTAGATGTAATGGTAGAGGCCTATGATTTTTTGAGCCAGAAGGACTGAATTATGTCACTTTACAGCTCTGAAATTCCGTGTACCTTAATTTTCAGACTTCTGCATCTTTGAAATTGTAGGTGGCACAGATTTGGCTTAGGTCATTCTTTAAGAAATGTCTTCTAACCTAAACTATAAGGGAACCAATACTGACAGAATATGAAAATGTTAATCAAAAAGGCTTAAGTTCTTACACATGTTGATTTGCATGGTTATATAATTTACACTAAATATCAAGCACTGTATGAGATACTTCATAAACTAAGACATAAGATTGATACTGCTGACCTATAAAATTAGTCTGTTTCATGAAAGTTATGCAAAACGTCACTGAACTGTGATGACTGCTGTTGGCTTCAAATTCATATGACACCCAATACAGCAACAAATAATCAGTGGGTATTTCAGATGTTGGATGAGTAGCTGACATCCGTTTCTCCTTACAGGGATGTACTTCTAGGTATACTCAGTAAGCTTTCTGTAATGTCAGACAATGATTATGTATGTGAAAAATGAGTTGTAGTGGGTTTTTTTGTATACCACCATCTTTTTTGTTCATTGCCAAAGTGTGAACTTATCATTTAAAGGCAGTCTCACAGAGTAATTATAGTGAAAAGGAAGACTGGGGAACACTGAGTAACAGGATGACCAAGAAAGTGGGTTTTAGAGTCAGTTTATCTCCTGCTGAAATAAATAGGAGTTGGATCAAGTAGGGTTCTTCAGTTTCTAAACTAGTTGGTTTTAGATATTGTATCGTTAGAGTTTCATATGAAAAAAACAGCTCCTAATTACATTTCAGTCTAATGAGCTCTTATGTGAAGCTTGCCTGTAAAATATTTTATTTAAACATACTTTAACACCAGAAAATTCAGACTTGTCAGGGAAGGAATCTAGCTTAAAAACACTCCTGAAACTCTGTGCAAGAGGATATATTTAGCCCTTTGTGTCAGAGTTAAAGTGAACAGGTTCAGAACTGCTGCGTTTTTCTAAACCCAGTTTCAATTTTGGCCAGCCATCTTAGATTGCTCTGTAGGTAGTGTTGGAAGTTGGAGCTTCACAGCTAAATAACCGTCAGCACACAAGTATGTGGATACATCACAAATAATTAAAAATGAAGCATCAAAACTTTCTCACTTCTTGACTAAAGCATGCTTTCTCAGCAGTAGAACTAAAACAGTTTGCTAACCTCCAGCATTTGTGTCAGCAGCAAAATTGAAAGTATTTTTTGTCACCTGCACTGCTGTCAGCAGAAAAAAAAATAGAAAGTAGAGGAACATAATTTCAGCACTAACATAAGTATCAGAATGATTTACCTGTCTGTTCTGCTTCACTTTCATCTCAGCTTTCAGGGCTTCATTCATCAATCTTTTATTTACACACGCATATCTCATTTTTACACAATTTCTTTCTCCCTGACCAGATGGCTGCGTTGTCTGCTCGGTGTTCATCAAAGAGAATGAGAAAGTACACGGATGCCTAGTGTCATCTGGGTAGGATTTGGCTAACTCTGTTTTGCAGCAGCAGTTTTGTAAGTATTCAGATAATGAAAAAGAACACTTAGACATTTCAGAAAAATACCACAAAATTCTCAGTCTTTTAAATGCATTACCTATTTTCATCTATATGAAAATGTTACCTCTTAGTCTAGGTACCTGTGTGTTTCATCACACACACCCTTTAAGTGGCAGTAGATTATATAACTGAAAGCTGGTCAAAAGAAGAAAGTTACATGTTAAATAAAATAAAGATTTATTTTAATTTTTTTAAAAATTGCTAATATTCATTTGAATAGCATGTACAAGTGGTGCTGTAGTTCAGTTTGTATTTCATCTGTAGTACCCATTTTGTCTCTATACAGTTCTAGTTTTAGAACAAGCTTAGCAAGTTCACTTCCAGTGAGCTTTTCTTGAAATGTGTAGAACATTTTAGGAAGGAGCTTGTTCTGTCCTTAAAATGCTTTCAAATCTTACTCTAACTTTCTGCAAAATTTCTCTTGCCTAATTTCACATAATCTGTCTTGTCTGCAGTATTTCTAACAATTTTTTGTCGCATTCTTAGCGTAAGTGCTATTCGTATACAAACTTAGCCTAGAGAATTTAGCTTTAGTGTGATCCATTCATTTTTGCACCTTGTTTGAAATTTAATATATACACAGTAGAAATAAATACTAGTAATTATGTTTCCAATTTTTATGAGTCCCATCATTGTAAATTAGATAGATTCTAAGTGTTTATTTCCTCCTTTTTTACCAGACTCAATTTCTAGCTTTTGTTTGATAGTAGAGTTTGTAATTGGTTTGGAATTACTTAGAGGCTGATTCACTTGACTAATCCCAGGCGAAGAATGGAAAAGAAAAAGTTTGTAGCGAATTCCATTCCATTCCTTTTGACAGTCAGAATCATATTATGGATGACAAGTATCATTAGTTGAATTTATATCATTCTTCAAGATTAATGTTCATAAAGGTATTTGTACAGGTGTAATAGGTATTTTAGATGCAAGTTGTTGGCTTTACTAAAACATAACACATTATGAATAGAACACATGTAAAATGGATTTAGATCGGCTAAGAGACCTCACAAAGGAGCTAACAATGGGAAATAGTCTTTGAAAGGCAGTATTTCTGGCAGGGTAGAAAAGTATTATGTTCTTCAATAATCTTATCAATAATGTAACATAAATACTGTACCACCACTCAGAACATTTGCCACTGACAAAATGATTATGGCTTAATAAGCATTGACAAGGACAGAGCCATTATGAATAGTAATACAGCTTGTAATGGTAAGCGTTGGCCATTATAATAAACTACATGTTAATGCTGCTGTAGTCAAATGTATTCTTGTAGAACAGGGAAAATAGGTTATAACTGCAGAACAGACACTATGTCCAGGAAGGAAGTGACTTTGAAAAGGCTTTAAAAATAATGGTAGTAAATGACTTGACAGAAACTCCCAGCAAACGCTATGTAATACAGGATAATTTTGATAGTAATATAAAAATTACTTTGTGCACTGCTGAGGCTGGTGTGTTTTCATTTTTTATTTTGTAGTGTGTTCTCATTAATTCTAGTATTAAAATTGTAAACAATGTTAAGAACTCGCAGAACGTAGAGAAGAGCTTCCAATGTGAGTCAGGCTAGAGAAACACCTCTAAATTAGAGACTTCGAGGTTGGCTTGCTGAGCTACTAAAAAAGAACTTGGTAAGATAACTGTTAGCGTACAAATAACTTCATTGGATCAAGGTTCATCTACTAAACTCTCTTTAACGCAAACACAGCAAGGACTAGAACCTCAAGCAAAGTAAATTCATAATTGAAACCTGCGAAACAAGCAACCGGAGAAAGTGATGGCTTTCCTTTCTCGAAAAAGGCTTCAGGGTCTGAATTGCCTTACTGTAAAGTATATGAGCCTATACCAGGCATATAATTTCTGAATATTATAGCTCTGATTAGAGAGATGTGTTTTAATTTATTGGTTAATTTACTGAAAAGGTATGCTGAAAAATGGGTGGAGAAAAACAGTGCCTCAAAACAGCAGTCTCTCAGGAGAAATTGGAGGAGTTAAAGGGAAAATGCCCAAACTATTTGCTGTGGTGATTTAATCTCTTTTACAACAACCTACAAAACTGTTTTTGCTTAGACTGGGAAAGAGCTGATGGACATAAAAGAGTGCAAGAAACTGAGCAGAATTGAAAGAGATATTCTGTTAAATGAGAAACAGCAGTCACTGAGGTGAAGCTAAACTGAAACATAGCCCTTTCCTTTTATTCTTTCCACTGAGATTGCCCAAAGAAGCAAGCTCTGCTTAAACTGGCATCTAAGAAAAAATACGAATTTAGATCATTTATTGTTTTAATATTTTTAGAAGTTTTATATTTACTGCTGAAGAAGACTTCTGGCTCTGATGACTACTGTGTCATTTTATACCACTTAATACATATTTCCAGAAGAAAAAAATTTGAATGCCGAAATGAAGTCAGACTTGAAGCTGGGTACATACAAAACTATGTCTCAGGGCTGAAACTTAGAGAGAAATACAAAGTTCTCTGAATATGAAGGCGGGGGGGGGGGGGGGGG
>JANZLQ010000040.1:21366077-21379625 GCA_026212715.1 Elanus axillaris
GCCGCCGGGCCCTCAGGCCGCCGGGCCCTCAGGCCGCCGGGCCCTCAGGCCGCCGGGCCCTCAGGCCGCCGGGCCCTCAGGCCGCCGGGCCGGCTCCCAAACTGTCTTTCGTGACGGCTGGCTTCGGCGGCGGGCCTGTGAGCGGGGCTCCGGGAGGGCCTTGGGCGAAAACGCACCGCTTTGAGGGTGGCGTCAGTCGCAAACTGGCGGCCGCGCGGCACTGAACTCCTCACAGACGAAGGTTGACCAGCGCGCTGCAGCCTTACCGCTGGCTCCTACACCGCCCTGCGTGTCTTTCAGTATTATCTTCTGTGCTGGCTTTCATTTAAATTCCTGTATTAAAGCGGTGAGAATTTAGCGCAGCCCACACGCGGTACGTTTAAAATATTGCAGTAGGTAGAGGGTGAAGAACTTCGTTCTACATTGAAATTTGTGACTGACTGCCGTTAGGGCTGGTTTGAGGGTATTCTAAAGGCAAAAGTAAATGAGTAAAAAATTGTAGTCACTTGGGCTTTGTTGAGCTTTTAGGCGGGTTTACACGTATTATACCTGAAATGGTTTAGATGTTATTTGTCTGGCTGTGGTAGATAGGGTGGTTTATTTTGTTTTCTGTAACGGTGTTTCAAATTAATTCGCAGTGGTTTAGGTAAGTCACTGAAAGACTGAGCAGAGATTAGGCTAAAATTTCCCTTTGGTATTCATAGATGAGATAGTTGGAAAACATTCAGTGCATATACCTACCTCTTGCAGAAATAACTAAACATCTGACGATTATTAGTTCCATAGTCTGTTAACCGAAGGGACTGAAGTCTAAATGGATTTTTGAAACAAAATTAACAAAGCAACATTAGGGTCCTATAATATCAGAAAAGGGTCTCTGTTGCTTTACGGGCCACAAGTAGGAAGTTCATTGTACAAGCATGCAATCTCTGTATCTCCACGGAAAAGCTTAGTAGCAAACCAAAATCCTTGACGCAGTTCTTGAAATCAAGTAATTCGTGGGTAACACAGTGAAAAGCAGTTTGACCAGGCACAAAGAATATTGAAAATCACCCTCTAACTTTTAAAATAGCAAATAATCAGATTCTAAGGGCTAGTAGCTAGTGGCATGAGAAGATAACAAAGGGCAAAATTTTGTTTTTATTCTTTAATAAAAATTGTCTTGCATGTTTAAAATATACGAACAAGGCATTCTGCATCACAAAACAGTAATGATTATTACATAGGCATGTTATCAAAGCAAGAAAATTAACCCATTGGTTTGTACATCTCTTTTTTTTTTTTTTTTTTTTTTTTCCCTCTATGCTCATGGACGCACAGACCATTAGGCTTCCTGTGCCACTTCCACAACCTGAGCTGTACAGTGTCCTCTTTCCTAGCACCATCCCAGCCCAACAGACTAACCAGCCTGCAGTAGCTCCTCACTGTGCTCTTTGTGGACCTCACAAATTAAAGCTAAAGTACCAGGAATTCAAAGGACTTTTATCTCTGTTAGAACCTCTTTGCTTCCTTTAAGGATGATGAACAGATCTCTATATACTTCACTTACAAAATAAAGAGCCAAAAATTAGCCGACAGGTATTGTAGTTTACCTTCTAACTTCTCATGGACCACATCTGGAATACAAATTATCATCATTCTATAATGCCACTGCTTACACCATTTAGCTAAAGTTCAGTTGCTGAAGTTCTGTTCTCATTCATTTAAAAAACAAACAAACAAACAAACAATCAAACATGTAAAGCAGGAACCCTTCCAGTTATCCAGAGACGAAGTTTTTCTTATTTGGAGCAGAAAATTACGACGAGAGCTGCCTCTATCACTGCTGATTCTGTTTCTTCAAATTGAGTCATCTCCTACCCCTGAAGGTACACAGCAAATCCTGTTCCTTTTTGCTTGGTTTTTAAAAATTGTTTTGGGAATGCTTAGCACAGCAAAAGCCAGCCTGCTTGCACTTGTAGAACTGCGAGCATTTTAATACTACACTTTCATTTGACCAAAATCTGTTCTTTTGGAATCCACTTGTTAGCAGAATAACTGAGTGATTGCAGATACTGCAGCTGATGAAAGTGTGAGTTGCCTCTGGGTGTAATGGATAAAAATTTCATTTAAAAAAACCAAACAACCCTGCATATGTAGCACTTACACATTTTGAAATCTGTTTTTTGACAGACAATGAGATAGCACATGCTGTCCTAAATAGGAAGCTTGCACTTATCTTAGCTCATGCACAATATTTTACTTTGAAGACTGATTTCAAAATAAAACAACTTCTAAACATTTAAAGCCTTACCATAATGTCTTAAAAAAGAGAAAACTCACACTGATACCAGAGAATGGTTTTGCTGCAAGTAGATGCTGAAATTTTTGTTAGAGTATATAACCCGTGGGGCAGGGAGCAGAGCCTTCCTTTTGCTATCTATAAAATACTTCTTTTCTCATATTTGAATTGTATGATAAAATGTAATTTCAAATCTGAAAAAAAATTATAAGGCAGATAATCATAATTGCGGGAAAGACTAGTCATTAGTTGTTACCATAGGTGTTTATTAATCTCTTACAGTTTTGTCTTTTATTGCATGAACTTACTGTAGATTGTTGGGATGCCTCATCCTTTTAGGAAAGCAGATGCAATGTTCAGGGGCTATTACTGTAAGGCCTCACTTTCATCATAGACAAAGCATTGGTACAGACAAGCAAAATAAAGTTCAAACTGATCTCGAATTTTATTTGGAAAAGACATCCAAAATGTGTGAATGTTTTATTCAGATTTTATTTTAAATCAGTTTTTTGCGGTGAATTTCTGATTCAGCTGAATCAATGGGCAAATGTCCAGTGGACTTAGAATGTATTTTGTGGGCTGAACTCAGAAACATCATTGTGCCACTGTAAGTGCTTAAAGGTGTGCCAGTGTGTTGAACGCTCTGATGCTGGTCACCTCGGCTTAAGAAGGATGTAGTGGGACCAGAAAAGAGCCAGAGAAGAATATAGACCAACGGTGGCACAAATGACTTCTGTATGAGGAGAGCCTGAATGGCTGAGGATTGTTCAGCCTGAGAGAGGGAGGACAGAAGGGGGATACGATAATGGTTGATCTAACGAAGAAGGGATTGAAAGTAAATGCAGGATGGTTAATTGCTGTTTTGCTTAACCAAAGAAAGCAGTTAATTATCAGGGTGATGCTTTAAAACAAGTAAAAGGAAATACTTTTTTGCAAACTGTAGAACTTTTAGGATTAAAAGGACCAAGAGAGACTGGGAAAACTAGCAAAACCAAAGTTGATCAGTTGCTGTTAGATACAATGGTCTATATAAAATCTTGGTCCCAAACACCTGGTTATCAGAAGCTAGGGCAGAGTTCCTGAGGAAAGACCACACCTTCTAACCTGTTTCTTACACTCTTTTCCTAAGGATTTCCTACTAGACATTATAAAGACAGGGTACTCGGATAGATGCAGTGTGGCAGTTCACTGATGCCCTTACTTGATTGATTATGCTGGTTCCTGAAGCTTGATTCTTGGAGCTTGGAATATAGTTTTCATGGGCATAGGATACAGATGGCTGGCTGACCCCTAAGATCCAAAACCTAAACATAGACATGGTCAGAATAGAAGTAAGTGCATTTTTTAGTACCCAAGAAAATTGGAACAATGTATCACTGAAGTACTAATACAAGCTAAACATTGATTGTTTCACCTGAGGTTCTCATGCACAGATTACACTATGTTGCTGTATCTGTTCTATCCAAATACAAGTGACGGTATACCCTCCAGTATGCCTTTTGGTTCTTTTCTTCCTTTCTCAGATTATATTTTTCCCTTTGAATATAGTTTACAATCCCCTCTCTTTTTTTTGCTGAGCTGGAGGTTAGTACACTTAGTGGTTTTCTTTTTTTAAAAAAAAGTTTCATGAAAGATACACAGTGTTTGGATTATCTTGAATGTATCTCTACTTTCAGCTTTTTGATTTTAAAGCTACTTAGGCAGCATGATTTTTTTTTTACAAGAAAGGGACAGTAGAGGGAGGTGTTCTCTAACTTTCTTACTATCAACTGTTCTGAAGTATGTAATGGGAATCAGTTTTACCATGTGATTTGAATGATATCTGAATACAACAACTATTACATTGCACTTTAAACATTTTGTGTTTGAAAACAGAAGTTGAAGACTGTTGAAAGTATCCAAGATACTTAGCATATGCTCCGGGACTGAATTTGAATGTGTTTATTCAGACACTTGGAAGGCTTTATATACATTTGAAGAAAGACAGTTCTGGTTCCATAAATTCAAAAAAATCATAACAAGATTGACTTCAAGACATACATTTTAATGAAACTGATTTTGGTGTGTTTTCTGGATTGTAAGTCTCTGGAAAAAATGTGATCACTGTGATTATTTTTGAATTTACTTTTGAAGTTCGGATTAATTTTTTAAAAATCATTCCAAATTTTGTTCTCCTTGTGGCTACTTAGGGCCAGTTTCTGTATACTTGTCATACATCTCAGGATGTATTGAGCTGCAGTTCTTTCCCCTCCTTATTACTGTCCTTTTCTGCTTGCTTTTTCTTTCATTGTCCCAGCAATCCAGTGCATTCTCCCCCCCCACACACCTCTCTGCATCTTGCCCTCGCCCTGTTTTCTTCTATAGTCTCCCTGCATTAATCCGCACATAGTTTTCTCTTTCAGATGCTCCTTAATTCAGGGCTTGCGGTCTCATTCTTTCTCACCTGCCCTGTCCCTGCCTTCTGTGCCTTTCTGTTCATTTACTGTCCTCTGTTGTGCACTGTTTCCAACAAACAAGGACCGTCTTATCGACCACTTCCACACTGAGATTCATGTTCCTCTCTCTGCTGTCTCCTTGCTGTATTTCCTAACAACAGGTTTGCTTTCATTGAACCTTGGGGGAAATAGCATCACATTGTTGAAAGGTTTGTGGTCTCAACCCCAATCAAAATAGGAGGACAGAGTCTAGCCATCCGGAGCGAAATGCTCACAGAAAAAACTGTAATAGTTTGTGATAAGCTAAATATTTACACGAAGGCTGGTGATAAAAGTGTGTCTGCACACCTTGTGTAACCAGAAACGTACATTTGGATGACTTTTTTTCTGAGTGTCAGTTAAGTGGATGAAAATAGGTTTTGTCAGAACAGACATATGGATCCCTTCCCAGCTATTTCCAAAAGGGTTCTTGTCCAACCTCTCAGTAACCTCATTTGTAAAATGGGGGAACAATACCTGCTGCCTTCATATGGTTTTGCTCCATAATTGGGTCTTTGAAGCATGGTCTTTTGGCTTCCATCCCAGTGCACCTGTCCCTTGGTGAAAGGGTATTTGATGGGGCTGTTTGTCTCTGTCTTTCAAATTGCTGATACGTTGGTCAGGCACTTTCCCAGCTGGGGAGCCATATGTCGCAATTGCTTATGTGCAGTGGCTTTGATTAGGCATTTTTCTTTCAATTAAATGAAAATTGTCAGATTTTAAACAGAAGTGTTAAGAGTGTCCCTTTGTAGATAAAAGGTGAAGTCTGTAGGAGCTGTGAAGTAAGCAAGCAGCACAAGTTTCCATAAAATGTGTACAAAATTTGAGACCCAGCAGTATTTCTGAAAAGTATAACTTGATAATAGCATGGAATTACATAGCCATAATGAGTACTATAATGGAATTTTATAGATTAGCAAATTATTACCTTTGTTTTGCTTTTTCAGAAGATAGAAACAATTTGTTAGCCTTGCTTATTCTTCAAGCTATGAGTTCTTTTATATGCAAATTGTAGCATCACACTTATTTTCAAGTGTCTGTTCTTTCCTGTACAGATGTGTTTATACCTATTTACACCTGTTCTTCTATTAATTTGGGGGTATGAAAGTATGAAAACTGTTGGTACATGGATGCCATTCATGTCCTTAAATTTACAGCAAAGAATGTAAAATTACCATTTTTTTTTCAGTCATCAATCACATTTTTAAATTATTTCTGCTGTATTGTTCTCACTGTGGGGGTATTGTTGAGTGCAGACACCTGAAGCAATCTTCCATCACTTTTCACAAGAGAAAAAAGTTTAGATGAAAGCATTTTGTAGGATGGACAGCATAAAGATTTATGCAACTTTTACTTAATCAGTAGAAAGTATATATAGAGGCACCTTTTATAGGAAAGTGTCTACTGCTTGCTGGGTTTTTTCCCATTAATATTAGTAAAAAGTCAACCGTCAGCCATGCTAAGAGTGAATGCTTACTACTTTAGAAAAAATATTGCATTGTTTTGATTTTGAAAAACCAGCAGAGAAATGTCCATAATGTTTGGTTGCTAACTGACAGGTGAACGAGGATTATTAAAGACCAGGACTATATTTTAATCGTGGTTTTGTGTGCAGTTATTTAATTTAGGACCGTACTTATAATGTCTACTTGATATGAGTCATGTAACTGCATTATACAGGTACACCTTTATACACAATTTTTATTTGCATCCAGAAAGAAAATGTCATTAGGGAAAATAATTTCAGATCAGCTGCTTTTGCATGTCTTCCTGGCACCTAAGTGGCATTTGACTAGTGTGGAACATCTGATAATGAACATAGCAGCATCAAAGTTTGAATTAAAAATCCACCCCCTAGAATGAGTAGCAAGGCTTAAGTGGTGGAAACTAAACTGTTGGGTTTTATCTTTTATGTAGTATAGTAAACTTACTTTTCATTTCTGTGATAGTTGTATGGAGTCTAAAAGTTGTTTCGTTTCTTACAGAAAAAGCTATCAAGAACTGAGTTTTAACTATGTCTTTCCCTAGTCCTTGATAAATTGGATTTTTTATTGCATTTAGTGCACGTCATTTTGGAAGATTTAATGAGGACCTTCACAGTAATGTCAGTTATGAACAAGTGGGCTCATGAACAAATGCTTACTGGCCAGCTGGTAGGTGAAGGCTTCTTCATCTCACCGTTTGGTTAAGGAGGAAAAAGATCTTGGATTTGAGTGTAGCGTACTAGTATGGTCCTGTTTGGACACCAGAATCACAAAATCTGCATGAATGAAGCAGCTTCAGTGATTCAGCTTGTGGCAACAGTTGCTGCTTATCCATTACTGCTGGCTGTGCCTGCATGTGGTTAATTGCTTCAGGTGGAATTATTGTCAAGTCTCACTCCAAGAAGGTAAATTCATAAGCTGACGAACAATAACCACTGGACCAAAAAACTCTGCACAGTTTAAAACAGTAAAGAAAGAGATATTAATAATATCGCAAACATCAGATGTGTAGGAACTCTGGAACCTCGGACTCTGGCATACGTTTGTTCCACATGTCTGTCAGAATCTCAGTGTGGTTTTTATGACATGTCAGTAGGACATGTCATTTAAGTGTTGATTTTGGGGGATTAAACATTTGAAAGTGAACAGGCTTGCCACTTGCTGAAGTATGTTTGAATGACAGCTGTTCTGTTTTCCTAAATTTCAACAAGAAAACTAGCTTGAAGTTTTCAGGAGCTAAATCTGTCAGCTTTTTGATACAAAGGAAATTATGAAGGGCTGGAGCACTAACAGAAGTAGGGGTGGAAGCACAGTTGCAGAACAGAAAGCAGAAATAGATATGGATTTACTTTGCACTTTCATTTACATTCTTGCCGTATTTTAGAACCCAGAGCAGAACAGGGGTACTTTAAGGCCACTGCTAGTAAAAAATATTTTGAAAAGGCTGTGGGAGTATGTAATCTACCTTCCTCACTACATCTAGTGAAGTTCAGAGCCAACGCAGAACTGAGGATGCAAGGCAAAGATAGCACAGCTGTGGCTGTGCATCCTCAACAGGGGGAACAGGCTAGAACCTATCCTGCACACTGCACTTGCCATCCGTTTATTACGCTTATATGGGTGATGGTAATCCTCACCATTCTTAAAACTCTTAGTATCTGGTGCATGGTTATAAGTTAATAATGCTTTGGGTATTGTATCTTTGTTTCTGCAACTGCTGCTAACGAAGTTCTCTGTGTGCAGATTTTATTTAAATTCCACTTTTCTTTTGATCTTGCTGTTAGTATTTGAAGTTGACTGATATTTATCACCATGTTCTCATTACCTGCCCTAGTTTCCCTGGTGCATACCCCATGGCCGTCTTGCTTAATGCTGAACTGGCAAAGATGCTGGCAAATGTATCATAGACAAGCTGATGAAGTCAGTCTAATGACTTAGGCTGAGTT
This sequence comes from Elanus axillaris, assembly GCA_026212715.1. NCBI lineage: Eukaryota > Metazoa > Chordata > Aves > Accipitriformes > Accipitridae > Elanus > Elanus axillaris. The sequence goes on from JANZLQ010000040.1 coordinate 21,374,263, forward strand.
CTGAACTTACGGCTTTTGCCATTTTGGTTGAGGTTTTTTTTTGTTTTGATTTTCTTTGGGAGGGGTAAGGGGTGTTACACCCAACAAAAACTTAGTATGAAAGCAGCTACTAAGCTAGCATAGCTAGTCTGGCAAACTTAGCTTAATATGTGGTGAGCATTCAATGATAGATCACGGAGGGCTTGAGCAAGTCAAGTATTTTAATTCATAGTTTTCAGTGTATTTCTCCTACTGTTAGGTTACTCATTTTAAAAGTGGCCATATTTTACTGTCAGTATCATTTTGAAAGAAATAGCGCTCATTTCAGTATAAATGAAAGGGAAGTGTTACCATAAGACAAATTTGTGATGAGTGTTCTTCTGTTGGTACAGATGGCATCTGTGTATTTTTATCACTATAAATCACTCACAGTTGGAGTCATACTTAGTCCAATATCTTGCTTTATGTTTATTAAAATAATGACAGTTTTAGATACGATATTAATCGCTCGTTTTTTCTGAAACATTTGGATAAGTAGATGAAAAAAACATATTTATTTTGAGAAAGCAAATGATACAATTATTTTCCACATATTTGTAAATTTACAAATGATAAACAAACTATATTGCAAAGCAGTGAATTAGTAAGCTGAAATATCGATTTGTAAGCCTTATTTTCTCATACAATATATTGCAATTGTATGACTGAAAAACAGGGATTTCAGATAGTACCAGTAAATGCACTGCGGATAATTGCCTACATTTAAATACAAACTCTATTTTTATATTTTTTCCCAGAAGTCCCAGTCTGTTGGTAAAATCCTCAAAAAGTCTTGGATTTTTTTTTTTTTTTTTAATACTGTGATGACTACAGTGGCATTCCAGCTCTGAACTGGTAATAGGCCCCAGCTGTACTAGTTTAGACAGGAGGATAGAGAAAGATTTTAAGACCAACTTTTTAGCTAGAAGACAGCTACTTGGATGTAACAAATTTGGTTCAAACTATTTATTTTCCTTCTTCTGGGGATTGCTGATGACTCGTTTGGCTGTCAGCATAACCAAAGCAGTTTACAGACTCTCTTGCATTATGTAGGTTACCTGTGCTCCAGAGATGCAGTGCCCTCCAGATTAGGAGTACCCTGTCTGTTCCTCCAGCACCTGAGCCAAACCCCACAAGCATAGAATGGGAGAGCAGAGCCATAAGTGCCTACATGCTACTACTCTTTGTTGTATCTGGTGAGTTTGTCTAACTTGTGCTATAATATCTACATAAAATGGACTATGAATCCCTGCAAATGATGTTGGCAACTTTCCACATAGTAATAGAAATCAGCTATGGGCTGTGCTCTCCTTCATGTTTGCAAAATGGTAGAAAGGCGGCATGTTTGCTCCAAGCTTTCCAAACTATGAGCTACAGCCTGAAGGAAAACCAGAAGAGTAATTTCTTCATTCTCTCAAATGAAAACCAGTTGCCCCCTGCTCTCCGTAGGATGTGTGAGGGAAGCGGGCCTGCATGTACAAAAGACGTAAAATGATGCCAACTGGTTATATAACCTATGTGACCTGATCAAGATAGACAACTTCTTACTCAGTTACTGGTTTTTTTCGTAATTAATGCAGTTTTCCTGTTCTGAACCTCAGCAATTACCCAGCTGAGTTAACTTTTAAAGAATGGTATTCAAACTATGAAATATTTAAATTCAACTAAGATGTAGCCAGATAATTTTGCACCAGTAACATTTATTGAAAACTATAAGAAAATGTATGTTTCTATAGGCAGACACACCCGACCTAACCAGTTTCAAATTTGTACACACTTGCATTAGCAAATTGTAGCTTGCTTTGCTCAACTGAAGTATGAGTCATAAAGATATCAAAGAAAATAACATCCAAAATTCCACTTTAAGTGTAACACGTAATTATAAAATTGGTTGACTCAAACAGGCTTCTTCATAAGCAGAATTCTCTTGAATGACCTTCTATCTAAATTCGCCGTCACGCAAAGGGCCAGCACTTGCTATCCCTGTTCATGTGAACCTGCCGAGCATGTCAGCAGAATTATTCAAAAGGCAAGTTTTACAGAGTCAGGATAGCTTTAGCGCTGCTGAGCTACTTGCATTTAAGAATGTTGGAGGTGGGCTATTTTGTTTCTTTCTTTGTTCCTGTGTCCATATAACAAATGTACTTTACTGTTAAATACTCCGGATACACCAGGAGAACACAGCATTTGTATTCGTGCTATAACATGTAATTAGAAAGAGTTCCCTTTCTTCGCTTGATCGGTAAAATGCAGTTGCCTCTGTAATGGCAAAGGGACAAATTTTTCACTCTACACTCTCCTGACAGGAGTAATTCCATTAACTTCAGGGCAGTTACTCAGTATTTACTGCCATATAACTGAGTTCAGAATGTGCCCCCTCATATTTGAAAACACTCAGAAAACAGTTGTGAGGAGATCATGCTGCAGAAGACTGTAATGAAGAGAAAGGAGTATTTCAGAAAATAATTTGCCTAATTATTGTATAAATTCATATTTAAACATACATACATTTATATTTACATATTTACACATTATAGAAAAAGGGACATTGGAAGTCATCCAGTTCAGGCCACTGTGATGAGGTGGGATCAGCTTTGCCTAGAGCATGTTATGTAAAAAATGAGAGCTTGCTATTAGGGCTATATGAAATGATATTCTGCACTTCATAATAAAGTGCAGGCAGTAGACATAAAGGTTTTACCTCGAGTAACCTAAAATTAGTAACAGAACTTGAGAGGAAAAAGGATTATCCCTTATACACACATATTTTCCTATCAGCAAGAATCTTCACTGTCTTACCATTCTAATGATGGATCTATCATGGTTACGAGCTGGCAGACTCAAATAGATTGTTTTGTTTTGGTTTTGGGGTTTTTTTAGGGTAGAAATGACTTATAATACTCTACTTACTGAGATGTTATTAATGTTTAGAATAAACCTAGACATATTAAATATAAAGCATTATCCATGTCTGTAAACAGAAATTAATGTCATTAGGAGATAATTGTATGTATTTTTAATTAAGTAACATTCTCTAGTGAAATTACATGTGTTATACTTTCTAGATTGGTTCAAATGTCATTAATATTGAAATGCAAGACAGACATCCTTCAAAAGAAAAATGTGCAGTTGTACAAAACTTTAATTTTTAAAAACGAGTTACAAGATGGAGTTATTTTCTTGACTAAAACATCATGTAGCTTGGTGTATTATAACAACCTGCATAGAATTTGGAAGGAACAGCTGGAGCTGTAAGAACACTGAATTGAGGTACTACTTTGCAATTCTTCTGGAATTTCTCAGTGGAAGAATAAATTTCAAACATGTCTTGTAATGCCCTTTTAATGGCAGTTACCCGAGTAAGGTATTTTTTCAGTGTATTTCTTTACTTCCTCCTCCTTCCACTTCATCACTCAGTACAAGATACCAGCTTGCATTAACTTATTGTATAATCTTTAATAATGTCATGATGTAATAATACTATATGTCCCAGAGAACACTATGGGAACTCCAAATGAAAATGCTGTATAATTATTTCTTGCACTTGATTATAAGTATGGAGCAAGTCTAAATCAAAAAATCATATTTAATTCACACACACAAAGTATTACTGGAGTAACAAAATAGAAATTGTCTGATATGAGAGATCAGAAGTTGTCTTCCCCACATCTGCAGGAATGCACTCAGTGAATTGATAAGGCAGATCATACAATTTTTTCCACCAAATTTTGTAAGTTAGCTGTTGCAAGGTTTCTGCCATCTGTAACTCATCTTAGTGAGACCAGCTGTTCTGGTGTTGTTTTGACCACATCCATTTCATAATTGCAAAATATATCTCTTCTAGGTTTGGACTTGATCCAAAATAAAATTTGTAAAGCAAAAATAAAATGCAAATGGCGGCACCAGATCCTACCCTGCCTATCCCTCCTTCCACTTTGAATGCAGTGGCTCTTACACTTTGTATTCTGGCTTGACTCATCTGTAAATGTGAATGCAAATACAAAAATACTATCAGAAGCACTTTTTAACTGTGGTGTTGTGGTATATATATAACAACAGGTTATACAATAACATATAAAAGAAAGTTCGTTTGATAATATTGAAGCAAGGTTTTGTAAATCTGTCTCAGACATCATATAAGAAAGAGATATTTAATATATGGGATAAAAGGTATTTGTAAGTATTACAGTGATTTAAAAATTCTTCTTGATAACCTGTTAGCTCGAATGAAAGTGCAAGGTGAAAAGGATGCATGAACACAAAATTGTTGGCATGTGTTTACAATTTTTATCAAGAAAATAGTTGTTTAGATATTTGATGTTCAGAAAAATATAACATACCAGGTATGAAATGGTATTAAAGTCTACACGGCAGTACTTCAAAGTAATTTGTCTAATAATTAAACTTTCATATACTCCACCATTCTGTTTAACTAAAATGTTATTTCTATAAAGATTTTTCTCCCTACAGGTAGTATGTACTAAAGACAGTCCCAGTTATTTATCCTGACACAGTACTTAAATTAAAACCTATAATAATCTGTTGTTTGCTAGGTTTGTAACCAAATTCTACTATTTATATTTGCATACATACACTCAGCTGTTTAAATACTGTGACTCACTCCATTGGTGGGTGAGTACCATCTTTCTTCCTACATCTTGTTTGTGTTTTTTTGGCAAGTGTTTCCAAATGCAAATGCCTGACATTGACTAAGTGGCCTAATCTTCAGACATAGTGGCCTGAAATCCATATTGCATTAGGGAGTATTCAGTAGTTTTGAATGTCATATTACTACTGAAGCTCAGAAATATAACCTGTGTTCATTTAATTTCTTTGACATTAGGTACTGAAGAAAGGAAATATATCAGATTGAATAGTTAATCCAGGGACTGGTTTATGTTTTTGATAATGCAACTTGTTCTGCAGTGGCTATGGACAGGTTACAGCATGCCTATAATTATATATCACATAAACACATTACAGCAGTAGTTTCTATAGGCGCAGTTCCAGGAACAATCTGGGTTTGTTCTAAATAACAAATATAACACCACTGCAAAGTGTGGGAAACAGTGCATAACATCCAGTAAAAATGGTCATGCTGGTAGGACTATCATTTGGCTGTTACGCACATAAGAATACAAGAAAAATTTAATTAATTGGAGATTGTTAGGAAGGGGTTGGAAGTAATTGTTTTGCCAAATTAGTAGTCTTGAAGATAAGACCACGTTCACGAGAAAATTCCTTACTGTCACTATTTGGCAAGAATCTATGTAAAGGGAGGTTAATCAGCTGTTCTTTAAGATAATTGAAAAAAAGCCTTTTTTTTTTTTTTTTTTTTTTTTTTT
>JANZLQ010000040.1:21379725-21394224 GCA_026212715.1 Elanus axillaris
AAAAAAACCGTTTTTTTTTTTTTTTTTTTTTTTGAGAAAGCACCTCCTTCCTACCAGTCACTATTCCTTGCCTAATTGCCAGCTGCTGAACTAGTTGATGGGAGTGATGGACATGTATGCAGAATATGCAGAAGCGTGTTTTGGTTGAGTACGTGGACCAAGCTGGGAGATACTAGCAGCCCTTTGTGCCTACATTCCTTTTATTTATTCTGAGAGTGAATTTTCTCTACAGCAAGGTGGCTCCTGGAATTCAGGCATTAGTTTATCTCTGCATTCAAATATAAAAAATACATGATGGTTTCTTCTAATGATTCTTCTCTATTACTGTTTCTATCCTTAGAAAATCTGATTGGAACATAACAGATACCTTTCTTTTCCAAGAACTCTTCATAATAGTCTAAGAAGGATTTCCTAACCAGTAATAAGGATATCACTGGTGGGTTTTGTGCTTGTTGAAAGTGTCTCACTGGAAAATAAAACCTCACAACAAAAGAAATATGCTTCAAATAACTAGCTATTACATATGCTGTAAGGAATTGAAAATGGACAAAGAAAAGAACGTCTCACCCTGTCAGTTTTGTCGTAACAGGAACAGCACTTGTTGCTTGTGGATATAGTTTTAGTGTAGCTCAGGTGGACTGTGCTGACCCTTTTCTATGAGCCATACAGCTCGGGAAGAGCTGGAAAGGTTCCAGCATGATGTCAGTGCTTGATTGCCCAGAAAGGCACTTAAGAGCAGATACAAAGCCTCCAGTAGGAACTGCTGAGGTCTATCGGCTCATCCATTCTTTTCCACCCCAAGTCTTTCAAAATCTGCACTTTTTTTATTGTTTTCTGGAAGATGAATTATGGCAAAACAGATCAAATGTATTCATTTACATTCCTGTCATCTTTTAATTGTTTTAGTGTTTTACTCAAAAGGTCTGGGGAATAGGGTTTAGACCGCCCATTTATTTAAGGACAGTTTATTTTATAATTACCACACTTACAGAAGAAAGCAATGTGTATATCTTAATCTGGTTTCTTATGCAGGAAAGGAAAATGGTGTAAAAATCAGAGAATAAAAGTCAATATTCTTATTCTGGGTCTGCAGCTACAATATTATGCTTTGTGATAAATCATTTAACATCCCTTTACTTAGGCTGCCTCCTCTAATATGGTACAAAATGACAAGTTTTCATGAATGTGTACTGACTAAAAAAAATTATTTCACATCTTTATAAGGATACGTAGATGCAATACAATACAATGGCAGAGTATAGTTGTTTCATTTAATGAGTAGGAACTGTGGGATTCTTTGCAAAGTTTCTCTTTAAAGAAAGAAATTTATCAGGATATGTTCCAAGAAAATATTTTGGACAGTACTTACAGTCTAGAACACCTTGTCTATAACAACTTTTAGAAACATTGGGCATGTGATCTTGGCTTGCTCTCATAACTTTGATGATGATGCTTATCATTCTTCTTATTTTTTTTATATAGCTGTTTAAATGTCATAACACTTGGAAATTAATGTTCTATTTAATTATAATAGAAGGACAGCTATTAGGTGTAGCGATGACTGTTCTTTATTTCACTGTCTTTGAAGTTTACTCCACCCTACAAAGCACCTTCTTCCTGATTTATACCCATAATTCTCTTTGTAAAATGCTTGCACAAGATTGATGTGTATTGCCATCCATTCAAAACAACACCAGGGTTACAAATCAAAACTCTTTGAATCTGAGTCACAGTAAAATTGCCTAGTCACTTATCTTTCCCAATTGGGCTAAGATAATTCTGAAATACTTATGTTTCTGCTCCAGCCTACAATAAAAGTTACATAGCACAGCCCATTCTATAGTTCTGGTGTTACCTGACTATAAACATTTGAATCATGAAACTAAATTACATAGAAATAGTTTGCTAAAATTAGCCGGATTGCTTATGTGCTATATTATTTTATAAATTTTCTATATTTTCTATATCAGTACCTTCAAGGTAGTTTCTGTCAGCTCACTTACTTTCCCTTTGCACTGTATTTTGTTCAGTCATTAGCCCAATCAGTAGTAACAAAGCCACTTCAAGATTTGTTTTCAGATTTTGTTCATATATTAGGAATCCCAGCACCAGGTAACTTCCATAAATTATAATACAGAATTGATCTCAGTCAGAGAAGTCAGGTGCGGGACATAAAACGTAATGCATAATTTGTGAAGTTTAGGAAAAACATTGAAGACTCCCAACATTGTATTTTATTGTTTGTCTTTAATACTACACAGACAGAGTAAAAACTGTCATAATTACAATGATGTTGTAAGTTTGAGTACTGTGTAAGACTCTATTAGTGCTCACAACTTTTGGAGGTAATGAACTCAGCATTCTGCAACAAGTTCTAAATTCTTGTGAAAGAGTTTAGAAAAGGAATTACAGCACCATGCTGACCTTTATTTTGCATATGAAGGTTTTGAATCTTAAATCTGAAATGAAATGCCATCCTCTTTCCCATTTTGAAGACATCAAGTTGGAATAAAGCACTCTGCTTTAATACTGCAGTGGGGCTCTCTTCCTGTTTTTTTATAACAAAATACTATTGTTCCTGGTTTAACAGTCCCTTGTAGGTCACTCTCAGACAAGGGAAGGGTCGCTCCCAGCAGGAAGCGAACATCACATGTAACCAGATAACCTATCCCTGTGCAATCAGCTCTCAAACAACCTGTCTGGCCTAAGGGTGGTTTGTAACTTCTTGAGCAAACCCAAACGAGCTTCCAGGCTAAGTGTAGAGATTTCAGGGTTCTTCTGAGTGGTTTTTGCAACCCCTGACTAATTCTAAGTGAGCGTGTTTGGTTTGCCCAAAGAGCGATAGCTTACCAAGATAGTTGATTTCTCCTTGTGGTACCCTTTCAGGTATTTCTAGAGAGAGTCTCTGTTTTGGTTTTGTTGGTTTATTTGGGGTTTTTAAAGTGGGTGTTCCCTTGAGATGATTAACTTTGTTGTCTTACATTCTTTAACCTGTGAAAGGAAGTGGCTTTTTTTCTCTGTGTTCACCACAAACTGTTCTAGAAATAATGATCTTAGGTAGCGGCAAGGGAAATTTAAGCTAAACTTGAGGAAAATGCTCTGATGACAACAGTTAAGCACTGGTTATGCTGTTGCTAGAAAGGGACTGACAAACTTTAAGAAGCTTTTAGGTATAGCTGATTCTGCCTTGGCACACGCGAATGTATATGAAGTGACTTCTCAAGGTCCCTTCCACCTTCCATCATCGATGAATCAAGACAAGAAATAAAGCGTGCCTCATTCCTCTTCAGCCTCAGCAGAGGCTGACTTAACTTCTGCCTTGACAAGGAAAGGAAAGGAATCTATGACCCTGATATACTTTTATTCTCTTGGTTTATTATCTATTCAGTTTGTGTGGCTTGGAGAAGCAGGTTTTGCAATTTTATGCAACAAAGATAATCATGGTGCTTTGTAGCTCTCTTTCACTTCCCTTCTAAGAGTGACAAAGAATCAGTACAATATGAATGACATTATAACAGTCATTCTTACAGACTTGAACTGTCATATACATAAAAAATACACCAACATATTTAAGTCCACACAGAAGTGTAACAGGAACTGTTTTGCGTCCTCAAAATCCTGTCCCTTAAAACTCTGATTAGTTGGGGAAAAAGCACCAAACTGTTGACTTTGGGAAGCTATATTGCATTTTCCATTAAAGTACATGTCATATGCAAATTCAGAGTTCGTCATTAGAACTCTGAAATTCTTACCTGTGAAGCCAGGACAGTTTGTCCAGGTAGAAAGATGTTTAACTTACTGGGATGGGGGTATGGTAGTTAAGCTCACTTGACAGAGAGCTCTCATGTCCGAAATCCTAGAATGAAATTCTTTGCACGTGTTTATGCATTCGGTGAAATCAGAGGTCTTTGTACTGTGTTTACTGAACAGCTTTTATGAGATATAAATACCAGCACATTCTGGTAAGTTTCTGACAGACAGAATGGTCTACTCAATCCCAATATGGTCCCGTGTTAGAGCAGATTGGATAGTACACTTCAATGATGGGAAATGCATTTAAATTTTATCCAATGGCATGTACAGTTTATAAATTTAGATACATTGTGGGTGTATAGAAGCTGATTGTATAGCATTATTCATTACGTGCCTTATATCAAGTTTTGGCTCTTATTCTGTTCAATGATTGCACATTAGCATTCTTCTTGATCTTTGGTGTGTGAAGCTTCCTGCAGAACTGGTTTGAACTAGTCACTCCTGCTTAAAGAATATTCTTTCTTCTGTTCCTGTCGTTAGAAAAAACTATTATTGATAGTTGATGATTTTCCAGTACTCTTCCCAGTTCATAAAACTACAAACTGGATGCTCACAGACCAGCCATGTCTCCGAAACAGCATTGATAGGTAGATAGATAGGGGGACTGAGTGATCACTTATGAAAGGCTTCTGATGATTACCTTCTACTTTGGCCACAGGTAGGAGGTTCTTCTGTGTCTTTCTGACTGATCAGTTGGGTTATCAGCTGACTTGCAATTAAAATAATAAGGCAATTATTAAGTCAGGGGTTCTGGAAGTGATAGTCTAAATTGCACTGACCGCAGAATTAGTAGTTTGTGAATTAGTAGCTTGTGGGGGAGAACACAGTTATCCTCTCTCTTCGCTCTCTGCAAAGCACATGCCTCTTTCTACTACACTGAGTTTATTTTAGCCGTGTGCTTTTTGGTGTGAAATACTTTCTACTTTGTGGATAATCTTCCTTAGAGACAGAGAGGTTGGGCTGCTAGAAATGGGGCAACTTCTTTTCTGATAGAGTTAAGATCATGGTGGCGGTTGTTATTGTTATTATTATTGTGAGGTGACAGTTTTACCAGTAGCTTTAATGGCTGGTGAGAATAGCTGATAAATGAACGAAGCCAAGTATGGCATAGACCATGCACACAAAGACCTAGTGTCTGAAATTTGCCATCTCTTATCTGTTTTTACTTTTGGGGAAAAAAAAAATCCAATATTCTTATCTTAAAATAGTAAATCTTGTTTTTCAGATGGTATAAATTAGCATAGAAGACCAATATCTCCCTTGCAAAGGAAGTAAGAATTTCTGAAGTTGATTATCTTCAATAGCCTCTCAAGTAAGGTCCGCTCTCATTATGGGTGTTACAAAATATCTCATGTTGCCTTTAAGATTTTATGAAAACAGGGTAGTCTTAAAACAGTCTCTTTCAACTTCACGTTTTAAGCTTCTTTGGCTTAAGCCTGAACTTGTTTGTGACTGAAGATTCTAGCTTGTTCACTGGTCTAACAGTAATAGAAGGTAGGGAGGTGGTCATGTTGACAAGAATTCCAAGATATTTGTATCAATTCATGTAGGTTACTGACTAAGGTGACAAAGTATAAGTGAAAATGTTGCTGCTAACTTCAGGTGCCTTAAGGTTAGGGCCATGCACGCTCCTTTGGATAGGTAGTGATTTCTTTCAGCACTGTTCAGAATGCCAGTATTGAAAGAACAAGGGTCTAACCACCTGCCTCTTCACGCAACAGAAGTAGCTTAACACTTGGTTAATAAATTGCCTGTGCAACAGATAAATTGATATTGAAAAGCTTTGTCTTTCTGAATATTGAAAATGCACTTCAGGCAGAACGGAACTACCATTTCGCACAATACACCCCAGAAGCTGCTAATTTCTGAGAATTTTGTAGGAAGGGTTTGTGTTATGCCATTGTTACAGGACAAAAGAAACTGAGTGTTAAAGCAGATTCTTTAGAACTTAACTAATGCAGCAATATTACGTATCACGCATAGGCTTGTTTTAATGTGTGTGTGTAGGTATGCTTGCTTTTTAGTATGTGTGTACCTGACAAGTTATGCAAGTAAAGACTTTTCTTGACATACGTAGTAATGCGCAAATAAAAATAGTTGTAAAAGAACAATTGTGTGTGAGCCAGATAGCAGAAAACAGAGCAGGGAAGCTGAAGTATTACCTATGTGTGAATAAATTAACGTAGAAAACAGAATCTGGTAATATTTAAATTCATCTTTGTAAAATGGAAAAATGTTTGAAGAAAAAGTAAATAATCTGATATAAAAGCACCAGCTAATGTAGATTGAAATAACAGCATGATTTTTTGGTATTGTACACATGTAAACTCATATACCTAAGTCGATCGTCAGTATTCCCACAACAGAGAGCTTCTTCAGAGTGCTACTTGCTTAGAATAACTAATATCCAGACATGATAGGAAACTACTAATTTGTTAAACTTCTTTAAATGAGGAAACAGAAGGCAGTTAGTGAAAGCCAAGGCTCTTTAATCTCTCAGTGCTCAATGGACTTTGTTCTTACTCTGTATCTAGCCTTATATATAATACATGTGTATAAAGACCTACCTTGGAGGAAGGTGCAACATAAAACATTATTCAAAATAAAAGAGTAGTCCTCCATATCATGATAGGTTGTTTTAAAACATCATTTACAACCCAACTGAATGTGGTTGTCTAGGAGAAAGTATATGGGGGGTTGCACTTACAGAATTAAAATTTTCATAATTTTGTGTGACCTCTTTGAGTCTCTGACCCAGAAGGAAATTTACAGAAGTTGAGGAAAGAGTAATCATATTGAGAGGCTAAAACTAGAAAATGCTTTCCGAGTGCTACATTTCTGAGCCCTTCTGAATGCTTTCAGAGTTACAATACTTACCAAAACGGTGAGTTGTATGTTACCCTACCGTGTAGCTACACAATTCCTGAAATGTTGTTAAAATCAAATAAGTCTGACAGCTCAGTACAATGTTTTCAATTCTGAAGCTAGTACTCCTCTTGGAGAATTAGAAGTAAAAACAACTCTGCTAGCTGGTAGTACGGGATGACCGAGCCCCTCCTTTTTCTGTCAGGAGTGCTCTGTTCACTTGGCTGATGCACATCACTGATGCACGGATCACTAATCGTTCCTCTTTCAACTTTCATTTTCACAGACTTATACTGTACTTAAATAAGGGTGAGATACTGAAGTAAAAAACTTTGCAGGATGAATGTTTGTGCTTCCTAAAGCCCATTTCTAGCACTGTGTACATTTTACTGGCTCAGGGCAGTTACTGGTTTTACTAGCAGCATGGTATGGGGTTAGCTTTACCTTGGCACAACTAATTCTTGTATTCTAGTTTGGGTAGAGGGGCAAAACAGATTGGCCAGCTGCTATGTTTTCAGTGGGCACGAGTAAAGCAAGTCTGAGCATAGACAGTTGGTGGAACTAGGTCAAAATAAAAATGCCTTCCTCAAAAGCCCAGCAGTTGTGTTTTAAAATTAAAATGTACATTTCACTGAAACGTTTTGATTTTGACTTTTTCTAAGTTTAAATGTAAATAAAAAGTAGTTATAAAACTAAGCATAACAGCACGCTCAGTCCCTATCAGCGAACGAGTCTTAAGTTTTGAAGACTAAGGATAAGTTAAAACTTGTCAGGTGTCCTGTGGGCTTCAAAAAAAAAAAAAAAGAAAGAAAGAAACGTTGCCCTTCAATGTATTCCAATACACAACAAAAATCATACAACACACTCAGGAAACCAAATATTCATTGCTTTACATAAGGCTCCTATCTGAATTCTTTCTTGTGCCAGATAAACAGTCTCTCCTGCAAAAAGGTTTTAAAAGATAACAAAACCTTGTATGCTTAAATGGGTTATAAAAGCCAAAAAGCCTTCCAGTAAATGAAAGCTCTCATAAACCAAATATCAAGTCCTATTTAAAAGAACTGTTTCATGTTGTTTACACTGCCAAGTTGCTGATCGTGCATAAAGTTGTTCTCTTAATAATGAGTTGGTTAGAGTAACGCCCATCATCCAAAAATGTGTTACCTTGTAGGAGATCTACATTTTAATCAGCTGATGAAACAGATGTGGGAGGATTGTCATGAGCTCTGTTTCTGAAATCCAAGAGAAGTACCTACAGATCTATGGAAAAAAAAAAAAGCCAAAACCTATCAAGTTGGTTTCTTACTTTCTACCTGACCAGTAAGAGACAAATTAGAATTGTAAGCTTTCTCAAAAGAGAAAGTCCTAGTTTAAGGGCTGAAATTGAATAATCTTTCTAAATGAAAACCTGCACAATATTTTACTTAAGCAAAACCAAAAGCTTGCTAAATGCATCCATAACCTGGAAAATCTTTCATGTCACATAAAGACAAAAGAGCATAAACTCTGTACTTACAGAAACAGTTGAAATTTCAGGTATAAATTAGAAGAATACAGCAAAATTTAGGTCACTCCAAGGGAGAAGAACTATGGGGAAAAAAACCTCTAAATTTCATGGTAGATACATGCTTATAACTGTTTAAATATATTTAGCCCAATAATATGGTATAAAAGAGAAAATATATGGGTCACAATGCGGAGAAAACATATTTCACTTAGCCTGTTTGGATACCAGAAGTGTGGCCACAGTAGCATGAAGCTGGTTAAATTGTCTCTATTCCAGTTTCTGTGACCAGATTGCCTGAGCTATTTAGATATTTTGTTCTAATCTATGTATAGCTATGACATACATTGACCAAAGAACTGTCTATTAATTACACTTTTTATTTTAAATTCCTATCATGCTTCATACTTGGCCATAGAAATTTTCTATCAGGTGAATAATGTGGAGATAATAATGCATGTCAAATTAAGTGTATCTGAAACCATTCTTTCCTCTTGACAGGTTACTGGGTGGAAAAAGAGTCTATACAATCTATAGTAGATTTTATTTACAGATCTTAAGAATTTATGCCCTTGCTTTTAGTAGTTTTGTACAGTTTTTAAATTTTTAGACAAATTCTAAACACTTTTCTGTTATTTGCAGATTTTCTTTAAAAACAGAGCAGCTGTTTCGATGACACAGTCGTGTGCAAGTAAAAGCAAAGATTAATAAATGCCTGTTTCGTTCTCCCTAAAAATCCAAGGTACCAACATTTATTTTGAAGTATGTCACAATCGCAGCTCCTTTATCTCCTTTAATAAAGAGGATTGTTCCTTAGGCAGTCTGTCCAGGAGAGGGAAATGCAAATTGTTGCTTTGGAATTGAACTTGTTTCCTGCTCTTTGGTCATAATGAATGTAATATCTTTCCTTGGCATGAAACTTAGAAGTATCAAGCTCCACAGATCAGCTGTTCCTTACTATGTTCCACATGACTGCAGGCCCTTTTCCTTTATCAGTTTTCGTAGAGCATCACTGAACTGTAAATTAGAACTGGCAGTATAATATAGATATCACTGATAGGTGCTCAGAGGACTTTTGCGGTATGATGAAGAGAGGAAAGTTTAGCACAATCTTTTCCTATTTATTTTGTACTAAGCCTTATTGTCGGGTAAAATTCTCTATTTAGCATACAGTGTTATATTTTTAGTTATTTTTTGTGGTCAGTATTTGGTAATTGATGACTGGTAGTGTTTCATTAAAATGAGGCATTCACTCTTTAGCATGCTGAATAACGTCTTTAATGGATAGGAGAAAAGTTGCTCAACGTGTTGGGTTTTTTTTGTGTGATCACCAATCTCATGCATAGTATTAATTATCTGAAACAAAGTAAATTGACTGTTAAATAACCTCAACAATTCAAACAGGAAAATGGTTAGAACAAAAGAGTGACTTCTGCTTAAGGGGTAAGTACAGTACTGTAGTATTTCACTTCATAGAATAAAATACAATCTTTTGAGCTTTTGAGTTGTTGAAGATACTGACAGCCATCACAAAACCAGTGTCCTTATAAACGAAGTAATTTTATTCTGATTTGTCACTCCGTGTACTGTTTATAGTATAGCACAAAGATTATTTTTTCTCTCTGCTCGTATAGCAAAAGTAGGAGGAGTGTATTTGCATATTCCTTGACAATTTTAGATTATAAATCATCCTCGCTATTAATCATTAGATGCAATTTTTAAGTCCACATTTTTTGGTATATTCCAAGGATTTCTGTTTTTTTTTTGAAGTGTATAAACTTCAACTGATACCATAATTTATTACAAGGAACATATTAATGGGGTAAGAGAGTTTTCCTTCAAACTTGCCACAGTCCCTTTATGGTCTGATTGTTAGTTAATGCCAGCGCAGTAAATGCTAGTCTTTAAAGCAGACCCTAAACTCTGTTTAACCCTTTCTGCTTGCTGAGTTTTTCTTACCACTGAAACACTCTTAAGCTATAAAGACAATTAAATTTCTGAAATCACCTAAGAAGCATTTCAGATCCAGTCTTGCTAGCTATGCATTGCACCTTGTTAAAATACATTTCTAAATTAAATAAATAATACAGCAGATAAAAAGTCACTGTAGGTGACTATACAGTAATGCCTATGTGGAACATACGAAATGGTGGTCTCTGAGCAGCCTATTACTGCTCTAGTGCAAGACTCTGTGGTCATGACAGGTGACTCCAAGAAAACTTCAGCTTAGTGGCAATCAAAAAAAGCAAATCAAACGTTAGAAGCTATGAGGAAAATAACAGAGAACAAAAAGTAAACATAATTGCACCATTGTGTAAAGCTGTGATTTTTTTCCACATCTGGAATACTGTGCAGTGATCTATTAGAACTGGAAAAGGGTCATGAAAACGGCATTAATCACCCATTATATGGAACAACATCTCTGTGAAGAAGACTGAATAGGGTTGGGTTCTTTTCTAGCCTGGAAGAGAGAGCACTTAAGGGAGAAATTATAAAGTTGTAATGATGAACTAGGGGCTGCTGAACTGGGAGTCAGAAGCAGAAGGAGGTTCTTCATGGAGCAGCAGCAGATCTGCTGAAGTTCCAGAGGACTTTGTGGGTGCAAGTATGAATTCAAGGGGTGTACTGAGCAAGTCCAAGTATGTGAGATTGGAGGTTTCTGGTAAGAAAAATACATATTGTGCTTATGAAATACCTAGAGTTGAAAACAGCTGGTGGGTGGGTGGCTTGTCCTCTTCAAACACTTTTTGGAATATACTGATGGTTCTTTAGCATCTGCATCTGCTACTGCTCGAGATCTAGATGGTGTCTTGATCTGAACTGGTATAGTTGTTCTTGTGTTTTTAATTAAAATATAAATAGCCAACTAGCGCTGTCCTAAAACAATATCAAGGTATTTCCTAAGAGGTGCCTTCTTTTTTTTCTTGTGGGAAGTAGAGTGTGTTGTGATTGCATGAACCAGAAGGGCAAAGGATCAGGCAGGACAAAGAGCAGCCTGTCACCCTTTCTCTCAGTATTCTCTATCCTGAAATTGCTGTGGAAATGCGGCAGATGGGGCTCCGGGTGCCACAAAGCCAACACTCCCTCTACACGAGCTAGGTTTTCCTCAGTCAGACCTTTGCTCAATACTTCTCCGTTGTTTCCCCTTCCCCACTCATCTCCTAGCGGCTCTTCTGTAACTCCCTCTACCCCAGTGCGTGTTTGCATGATGCATACGCACAAATGCACCTGTCTATCAGGGGGGTCAAGCAGGCGATGGGAGATCCTGATGTTCCAGAGGTGTCTGTATGCAGAGCATCTGTAGCTGTTTATAGAATCATTAATGAAGGAAAGAGGAATTAGAGGACAAAAGATACTCTAGAACAGGTAAATGCTGTTTTATTCCACAGTGTACCAGCTTTGTAGTCAAAGATCAAATTTTCTGTTTTCCCACGTGTCAGGCTGCCTGCCACCTGTGTTTGCAAAGGAGTAGATTTAACTTTGCTGCTTAGAAGCATTTACATTCTCCCCCCTCCCGCTGACCAGTCACTTCTCCATCCTTATATATTCTTATTACAAACAAGGTCTGATTTCTTCCTCCTGTCCAACTCATTCTGCCTCTATACTTCCAGTAGAGTATTACTCTGTATTCTGCCTAATGACAAATGTTACATACATATCCATACAGAAGTAAGGGCAAAAAGGCAGTTGAGAAGCAAAAACTTTGGGTAAAAAGACACTCAGATCAGCAAGGGCAGTCTGCTTATACAAGCAGTTTCACAAAAGGCAAGATCATGAAGCCTGACCTGCATAAAATAGGCTATGACCATCACCAAGTAATTTTTGCTATAAACACACAACTTCTGATTTAACAGATCTCATCTTTTTAAAAGACAATAATCTACCTGTGATTTAAACAGCAAGTTCTAGACACTTGCTATCTTGCTTCACCTTTATAGGCAGTTAATGGCATTATGCTTTTGTTGGTTAAACAAGAGCAGAGCTCTGTAGCCAGCTTGTCCCAGCTATTTGGAATGAGGAGAGAGGTATCTTCTTGCTTAGATTCCAGTCCCTGCCAGTTGTTGTCCCACTAGCAGTGCAGTCTGGTCCAGGTAGCCCAGGGTTAAGAGGTTAATAGGAACAAAGTGGCTGCACTGGGCTGTCTGGATCGGTGTCTGCAGACAAGCACTTTCCACCAAACCTCAAGTGCATTAAGGCTCTTCCTTCAAAGGGAGGATCAGCAAACAGAAGCCTCAGCTTACCAGCTGGTTCTGACTTCCCCTTCAATTTCTAAAGCCTTCCTTTCACCTGAAAGCAGATTTTTATCTTTGCCTCATCAAGTTGCTTATGGGGTGCAGCTGCCTGTCAGTTTGCTGGCTTTTTAACCCTGTTTTCCTCAACCCCTTCAGACAGTTTCCTGACCCTGTATGAGAAATAATTTAAATAATTCAGGTGCAGACATCAGAATACAAGGTTTCTTGTAGTGGTCTTCCCAAGTGAGTATTTTTCTCTCCTTTTTTTTTGTATCAAAATACAGTGTTTTTCCTCCTAGCCACAGCTGTCACAGCAAGAACTCATACTGAACAGGTTACACCCTGTAAGATACAGAAGGCAGTATCATTCTTGGGTTTAGATGTATACAGAACTTTGGTCACATTAAAATTCAAATGCTTTGTTTGAGGCTCTTTTCATTAACTGGTACAGATCACCATGCATGTATTACTGTTATTATTTATGACTCCAATAATCCTCGCCACATCTACAAGGTTTTTTCCGGAAGTTATTTTGTATTTCCATTACAATAGGATGACTTAGGGCTTGCTTTCTGCTGACCCTTGTAAGAAATTTCCAAGACACTCTTTATTAAAACAGGGCAGTATACTGCACGCTGTTAAGATTATTGAGCTGGCTAACCAACAGTGTCTTCCACGTTTTACATTACAGCACTTTTTTCCCCCTGAGGAGTATTACTGTAGTTTCTGTAGTTTCCTACTGAAGCATAAAACCACTTCTTATGGTGTGTGTAAAATAGGGACTGAGCTGTTGTAACTGTATTTCGTTGCTTTCCAAGAGATGGTCTTTTTAAAATTGTTTTGTGAGACGCCATCAATAGCTTTTCCAAGCTGGTGAACCAAGAATGAGGTTTTAAGAGAACATAGGTTTTCTTTGCATATAGTTCCTTTGAAATCGGTGGGTTAGAACTTACTTACCTCAAATGTTTTTTTATAGACACTCATATGTGAACTAGATGTCTGTTTGGGTTTCACGCCTGAAGGAGAAGTGAAACTTTTAATGTTTGATGAATATGTCTCTGGATATTGCAGTACCTTAAAATACTGAATTGTTGTAGAACCTCATCCTAAAAATCATAGCTTCCCAACCACCTGTTGAACTGATTTTGTGAGCACTTCTTTTATTTCTGAGACAGAGCTTTCAGTGAATGGGCAATGTAATGCCATGTAGAATAACGCAGCCGGTATTGCTCCATAACATCAAAGATGTTTTGCCGTAATATGGTACTATAGAAAGTAATTTTTGTTCTGTGTGACCTTAAAGCATAGTAAGCGTGTAGGGGAAACAAAGTGACAAAATTAAGAATCTGAGGTTTATTATGAAGGATAATATTTATTACACAAGATTCTACAATTATGTTATTGCTACATTACCTTGCAGAACAAAGTTAAGTTCTCGGTTAGGGCTTGCCTGACGCAGCCAGCGGAACCCAAACCAAACCATGCTGGATTGAGAAACTAACTGGAGTTCACATTCTTCTCTACGGACTGAGATTTTTGGGTAAGTAACCAACTCCATCCTTTCCAGATAAGCGCCGTGTCGTAGTCCACCTGTAACGATCAGTCCGGTTCCCGAAGGCAGCCTGTCCTCTGCGAGGCAGATGCAGGAATGCATGTATCCCGTTTCCCAGGCGACTGGTGCTACAGGCAGAGTTCGCTGCATGGGGGAGAAGGCGACGGCTCCTGCAGATGCGAAGTGCAGAGTTCATAACCTCCTGCGAAAAGTACTGAGTCATTTAACTGAGCAGCAGATAACTTGTGGATTTACGCTCCCCTACACAGGCTGTAACTGGGCTGATAACAAAGGGCTTTATCAATGCCGTATTTCTCTCTACTTTCCCCATCAGCGAGGTTGCATGGCGGGGCTGGAGCAGCAGCCCGGGCCCCAGGGCGGTGTCTGCTGCTGGAAGTCCTTCGCCGGGCAGGACCCGGCGGCGAGGGAAGCCGGCGACTGTGCTGCAAGGCAATCCCGGGACGTCTGCCCCCCCCCACCCCCCCGGGTCCCGTCCGCCATGTTGCGCCCTGCGGCCGACGGAGGCCCGAGAG
>JANZLQ010000040.1:21395425-21423232 GCA_026212715.1 Elanus axillaris
GAGGGCCGGCCCTGGCGCTCACCGCGCCGCCGCTGCCCTGAGGGGACCGGCCCGGGCCGGGCCCTGCGAGCCCCGCGACCCCCGGGAGGGGAACAGGTCGGCTTCGGACCCCGCTGGGGCTTTTCCTTTCGTGCCCCAGACCCGCACCTCCGGTAACCGAGTAGCGGTGGGCGGGTTAGGAGCCTGCCGGCGGGAGGGCAGCCCTCCCCGCCGGTCCCGGCCGGGCTCGTCCTGCGGTGCAGGTAAGAAATCGCTCGGCTCTGAAAGAGGCAGCGACGAAGTAACTGCTGTCTCGGGCGAGAGAGGGAGGCTTCGCTCCTCGGCAACCCGTGCTGATCTAGAACTCTTAAAAGAATTTCCCCTTAATTTTTATCTTTTCATTCCATTTTGAATGGGTCGGTCCATTTGTTTCCTGCTTGGCAAGTCCGGTTTGCTTTTATATTTTTTTTTTTTTTTCTGAACTTGAACTTATCAATCCCTCATTCTGTTGCAATATTTTTGCCCATTTTGTCAGTAGAACATAAAAACCGAGCCAGAGCGGGAGCCCCGTGGTGTTGCTTCTGCAGGCAGGGTGCTCCCGTTCCCACTGACGGGATGTACAAAAACCACTGTTCTGCTTACTCAGTGCTGCTCGTGTGAATATAATGAAAAGGTGTGCGTGCTTAATAGTTCCCCCTGAACTGATGATGCTCTAATAACGTATGCAACTAAGCCGGTAAGGAAGTAGTGGAGTTCACTTAGCTTTTCTTTAAGTCCTCACAATGTAGTTTAGCCGGTTTGCCGCTGTGTGCATATTCAGGGAATGGCTCAAAGGTATTGATGGAATTTAATATGATTTTAACAACGACGAGTGATAGCTAAAACTTAAAAACAAAACTAGAAACCAATCACTTAAGAACAGCTCTGACTATAAAAACAGAGAAGGAGATCACTTTATTCTTAAACCATTTTTTCTCTGATACATCAGACGGTCATTAATATCAATAGAGGTAGGATTGGTACACGATACGCAATATGGCAGTGTATAGTTGTTTCAAGCTGAACTCTTACTTAATTTCCTCTCCTGTGGTATAAAAATATTTAACTATGAAAAAGAATAGGGATTAAGACCAGTACGAAATCTGATTTACTTTTGAAGCCATATTTGCGTAGTCTGAGGGCTGCTGCCTTCCTCCGCAGATGGCTTCCGTAAATTCTGGAAAGTGAGCCCTTTCACTAACAGCTTTATATGGCTTGGATAGGACAGACGGATTCCCGCTGTATGGAAGCTGTTAATCCCTCATTTGCAAGATGTGGGGCGGGAATGTAAACACTGGTCTCTCACCTCCCAGATAAGTGATCTGCTCAACTAGGCTAGATGATAGTCTGAATGGCATTCAATTAATTAAATATTCATTAGAACAAATACTGTGCAGTCCCAGGTTTCCTCTACTCAGATAAGTATGTGAACAATTTGATTATAGACTCAAATGCTGCTTCTGCTTTATGCAGTATGTTTAATTTTCAACATCTGTTTTAGTCACTGAATTCATTAAGTCATGCTGATGAAAAATAATTTCTTGGTGAAGTGTTTTGCTGGATTAGACTTTAAAAACAAAAGAGGGTGTAGTTCAAATCAGGCTTTGTGTGGGTTGCAGTGTTAATGGGGGAGAGGGAAGGTGCTTAATAAAGATTATTAGGAAGTTATTAAAGAAGAAAACAGTAACAAACAGGGAAGTCAGCTGGGAGTGGACAGAAGTTGCATGCTTGGCGCTGAATGGAAGTTGTCAGGAAGAACTGCTGGGAAGAGTGTAGGGAGTTTCCCGAAGAGTTGATTCAGTTGCCCTTTGAGCAGATCACATGTAGCTGCATAAACTGAACAATGTAATGATACCTAACTCGCATAGATGTTTTAACTTAACACTAGAATTTTCAGCTAATGGCAGCCTAGAGCTGTATGTAGTTCAGGCTTCTGTCAACAAGGCAAAGGGCTGTCTTTCAGTAATATTAAATATACTTCTGCAGAGCTTTGTAGATTGGTGATAACAAACGTCTGTCACTGTTGAGACATTGTCTTATTTAGTCACATGGTTGGTGTGTTCTGTTGTGTTTATGCACATTTTTTAATAAGCTAGAGGGAGGGAGAATTTGAAACTGGTGTGTGCATATAGTACATGTGATTGTATTTTTTGTAGTTCAGGATTCAGTTTTCTTTACTTTTTGGTCTAACTTTTTTTTAATCATTGATGTAGAAGCCAAATGCTACTTCTTGCCATGACAAGCTTCGACTGGAGTAATTCATGGCAAATTTTGCTCTCATCTGCTTGATCTAAATGAAGAATGTTGTTTAGAATCAAATCTTTTCCAGTATGGTTTACATGTATGAACCCTTTCACTATGGTCATGGAAAAAAAAAAATATGTGAAATGGCACACGCAAGATGTCTGCTCTCAGTGCAGCGGGAACAATTCTGAAAGTGTTTGTAGGAGCTCTCTATCCACGTGAGAAATATTGTGAGTAAGATCTTTTCACAGCTGGGCTCGGTTCTGTGAAGTGCTTAGGGCTCTCGCCTCCTCTTGTGAAAATGGTATAATATTAACCAGCTTCTAAGATTTGTCTGTTTTGTTTGAAACACCCCTCAAATGTAGCCTGCTATTTCTGTATTTCAGCTGCCAAATGTAACTTGTAAATTCTGATTAGACGACTGGATTGCTTGTAATTAACAAGACAATATGGTATGGATAAAAGGTTTTGACATAGATGAAGTTCTCACCTTAATCGCTGGTTTGTCTGAAGCTAAGGGAAACTTGTTGAAATAAAAGGTAGCGTACTGATTGGTTTTGAATAAGATTTGCACATGATGACTGGATAAATCTATCAAATGTTTTATTTTAAAATTTAAAAATCTTATTTAAAAATCTTCAAGACTAGCAAAAAACATTTTGAAAGTGTTAGCATGTACCTTTTGAAATTATCCCTATAAACGTAGACCCAGAATGACTCATCAGGTTGTTAGAAATCCCAAACCCAGTCGTGCCACTGAAATCCCTGAGAGCACTGGGTTGTCCCTGTTAGAATCCTACCCTCTCTTTCCTTCTCCCAGTTAAAAAATGTTGCCTCTCCAAAGCATTGTAGGAAATTAGAGAGTAGCCCGAGATCTGCCCCTTGGGAATGGTGGAAAAATGGAAATAGCCCGAGGTCATCTGCCATCGCAGCGTACCTCCTGCAGCACACTCGCGCTGCTGAGGGAGCAGCTCCAGAGGCCTTGGAGATGGCATGTCCTTGTGCACAGCACGGAACTGCACGTGGGTAGTTCAGGCTGGCGCGGAGTTGCGGGATTTCTGGCTTCTCCGTTCCCTCCCAGCCTGTGCAAGTCCAGCCTGCTCGGCTGGTATGGAAGGAAGGGCAGGCAAATCCCTGTCTGTAAAGGAGCAAGGGAGATGCATCTGCATCAAAGTTCTTTGGAAATGAAAGAGTTTGGCTATCTTAAAAACGAGCATGATTTTATCCAAGCAAAACATTCTTAGGTTCTGTATGATACTCCATATATGATTAGACTGTCCTTGTAAATATTATAAAAGTATATTTCAACTTAAATTGCTCTAGTCTTCTTAGTTCTGAATGTATACCTCTGTGAACACATAGGTAACTAGATAAAATAATTTTACACGTTATCCTCTCTAAACTAGAGAGTGTGAGTTAGGTATTCCAAAGCCCTGTGGCAGCATGATTTAGTTCAGGCAGGTTTGTCCAACTTTTCAGTAAATTGAAAATGTGTCTTCTAATTTCGTGTGCAGTGCTTACCTTGTTGTCGCGTGCCATACGATGGCAGTCAACTGAATAAGAACAGTTGCTGCCCTCCCATGGTACTGGTATTGTGGACGGATGGAGCCAGTGGTACGAAGCTCGGAGCTGCCTTGCCTGGGTCAGAGGAGGTACTTGCTGGGAGTCAGGGGTATGCCTGCTGTGAAACTGGTGTGAAGGAAGTACCGGCAGGCATTCATTTTTTAAAGTAGTTTACTTTTTAGTTTAAATTCTGTAGGTGTCAGAGTGATGTAGGAATTGGGCTGTTTGTTCTAGACCTCCATACTGCCTCTTTTCACATCCCGATACAGAGTTCTGTTGGCGTCGGTGGGTTCCCTTCCTTGACGGACCTACCCCAAGTACACAGCATGTGGGAGGAGGTGTAAGCAGCTTTCTAAGTTTTCTGCAGCGGATACAATTTTGAGATATCTTAATTACTATGATTGCAGCTAAAACAGTTTCTTTTCTACTTCGATATCTTTTTCCTGGTGCTGTTATGATTCACTCTTGGGAGATTTGGAAAACTGCTTCAGGCTTCCTAAACTTATGCAACAGTTCACAACTACAAATCTGACCTACTTCAGAGCTGCCCCTACCCAGTGAAGAATCTCTCCAAGACTGAACTGCAGCAATATAAACTTCTCAAGCGCTGCCCACAGGTTAAGGGAAAAAATGATTTTTTACGAAAATTGCAAGTTTGTACTGTGAGGAAGAATAAATAGTATGCTGTAAACTAACAAACTGTCCAATCCTTAGATTAGATTCATTCTTTGGGAATTTTGCTTACTTAGATAAAGAACTGGATAGGGACACTTCAAGCAGTATGTATGATTTGTTGTAACTGGTGGTGGTCCACAAAACGGAAGACAGTGTCTGCAATTGCCTGTTGACAGTGCTGGGAAAAAAAGTGAGAAAATCTATTTGAAAATGAGCAGAACTGCTGTCACATGCAGATTTCTGTAATTTAAAAAGGCATATTTCATTTTTAATTCAAGAATGTGACAGTGTTCCATGTGGGCATCTTTTTTCATAGGTGTAAATTACAGAGTTTTGTGACAACTTTTGGAAACAATTGTCACTGCTTGGTGCATTGGATAGGTGACCTGATGTAATTCGTTGGCAGTTCCTCTGCCCTTTCATTTCGGTGTTTGAGCAAAAATACAAATTTTCTTCCCTTGGTGAAACAAAAAGCGTTGAAGATGTACATCTGTTTACACCAGCTGACCTTCACATGTAACATGAAAGACTATAAATAAAAGACGACGTCTGTGGAAAAGGGACACAGGATCGATCCTTGAAGACCTAGTTCAGTATGTCGGCTTTGATTTGTATCCTGTTTTGTTGGCACTTAGAGAAAATAAAGACTAATTCCGTCAGATCTGCAAAGAGGTGATTGAGAAAAAACAAACTTAAAACTGAGTGTAGCAGATTGTGTACTGCCATGCTGTATATGGGTTATTTCCTTTGAGGTGAAAAGGCCCTGGCTCTAAAACATCGAGATCCACTGGCCAAAATCACTTAGAAATATTTTATAGCTGATGACCATATTCAGATTACTTTGGGAATCCACGTAAGCATGAGCTCCGAGCATAAAATGTTTTAGACATTAAAGTGCAGTAATCAACTGCATCTTTGCTTACTTTCTTCCTTGCAGGGCACTGTTCGAAGGATTATTATCGAGAATCCTGATCAGGTAGGAAAACTGTTTAGAGCTGGAGTTCCGCTTGTGCAACTTTTCCTCCCTTAATTATGCTGATTCAGTAGAGTGCTCAGCTACTTCCATTGGGCTATGCTAAATATTTTGAAATCCCATGGCCCATATCTCTTGGTGGTGAGAGGTGAAATTGTTCAGGATTGAAAAAGCCGTAGAATCACCAGTCAGGCTTCCCACCTCTCAGCAGTTAAGTCTCTACTAATATGCTTCAGTAGTATTGCTAGTGGAGATTAATTTCTGTTTCTACTGTGTTTGTTTCAAATATGGTCTAGGTAGAAGCACAGTCACTTTGTTTCCAAATAGACATAAACTGAAATATACATATCTTAAAAGAACTATCTTGAAGTATATGTGTCTTCAAATTACAAAAATCCTGTACCATTTTTTAATCAAAGTTACACTAATTCTGAAATTGATGTTTGACAGCATTTATTAATGTTTTATTAAAATGTTTTACAGGAGCCATTATCCCCATTTCTTAGAGGGGGGAATTTCTGTCCTGGAAATAATGTCATCTATGAAAAGACAATAAGAAAATATGAGCTATTAAATCCCCACCAAGTAAGTTGGTTGTTTATATAACCTGTTGCAAAAGAAAATGGAGGTGGTAGCAGAAAAGTAATGTTTCTGGGTGGTTTTTTTTTGTTGTTGTTGTGAACTACTGCCAACCTGAGAATTGCCTTGTTGAGGTTATAGGATATATTCTCAAAGGTAAAGGAAGCAATTTCTGTATGTAAGGAGAGCAGAAGTTGGAACATCTGCTGTATTTTTACCGAGAATTTATTATTTCAGACTAACAATGAAAACTGCTGTTGTATCTCTAGCACTGTCAGTCTTTATCTGAATGTTGACTGAGAATTAGTTTCTTGCAGTAGCTCCACAACAGAATGACCAATATAAATTTTTGCAAAAAATGAATGGAAAAGACAATTTAATTTTTTTTTACACTCCTTCTTGAAAAAATATATTTGGCAAAGCTGTCTGAAATTTCATCTTAGAATTGATGTTTTGTCAATAGCAAAAATATTATTCCTTCTTTATTGCTCTGAAACACTGTTGTTTTCAACAGGAAAAACAGAGTATTTGAGAGTGATTTGTCTTACCTGGTTTTTGCTTTGTTTTTTAAAACTGAGGCTTTCATGCCATTCTGGATTTTAGATAGATAAAGTAGGTGTGATACCATTCTCTGAAGTGGAAAGGGGAAGAAAATAGAGATAATTATGAGTAATAGCTTCTTCCTTTCCACAGATGGTGTACAAAGAAAATAATGTAAAAAGTGTGGAGTCTAGTCCTGGAAACCCTATTTCTGCTTCTGTTTTTTATTACCCAGGGTGCAGGTAGATTTAAGTCAAATCAGGAGTGTAGTTTTGAAGAAAATTTCCCAGTCTCCCACCACATATCACTCCTTGGTTTACATTGCACCATGGTCTTGGACCATGCACACCAGGTTTCTTTCAGGTGAAATTAAAACGTGTTGAAAGAGTGCATCCTGCGTGCTACCGCCGCTAATGGTGCGCAGCCCTTTCAAAACCTGGTGTAAAACCTCCTGAGATCTGTAGAATGTCGGTACTGGGTCCTCCCTCTGCTCCCCTTGTGCCACTGCGTGATGTGGATGTAATGTAGACTCTGTGGTCTGATGTTGCTGCAGAATTAGATGTTGGTTCAACCTTTAAAATGTAACTGCATTGTGAGTTTTAAGTCAAAATTACCTGATGATTTACATTTATATACTTCTCTGTAGAATACAAAACAAGTAAGCTTTGAAGTAAACTTGTAAAAGCCACGATCTAGACAAACAATGAAGTTTGCTGAAGTTAGTAACATGGCAGCGTTTTGACTGGAACATAAACTAGGTTTTAGTTTATTGTTTTGGTGGGTGGTTTTGTAAACAGCACTTTTCCCAGATTATAAAAACAAGATGCATGTGTCCCTTACGTCTTGTGCACTCTGAATCTGGAACTGCTGAAAGTATTTATAGAGGAAAACGTCTTGAGCCATTTCCTATACTAATTTTTTCCTGATGTAACAAAGACTCAGCAAGTAGTTCAAATGGAGCTCTTTTTTAATCTCTGAAATACTTAATGAAACAGGATATGCCTGTGTTTTAAATTAGATAACGGGGGTCCCCATTGCCTGAGTATGTTAAGAGTAACATAATGAAACATACAACTTGGGAAACGTGTCTCTTCTGTGCTTTTCATTTGCAGCTACTAAAATTTGAGGAGTTGGTGAAAGTGTGAAGCAAACGCATGTACAATTAGGAAAAAAAGCCATTTTATTAGGATTATTAAAATATCTGAAACTCTCATCAGTCTTTCCATGCAGAAACACATTTCATTCATTTATATAGTCATATTAAGCTTCTATCTCATTAAGATGTGTCCAGCAGCTTAAACAAAAATCCATTCTTGTTTCTAGGAGAAGCAGTATCAGTTTTCGCACCAGTGTCAGATTCCCCAGCAAGCCGATCAGTGCCATGTTGCCCAGCCCTGCCAGCACTCTGAGCAGTCGCAAGTCACTCACCAGTGCCAACAGACACAGACCAGTAGCCCTTCTGACGCAATTCCAGTCTCTGTGAGCGATGACTGTGGAGGAAATACAGTGAGGAGGGTAACAGTTCAAACCTGTGAACCGGTAACAGTCATTTGCTGAATGTTTTACTATTCACAATGTATTTTTTTCTGTATGCAGAGTACAAAACTTTACAGATACATAACATTGCTAATCCCCCATCTCAAAAACCCGCAGTAAGGTAATTAAGCACCACACACCCATTTTAAGTAAACAGCAGAGTTTGTGTGTCTGTTGCAGGTAACTACCTTGTGTGCTGTGATTGCAGACATTGTCTAGAACTGTCCAAGACTTTGTCATACGCTGTTAAAAAAAAAAAAAAAAAGAAGAAGAAAAAAAAGCTGGTTTAGGTGTTGTATCCTCTTTTTTGTTGGCATAGACCTGCGCTTAGGTGTACTGACTGGTCATCATTCTGTTGTCCTTTAAATGTGTTAAGTCTTGCTAGTTTGTTTGTTTTTCTTTATCTGGGAGTGTTACCTGTTGATTGAGTCAGGTTTTGTCTGTCAGTCTTTGTACAACAAAGATGAAGTAATGTAAGGCTTATGCCTCTAGCTTTGGAGAAAAGATACATTGCTTTATAAACTCGACACATCAATTCAGGATTGCGTTCTACCTAAAGTGATCAATAAGGACTTCAGATATATTTCATTTTGATGAAGTATTTGACATAGATTCACTGGAAGCACAAAACTACCTTCCTTTGCCCTTCATTTTACAGCAGGTTGCAAGTTCTGGAGTTTCTAAGGGCTGCAGGAGGCTTGCTATACATGTATACTATTATTTCTGTTGGGGGAGGGAGTGTAGCAGTCCTCCCTATGCATCTGTTCAATATGTAGGTGGCAAGACAAACATGCTTGGTGACCTCAGCGTCAGCCCTACGAGGAATCTTCTATAGCCAGATACTCACATAAGCAACTTAGCTACGCTCAGTTTGGGTAGCTGTTGAAATTCTTTTATTGTTCGCATATGTAAACATTTGAACTGTGGCAATACAAATACCATTTTTTGCAGTGGGAAATCTTGCACCCAGCTGGTTTTATCTGGGTGGTGCCCACAGGCGTTTATCCACTGCAGCTATGGAAGCATGTATAGTAATGAGATTTTCTAATTCTCAACACTTTCCACATTAGCATGATGCTGATGATGACATTGCTATAGAAGATACTACTTTGTGTATTCTTGTTGTAAAGGAAGTCATTTATTTCTGTATAGTTTACTGAAAACCAGACGACATGGAGACTCAATAGTAGCAAAAAGAACAGTGTAAACAAATTGCAAATTAGTAAAAGCAATCAAAACTAAATCCATCATACTCGTAGCATTTTCACATTCAGCCTTTATCCTGAAGAAGGGAACTCAATTATGATCATCTTGCATATTTTCTGCTAGGTGAACTGCTCTCAGGAAAATAATGACCAGCTGGACTGCCGCTACTTTGGTGAGCTCCTTGCTGAACTGAACCGCAAGACCAACGACTTGCACAGTTGTTTACTACAGCATGTGGAAAAGATAGGAGGAAGGTATTGGCTTTATACCTGTTCTATCGTTTCTGTATTCCAGAAATCCTGGCCTTGCACAGTTGAGAGGACCGTATAGTTTGCAAGTTGTTTTTTTTTATTTTTTCTTTCCTGACGACTAGAATTGACTGTAGTTTACACGTTCATCTAGTTTGCTGAGTAACTGAGGACATAAAAATTCTGTAAGCCGAGTAACTGAGGACATAAAAATTCTGTAAGCCAAGTAAATGCATTGAGTTTGATGCTTTTTCAAATTTGTTTAGACTAATACGCAATAATGATTATGTATCCCATGCTTGTTTGCACATAGAGCATGTTCTGACATACATTTAATGATAAATTCTGTTATTATACATCCTGGAGAAACAACCCAAATGTCCACATTGCCATGTCCCTTGTTCTGTCATGGTGTTATGTCATGGATTAAAAGATGGCCACCATAAGGCACAAAGCTCAGTATCTACATGCAAATTACTGTTAAGCATGTATTCTGCAGAGCCCTGCAGATTGTCTTTGAAAAGAAATGCAGAATCACAGCAGCCAATAATCTGAGTCTTCACAATGTTCTTAGCCCTCCCTCACCATCACCATTACTTCATCCTTCCTCCCAGTCTTGTTTGGTGCTTTCCAAGTTCACTGAAAGAAGAAAAGTGGTCCCACAGCAGGGGAAAAGTGGAACTGAAGCATCACAAGAAACCTGACACTGTGAAGTAAACGCTTCAGGCATGTCAATATATTGCAGCATAGTTCTGGGTAAACCATTACCCAGCCAATTAAGAATGTAATTGGGTTAACTGAGTATAATGCCCAAAGAAACAGAGATAGTTAGCCTGTGTTAACTGTACTACTATTAGTATTCCAGTCTCCTCAGAGATTTCTACATGTATTTAACAACTTGTGTTGCCTAGCACCTTAACAGGAAGGTAACAGCTCTTAATCTGATAAAGGATCCTTCCTTGCTCTGTATTTTAAAGATTACCTTTTTATAGTTGCGAATGCGGGAATGGATTTTTAAAGTTCTCAAGAAGCTTTCTGTTAATCGGTCTCTTGGATTTTGTCTGTTTTACAGGAACCACGACATTGAATTTACGTGTCAGGTAAGCATCTTAGCAAGCTGGTCCCTGACGTGTAGTGCTAGTAACAATGGTGTGGATTTTCAAGCAAATTTAAGCCAAGATAGTTTAAATGAAGGATGCTGGTCTTTGTTAGTTAATGATTCCTACTTGTTAATAACATTCAGAGCCTGAAACCTACTGCTAGGCATGCATTTGCAAACATGACAATACTGAAAGGAAACTTAAATAATTTGCATTATTCCAGCATGAGAATCAAATTTTGAAAGCCTTTCCTGTTGTGCCAATAACGGTTTCATTGTAAAACTAACTTACACAGCTACACGCATTTTCCACTATGCTTTTTTTGCAAAGGACCTTTCAGTCTCTTGCCAATAAAGCTGCTGTTCAGCCACATGTGCTGCCACGCACTGCAAGAAGTGAAGAATACTGCCTCTCGCAGAAATGAGAGGAACGCGAGAGAACAGACTTCCGATGTCTACGGAAAGCTCACTTTGTGAATCAGGCCAGGACAGGATCATCGGCACCTCTGTGACCTTTAAAGGCATTCTGTATATGGCAGAAATATTTGTCGAGGATTAAATTAGATGAAGTGATGCCACTTAATCACTATCTCCTGGGACACATTGGTCACGTTTAGTTTATTGACAGTCTGTTCTTTGTCAAAAAACATGAGATTTACTCCTACCATAAACTGCTGGGAGTTCTGCTTTAGCGTCAGCTTTTACTTTCTTGAGAGAGGACTGTTTTGAATACTACTTTTAAAATAAATGTTAAACTCAGTGATTTGAATACATGCTTCATGTATCACTTCATCTCAGTTTTTATATGGCACAAATATATATAAGGCTTTGGAAATTTTCTGGATATACTTTGATGTATTTTCATTCTTATTTGCCTTGTACTAAAGGCGTTTTTCATAGTAGACCTGTGTAATTAATGAAGAAACCACATTATGATCTACCAGGCAAAATTCTTAATCAAGATGTCTCCCCTTTCCTCCCTTCTTTGCTTAGACTGAAGATATTGAAGATTTAATTCCTAAAGGACTGTCTGAGGCAACAAAGCAGCAGATTCGTTATCTCCTCCAGGTATGTGATTGGAGTGGAAGGGGGTGCGGAAGCCTACGGTAACTTGAAACAGTGGAAGTTGGCTTATGTGTACCGGGGACCTTGTACGTAATGTACTTCATATTCTGCTTATTCTGTTTTTTCTTGAGTAAAGGGTGTGGAATCATACAGGTGGCTTCAAGTGACATGCTGCAGCAGTTGGTTCCACAGCCTACTCGTGTACTTTAAACTGAGCTTTACTGGTGCTTTCTTGCAGTTTCACTGGAAACCATCTTGGCTTTTGACCAATTATAGGAGAACACAGATCTTTCATCTTTTTGTTTGTGTTGTGTATTATTCACTTCAAAAGCAAAAGGCAAAGAGTAGGAGCTTTATTGAATAGCAGATTGGCTATCAATTGCCAACTACACGTAATGCTTATTCCTTAGGTCTCACATTTTAGAAATACTCTGGTTAAAAACCTCTAACGTAGCACTAAGTTCTGAGGCATGCTTACGTCATTTGATAACAGAAGATAACCATTTTTTCTCGTTCCATTTATAAAGGCTTTTATGTTTCTTCTGATCTTGTTCTTCAGCTGCCTCACCATCTCGACCTGCCTTTTCAATCACCAGCCACATGAGTTGGGCTGGAAGGCGGTCGGACACAAATGCAAGGTGCTGATAATGGTTGGTTGTTCTGTTGTTTCCCAGCACTGTAATACTCTGCAGTGTGTTTTTTAGAAAAATAGTCAACCTCTTTATGAAGAGCTTTGATCTTAGCTAGTTGGAATTGGCCCCTGCCTGTGATAAAACATTAAAAACGATGCTGTAGCATGAATCCCACTGTCGACTCCAGAACCATTTGACATGTAGGTATGTTAGAAGAGGATCCCAAACCACCTGCACTGCTCAGCAGCTGTGTCTGGATCTGGTCTCTGAGGGAGGGCGACTGTGATCCCACCTGGGAGCTGCAGCTTAGGTTCACTTCTGGTTAAAAAAAAAAAAAAAAGCTATTTGAATAAAGCTGCGAATGAGCAACCTGGTCTGACTTGACAGCTGCTGCTGCTTCATGCAGGAGGGTTGGACAAAGTGACCTCCCAACTTGAATTATCTGTGATTCTTTTACAGTGGAGGTGGACACTGACACCAAAGTAGTTCACGACCTCATGTCAGAACACCATCCCAGGAAGCTGGTTCAGCTCACCTCTGCGTGAAAGAGCTGAAACACGTTTTCTGTACGTCCAGCTGGTTTTACATTCTCACACCCATGCTTAAAAAAAAATGCAGCTTAAGTGTGTTTTAGGGGACCAGATTTTGTCAGCATACGCACAAAGTGTGGTTGTGGACTGCAAACCTCTTGGACAGAGTTTGGTACGGTGTGGTTTTGCGTCTCAGAATTTGTAAGCAGTGTGACAGCTGGGAGTCACACTCTGCTGGGTATGCCCAGAGGGTCAGCTCTAAGGACACGCAGAATTTCACTGCACAAGTACATGACACCTCTGGAATTTAGCAACCTCTAGTGCTAAGTAATTGCCGGGTGGGGATATACTTATGTTTTTAGTCTAAATTCAACCATTGACTTAATTCCTTCTTTTAATTTCCTTTTGTAGTATATTTCATAATAAACCCACCAGAACAGTAAGTCAAAACTGAAATTTCACTTTAATGAAAAAAAACCCCAAATGAGCAGGTGAGCTAGTTACACTAGAAATGTTATTTTTAAATCCTTAATCACATAGCACTGCAGTGGGGATAAAAAATAGGACAAGGGCTAATCACCATATTGATGGAGATCTTGATAGTAACAAATAAAGTGAAGGGGAAGTATCAGAGGAAGAGAAACAGGCAGAAGGATTTCACTTTTGTCCAGATAGTAAAAAAAATAAAACAAACCACCATCTTTTGCGCAGAATATTCAGCCCTTCCAGATGAGCCAAAACTTGACAAATTACATTTGTGTTCTTCCAGAATCTGTTTTTCTTCTTTCAACTATTAGAAAAGTATTGTGAAATGCAGCATTTTGTGTTTTAACATCAATCAATACACAGCTGTTAGCACGCATTGAAAGAAAAAAAAGGGAACACTGTTGGGTTATTGGGCACTACTGCCTTTTTCTTTCATCCAGTGGACTCCTTTAATCTTCGGAATCTTTTTCCTTTTGAAGGGAGGAGTTGGTTATATGGCTTTTATTTAAATTAAAAAAAAAATTTAATTAAATTCTCTTGCCCTTGGGCTGAAAGCGTGCTTTGCCAGATGTCAAAGACGATGACTTATTCCTCTGTGACTTCTCAGGTAAGGTAGTAATTTTTTTAAATCAGTGTTAAGTCACAAAGCTCTAAATGCTCAAAAAATGACTGTGCAATATTAACACATTTATTTTTCCCTTTATTGGTGTACAAATGTAGTTCTTTACTCTCTTGTTTGTTCCATTTTAAAAACGTTATCCTGCGTTACAAGGCAGTAATTTAAAAACTGTGCTATTTGCAGAACGAAGTGCCTGAAAATGCATTTCTTTCTTTGTAGAAACTGTGCGCACTTCAAAGAATGACACGCAGTAGTTCTTATTTTCAGCTGTATAGCAGTTTTCTGTTCTGCATATTGTGAACAAAGCTTACTAATGAGTCAGAAATACACATTTTCATTTTTCCCCCCTCCTAGATGAGAGTGACATCAGATAAATCTTTGAGACTCGTGCTTTCCACTTTCAAAAATTTACGTGAAGAGCTTTGCCATCTGCAGGATGACTTGGGGGTAAGCCATGTTTTTTCAGTTCCTGGGGCCTCATCCATTTGGTTTTGCCTGTCAGTGGGAAGTCTGTTAGAATGAAATTTAAATAGTGAAGTCCAGGCTTCAGCTGCTTTACTGGAAATGGCTGGTTTATTAATGGACTTGCACGACTCGTACAGTAGCTGAGGTTAGATCTCTTCCTAGCAGTGTTTTTCAAGTGTTCAATTTGTGGAAGCCTAAAAAACCAAATCCTTCCAAAGGAAGAAAAGACCCTGCTGAGTGAAATGAAAGCTCTGAATTGGTATATACACTGCATCTATAACCTACACTGGTGTAGACATACAGAACTGTGTTCTTACTTTGAATGCGGACAAGGAGTGTACACTAGAGCTAGTCCAGGAATTGGGAGACCTCAGTTCTGTTCACTCCTGGAAGCTGTTGTCAGCTGGTGGCTTTAAGAACTGCAGTGGTTCTCCAGGGTACAGGTATCCCAGTTTGGAAGCTGGAGCTCTACAGCTACCGCTACAGACGGTAGAGAATTGCCGTTAGGAAAGCAGAAACATTTCCCACACGAGCCCAAGTACTCGGCCCCACCGGAAACGTCAGTGTTCTCCTGTACAAGGCAAAGTTTAGGGAGGGGAGGGGGCGTTTTAACTGTCATCTTTGACATAGAACAAGGACTCTGTGCAGTGAAATGGTCTTTTATGGGGTTTTGGTGGTTTCCATTTAATAACTACGAATTGATTCTTTCTGGGACAGACTGAAAGAGCAGCATGCAGGATCCCAGTGCTTACCATGCAACACAAAACACAGATACTACAGTGACGAACAACTGTGCTATGTAGTTAAAAACCCCTGGTTTCAAGAAAATTTAGTATTTTTCTCAGCTCTAAAACATCACTTACTAATTAATCTGTGTGTTGCACTTTCAATCTGGGAAAAGTTTACTGAAAAACTGCAGCTCTTGACCGTAAACACTTTGTCTTAACAGAAGTTAGAAACCGACAGTGTCTTACTTAAGAAGGATTTGGCTTTTAAAGATTCTCAAGTAAAAGAATATGAAACTATGTTGGCTTCTCTGCGAGAGAGTAATCGTCAGCAGCAGGTAAATATAAAAACCTGTTTTCAGTTTATTACAGTCAGCCAAAAACTAGCGACTACGCTGACCTTTTGAGTCTTTGGAGTAATTGGTGCCTGGTATATGTTTGTGGATCCGTGACCCTGTTGCTTCCTTAAGGTTCATTCCACTTCTGTGCTTTCCAGCAAGGACTCAGAGACAGTACTGCAAAATGTCGCTCTCTGGAAGAACAGCTCCTCTCTCTGCGGCTCAGTGAGGGAGAAAAGGAATGTCAGCTAAAGGAACTGGAGTACTGCAAGCGTGCCTTGGAGCAAGAGATCCAGAGCCTTAGACTACAGGTAACAGGCTCACTTGTTATGTGTTCAGTAGCTGTTATTCACAGACACAGATGCATTAACATATGAAAGTTAATGAAGAAAACTCTTTTTTTGTAATTAAAAATTACTTCATTTTCTGCAATTAAAAATTACTTCATTTTCTGTAGGCCTGCTCTAATCCAACGCTACAGACCACCACCGATGAACTCTCTAGCCGTTACGTAGAGATGATCAATAACCTGAGAGAGGATAAAGATCGTGAGATCCGCAGTCTTAGGGTAAGCTGATTAACTTGGCATGTGTATATTCCTCGCCTTGTATGACTGCAGGGCAACAGCTTCCTTTTTAATTAATGAACAGAAAAGATCTACCTTATATCTAAAGTATGTCTTTTGGTTTTGCCATTACTCTATACGTAGATGCTCATGATGGCTCAGAAACCCTTAAGGTAGAACATAAAACTGTGATTTTAAAAAAGGTGCAATTCCTTAGATGTAGAAATTAGGGAGAAATCAGATTAGCAGTCTCTCCTAAAGGGCTATTTTGTATGTCCTGATAAAGTTAGAAACTAGCCAAGAGACACCCAACAGAAAACAAAAATAAATCCCAGTCAAAACTGTACGTAAGAAACATCTCTCATTTAAATCATTGTAGTAATATTTTACCACCCTGGAAGCCAGTTCAACTTTTTCAGTGTTGTATTAACTTTATTGAGTTATAAAACTATTAAACTGATACCAGGTACAGTTCAGTCCAGTTAGCACTTCTGAATTTGCTGTGCAGCTCAGCATTCTTATTTGAAAATCATTGGGCCTTACTGTTAATGAATTTAATGAAAAAAATACCTCTGGAGTCCTAGGTAAGTACTGAGGGGTCACCTGCGAGGAGCTCCAACCACCTAACTATTCCTTAACGTTGTTTTGTAGTCTCAGTTATGCCAATTCCAGCAAGATATATCAAAGCGAGAAGGAAGTAACAGTGACTTGCAAATGAGGTTGCATGAACTGACATCAATGTTGGAGGAGAAAGATGCTTTTATTAAACAACAGCAAGAGGTAAACCAATACAACTTACTTCTCTTCTAAGAATTTTTAGATTTAAGCCTCCACTTACTGTGTAGGTGGAAACTTGCTCAGAAGTCACTTGTACTCTCCTGGTTCAGGAATCAGGGTTAAGGATTTTTTGAACTCAGTGCTGTTCCTCTGCCAGTCTTCTGGAAGGACAGACTCTTTCGGACTGCTCTTTGGGAGGAATTTCTGCAAATACTTTGTTGTGACTTACTTTAGTGAATTAATGCTTCAGAAAGTGTTATTGCATCTGAATGTCTACTTTTGGTTTTCTCAGGACTTCTTCCGATTGAAGCATGAGGTATTATCAGGCAGTCAGTCCCCTGGTGTAACAGCTGTCATCACTAAGAAGTAATGTAGTTATTCACTTTTCTTAAACATACATCCTTTTGCTTTTCCATTGAATAGCCTCTATTAACCATAAGTTACTCCTGCAAATGTCTTAATGCTGCCTGTTCAAGGGGAGAAAGCCGAGAGAGGTTTTCCTAGCCGGGGAGGACTCAATACCATGCATTGTAACAGCAGTGGGAGGGGTGGCCAGCATGTTAAAATGACATTGAAATGACTGTATTGGCTTTCTTGTTACTAGTGAAAATCTTTGGGGATTAATGTGTAGCAAGATCAGAGCCAGTGACCTGGAGACTGCTACGCAGAGTTCAGTTTACAGGTTTGCCGCTCTTTTTAATACAGGTACAGGAATCAGTATCCTATTCTGGGTCTCTTGTCTGATGACTACAAGGCTACGTCACCTGTCAATAAATCACAAACTATTGTAATTGAGAGGACTGGAGAGATACGGAAACACGTAAGTTTATCTACAGATCAACTATTCAGTCTCTGAAATTCCCAAGTATTCAATTTAACTTCAAAGCAAGTATTAACCAAAACTGACATCTGAGAGAAAGCCATAGTGTTAATTTAACTTGGCTGCAAAAAACACAAAAGTGACTGATGAAAGTCAAGGAATGCACTGTCTATTGCAAGAAGGCAGTAATTGCTGGGTAGAGTATAAATAAAATAACATTTCCTTGTTTCCTCTGGTACATAATTACCTTTAACAAAAGAACTGGCATTGCTGCAACACCCGCGCCTGCCCTCACGCACAAGGCAGTCTTCCGGGCATCCCTGTACTGGGGAGTTAAGTCAGGCAGGAACTTTTTCCATGTTGCGCTCTCAAGTGAAGCTGTGTTTCGGGTGGGCAGTACTCCCCTGAATCATCCCTACTCATGACGCCAGACTATTACTAAAACATTTTAAGCACCATGTCCCTGCAGCTTACCTTGAGACAGGGCAGTGACTAACCCAGGAAGTGCAGAAGTGTGGTGACCTTTTAAGGAGTGATTCAGTATGGAAACAGGACTGCAGAAGCTATTGGTGTTACAGGGCACAAGGTAACATTGCCAAGTCTGAATACAAGGTAAAGGCTTGAGGAAGAGCAACACGGCCAGTTCACGACCACGTGTTTTGAGCAATGGAATCTGATGACGCTGTCTGCGGGCGGAGTATGGCAGAGCAGCACAAATAAACAAGAGAGTAGCTTTGTGGGGGTTGTGACCCAGAAATCAGTTATGTGAGCAGCCCAAGTAGAGGAAGGGTAAAACATCTGGCATGTTCT
Source organism: Elanus axillaris (assembly GCA_026212715.1). Lineage (NCBI taxonomy): Eukaryota > Metazoa > Chordata > Aves > Accipitriformes > Accipitridae > Elanus > Elanus axillaris. The sequence goes on from JANZLQ010000040.1 coordinate 21,413,939, forward strand.
AAAAGGGTATGTTACCTGGAGCAGGATTACAAAAATGAAAGTTAGAGGTCGCTGGCAAACAGCAGAGTTTTATTACTGATCTCATAAAACTCCTTCAGTTGCATTGCAACCTAATGAAATGTCAAGGAATTAAACAGTAATAAAGAAATTACACTGATAAAGCCAAACCCTCCCCAGCTTACTTGAAAATTTAGTTGTGCTTTCCATTACAAAAAATGGAAAAGATGAGTGTACGCAGCATTTGAAGAGATCAGTATCATTAAGTAAGTGAGAACTGTTTGGATTTTAAGTTTCCCAAGGTCCCCCTCAATCACTAGTGCAAGTTTCAGCTGAAACAAAATTATTTTGCTGCAAGAAAAACTTGGTAAGATGGAGAAGTGCCAATTTCACCTTTATTCCAAGCTTCGCAAGTGCTTTTCTGTGTTCATGTACTGTCAGCCACATATTTATATCTGCATCTGTTATTAAATGGTGATGCCGATTGATAGGTATTCTGAACAGCACGTGTCCTCTGCTGAAAGCAAGTAGCCTGCCTGTGGTAACCGTCTTTCAATCGGCGACTAGTTACCATGCCTAGTCCTTCAAGTTAGATCTTCTTCGTAATGTTGATCCTAGATATATTAGAGAAAACATGCAGCGTAGAAATTTTGTAATGCCTACTATCAGGGTAGCTGGTAAGTGCCTGTTCTTGGCTGTTTTCCTAAGTTCAAAAAAGCGCTCTTTTCCTTGTTGTGGTGTTTACTGGAGACAGTGAATCACGCCAGTTCTGACATCTGCCTCTTGCTGAACAAAACCGTTTAGAGCTTAATGATACGGCTTTGACCTTGCCAGACCTGGTGCTGTGAGCACTGACGTGCTGAGTTGTTTGTTAAGGAGGAAAGGCTCACTGGCCACTTGAGACACTTCAAAGTCAGGCTGTTAGAGAAAATAAATACCTAATTAAAGGAGACACGCCTTATATACCAGGCAGTTCAGTTCTATATAGAGAAATAAGTTTGTGTATTTTCTTCTAACAAGCTGCTTGTTTCTTTCAGGAATGAAAGAAATCTCTAGGCCATCAGAGCTGCTCAAAGGAATAACGACAACTAAAATTGCTTTACTTTCTGCTATTTTGCATCTGAAAAAGGTTCGGTCCGATAGTGGGAAAGGTTGGGGAACACAGTAAGAACAGGCAAGCACGGAGATGATGGAAAGCACTGTCTCATCCTCATCATAAAGAATTCCGTTACCTGTGTCTGTAATCTGCCACTAACATCCGCGTACAAATGTTTGTACTTTTTCATGCACTTACTTTTTGCTAAGGAGAGAGTGGTATGCTGCTTTTGTGGACTTCAGTTTTTCTTGACATGACTATTCTTCAGCCAGTCCTGAAGCAATCTAAGAGACAAAAGGAAGACATCTGAAACCTTTTCCTCTTTGCACTACTAGTTATGTTTTTCTGTCCTATCTACTCATGCTGAGAAGTGAGAATGACACACAGTCCAGTCCCATACAGGCTGTACGGCTGGTTCCAATCTGATTCAGATTGTTGTTTTACCTGCTGCTGCCTAGTGAAGATGAAACAAACCTCAGAAACAGCCTTCATGGGGAGCTTGAAAAACGCTTACCTATGTATGGGAAGCGAAAACACAAAGGAAAATTACTGACCTTACTCCAGATATACAACTCCTCAAACTTAGCTACTGAGTTGGCAAATACCAGGTTACCTAGTTCAGTGAGAGGATTGGGCAAATGCTAATTTTAAAGAGTGTTACTGACCTCAGACTTAACGTATTTTGTTGAACTTTTATAAGCTCCCAAACCAGCCATAAGTATTTACTTTGCTGTGCTTGAAAATTTCAAGAACTTTGTATATTTTTCTACAGAAAAACTTAGTATGAAAATAGCTTAGAGACTAAATTTCATTATCAGACCAACCTTCCATTTACAATTAGTACGACCACAAAAATTCTCTGAACATGATTTGGTATTAATAATTAAATAGTTGTCTAAGCAACACAGGGCAGAGAACCATAGGGGAAATTTTAAACTATGCAATCAAAAGGTGCTCAGTCTTTACCGGGGGGTTCTTGCTTTGCTTCATTTCTGCAGACATGTATTTCTACTCACAGATAATACATATCCTAGACAACGTTTAATGGTGAGGGAACACTGTAGGCTCTGTGTATCTATGAAATAAACCTAAGTGTCACTTTCTGAATCACCTGTCTGTACTGGAAACATCTCCTGTCTCCGTGCTAGGCTGGGAGGGGGGTTGGTTTTAGGTGGTGTGATAACTGCCTTTTTTTCTAGACAGCTGGTTCCTCTAAATCAAGCTTTACAAGTAAAGTAAGAGCGTTAGGTCGCTCTTCTTGCTGCTGATGCCAGTCCTCCACTCAGTTAATGCTGGGATGTCAAAGATGACCTCATCTTCCTAACGCGGAGGAAGAGCCAAGTGCAAAACCTGCTTCTCTGTATGTCCAGCCTAAGACTGGCCTGCAGTTTCAGAGGCCCGTAAGTCTGCACCAGCAAATGACAATCCCTTTAGCCTAGCTCTACAGAAAGAGGTTTTAATTAAATACCCTCATTTGAGTGAGGAGTGCCTTGCTCCTCTGAAATCAATGATTACTAGATTCTAAAATAACCCCCTCATTTCTGTATAGCAGTTAGATACAAGGTATATACAAACACACACAGAGTTAACACACTAATGACACAAAATAGTGTCACAAGTGTATTCTATCCTGAGAAGTAATTCAGTTGTTACACTGTCATTTAATGACTTTTCACATTTGGTGACCTAAATGATAAAAAAGAAATAAAAGAGGAAGAACACCACATTTGTTTAATGCTACCACACCGTTACCAGTGCAGTTATCCCAACCGAAGGACACAGAATAATTTGCTGACTTACTTACTGTGGTCTTGGCCATGGTCTCAGCTGGGCTTGATGAGCTGGAAGCATTGCACAAACAGCTCGGAAGAACCTACAAACAGCAGAAACAGGAGTTATTAATGGACGTACTCTTACCGTGCATTCACATCAGCCATTGCAAGGGTTGCACAGTGCATTTACTAAGCACTACTCCATCCGGTAACACCAGCTGCTGTTTCTTTAACTCTGTATGGCTTTGACTTAAGACCATGTAATAGTGTAATGCAAGCAGTAAACACCCTTTAAGAATGGAAACATGCAGGCTCTGAACACAGAGCTGCCGGGCATGGTGTTATAAATTCATGACAAAGGCCATGATTAGGCAAATGAACTGCTTTGCATATACAGCTGGCATTATGATAAATTTGAAAACACTGCGATTGTTCCCCAGACTTGAAGAGACAGGTGACATACAACCTATTTAGAAAAAGCCCTGTTTGCTCATCGGGAAAGACAGATGTCAATGCTGTGTTGTGTAGCAAGGATCAGCTTCTCTAAGGCTTGTCAGCGTATTTTAAAGCTTCCATACACTATAAAATGCTACAGAGCTGATGGTCGTGACACCACATTTTATTCACAGATAACGTGATGCCATGGATACTTGTCAAAAAGCTGAACTGGACTAGTAGAGGAAGCATGATGGCCATTTGGGGCTGGTTTTGTTTTCAAACCAGATTTATTTAAAAAGCAAATTCAGTATTTTTTATTATAAAAGTACATGTCATTTGCTGTAGTCTCAGCTATTGCCTCTTTTCTGTTCAACTGAAACTCATTTACCCAACATTGTTTCTGCTGGAGTTTACAGAAACACGTTTTTCTCATTTACTCATCTCTGTAAATGCTAGATATTGCTCTAATTATAAACAGTATACCTAAGATAATTTTTCACCTCCGTTTCAGGGTAGGTCTGCTAGACTTCTGCAGTTTTTCAGAAACAAATCAGAAAAATGAAAGATGGCATTTACTTATTTCATATATTTACAACAACAGACTGTCTTTATCATATTAAACAAAGCCTCACTGCCTGCACAGAGATGATAGCGTGCAGGGTTTCTCGTTCTGACACTGAAAAGCAGGAGAAAATTCTCTTCTGGTTTCTATTCCTGACTTCCCCACACAACTCAGTGCGCAACGCGGAACAATTTCTCTGCCTCAGCTATAAAATAAAAGCCAGACAGAGCCCTGATTCAAACAGTATGACATCTCTGGCATTCTGTCTGAAGGGTGGACACAGAGTTTGAATACTACGTCATGGTAACTTACCTTTACCTTGAGAGTACTCTGCTGCTGCTCTTCCATTACTCTCTCTCTCAATTTCATTACCTGTAATGGTGGGCATTTGAAACCTGAGGAAAGGAAAATACAGATGATGATCAAGACATGAATCACCTTTGACTGCTCCTGGCTTTTGGGCGTTCCTAGTCTGTCATTCGAACAAAAAACAAACACAGTAAACAAATCTGATGTTTTAGAGCAACCCTTCCACACGTTTGTGAAACTCACTGCTTGCTCGAGCAACCATGATGTGTTTGTACATCACGTACAGCAGTGGGGAGCAGGCGGAGGAGAAACCCAAATGGTGAGAGCAACGGCTCAACTTCCTCAATGCTGTAGCGAACAGGTAGTGAACAGCTTCACAGCACACGTCACCCTTCCTACTCCTGGCACTGCGGGGTGGCATCCTACCACAAACACGGGGACAGGCAACTGACCCTGTTACTGTTGCTACTGGGACAGATTCAGAACAATCTGACAAGCAAGGACTGATCTTTCGTTTCAACAAAACAGCTCAAAGCCCTTGGTGAAAATGGCAAAAGACAGGACATACATAAACGTCACTAAGGAAAGTACATATGCATGAAAGATGATCATGTCCACAAAAGAGTACCTTTAAAAGAACAGAGATCACGCAACTTCACAACGATGGGAGTTTTCAGGACAAGAAATAAAATACTATACCACCAACTTTTATCATTTAATTCAACATTTAATTCAGAACACTTGCAAGGCTTATGGTGGTAGTGTCTCTCCTTCACCTGCTTCCTACCACCACTTGGAAAATGAGTAAGCAGGACCTGCCTGTAGAGCACTTCATCCCATCCTAAAGGCTCCATCAGTTTGGGTAACAGAAGGTGGTTTGCTGCCGGCTCAGGGGAGGGAGCCAGGCCGGGCAGAAGTACAGACTACCCAGAGCAGGGATCTGTGGAAGTACTGAGATACAAATTTTACTGTTTTTTGACATGATGCATTTTTAAAATCATGACACCTCCATGGTAACAATACAACAGCCTTCACCAATTCTCTTAATTATTTACTGGGAAAGTGCACTGAAAAGAATCTAGGAACTGTGCCTCAAACTGCTGAGGATTCAGGTGAAGTTTTCTTCTTACATTTCAGAAGGTTAAAAATGCTACATCCTAGTGAAATCTTTTGTCAAGAATACCAAATGACCACTTGCCCTAATACAGAATTTCAGTTACTGGGGAAACATGGCGGGGGGGGGGGGGGGTAGAGGAAAAACAAGGTTCTGCCAGACTCTTATCTTCTGTTGGATGAATACATACACAAGATGTATATAAAAAGATCCTGGATTACTCAGACATACACAAAGTAAGAGCACTGCATATAATACCACTTCCTCTTGGGTTCCTCTTTGTCTAGCAGGCGCATTCCTTTATTTTCCTTCCCTAACCCCAACTTCTATGTCCTTTCCTCCACAGTGCCAATGTCACACCTGCAAGACATTGCACAGGCTTTTCTTGTAAATTCCTTTCTCTTTCCATCCATCATTCACAGATTCCCCCTTTTTTTTTTTAACCACCAGAGCCCTCCTAACATCTTCAACCCTTTGCCTACTCACCATCCAGCTTGGGCACACAGTTAGTTACAAGCCTCGACGTCTGCACCTTTACAGAAAGGTGTCAGTACTGGAAGAAGGAGCAGAAGCGCTGGTGGGAATCTTGAACTACCCAACACCACCATGTAAGTCCAGCCTCAGCCATAAACATCTAAGCAGCACTGGACAGAACCAGAAAAGGGCCAAGTAGAAGCACACACTGCCCCAGCAGTACCATAAGCTACTGAATTTTAAAACCACTGCTCAAGCAAAAAGTCTGACAAACTTATTTTTTTAAACTGTTTGAAATTTAACAACATACGGGTAGTAAACCATTAACCTTGACACTCACTGTGTGGGTTAAGTCTCAAGGCTTTTCCTCTTTTTGACAAACCTTATTTCCAGTGTCTTTCTTCTTAGCCACGTTTCATTGTCCATACGCTGCCAAGAGAAGACGACACAAACAATTAATATGAAGAAAGAAAAGTTCCAAAATGCTAATGCAGTAAGCCAACCAAAGAAGAGTGGTACCTCATCTTGAGACTTCACACTGGACAATGCCGCCTGTAACCATCCTGCTAAGTTCAAAACCTCGTTTCTCCGCCCAGCCATCACAAAAAGCAGGGCTCGCAGACAGAAGGTGGTACCAGTCTGCACCTGCTTCAAGCCCTACACACCTCCCCGTATTTATACCTTGGCTGACAATAACCAACTACAGTTGCTCTTTTTCCAACCACTATTCTCTCCCTCACATCTTGAGAAACACGGTCCTCACAGATTTTAATGTTCCAAACAGTGTGTCCTTTTTTTTTTCTCATTAAAAAGAAGTGTCATTAGGTGGACTTACAGAGTATTAAACCTCAGCACCAATTTCAACTTCTGTAATACAAAGTTACAGAAGTTAATCATTCTACTTAATAGAATGATGAAGCTGTAAATGAATTCAACTTGTATCCAGCATCCACCACATACTTTCTGCTATCACTGAATGTGTTAAAAAAACCCTTTTGTGCCCTTTACGGTATGTAGTTTTAGGGCAAGAAAAAAACAGGCACAGTAGAAAATCAAGGTAACGAAACTGATGCCCCACTGCGTACCACACTCTTAAGAACAGTAAGTACCACTCACCGACTCCGAACTAAACAACTGAACTTAACAACGATTTTACACACCAAACAACTGTTCATCGAAGAAAGAATTAACCCACATATGTAATTTTTAACTGTCACAATATGTGAAGGTCAAAGCCTTTCACTGCACTTCTTGGAAGAAACACTACTGTCATCCTCAAATATACATTGAAAAATGTAAACGTTAATATAGTTCACCAGTAAATACCAAGTATGAATAATAAGAGGTATCAAAACATGATCTGAATGCAATGCTTAAAAGCATCATGTCCAGATTTCATACCGCTGTCTGAAATGCTGGCTCTCCAGAAGTTTCATTTCTGCCATTTCTAGCCCCCACGTCCTGCTGCTCTGTACCCCTCTAACTGCGAGGGACTCTCAGGCAATATGGGATTAAGTCTTTCTACAAATCTGGCTATAGAAAAAACATTAAAAATGCTCAAGTACCTGATTATTCCGTCCATCTGTAAGGTGGAAAAATGAGCCAGCACCGAGTGTGCTTTGTCACAGAGTCAGAACGATCATCTTCAGTCTGCTATGAAGAAACTCCTTCAGTCTATGTATTCAATATAACATTCAGGAATAAAGCATTAAAATTGTCAAAAAGCGCACGACTTCCAAGATTTTTTTGGACTGCTACGGCCTCCTCCTTTGGTAGCTGGGCATACAAAAAAGTAGTATAAACAAACAGATGAACAGGTTCATATCTGCATCATTTCTGGGTTTTAGTACAAAACCTGTGAGTTCACTGGCTAAAAGCCTGTTGGAAAACCTTAATGAAGAGCTCATTTAATATCACAGTCTCTTCTTAGAAGTCTTTAATCTATTACTGAGGTAATAATTCAAGCATTCTAGAAAGAGAGGGAAATTAAGACAGCGATATTTTTTAGTATTTCATTCTGCAAGCTGTTATTATTACACAGATAACAAAGACAAAACCTACCTGGCTTTTCCCAAAATATGTGAGAAGTTTTATATTCTCTTTACTTAGAGGAAAAAATTTCAAAGGAATGTCAGTATCACATTTGTAATTATTTTAGAAACAAGCAGAAATACATTACCTGTCACTTTAAACAGTTAGTCAAATAAACCCGCAATACTCTCCCTTCAATAGTCTGATACATATACCTCAAGCAACCTGTTTACCTGAAATGTTATTACACATTGATTAGTGAATAATGTAATTTAAAATATTAGGCAAATTTATACAGAATGAGACTTTCCTAAACACCAAAAATGAAAAGCAAACTCCAAAATATTTGGAGTGCAAGAGATGCGTTTTATTGTATGCCCGTTACGATGAGTAACACATTTAGAAATAATAATCCCACATAACAGTGACAATCTTATTTTACAGCGTGTACATCATTTTTTACAGCCACATAAAACACGTATTTTTCTAAGAGATTTCCCAAATTTAACTTTCTGAAGTTTAGAAATATAAAAAAAATTTATTCTCAAGGAACTGATTCTCATCTGGTGCAAAAACAAAACATGAACATTATCTGAAACACAAAGCCACAATATAGCATGAAGTTACAATTTATCATGTGAACAGCTGTGTGCAAACATGAAGCAACTAAAAAAGTAAAAAATACACATTATATGCATAACAATTATGAACAGGTTTTTCATTAAATAGCCCTAGACCAGCTTGTTATATTAAGCGCCATTTGATTTGCAGCATGCTAACACAAAGCATTGTTTAAAGGGATGCATATTTTAAATGTATACACTGTAAACTGAAGATCCACCTCCAAACTCTAGTGGCAGCATATTTTTCTGGTTAAATACTGCATATATACTTTCTTACAGATTGAAAATGCATGTTTATAGCATGGTATAGATTTTTTTTAAAGAATTGATTAAAAGGTGCAATTTTATGTCTATATTGAAAATTTCATATTAGGAGGTAGGACAATAATAGTCATACCTGTTAAGAACACTGCCCTAAAGAACTTCTAAGTACTTTGAATTTTAATTAAAAAAACCTACATTTTTCAACTTTGTTTTTAATATTCTTTTTAAAGAACATTTTAAAGTAGCAAGAAAAAAAATGTGTTGAGTCACAACACTACGAGCTGCATCCATTTTATCCTTAAAAAAAAAGTCAAAGTTAATTTTGTCATATGTGCCATACTGAACAACATTCAATTGTAGTTTCAGATAAAAAATGGAAATTATATACATACACATCTTTAACCCTAGCACCAGAACACCACCTTTGAGATCATAACATAATGCTATACTTTAAACATCATATCCTGCAATAAAATAGGTTAGCAGCTTTGAAAACCATTAAAAAATTGCTTGTTGGACCTAAACTAATAAAGGAAACAAAAAAGTTTCCCATATGAAATGTTAAAACAAACAAATGAAACAAACAAACAAACAAAAAAAAACAAACAAACCCC
>JANZLQ010000040.1:21423332-21444087 GCA_026212715.1 Elanus axillaris
TAAATTCCGGGCCCCCCCCCCCGCAATTACAGTGCAATATAGTATTTTTAAAAAAAGGGGCGAGGGGAGGCAAAACCCAACCACAGACCCTAGGACCTTCCTAGTTTATTTTCTAATTGTCCTTAGGAAGCTTGTCTCTTCAATGCAGTTGCAAGTAGTCTGTAGAGAATCCTTTATTCACTTCTGTTAACTTAAGATTTGTCTATTTTGGCCATTACTTGTGGTGAAAAGTGTTAGTTCATTTTACATGTGATTAGTATTTCCCTAAAGTGGTACTTGCCTTACTCCAGTGATTTTGGGTGTTCAAACAGTCCTTTGGTGAAGTCTTGCTGGAGTTGTCCACATGGTGAATGGGAATGGGTTTTTCTTTAGTAAAATGATTTGTGAGTAAGGCTGATTTTTGAGCTGCAGCACATTTCTAGCTGACGTATTTCTGTTAAATTGATTGAGATACAACTGCACTTCAGCAAAGGTTATATAATACACCAGAAAAGAGCAACTTTTAATATGAATAAGATCCTTGTTAGCCAGTTTTGGTTTTGTATCTGAGCAAATTTTCTTTTAGGAAAACTTTCTGATTTTGACATATGCTTCTTACCCTGGCTGAGCAAAATTGCCAGATTTCAGCTGTATCTTTGTGAAACTTATTTTCACCTTTTTTTTGAGAAGCATTTCCTTCAGTACAATTGCTGCTGTTCAGACAGTAACATGGACACTTTCAATCACTGAAACAAGCTGGCTTTACATTGGCTGCCATGAAGAGCATTGTGCAGATGGCATTAAGTTTGGCCTCTTTGTTCTTGCAGATCATTATTTGTTATATCGATTGTTTATGCCATGTGTTTATCCTGGCATAATTTTGGAAAGAGCTGCTGTTGTGCAGCAGTGCAATGCACAGTGTGTCCATTCACAGGGTAAATCACTGCTGTCAGTCAGCCAGTGAAAGAGCCGCCCCTGTTCTTTAGCCTGTGGCCTGGTGGCAGCGTGCTGTGCGCTCTCTGCGCCCAGAGTGGTTTTGGTCCCACATACTGGGATGATTTCAGTAGTGTTGCTCATGTTAACTGCAGTGTTGCTGATACTCAGATCATCTAGGAAAGTAGTTAGAGTTTAAGAAGACAGGGCAGATGGTGCTAGTTGGGCACAGGGCATGACCAGCATTGGCTTGTAAAGGACTGGACACTTATTTATTTCCTTATTCCTCTATTTTCTCACACTTGTCCTTCCTAAACCACATTGATTCTTCCCTTTCCCCTTCCCTAAAGATCCCATAGCAACTCTTACCATCCCAAGTTGCTCTTCCTTGCACCTTATAGTAGGTGTTAGCGCCCCATATGCAGTAACAGCCCTCAGTCTACGAGGTGCTTTGGAGAACCTTTCCATTTACTCACTGTGATGGGTCTCACACTCACCACGGGGTTGAGGGCTCTCCTGGGACAGCCCTGTGTGTGTTTGGGTTCTCCCACCCACTGCTGATCCTCTGTGTGCCTTTGCATGTGAAGATGAGCCTCTACCACATGACCTAAACATTTTTCACCTTATTAAGCATATAGGATATGGAGAACAACAGGAGAGATGTGCCTTGAGTGCTTTTTGTTGACTTTCACATTCTGTGTTGTTTCTCAGCAATCCAAGTATTGAAAGAATTTCAGGGCCAACAGTACTTTACCCTTAGGGGGGGGGGAAAGAACATTTTAGTGAGATACTGTCAATCTTTAAGTATTATTACATCCAAGACAAAGATTCCTTACTGAGCAATGTGAACTAAAAGCTAAATTTTATAATATCTCTTAAAATTGCTGTCCGTAAGTCACTGTACTTGATGACAGGGCTTTAACTTTCACTTAATTTCTGTTCTAAACTCTAAAATGTATTGGGGACTCCTCAATCTTTTTTAACATTCAAAATTTTTATTAAATGTTTATCAGTGTTGCTTTTAAAAATCATGCCTGCATCTTTAATATAACGATATTAATTATTGCTATCCAAATTAAACCAAAGCATTAGCTGGCCCTTAATTGGCTAAATAAACATGTGCATCTCTTCTTTTTTTTTTCCCTCCCCAGAATTAGCTAGTGAGGTGTTTGTTTCAAACACGTAGCTTGCTGTTGTCAAAGTTTTCAGCAGGTGCAAAAATGAAGTGCAGCAAATGTTGCTGTGAAAACTCAAGTCTTTCTTCGACTTCAGCAGATGTAGAGTGGGAAGAGTCAAGTAAACGAGGAATCAGTGTGATGAAATGAAATTTATGCCACATTTCAAATTTGACATCGTTGGTTTAGGTCTGAAGTGAAAACAAATGAAAACAGCAATTGTGAAGTGAAAACTACTGCCCCAAAGTGTGCAAAAGTTCTTGAATTATCTTAAAAAAGATTTTTGGGGTTCTTTGTTTAAAGGGAGGGATTTTGAAGTCTTCCTCAAGCTTTTCTTCCTCCTTCTATTGCCTTCTACACTTTGCCCACTTGTTTTCATAAATAACAGAAAGAGGCTCCTACCACAGAACATTAACTCTTGCTCAATTTTTTTCTTAAGTTTTCTTTCTTCTGCTTATTAATGACATTGAGATGTGTGGTTTATGCAGTGCTGGATACAGCATGTTTGACTGTTTACCCTGGTTGCCTGGAATACACTTGAATGCTGACTTAGGAGAGGGGACACACACACAGTGATGGAAGAACTGCTTAAGCATCACCTTTACATTTCCATCTGACTAGTTTCTAGAAAAATCCCAAATTGGGTTAATAAATGCAGGAAAGAAGCTCAGTTATATATTAACAATCTAAGAAAAACAGTCTAATGAAGCCGTTTGGGTTGGCTTTTTTTTTTTTTGCTGGCCTTTCACAATTCGTCTGTGATATGTAGTATTGTGGCTACATGACACCTGCAACTCAATACAGAGCTTGAATTTGTACATATTGTATGATTTATTAAATTGCCATTTGTGATTATCTGCTGATCTAATGGGTGGACAGTCTACAGGTCAGAACTTGCCCGAACTTGTCTTGCAGGCCTGTGGGAAAATCCTTAAAGGATTGTGTCAAAGATACAACACTGAAGCTTAAAAATAGTCGTTTGTTCCTCAAAAGGAATTTGCTACTCCTCCAAATTTGTTATTCACCGAGTCATGCTCTTATACACAAATACAATGACCTAATCTTTACTGGATAGAGTTCAAATTATTTGCATTAATTTCATCTCCATCAGATGCAAAAAAATGTGAATGCATACACCTGTATTCATCCACACACTTTTTTTTATCCAGCAAGCTATTGCTCAGAACAGTATGTTTGTCATTAAAATACGTGAAACTACTGTACCTAGAGAGTTATGCCTACCTGTACTGTTAATGTGAAACGTTCAGAATGAAACAGTTCAGTATAAAGTAGCTTTAAACTCTAAGCAAGTCCAATTTTTTTTTTAAGGCTTAACAGATAAGCCTTTTATGTCAAACTTTCATTTGCTATAGCTCTGCTTGCATATATAAAATATAATAATCTGTGTAAATAGGTTTACAGTTTACTTATCATATGTTGCCTTTTTTTGGTGATGACTAAAAATGATTAAAAATAGCACTCAGGACTTGGGTGGGTTATCTAGATTTTCAGCCAAATAATTTAGATGTCTCTTAATTGTTGATTTTGTGCCTGAAAGTAATTCATGGTATAAAACCAGATCTCAGTTTCTCAAAATTCAATACAATTCACTTACTCCATGATGTTTTAAACTTCTGGGCAGCCTGAAACAAGTGTAAATTATAGGTTTTGTACTCTTATTCAACAGCTTGAACTGTCAGAAGAAAATCAATAAATAAGTAAGATATCTTCAGAGAATCTGTAAAAGCTTTATCTGAGTTTTTAAATATTGTTCATCAGGTTTTAAATCTGACTGATGATTATCATCCTGTAATGCCTTGTTTTATATATATAACTTCATGGTAGCAATAGCTTTTTTCAGCTTATCCCCAAATCTGTCTGATTCTGTTAATCTCTGTGTGGAAGTCATTGTCTAGAGCTGTACATTAAAGAACTTGATGTTTTGGTTTTCCTCTGTGCTTTTAGGCGAGTTGTGTAACCTCATAACGCTGGATGTAGCGCACAATCAGCTTGAACATCTTCCAGAAGAGATTGGAAGCTGCACGCAGATCACCAACCTTGACTTGCAGCACAATGAGCTCTTGGACCTGCCAGAAACCATAGGTATGTGAAGAGGCTGGAGAAGAGAAAATAAATCACTATTTCAAAATGTTCAGTAAGAGGAACAAATTTAAGAATGAGTATTTGGTTGGTGACTGTAGAATGGCTGGTGTTCAGCTCAAGGCAGCTTCGCATTTGAGATCAAAAGCAAGATATGCATGTTACCTTAAATGTAGTTTCTAGCTTTCTGAATTACATTATGAAATCTAGCTGTGCTGCAGAGTGCAGCATCATCTAAGAATGAGAGTTGTAAGGAAAAAAAATCCATCATTTTGAACTCTGTTTTATGGTGTTCTGTGGTTATGAATAAGTATGTACAGCTTGTCTGTCCATTCTGTAGTGAAATTGAGCATATAAAGGAATAAAAGGCTAAAAGACTTACTTGAAGGTAATACTTTGGCAGATAGTTTTAACTGATGTCTTTGGCTAAAGAAAAATAGAACTAAAATGAGAAACGTTTTAAATCAATTCTGTATATTTTACACTTTTCCCTAGAATGACTACAAAACCTTTCTAAGTCCACAAAGTCCATTTCTAATGCAATAAAGTACAGAGGATTTGCAACTTAGATGGGGAATAAGACTGAAATAAACACTGCCCTGGTCAGTTTCTGAATCTCATATAGGATGAAACAACAAAATACGACTTTTCCTAGTTAATTAAATCTGTTTTAAACAGATGGCAGAGAAAGATGCATGATGTGATTTAAAAAGACAAAAAAGGCAGCCATCATGATTTTAAGCTTTTATTTGTCACCAGAACACATTTGGAAGAATGAATGTTACCAACTAAATAGTATGTATATTGAACTTTTCGTTAATGTACTTTAACTCTTAATGAAGTAAATGAGCAGAAGAGTGAGGAACCATTTAACAACATGCCAGCTTTTCTTCTAGCAATAAATTGTTGAGTGTGGAGTTACTGTAGCTTTTTGTTTAGAAAGTTTGACCTGAACAGGGTTTACATTGATGAAGTATCTACTGGAGCTAAACTTCCTTCCTGGATTGATGATATTTTTAAACTGTGGAGATCCCATTCCATCTGGAATTTGCATCTAACTTAAACAATTAATAAGCACAGCTTTATTTTTGTAGGTATTTTGTAAATCTTATTGAAAGTTGTTTTAAATAAAATTTATGCGTAGTGTACATGTCATATTTAGGAAGTGAGTTGTCTGGGTAAACTACTAATTATGGGTAAAATTCTCTAAGCAAGTGTGACATTTCCATTGTTAGGGCTTAGAGATGACTACTGTGATTATTGTGCAGAATAGTAGTACAATTTATTGAGTTGTTTAGTGACTGGCAGTCACTGAGCTTCTCAGAGGACCACAAAAATCTTGCTTGTAATATGCTGCAAGACTACTTACAGGGAAAGGTCTTTGGGTAGGAGAGGCACAAAGTTACTTAAGCAGTTAAGTCATTTCTGATAGATAGGAAATTGCTGACTATGCAATCAAGATAGTTTGGACTCATCTATTTCTTCAGAAAGTTATTGTAAGCTTAGGTGGTTTGTACTGAGTCAGGTTCATATCTGGTTGGACTGGATTTCTGCCTATTTTCTTAGTTTTGTTTTTCTATTGCATTGTCTTTATAGTTTTTTGCAGTTACTTATTTTTAAATGAATAGAGCTGTCTCTTTACATGCTTATCTGATCTGAGTATCAATGCTATATAGCTCAACAAACCACCAAAGACAAATGAATAAGAGACAGCAGTGTGCCATTGTGTCTTTAACCTTACACCGGTTCAGTTTTTGCTCCACTGAAAAATACCTGTTGTTTGTATTGACTGATGTGTAATAGCTGAGCATTTCTGTTTAAAGGAAAAACTTCAAATCAGAAATCGATGCTTGTGCCACATATAGTTGACAAACAGCCAGAATTGAATACTGAAGGGAAAAATTTTAAACTCCAGTTTAAATGATAGCAATCAACCTACATTTATGCATGTTACAGAAAAGGCAGCCATAGCCAGTTCAGCAACATTGGGTTTATTTCTTAGTCATCGCAGTTTTGGTTCAACATTAAAGCAAGTTGCGGCTTGATTTTTAGATTACAGCTTGCTTTGTGGTTAGGATTGTTCAGCGAGAGACTTTGAGTACTGAGAAAAACCCAGCGAGTCAATGGCGCGTGGCGGCCTGGCGTGTGTTGCTCGCGCAGCTGCAGGACGGCCTTTCTAGCCTCTCCATCTCTCGCTCCAGTTTCTGTCTCTTCTCTACTCGCAGGTATTTACCTGGCGTTTGGCACAACTGGCTTTTCTTGCAACATTTACACACTGCCAGGTTTCAGTATGCTTAATGTGTCAGTGTTGTTAGTGTTTCCCCAGTTCAGTCAAGTTGGGGTGGGGGTCGCAGATCAGGTACAAAAAAGACCAAGAACGTTTGCTTGTTATAAAAATTTAATATGCTATGATCCTCCTGTCACAGAACAGACTTCCATTACTGCCAGGTCTGTCCCCTCTTGCTCTGCCGACACCCTTTTGATGGAGGCCTCTTTTTTTTTTTTTTTCTTGGAAGGGATGTTTTTGTCAAGCTGCTTTGAAAAACAAACAGCGCCCTTTTATAAACCCCCCCCCCCAAATAAAAGGGACAACCCCCCCAAATTTGACCAGTTCTGGAATTTAATTTCCAGGCACGATTTAAAAACGTTATGATCAAGTGACTGACTAACACTCTCCTTTCAAAACTGCGCAAGAAGTTACTCAGTTGCCTTTGCAAACAATTTGTAAATAACCCCACCATATATCTGAACTGTTTTCATATTGGAGACAAATGCTGTTACTGACAAAATGGATAACACAACCATCTTTGTTTTGTCTTCTATAGCTTAACAATGTGTGACACTATTAATTTGAAGACATTCATCCATCTTTCTGCAAATTTAAGACATTCATCCATCCTTCTGCATTCTATAGTGCTCTTTAGGTTCTGATAAGCAACAATCATAGGGCTATGAGATCCCCTGTCAACCCTAATACTTTTAAGACTTTTAATACAAAGAATGTAAAGTTATGATTTAATATCAAGCTTTGAAACCAGGAGAAACAGTTCATGAGATTTTTTTTTTCCCCAATTAGCATATCACAGTTTCTAAATTGCTTCCTTCTTGAGATCATATATTACATTATGGCCTCTTTGTGGTGCCTCATTATATGCTGATTTTTTTCAGATGGTCTACGGAATCCCTTTTTGCAATACTCACACCTATGTGGATAGTCTTTTGTGTGTATTGATATTACATGTCGCTTAAAGCCTGACGCATCCGTAGTGCTATATTCACAATACTGGCATTGATAAACTTTTCTTCCACTGTGAGTCTTCATGTGCTTCTTAAGTTCATTTTGCTGCCTAAATCCTCTTTTACATCTTTTGCATTTAAAAGGCAGGTCCTTGGTGTGAACTGAGAGGATATGCCCACTAAGTACAAAAGGATCTGATGTTTTAAAGTCACAGTGTCTACACTGATGTATCTTTTTACCTTTATGGGTTTCACTATGCTTTTTGAGCTCAGATGGACGATGGAAGCCTTTTTCACATACCTCACATTTGTGGGGAAAATCCTTTGTGTGAACTGAAATAATGTGTCGCTTCAGGTCACTTGAATTGGTGCTCTTATGGTCACAGTGTGGACACTGATGGGTCTTATGCCCTTGAAATAATTCTGTGTGCTGCTGCAGTTCTTTTTCATCTGTAAACGCCTGGGGACAGTGCTCACATTTAAATGGCAAATCAGTCCCATGTTTGGTTTTGATGTGAGTTTTCAGATTGGACTGATCAGCACACCTGAAGACACAGTGCTGACACTGGTATGGCTTTTCCCCAGTGTGGGTCCTCATATGCTTTTTCAGCTCTGACGGATGACGGAATCCTTTCCCACACTCCACACAGACATGAGGGAAGTTCTTACTATGAACCGCAAGTAGATGTCTATTGAGTAGTCCCTGCTCTGCAGTTTCATAGTCACAATATTTGCACTTGTGTAGCTTAGGCTCCTTGTCCCTCAATATTAGTTTATTAGAACTCAATGGGCTCGCTTCTCTGTATCTTCTTGTATATTCTGTAAACTCATGGGTTTTATCAACTTTATTTATAAGTTTATGGCTTTCCAGATGATTGTGGAAACTTACTTTTTTGTTAGTTGTAAAGTCACAGTCTGTACACTGGTATTTCTTCTTAATCATATGATCTGGATGATTCTTCATATGCCTTTTCAAGAATCCTCTGGATTTAAATTTTTTCCCACAAATATGACAAGGGTAAACTGTTAAGGGCTGTCCATCAGGACCTATTATAACAGCTGTTTTTAAACAAACAAAAACAAGTTATGAAGGAAACAAATTTACTGATTAAGAAGTTTTAAATCAGCCAACTGCTGTTCAGATTCATGCACTTACACTTGCAGCAGACAGAGAATGGTTCAGTAGTTTAAAAACAACCAATCCACAGCACCTATAGTTTATACAGTTTTGTTTTAGAAACTGCTCAAACAGATCAGTAATATCATATGTGCAGTGAATATATCCACAATTACTTTTTAGTAGCTTGCAAACTTCAAATGAATTCCATCAGCCCTACGTGTACTGATTTTGAATGGCAAAAATTATTACATTTTCTATGCACAGAATTGGAGGGGGAAGGACACAGGAAATACGCAAATCGTTAATTTATATTTTTTAATTCTGCACCAGCTTAAAAAAAAAAAAAAAAAAAAGAATAGTACAGGAGTAAGTGCCACTCCATGACAATACGCATAACCATACAGTGTTTACCTGTTTGCCATTGCCTGGCCTCTCCTCTCCTCCTTTTCTTGGTTTTTTGTTTTAGCACTCTATTAGTGCTAATGCTATCACAAATCTGCAGGTATTGTGTTGCATTACCGTTTTTGTTTTCTAATCGTGTATCCAAGTTATTTCCTAGAAACAAAAATTAGACACCATAAAAAATCTTAAACAACTTTTTTCTTTGGGACTGATGACTGGAATTGCACAGCAGCGTATCTACTTTTTAAAAAAAAAATATTGCCCATTCCTCTACAATGAACATATGTAAAAAAGAAGAGTGCCACTATAAAGCACTACCTATCTTTGCTGGCAAAAGTAAAGAATAGAATTGTTTAAACATTGAATAATTCTCAGATATATTCCTTGATTTCTCACAGTTCTCAAGACATTGGTTTCTTATGAGTTATGCTGATTGTTTCCTTTTATTTAACTTGGTTTTACTTCTTAACAGCTGCATTATCTCTTTTCTGACTACAAAACTATACTAAAAGCCCTGGCAGATCCTCCCAACTTCCCCACCCACTCTGAAGGCCTACAACACATCTAGAGTTGTTTTCATTTCAAAAGAGTAGAGAAAGACTGTGGAGTCCTTCAGTATATACTTTTATGGATAATTTTTTGCGTTCACTGATCAGGAGAACTGACACATAAATGTATTTTCAAAGACAGCAAGTTAGTTTTAATGCTGTACCAAGCACAGTCACATGTCCTTACCTGCCGCTTGACCATCTTCGTATCTTCTGGGTAGCCTTCTTTCATCTCCTGCAGAAAATGGTATTTTAGTCATTATAAATTAACATTCTTTTTAAAGACGATGGCTTTGAAAGTCTGATAGAGAGAAAGCTAACTCAGCTAGTAAGTAACAGCTTAACTCTATCCAACCTGAGATGTGCAGCTCCCCATCAGTTCAGTATTTTGTTAATTATGAGCCCCAGGAAATAAAAAGAACAACTTTGTGAACAGTTAATATCCACTAAAGTTTTGTTTGCATGTTTACCATGCTGACTGTCTTTCCTGCTTTTTTTTTTATAATCAATATGCTTGTTTCTGCAAACCTTTACCCTTTTATATAACCTCAGATACCAATCCAGAAACGAGGTTATCTGAAATCCAGAATTTGTTCTTGAGATCAAAATACTTTGTCTTTCTGGAGTAGAACTAGGCAGCTAAGGCGACTATTACCTTATCAGCCACTCAGCACCCATCTATATGAAGCACTACAAACTTCTGGCAGATGCCGAAGTAATACCTTAAGAGTATATTCCTCATTTTGGATTGAAAGTGTTTACTGCTATGTGACAAGGCTCCATGGTTATAAACCGCTTTATTGGCCCAACTACTGTGCTCAGAAACATTACATCAGTGAATTTTAACTAACTTGCTTACTTAATTACAACATAAACCACGGATGACCTGATACCTTCTTAATATACACATAACATGCCAAAAAAAACCCACCAAAATGCAAGAATATTCAGAATTCACAATATATCCTGATAAGACACTTCTATTTGAAGCATGGCTGCAGAGAACAAATTACTTTTATTTATTTTTGTTTCTAACCTGAAGGACTAACAGGCTTAAACCAGGTATATAGACTGAAATTATTAGGAACCTGTTCACACATTTATTGCTCCTATTCCCTTTTTGAAGTTTTCCCCCCTTCCTCCTTGCTAATGTAAAATACTTAAGGCTATTCCTGCAAGATCTTCAACGGCCAACTTAACCATTAAAAACCACACATTCTGTGCATCTCAGCTGGAATCACGAACGCTATTAACATTCTCCTAACAGCTTTCCTTTCTACTTCACAAAACTCAACATATAGCAATCCATTCATTGTATGCAAGACAATCAACTAAAGTAATCTGTAACTGTTCTGACAGGCCATCATTGGAAAAAAAACATCAGTGTAAGAATGGAATTGTTTTCTTTGTATTGAACTGAAAAAAAACCTAAGGACCTTATGTGTAAAAGGTCATGAATGATGTCAAAATACTTTTTCACATCATTTCATCAACTCCACCAACTGACACTGCTAAAAGATCAGAAGGAGCTGTTTCCAAACCCCTAGGACAAGGTGAGAGATTACCATATTTGCACAGAGATTCTGGAAGATAGATTAGGGAAAAAATAATGGAAGGGATTTTCAGAAAATAAGCATACAGATTCCTACCATAAGCAGCAGCCCAAGCAACAGGGACAAAAGTTTTATTCACGCCAGAGTCTTCAAGCTGTGGGTCTGGAAGTGATGTAGCTTCTTCTTCACCTACAATAACTTCCATATAAACTTCATCCGCTATTTCAGCACAGCCTGGATTAAAGGAGAAGAGTGAATCTTTAGTTTTATTCTGCTCATCCTAAATTTTCCTTCATTTAATTTTCTCTCACTCCGATTGATACCCGCTATAAATTACTTTTCTTCCTTTGGCATTTAGAACCACCCTTTCCCTTAGGGGATCATTGTTTATTCAGGTATTCCTTAAAGAGAGAAAACACATATCAATAATATAAATCCAAACCAAATACCAACATAAATTCAAATATACAATCTTATAAACTTGTAACTGGTGACATTTATTTGCCACTTCTCCAGAAAGCTGATTAAACAAGGCAATTCACAGTAGGAAAACAGAAAAATGAGAAATTTGACTAACCTCATTAACTTCATCCATGGACATGTTAAATTTAATATAAATAATGAAATGATTGCATACAGTGTGCACAAAGTGCATTTATCCACATCACTTTAAAATAATTATAGCC
The DNA here is from genome assembly GCA_026212715.1 of Elanus axillaris. Lineage (NCBI taxonomy): Eukaryota > Metazoa > Chordata > Aves > Accipitriformes > Accipitridae > Elanus > Elanus axillaris. Next base: position 21,435,066 of record JANZLQ010000040.1, read on the forward strand.
TGCTTTTTATTTTTAGAGAAGATGAGCTTAGTTTTCTACTACTTCAGGCTGAAGAATCCTTCAGAAAAATTAAGGAAGTCCTTGAGAATGATGTTTATATTGTTGTACAAAACAGCATGAGAAACAAAAATGTTTCTTATTATGCTTACTAATATCTTCATCTTCCTGAGAAGAGTCCTTAACAGCCATGTAAACCATTTTTTCTCGCTGCATTCTACCAACACCTCCTTGTTCAATTACTCCAGCTACAGAATGTCCATTGTGAAAGTCACTCTCTGTGACAATTTCTGTCCCACCTTTAACGAAAAGAAGTTAAACACATTAAGTATACATAAACAAATCCATTGTTAGGATTAATTCAGATAAGTAGATTTTTCTTATTTGCAACAAAGGTATTTAATAAGCTCTAATTAAATGTTTTTACATCCACGTCTGTCATAAAATCATGCAAGTTTAATACTCTGGAGCAGATAAGGAAAAAGGTCTCTCAGTGTGTCCTGATAAACTCAAGGCTGAACAACCACTACCCAAGAAGAATCAAGAGCCTTTTATGCATGCTAGCAGTGAACTTGGTGCGACTGGAAACATACACCTGTCCATGCCCACCAAAACAATGGCTGTAATTCTAATCTTGCTCCAAACACAGCCTTTAAATTCTCTCTTGAAATGTGAACACCTAATTCTTATCCCTCTTCCTCCCCCCAAATCCTATTTAGTCACCTTGCAAAAACCGGATCTTAGGTAGTTTTTCCTACAAAGATTCTAATGTATACGTCCCAGAGTCATTACATGGGATTGAGTAGTAATTTACACTGGGCTCACACTTCTCAAACCACGAGAGAGCAAACGCCACTGCCAATCACTTCAACAAGAACAACATTATCTAGAAAGGAAGACTAGCAGGGATGGATGTAAGGTGCCACACCAAATCCCTGGAGACCACACAATCCAAAGAGTAACAGTTGGAAAGACGGAAATGAGAACTGCCCACATGGTCGGGATCCAGGTGACTGACAAGCTTTAGCCCACTGACTTACTTGAACAGAGGTTGGAACAAGTTCCAACCTGGAACCTGATACTGATGCTCGAGTCAGAGAGGTGGCAGATAAATATTGGTGCTTAGTCTTCCATGCATCTCAGGGACCAAGCAGTAAGTAGAGAAGCTGCAGGTTATGGCAGAACAAGCTAACACCTGATACACCAAGAGTCCTTGTTTGCTACTCGGAATGGTCCTGAAGGAAAACAAATACTCAGCTAGGCAGTTGAGTCCAAATCAAATACATTGATTCATCACTCCCTGTTAAGTGTTTGGTAAATAGGAGACTTTGCCAAACATCCTTCTCCCAAACAAACAAAAGCAGCTCTTCCACTGCAATCAAAATGTGGAATTTCAGTTTTCCCAAGGTAGACAAAAAACGAGATACTATTAAAATCCCTGGGATGAGTAATGTCTCTGTGGAATACAGTGTATGGAGACCATCATGCTTTTGAAGGCAATGGTAGCTCAAATGGCCAAATAAGATAGCAGGTAGCCCTATCAGCCAGACAACACAAAACAGATCAGAAGGAAACAAAGAGAAACACTTCAGAAATTTAGAAATTTGGTCATCATGACGGTTTGGAACAGGTAAGGTAGTTCTGAAGAATTAAAAGACAAATAATTTCCATTGCAAGGTACATAATCTGCAACTACATATATCATGTAAAAATGGCAGAAGATGCAGCCTGAACACTTGCAAAGGAAATCTCTTCCATATCGACAGTCAAAATCAAACTTTCCTTTTAGTCACTGATCCTCCGTTTATATTTGGTACAGGTATGTGTGTATGCCAAAACTAGAGGTAATTTTTAATACTTATTTTTGCACTTTACATTTTACTTTTGCCCATTTATGACAAAAGTGATTTTGTCACCCAAGCCTATTTTTGTAATTTTTGTCAAAAGTGGCTTTGCCAGGACATTTATATCGGAGTAACTAGACTGCAATGCAAATGGGTGACACTTAAGAACAGCCCTCCACCCCACCCCCACGTACAAAAAGATCCAAGAGACTACTGCTAACAGGTGAACTTGAATCTCGGATATTCTTTGTGAAGGCTGTGATCTCAGTTTCTGTATTCCTTAATACTGAGCAGCAAACGTACATTACCAATCCAATCAGCTCCTTCCAAGCAGAAGTACTCACCCATAATGAATGGGGTAATTTGCAGGACTACCTCATGGCTATATCAGAAGCACTGAGAGTAGCTCATGAGAACATCCCTGCTGTAAATTAGTTTTCAGCCATAAGAGATTTTGATTCTTCCTGCTGCTGCATTAGCAGTCTGTCCGTCAGGACTTCCTCCCAGAGGAAGAAACCGTATTTCAAGAACAGGGCCTGGCAATTCATGTAGGAACTGGCAGATGAAACAGATGTCACAACAGATAAGGGATGTCAAGATGGTACTTCTCTAGATCCTTTCCCCATGGTCTTAGGAAGCATGTGGTCTTCACAACCTCCTTCTCATACTTGAAAAGAATTAAAGATCAAATACTGAAAATCCCAGGGCGTTACAGAAATACTCACTAACCTTCAGCCAAATCAGACACTGTCTATTCCAAATAGGCCAGCAAAACATGTAAAGTTACTCTGGCAACCTTGTGAAGGACTTGATTAATAGGCTCCAAAATCTACCCTGTATCGTCCCGCAAGATACAAAGCAACTCATAAGACAGTCTTAACTAATACTGAACCTACCCTGAGAGAGAAAAAAAAAGACAACTGCCCTCTTAGCTAGCAGTCTGATCATCCCTGGAACAATCCTTTTCTGCCATTAACTTGAGCTGAAAAGACGACTTGTTTCTCAGAGAAGAAAAATAAAAGCATCATACAGCTGAAAATTTCCTGAAGTAGCAGTTCAAGCTACTTGAAAAACAGCACCAGGATTGTTACTAATTGGAGGACTTTGCTGATCTAATCCATAGTTCTGTCTAAAGTTCAAGATTTTCACAGCATAGCCAGGCCAATGCTACCTGCCTGTGGGAGATGAACTCCTTTCTCTACTCCATGAAGAACCGAGTCAGGCTGATTTGCCCTGTGAATGGCTCTGGGGCCCCAGGCCAAATATGTTCCAGTGAGTTTCAGTGCTTAAATGCAAAGGGTAAAGTGGAATAAGACAGAGGTTTCAGCTCTGAAAAGAACTGTAAGGGGGACTCTGCTTTTACAAGTTACGAAGAACAGAACATGGGTTAGCTGTACGTCCACCTGCAAAGCACCTGGAAGCGCTGGTCTATCCTTTGCAAAAGAGAACTGCAGAGCAATTCTGAGTTTCTTGATTCGGTTTGGAAATGACTGTATGCCTGCCTAAAGCGCCAGCAATCTTCCCCTCTCTCTGCATCAAGGCCACCAAAGAGTGTTCAATGAGCGGAATCCTCTCTAAAGGCTTTTCTGTGCTGACACAGTCCTGCAACATCAGAGAAAAACGGCAGCTGACACTCAACCACTTCTACATTTGGGCTTTGGTTGCCTGAAAATAAACACTGCTCATCAGAAAAGAACTTGAGACTAATACACACCCAGTATTTACCGCATATGGGCAGCCTCCACAAAAGTCACATTCTAAAAAACATTCCAGCCACTGGATTACATGAAATAAAGAACAACAAACAAAAAAGACCCTGAAATAACTTCATACTACTGGAGGAATACACAGAATTTAAAAGGTACCTATTTCGACATCATCTTCAGCTTCAGCTTTAAATATGTACACTTTGATAACTTCTGAACCAAAACCGTCATCTTTAGCAACATCATCATTTGTCACCTCAGTACTGATTTTCAAGGGAGTGCTTCCTATATGGTCCAATTTTTCTCCAACATCATCCACTGTAAAGATAAGAGAGTAAGAATGAGGTTCAAACACATTTTTTAAAAGTCAAAGTGATCAGTAGCATGATTTTCTCCACTATTATTCCCATGCATAATAAAGGTTTGGCCTTTCATTAATGGCCTTTACGAAACAGTTAATTTCAAGATACTTAAAAAGAGATTCCAGAAGTTCAGTACTCATTTTATTGCAACTCAGGAAATACAGCAAGAATTACAGAATGAAGAACACAAGAGGGAGCTTGTCATTAAAGAGAACATGGGAATCGGTTACTTCTGAAACTATTACACTTAGAAAGCAAAAATGTATCAGTAAGTAAAATTAAACATCTATCCAGAAGTGTTAAAAATTAACCCAGAATTGCCTGTTGCAGTCTAAGAGTCCCAAAAAGTTTCACTACTTTAAGATACTGGTGACTTAAAATTTAGTAGCTGAAGCTTTTATGAAGAGTGGTAACTCAGAGTATATTTCCAATGAAAGAAGTGTGCATCAAAAATTTGACATCTTCACCCTAAAAGAAATTATGATTTTATCCACTTTATCACTTGAAAACATATAAATTAATGAAGATTACTGTATAGTATACAGCTGATAAAAAGATGCAGCGACAATAAATCTAAATACTACTATGTGAAAGTGACTTCTCATTCTTTACGTATAAGCAACTTAGTCACTCCGATGATTTGGTCTGTATATTCAAAATGCTCACTTTATTTATACAATAAAAATTACATTAAAACTATTGAAAGTGTAGAAGTAAAATTATTTTGGTAAAAAGGGTATTCACACAGATATCCAAATATATACCCCAAATTGCCAATATGAAGGGCACTGAACTAAGCATCTTTCTAACATACGTATTGCCAACACACTTCTCTCAGTGGATAAAATTAGCTCCTGTGCAGATGGCCAACACAAACCTGTGCAATGCTCAACACCCACTGAAGTCCTCTAAATAGAGGAGAACTCCACAAAACGTACACAAAATCTGAATTAAACACATTGCAGGGAAATCGCAATTTACTGCATACGTAACATTAAAATATGTGCATACAAGATTAAAAGAAGTCTTTAAAATTAATATTAAAGTGACAGTAGTGTTTCATGACTAAGAACAGAGCCTACTCAATGCAGGCACTGAGGCTCTGATTACTGAGGAAAGGATGGCTTACCTCGGGATGGCTGCAGCGGTTCCCAATCCCGCTCTAAGTTTCCTGCCCTCAGTGCAGTGATGACTGCTCTTGAAGAGCTGCTTTTAACTACTTAGGGCTACAGCCTGCTGTACCGAGGTAAACTGGAGTTAGTTTAAGCTTTTCTTAGTACTCCAGGCAGTCATGTGAAGTGGTTCAGAACATGCTGGAAAAGGAGCAGATGCCTTTCCTGCAGCAGGGTGGGAATCCACCACAGCAATCCCAAACTAAGCTCTTCCCACTCACGGACAGGATTCCACGGAAACACCTATCCAACTAACACCGTTTTTCATCCCCACATTGAGGAACCTTAATTCTATTTCAGAAATCTTGGACTGCATCAGAAGAGTATAGAAGTTACTGAGGACAGAACTAGATATAATATAGGTAAGTACAAGTAAGTATTTGATTTCATTTTAGAACCTCTGAAAATTATACATTTTGATGAAAACGAAACAAAAAACATTTAAAAATGCTATGGTTTAGCTGTTTCTTTTTGTAAATAAGAGAATAACTGCATTGCAAAAAAGTATCAAACTCGGACCAGCAGAAAAAAATTAGAATTTCCTCAGGAAAAGAGGGTTTGGTTTTTTTTTAATAAAAAACATTCTACATCTCTACTAAAATTGATGCTAGCAACAACATCACCTTAATCTGTTGGGATCTGATGTACTGCATGGTGTTTACATTACCTTGCAGGACAATCAGAACACTAAGAGTATAAACAGCACAGACAAGGAAGCCACAACAGAGAACTTGGCATACTCCTTTGACACTTAAGTTTACCAGCATCAGGTTATTAGTACATCTTTATATCCAGTATGGGAGTGTTACCGCATCTGCTAATTGAAATTTTTTTTGCTGCCAGAATGGAGTTATTAGAAGAGAGGATTCTGCATCCTCTACTAACAGGAAAAGGGAAGGTGCTAAAAGATACTTATCTTGGAAAAAGTATTTCCATACATTTACTATGTCTGCATTTACTAAAGACCATTTTCTTTTCTGCATGGCTTTTAACATCTATAAAAGTTTCTGATCCATATTCTTCAAAATGATACACATACATTTCATTTTAGTACAATGAACATTTCCACTGCATGTATGAGCCTTTGAAGGACTGGAGGTAACTAATAGTACAAGGCAGGAGTGATTATATATATAGCTGTGTGAGTAGACGTGCTGCCAAAATGCAGATAGACTATTTAAAGGCTGAGTGGAAGAAATCACTAATTGTAAGCTGTTACTGTAATTTTAGAATTGGTAGGTGGTAGTAAAGTTATTTTTAAATCTGCAACTCAAGCAACACCAACTGTTTCTAAACTCATAAATTTTATAAACATAATGCATTATCAGTTTAACACGGAAAACAAATATTTCCATACTGGAAGGTTATTTAACAACAGCAACTTCCAACTGAACAGTGAAGTAAGCACATATATGCGATAAGAAGTTTTATTTATGCCAAAAATTTCCAACTACTCAACTAATATTGGGTGACAATGACTGTACACCACTATGTATCTGGTGAAACAGCAGAAGAAAAAAACCGTAGAATTTAGATAGTTGCCTTACCAGGACACTGACTGCAATACAACAAAGATCACAAAAAGAAAAAAGGAAGAAAAAAAAAAAAGAGGAATTTTTCAAGTTTACAAATTTTATAAGAATAAATTTTTTCAGCCAAAAAAATAAAGTAAAATACATGGATATAGCATGTATACTCATATGCTGTGTTTTACCATTTCAAGTAAAGCCCCTGAATCTTCAATATCCTTTAAAAAATAGGCAGCCCTGTCTTAAAAGGGCAAATGTACAACATTATTTTTACAATTAGTGGTTACTCCCACATTATCAACCACCCCACGTATTTTCAAATATCTTCAGTGTCTACAACTTAAGATAAAGTAATGGAAATGTGTCAGGAAGCCTGTGTACTCAGGGCCTCTGGAATCGCTGTTCTAAAAAAGCAAAAGTGTAATGTAACAAAATTTCAAAAATATAAACTGGACTGAGAAAATGATACCGATATAGACTGTCATTTGTAAGATGTTGCTTTTTGTTTCAAATACTTCAACAACAAAAAGACACTGAATTGGCAATTGCTATTGCTTAAATTGTTCTTTCATATGAAGTAAATTTCACGGTTTCAATCTATTTCTTAAACACATTTAGATAAGGGGACAACAATCAACACAGCAGGACACATAATCTTTGTCAAGTTCCAAAATATTAAGACTTTTTTTAAAAAACAGATCACAAAAATATTCTATTCTCCAAGTAATATGACTTCAGTCACAGACTGCTAACCCATCAGTGCTAAATTATCTGATGACTTTTCCCAGTGATAGTTCTCAGGAACAGGAATGCTTACTTTATGTCAATGGAATATGAAAGTGTCTTCCAGATCTGACTCATCCACCAGAAGCACTACATATTATTATCTCGTCACTTAAAATTAACTGAAAAAACACAACAGAGAACCTTTATAAATATATGCTGAATCCTCCTGAATAAACAAGGTTTAAAGGAAAACTCAGCACGCTTCCAACTTCAAACTTACCTTACTTCGCTGTTTTCAGGTGTGTGATGTCCAGATTCACCGTGGATTGCCAGCTCCCAATTCATGTGATGCCTCAGCATGCACTATGCTGGTGATATCACACCCACCGTAGGAGCCCATAGGGATAACATGAGGGCAAGATAAGTCCCGTGGTTTTACAGTTTTTCATATTTTTCTGATGTCCGATATACTTATTTTATATCCCATAGGTTACAATATAGGAGTATTAATATTAAAATGTTTAGCAAATTATGTAACACTGTATTGTAATATACTAAAAAGGAGGTGGTGGTGGAACAGTACCTTACCCCTAAAGGCCAGCTCCAGTGTTGTTCTGTGGTGGGTATGAGGTCACCAACATAGTGCATGCAGGGCCAACACGCAGATCGGGAGCTGGCAATCCGCTGTGGGTCTGAATATCGCAAACCTGAAAAACAAAAAAGGGTACGCTTTAAGCTACATGTGTGCTAACTCCTCCCTGGCAAAATGGGATGTACAGTTCATAATTTTCCCACCTCAGTACGAGATGGATTAGGTTCATGATCACACCACATACATTCATTTTGTATTAGTTTCCTTTTTAACAAGTCCCTCTTAAACAGGTATTCTGGAAATTTAAAACAAGGGATCATGCTTATCCCGTGGCATATGTTGTGAACGTGTAAAAAAAAAAAAAGATTTTTGAAGTCTTACAAGTCTGATTTTAAAAAGCTGAATTCATCTGCACTGAGATAGCAGAGTGGTGATAATCTTCTAATGAAAATTTCAAGTTACAAAATCATATGCAGCTAGTTTACAGATCTATCAAGACAAACAGTATTTTCCAAATAGCATTTACAGAAAAATATAGTTACCAATAGCATATAAAATAGCAACAAGGGAACACCATCTTGAAACGGTGAAAAATCACCTTTCAGTGTATTTAAACTGTAACTCCGAATAAAGAGTAAGGTAAGTTAAAATTCCACACTCAGCTCAGCTTCACACTCTATAAGTTATCAAAATGTGTTCCACAGAACAGCCAGTGGTATTCCCTAAGGGCATTATCTGTCATTTTATGTAAAGCCCCCCTTTTTTCGATGCTAAATTTCATTAAAAGACAGCTAAGTATTTTGAGAATCTTTATCATTTTTATGTGATTTACATTGTAAGAGTCCAACAGCCCTATATATACACCCCAAAAGAAGCATCATAAAATCAATTTTCTACAATACCTACTGAACGTTTTAAGTAAATAAAAAGGGTTTTAAACTGCTTGATAAACTGAAGCATTTATGTATTCTACACAATACTGCACCTTGAGTTTTGGGTTCAGTTTTGGGCCCCTCACTACAGGACAGACCCCGAGTTGCTGGAGCGTGTCCGGAGACGGGCAACGGAGCTGGCGAGGGGCCTGGAGCACAAGT
>JANZLQ010000040.1:21444266-21455168 GCA_026212715.1 Elanus axillaris
AGGTTTAGACTGGATATTAGGAAAAATATCTTCACCAAAAGGTTTGTCAAACACTGGAACAGGCTGAGTCACCACCCCTGGAGGTATTTAAAAGACATGTAGATGTGGTGCTTGGGGACACGGTTTAGTGGTGGACTTGGAAGAGCTAGGTTAACGGTTGGACTCGATGATGACCTTAAATGTCTTGTCCAACCTAATGACTCTATGACTGCCTTAATTTATCTAAAATGATTACTGAAAACAAAATTCTAGACTAATAATGTAGCTTCCAATGGTGACTATTCAGGCGTATCATAATTATACATATATGTAAAACCTAATTTGCCAAAAACTATGTCTCAAAGTGGCTTCGAAACATTGCAAAAGCCATTGGTAAGCTTGAGAACACCTGACAAAACTGTGAATATATCAGACACAGGTGGAGTCATCAGGTAACTGTTCCTGAAAGTTTAAGATACTCTGGTCTAAAGTGCAGTGATGATCATTATCAACCACACTTATCTATCTTAGAAGGAATCTGAAAGATGACTTTACTTACAATTACAAAGGTGCAGTTGGAAATACCGCAGTTACAGAATACAACTCATCTTAAGTACTCTGTCAGAAAGGAGGAGTTTTTTTTCAATGAAACAACTGACTGTAAAAAAGGTGTTCCTTTATTTAAAAACACACAGAAATTCTTCTGTTGTAGGTCTAATTTGCTTTTAGACTGAGGTTTTTTGTGGTTCTTTTTCCGAAAGATCTTTTTTGACTTCTATTAGTGACATATGGCATTACAGTAATGACAGAATGACAAAAAAAAAAATCATTGCTGTCCACCCTATACTGAACAAAAAAATAAACACAAAAGATATATTTTGCATAAGGGACATAAATGCCATGAAATATTTAAATCTTTATAATCACTGATCAGTCATGTCCTGTCTTGAAATTTTTAATAAATGCAGCTTGCTGTGAACACATTGACACTTTGACACACTTGGCATTGCCTTTTTTTTAACATACTGCTTCTGACTAAATAAAATCTGGTTTGACCTACTCACATTTCAAACTAATTTGGAGAAGTCAAAAATCTAGAATGAACTGTCATACATTTTATGAAATACGTGTAACAATAAAAACTGGTATCTTGAGTATAATTTAACCACTGAAGATACATAATATACCTTAGGTCCTTTCAGTAGCTCTCACTCAACAGGTAGTATAGGACCGTACAGTTTCCTCACAGTTGAATGCCGTGTGGAAACTTGAAATGGGCAGCCACTTTCCAGTGTTAGAGAGCCAATCCATTAATGCACACAATGCCATGATGTCAAGTTCAGTCCAGAATAGCACAACATACAATAAAATGCCTATTATAATTTTTAATACAGCTAAACAAACAATATTTTGTGGACATATAAAACTTGAAGAGTCAGATACCTTAAAAACCCATTTCTTTGTTGGATTCTACTGATTAAACCAAACACATTCTTTTTACATAACTCTACATAGGCAATGTAGTAATCTACATGGTAATATACCTGTGTATTTTTAAAAAAAGAGTATTACACTCAAAATATGTGGAATATTTAACTTTCCAATGTATTTTTCTTAATTTTCAGGAATATCTAGTACAAACATACACACTCATTCACTCAACAGCATCAATGTCATTCTCTCTCTTGCTGTATCAGCGATAATGGATTTTTCATCAAGAAAACCCAAATCCAGACACCAAGAATTAACTGGGCAACCGACTATTATTTGAGACTTCCAGTACAGAATGCAGCAAGAGTCAAGTTATAGTACCTTCTCCCCACCAGACCACTTCTACTTCAGCTAATCTCCTGTTTACCTTTGTTTAACTTACAAGATATCATTAAGTAGTCTTCAGAAGTACTCTTGCCATCATCGTCATCTTCTGTTTTTATAGTCACTGTGGAGCCAGGAACAGTACCAGCTGCTTGAATGACTGCTTCAGAATCTGAGTTCGTTACAAGAACTTCTTCTGAAACCATTGTAGGAGAGTTGGCTCCTGACACAGAGTCTTGCACCACGTGCTCCAAATGTCCATCAGGACCCGTGACAAGGTCAGCCACAAAAACCTGATCGGGAACTCTAACGGTTTCTGTTATTAGATCAGAAGTCAAAACATGATCACTGGTATCTAAAGCTTCTTCAATAGCAACATCAGCTTCCAAAACAGAATCAGGAACAATTACACCTTCTGTTACAACATCAGTTTCAGTGATGATGTCAGGTCCTTGGACAACTTCAGCAGCTAAGCCATGATCAAGAGTTATTCCATCATCGGTAACAACATCAGAAACTAGGACAGCTTCAGGGACTGATACAACAATATGGTCTCCATCAATATGAGCAGTGCCAGCCATTCCAGCCACTATGAAACAATTATGAACGAGGAAAAAAAACATTAAAATTATTGCATTAGCAGTTAGTTTAGATAAGGAATGGAATAATTTTATAGATAAGTTAAACACAGATGTACAAATCTGTTACTTTTCAACAATCCACATTTTGCATTTCACCCAATAAAGACTACCCAAAGCAGCCTGTATTCTTTAAATTAAGAAAACCAAAACATGCCACTTCTTTAAGACACAATGTGGAGTTTGCCCCCAATTTAGATTTTACAATGCCAATACCTTAAAAACTACAGGCCAGTTTGCAATTCCACCTTTTTTTTTTAAGTCCAGCTAGAAAATGTTTGACTAGACTAGCAATTTGAACCTTCACAGAATTCTTGCATGATACTAGAAGTGTGGCAACAATACATTAATTGCTGTTACAGTAAAAGGACTCTCATCCTTTAGACTGCGTGGGCCTTGATAAAAATATATGCTCAGTTGTATGCAATATTTATAGTACAATTTCCAACAACTTGCCACGTTGCAGGGAATGACTAGAAGCAGAAACCTGTTTTTCATTAACAGACTTGACTGGCGAGTCATATTTGCAGACTACTTTTCTATACATAAAAAAGAATGCACACATAAATAGCAATTTTATACATTAAAACACTCAAGAAAAGGGTTCTTATCAGAACGAAAAAAATTTAAAATTATTCAGCATTGTACTGCAAATGCAATTATTTTGGTACACTCTGAAAAGTACTAATTCGTGTTAGAACAAAGACACGCTCCTTCCCAATACTTAAGGTCATCTCCTGTCATATTGCAGAAATGGAGACCCACAAAGAAGAGACTAGAGATTTCTTGCTGTCCTTTCTCTAAACTTTCAAAATTGCTGAGGTTATTTAGCAATGCCACCAAAAGAAGCAGTATTCATTTTTAAAAAAAGTCCAATTTAGAAACAAGTTTTCTCACATCAGTGCAGTCCCAGGACTGATGTTCCTGACAGAAGACTTATAAGCATATGTGAACATGCAGATTTAGCCAAATCTAAAAATTGTTGCCTACATAGTAAGTTCTCCGTTGTTACACAGACAAAAACACTATTTCCCACCACATTTACTGAAATACCCTGAAGGGAAACTGGAGACAGTAATCAAGGTAAGCATACAAGAGCTGGGATGTTGTTATATCCTGTGCTGGATATTATTCACATCTTCTGTATGTTGGGAGATGTAACAACAAGTCAATGTGATTTCAAGCAGAAGCACAAACACCACAAAACTGCTGAACTCCAGAAAACATTGTCTAGCTCATCTAGAGCACTTTGGGCCACAGACTTAACTTATCCCCCCTCCCTGAATTACTTCAATACTTTAGAGTACGTGACTGTTTCAAGATCAGCAACCAAAGTATACAAATACATACACACCACATTAAATTTTGAATTTTCTCAAAGTCATACCAGTAGCATTATTGTATTAGTCAACTCTGCATCTTGATACAACTTATAAACATAGCAAAACCCAGAAAAACAGTCTTGATTTTATTCATTATTTTTAACAGTTAAAATGTTTACCGAAATCCTGCATAATCATAGTGTGAGGCATTTTGGATTCTTGTGTTTGCAGTCCAAGACTTCCACCACCTGGGTCCATATTCAGCTAAGTTCATTCACAAATAACTGCAATAAAAGCAAAATCATAATTTATGTTGAACAGTGTTATTGTATTGATTAGCGTTACTGGATTTGTGTGTCACACTGACAAACAAAGAAAAGTATTTATTCAAAAAGTCAAGAAAAAAGTATGCAGTACTTCATACAATTGGCTTTGCTTTATTCTTTTGTTTTTATGGTTTTTTGACCTAAAATCTTGAAAATGTTTCCATCCATAAGTAGCCCTCTAGTAATCAAGAATTATACATGCAAGTGAAACCACGCAAGTCAGTAATTCTTGGTCAGGACTTAAAGGGGGTTTTATGTAAGTCTTTGGTTACTGCTTAGCCTAGAACACTTCTGTTTATATTCTGTAGAATTTATCTGGAAGGTAAAGTGCTTTCTAGTTACCTTCAGCATGCAGAGGTGCAGACTTCAACATTACATTATTTCTAGGAGCAGTAAGCACAAGAAATGCCTAAACCTTCAATTTCCCCACTGCAAACTGAACATTAAAATAGTTCCGCAGTTTTATGAGACTATCTCCATAGGGTGACAGCTCACTGACTGACAGTAAAGATCTCACCTGCAATACCAGCAGGAGCATCAGGCCATAGTAATGAAACATATAACATGTTAGTAAGCAACTGAACCTAGTTACAGGGAACTTATTATCTAGAAGCAGAAACTTCGTCAAGAAGCAAGTAAACTTTGCCTTAAACAAACTGTAGCTGTCTGTAGAAGCAAGAAATACAAGTCGGACGTCAAGACCGCACATGTGCTATTACTAACTACATTATATATATAAATATATATCATATAAATACCCTAATAACATATATTAGCAACTATGCACGAAGAAGTCCCCTTTGCTCTATTCTTGCCTGTATATACTCTTTAACTAATTATCAAGACTGGTGATTATGGATGTGTGGCACTGCACTGACAAAAAATGAGAATTGTATTGGGAGTATCAATTTTCCAGATTCTTTCACAACTTTGTATTATCAGATATTTAAAAACAAATTTTAATGTGTAAATTTAATTCAACATTGTTTAATTATACAGGTAAGTTTTGAAAAAGTTGCATAGTGCACTAAACTTAGAAGAACAAAAGTGCTGAACCTGATTTTCTCTTCCAGTGGTTGAGTAAGAACCCCTCTGTATCATTAAAAAAGTCTGACATAAGGCCTGGTACAACATTTAATCAGCCCTCAGTTAGATTTGCATGCACAGTGCAGAACGTATACCCATTATAACAGGCAACAGCTAAGCATAAGAAAGGCCAGCTTACTTCAACATCTCCATTGCCAGGATACTTACTGAAGAAGCAACAGTGCTCAACAGACTTCTGTGCTGACACCTCTATTTACCATTCCAGTGTTAGGACTGTATTATGCATATCGGTTGACATTTTATTTCAAAACTGTCAGCTTATTCTAGAAATCTCATCTTCCAACACTGTCCCTTCTGTGCTGCCTCATTTCCGCTGCCAGGGAAAAGCTGGTCCTATGCAGCTATCTGCCATATCCCTCTAATAAAAAACGGATCCTTTAAAGCTTCTGATAGAACAGACCGCCAACTCTTTGTCAGTTCCCCACCATTATGCTTCAGTGTTAAGTCTTTAGCTTCATTTTCTTTCTTTTCTTGTGTTTTTGACAACTGCTTTGTTGCTTTGGCTCTTCTAATTCCCCTTAATGCTTAGGGGCTTCTGTTTCCCGAGTTCTCTTTTGTCAGACTTCCCTATTTTCCTCAATCTTTTAAAATTACACCAGTTCCTCAAACGTTGCCACACAGCCATGCCAGTTTTACTCTTGAGTTTTACTTCTGAGATTCTCACATTCATTAAAATGCAATTCCAATTACATCCAAGAATTTTCACACATGGGGAGTATATGTCGAGCTTCTCACTAAACTCGGTTTTACCAAGATCTCCATTTCTGGTATCCTATCTGTCTTGAGAATGCTGAATCTCCTTCATAAGGTACGGCTACACAAGCTTGCTTTCAGAGAAGAAGAAAGCATAAAACATTTCCTTTGACAGCATTTCTATAAAATATGAGAGAGAAGGATAAATTACCATTCCTCCATGTTATCTGCATTGCTACTGAGCGCTAAAGTGTAGGGATTTTGAATTATTTTGCAATTAGCTGCAACCCAAAAGACTTCTACTCAAGTTCTCGGCGCAGATGAAGTGACTCCACAGAAGCAGCCACAGGAGTATACAGACAGCAAGGCTTTCCATAGGTGAAAAATCGCCGTTGCACAGTACTGAAATTTTGTCCTTTCTTGCCCTGTCATACCCAAGAATTGGAAAGAAGTGACAATATCACACAGAAAACAAAGAGTTTCAGGAGTTGTGGGAAGGGAATGCAGAATAAGAGCTCAAGCCAGAACTACCTGGAACTGGGTGGCGCAGAGTTGAACAGGAAGCACGAACACTTTTAAGAGCAAGTCTCAGGAATAAGGTACTTCTACTGTTGTAGTACCAACCTTGATTTTGCTCTTCTGGATCTCGTAAGAAGTTGACCCCTACCGCAAGAATTTGTTTAGGTCTTAGATTGAAAATATGATAGGAACTTCAAGTACTTTGTGATACAACGTATTTGACAACCCTACTGCAAAAGAAATACATACCACAGTAGAGTTAAGAGCTAACATAGTCAAGCAAGGCAAATAATAAAATAAGCCAAGCTGTAAGAATAAATGGCTTAAGCACCTGAAATTGCTGAGATACCTCTAAGCCAGAATCAAGGGACCTAGAAAGAGCCAGG
This sequence comes from Elanus axillaris, assembly GCA_026212715.1. Taxonomy (NCBI): domain Eukaryota; kingdom Metazoa; phylum Chordata; class Aves; order Accipitriformes; family Accipitridae; genus Elanus; species Elanus axillaris. Next base: position 21,451,052 of record JANZLQ010000040.1, read on the forward strand.
ACTCAATGCAACTCACACTACTGCACTCATCCAGAAGTAAACCGAACTCTGCAGTAGACATGACGTTAATTTCTCTTAAACCATGAAGCTCTATCAACAACAGGCACTAGAATCCCCGATAAAGGACCCTAAAAATCAAACAGATCAAAGTATCTTAATGCCAGTTATTAAGTTTACTGCACCACTTGCGGCTCACCAGAACCGACAGCGCTGGATCCTTGGTACCAGACCAAGTCGCCACCGAGAAGGGAGATGCTGGCACTCTGTCAGTGCCAAGGGCCACGGCACCAGGCTCGGTCTGCACGTGGAAACTGATGCTCCAGATGTCATTCAAACCAGGCAGAAAGCCACCGAGGTGAGATGATGTGAAAAGTTAATTTTGGTGCTACATTGCTTTGCCTCATTTTTTAAGATTGTCTTAGATGCCTTCACTTCAGCGGGTGATGCAGAATGGCTACTCTGTGCAGGCCACGACACACATGCCAGGTGGGTACAATCTTGTCTTTGGGTTTTTTTAATATGAAAAAATACAAAACAGTAACAAGAGAAAAAAGTATGTGGAAATACAACCCATGCTTACTGCATCTTCATTGTCAAGGAAGGAACTGAGCAAAGATTCCTTCTTTTACACTCTTGAAATCCTCAAGCAAAGGAAGAAGCAAGCAGTCCGCAATGATGGCAATTTCAAGAAAAATTCACCGATCCCCCCCAAGGAGGTTTGAACTTAACTGAGAATACAAAAGAACCAAAGAACTCATACCACCTAGTGTCACTATCACCCTTTCAACACTTTCTCCCCATACTATTTGCTCAAATCTAGTTCTCTCAAACTGTCTTTAAATGTACAATACTAATTATTGGGGACAACAATGACATCGCATTCTTCTCACGGAGCTACAAGAAATTCCCCGATGTAATTTCTTGATGGTGCCCTAACAGAGCAAGTTAGCTCCACAAACCAGCTAGTATTATAAAAACACAAGTCAAACATTATCCATGAGGAAAGTAGTCACGGATTTAACTAACAATTCCACCCGTACAATCAGATTTCAATGTAGCTTTAAGTTTTAGCTCCAAAATCAAATTCTTTCACCACTGTATAAATTACAAAGCAGCTTCAGAACCTTAACGCAATGCTCTATCACTCCTGAATTACAGTCACAGCCATCAAACTCTGATGGTAGCTAATGAACACTTGCTATTACAAAACAAGATGCAGCTTTAGACCATAAATGGCTAATTTAATATAGCCATTTCAGAATTAATGCAATACTCTACCGTTTCCTAACCACAGCCTTTACACTTGGATAATCCTTCTTTTTTAACGTAAATGGGTATTAAAAATTACCTTAAATTATATCAATCTGAGATTACGGGAAGAATATGCCAGGCTTTTCTTCCTTCTCAATAAGCAACTTAATTTATTTTCAGATTATATAATTAGATGCCCAAATATATTACACATTGGGCTACGTAGAAAATTCAATACAAAGAAAGACTGTAATTTTAATTCAAATTAAAATTTCTGCAAGCAAAGCAAATTACCACTAAAAGGAGTATTTTCCTGGTAGCTAACAGGACTATAAAAATTCCCAAAGTTACGGGATCGCACCTTCTGTGCACATAGTACTATAAGTACCTCAAACTTCCACTAAAACCAGAGATGGATGATGACACACTAGCAGTAAACATGCTGAAGCTGTACCTCGGTTGATGCAGCTGGTATCCAACCATTTACTTACGTATATACTCTTCTAAACCCTCACTGCAAACAAAGGACAGAGTTGCACCAATTATGCAATCACAGATCTGGTCTTTTTTTATATATATACTTTTGGGTCTTAAAGGAATGCAGTGACAGCAGAAAAAAACCCTTACTGCTAACGCTGAAACAATTCACAACAGATAAGGCCCACAGTCCTGTTACAACTGGGTATTTTTGCTCACAGATTTCAGTAGTGCAAATGATTGAGTTGCACACACTGCACAGCATGCAAATTTTATTACTGGAAACAGCAAACAGTGATTAACTGTGGTTCTTCACAGCTTCTTCTGTAGTACATCATGTTACATACCCACATCATCACAGAAGCAGTCCAAACATATGTTTTTAAAAAAGGACAGAGAAATAAGGCAGAAAGATGCATTTCTGTATACTGTCATTATCCTACACTTATCTGTACGTCTGTTGCCTCTATAAAGATCTCAGTTTTTTCCTCTCAATTCCCCTTCTCCTTTGCGTATTTAGAAGAAAATACTGTGAAAATGCTTTATTAGTATCAGCCAATAAAATAATGTAACTTCACAACATTCTGTTAATATTTTCAGGGGTTTGGTTTTTTTGGGTTTTGTTTTTTTTTTTTTTTAATTATAGCATGTTATCTTGCACCAGGAAGGAGTACATTACCATTAGATCCCCAAATGAAGAATTTCATGAAAACTAAACTGAGAGTCCCAGGGCAGTATCTCAAGGTTAAATTTTTAAAATATGTATACATATCTGAAATTGTTTTGCCTTTTAAAAAAATATATAGTTATCTTTCTAACTAGCTTCAGGAGAAGGTCGATTTTAACCTATTTCAGTTCTTTATACCTAAGCTCTTCCTCAGACAGGGGTCAGCTGAGACCAGGCAATGGATTTTAGAGTAAAAAAAAAGGGATGTATGACCACTGTGTCTACAGGCAGGAACGCTACTATAAACTACTACTGTAAACAGTATTTTTTAAAACCAAAGATAATGGTTGGCAGTTTGGGGCTATCTAGGAACACATAATAGCAACACTCAACTGAAAAACTGTTAAAGGCCCAGGCCCTTATAAACACTGCTCTTAGTATACACGTTTATGTATTCTTAGCTTACTCTTCCCATGGAAATGTCATAAAATAAGCATTAATATTTTAAATTTTTTTTGAGAAAGCTTTCAGAAAACACCCTAAATTGGCAGATCTTCAGCAAAGTATTTTAAGGAGGAAGGGGAAAAAATGAATGCTTCAGCACTTCCACCCTACCTAGGAAAAAAAGGGTGTCATTCTTATACCTAGCAGTACAACGATGCTCCAAATCAGTAGGCTGGCTTCCAGGCATTGTTGCCATATCCAAAATGTTTAGAATGTAAAAAATATTTCTGCAAAATACCAATTACAACTTAATAAGTCTACAGAAATAAAGAGCATGTACTCAGTATGTTTTGTTATATCCCAGACAGTGTGGTCCTGTAAATGCTAAGCATCTCCCCAGTTCACACATACAATTATTCCCAACACGTTCAGACAACGTATTTACACATAAAGCCTATTTGCAGGGTCAGCCCTTGAGCACTCCTTTAAAATCGTGAATTTCTTCCAAATAATATTTAAGTCTTGTTTACGTATAAGAAAGGAAAACACAGCGTCATACTTTGTCAGGTGTTTCAGATACTCGCAAGCTGCATATGACATTCTGATTAAACCAAAAGGACCAAGCTCAGACACAGAGCAATGTAAGACAACAGATAAACTTGTATGTAGTTGAAAAATCAAAAGCAGATGCTCCCTAAGTCCTGACTTTGGCTTTTCATGGCATCACAATCTTATCTCTTAACATCAGGTTCAAGAAGAAAACAAGAGAACTGGCCTCCCCTGAAGACACTTGGGGGTTTTGGGTTCCCCCCTCCCCAAAATTTTTAATGCAGCAACCAATAGAAACGCAACGAAAACCATCCTGCTTACGCAGGAATCTTAAGCAGAAAAACACAATTCCTAAACCAGCGTGCAGGTCAACACAAGCCCCTGGCAGAAAAAAAAAAGACTGGGTATGAAAACCTAACGTATCCATTTTAAAGTCCTTTATTGTGTGCACCTATAAAGCACCCACGCACACTTACACTCCGAATCCGTTTAAAGCGACAGAGACAAAACCCGTGAACGAGTTTTCGTCCGACAGCCCGAAACGCGCTCGAGGCTCTTGGAGAAATGAACGGGAGAGCTGGAATTTACATCTCCGCCTTACACCCCCAGCAGAAACCAAACCTCCACGCAACACGAAGGGCGGCAGCCGCCTCGGCCCGCCAGACCGGCCACCCCACGGCTCCCCGCAGGGGCTGCGCGACCACGGAGGAGCCCTCCCGCGCGTGCTCG
>JANZLQ010000040.1:21456208-21497274 GCA_026212715.1 Elanus axillaris
CCCGCCGCCGGCCTCGCCGCGGCCGCCGCACGTCAGTTGCGCGCGCACCACGCAGGCGCACTCGCCCCGGCCGAGGCCGCTGCCCTCAACGCTGCCCGCGCCGCCGATGGGCGGCGGGAGGGAGTGGAGCCGCGCTGCCTGGCGCTTGTTGGGGGACGACCGTGAGGTACTTTGCTTCGGGCCCCCGCCGGGAAACGCCGAGGAGAGGGCAGCTACCTCCTCCTCTTCCTCCTCCTCCTCAGGGGGAAAGAGCCGCCGGGGCCAGCGCAGGGGTGCGTGCTGCCCCTGAGGCAGAGGTGCGCGGGCGCGGCCTGAGGAGGGACCCGGGGCCGGTTCTGCCCTAAAACTGCACCGTAGCTGCTCCGCGAGCAGCAGCCGCAAGTGGCGAACCGTGCCTCTCGCATACACAAGGGGACACACGGTTTGGAAATTCTTTGCCCAAACAAGGTCAGGTCCAGCCCTGGTTCTGTATTCTGTACCCACTTTCACGTGTTTCTACAGCCAGGCAGATGCTGCGGAGAGAACGCAAAAGTATGTGTGACTGTCAAGGGTTTAAAATAAAAGGTTAGTGGAAGTCCCAGATGAACTGGTACAGCAGCACCGTCCTCCCATCCATCCACCTTCAGTTTACCAAGAAAATTGAAGGCACCACCGACTGCCTCGGCTTTGTTATCGTGGGTTGGGGCATTCAGAGTACCTTGCCAGTATTACTAGGGCCAAGAATACAGTTAACAAAAGAAAACCCCACACCGATAGTAACTTGGAAGAAACTGCTGGCAATAAGTCACACTATTTTCTTCACCTTTTGGTTTTTTCCATCGTTTTGGGTATGTCTGTGTGAATGCCAGCATCTCTAGCCAAGTGGTTCTCTTAATACAGGTCTAGCAAAAAAAAAGAAGAAAAATTTTTTCAAAAAAAAGTCTTCTAAAGAATTAGCATGCATACACCTTAGTAACTGCATCAGTAAAACTGCTCAGCACTTGAAAGTGGCATACACTTACGAGTGTCAATACGCAAAAACTTGGGCTAGAGAAGCCCATAAGGTCTGTTGTCTGGTTTTACTAAATGGGTTGTAACTGTTAGGTTTCCTAAACCTGCTTGAAGCGAAGGGTATTTTAGCATGCACACACCTCTGGTTTAGAAACTGACTTGCTAAATTGGCACGTGAACTGTGTTGAATAGATCACAGTACTGTAATGGTTGAATTTCAAACACCACAAGGCAAACACAGGCCATTGTTCTCTTTTTCTGCTTGAAATACAGATAACTCATGAGTGTTTGTTATATGAAGTTTTGCCTTACATTTGAAATTAATTTTACGGACAGTGGTATTCAGTTGCCTGAATGTCTAACAGGATGTCCAAAATGGGTATGGCAGATACGACGACCTACAGAAGACTAGCCCTCTTCTAAAACAGCAGCGGGGGATCAGACAGAATGGCACAGAGCGTCAAAAATGGCACCAGGCAGCTATGTTTAGGGACTGAAATCATGCAAGTAAATCTCATTTTGCACTACACAATTATAAACTGCAGTTAAATACAGAGTTACAAGGTGTTTTGTTTTTCTTCTGTGATTCTTAAAAGATTCTTACTCCTGGACTTCTACCTCCTTAGCACAGAACTTGGAAACCTCTTCTACATTTGACTCCCCTCCCCTTCTTTTTCCTTTTAAGGGGTAAGGGACAGAGCAGTGGGGTAAAGCTGTCTGTAACAAGCCACACACCAAAGTAAATATAGTATGAAGAACATTCTAGTTGGTCCTTCCAGCTTTAGCAAAAGATAGGCATTCTAATGAGAAAATAATTTCAAACTGATTAACACAATTAAGGAATGAGAGGAAAAATACCTGAGAAAGGTAATCACAAAACTGAATACTTGGGAAAATGGTGAGAGAGAATCACACAAGGTGATACAATCAGAAAAGCAGAACTACAGGGAGATTAATTAACCCTTTCTTCAACAAAATCCCCTCTATGCTGGATTCTGCCTTACGGAGTAATATAAAGGGAAATCTCAAAACGAGCGTAAAATAGCAACAAGTAACAACAAGGCTATTGTGGCACAACATTCAACATCAGACCCAACATGTAAATTTGCAGAGGGAGGCAGCAACGATAAGGAAGATCTAGTCAAAACATTGGTCAGAAGCAGAGAACAAAACCCCACCACAACACCCAGATCACAGGGATCCAAGTATCAAAAAGTGCAGCAGTGAACCACAAAGAATGCACAAAAGCCAAAACACCACACTCGAGATCAATTTAAACTGTTTATACTTGACGGGGAAGTAGCACATCACAGCCATGATACCTAGCAGACGACTAGAAATGCTCCTTATCATTCAGTTCTGAACACAAAGATTTCAAAGAATTACAGAGCTTCTCTGCTTTCCAGGTAAGAGGCAAACAACCAAAGCACAATGCTTGGCAGATGGCATATTCAAAAAGGCATTCCTTAATATTATTATTGTTGTTAGAAGTGACACCAGAGTATTTCAAGCAGTTTCTTTACATTTTTTTCCACATACAGCTGCCCGATGTTAACACTCATGACCTGACCATACGTGGTTAACTGTATCAGGGGCAGTGCCTATCTGTGTGGCTGATGTCCTGCAACTCTTGATCTGCCTGAGATTAAATGGCAGACAGCAGAAGTCTGATGAGGAAAGCTTCGTTCTCTGTGAAACCTGATGCATTTCAATTTACATAGCATGAGTGCATACCTTCCAGATAGCTCTTCTCTTGCCAGCACCATGTGTATTTGACAGGATTGCCTTATCTCTTTCTCCTGTTCCTTTTCAAAGGAGCTGTGGAGTATCAGACTGAACACTCTCAAATTCTGTGATCACTTTCAGGTTGGTAAACAGACCTAGAGGTCAACAACAAGCAGAGATTTTTAAATTATGGCACTGCTGGAGGTTAAGAAGTGACAGAAAAAAAACAATTCACTGACACATTAGGATCTGACATTCTGGGCTCAAAATAGTTTAAACTGATAGCCCAGGATCTAAACAGATGTGCTAACACCATTTCTGTATGTTTCTGAAGATAACAGAGAGAACCATTTTCACTTCTCTTGTTTCTGATAGAAATTGAAAAATACCTGGATGATAGTAGGATGCTTTTACTGAACTTGCCTGTTGAAAGAACAGTGGGTGAGACAAGTAACAGCAATGGCATTCTTCCACTTTTCGTCCCCCAGTCAAGGTGCTGCTTCAAGCTGGCTGTGCAGATGTTACCAATATGAGCATTCAGCTGCTTTGCGCTTTAATCGGCAATACAATTCTTAACACAGATATGTACGAGCATTGTCCTAGGCTGTCTGCAGTCTCGGAAGACATTGTAGTGCAGGTTTGCAACGAATCCACATTCGGAAAATCTTTGGATTCTTTTTAATGAATTTTGGTGCCAACTATCCACGAGTAATTCCTCTGCCAGGATTAGATGATGCAACAGTCAGCAAATCTGCCCTCAGTATGTGCTAGATCCAGACTTAAATGCCCAGCAGCAGTAGAAGTAAAACCAGTGAGACTTAGCCATTTTGGGTATTTGTTACATTGGGGTAGAAACAAACAAACAAACAAAGGCAATTGTAGCTGAAGATAAGATCTAGGATGGCAGCTACATTACAGAGCCAAGAAAAACTGCCAGCTTTGGAGCCACCCTTCCTTTTCCCCCCTGCAGGAAGCCATACCTATTCACTCAATACTTGCAAGGAACGGGAAGCAAAATGAAGGTGTCTGAATAGGTTTCTGGCTTCTCTACTAATGTAATAGGAAAGCCGATATAGTCTGGGCAATAACAGAGTTGCGGAGAGCATGGAGACTGCCAGGATGCAGTTAAGGAGTTAAGGAAGGCATGGAGCTGTTGCAAGGAGAGCATTTAGATTTATATAAAAGAAATGCCAGTATTTTCACTTTTCTAAAAACATTGAGATTCTGTTTTTTGTCTGATAGTTTCACATATTACCTAATACTAAGGAAAAAGAATCACTGAATATAAATGTTAAGTAATGTGCTTGAGACTTTTTGGAAAATGGGAAATGTATCCAGGACTTCAGTATCTTCAATTTGTTAGTTAGTGGCAAGGTAGTCAATTTTCCATAGCTTTGTTTATTTTCATTATTTCCAAAACAAGTTACAAAGAAATTCAATGCATTTTTAAAGGCAAACCATTTCAGCTGTTAGGATCAAGACGATGACCAAGGAGGACAAAGTGAAAAAGCAACAAGGGACAACGGAATGGGCTCATAAGCTGAGGTTGCTACATCAGTCAATACTTCAGTATTTGATACATCTTAGGATAGTGGGAACCTGCGTGCCTTGGGTATGTTTGTACAACGCTGCCAGTGTCAGTGAGACTAAGCGGCTATGCCTGAGGACAGAGCCTTCCCTTCTAGCTAATTCTGCAGGTAGTGGGTGTAACAAGAATACAGATTCTTACTACACAGTTCAAAATAAGTAATTTGTTTTCTTTCTTTAAATATGGGCTCTTTAAGGGGAAAACCAAAGCAATGTCAGTCAGGGCACAACAGGCTCTACATGCTACAATGCCCTGAAGAATCTTCCTAACTATTGTTAAGAAAAATTCACGGTTCTACTAACAGCATCAGATTTGGAACCACAGCTCTCCACCATGTGGAGGGAGATCATGACACTGAGTGGAGCAAACATCACAAATAAATGGGTGAGCCAAATGGATACTGAGGAAAAAAAAGCTGTACCTGGCAAAAGTTGTCTCTGACAAGCCTTCCTGAGAAATATGAAAAGATGCAATCCCTTACCCCCCTCTCCGTTCGAGGTGGATTCAAACCATTCTGGGAAGCAAAAAAAGAAGAAGAATGATTAGCATGCACATTTGTAATTTCTCATGCTGAAACCTGAGAAGACTTTTTCCTCTCTCATGAGTTTTTTCTGAGGAAGGGCAGCTTTTGTGATAGGTATGTCTTATCATTTAGGTACAGGACATACGCTTAATCACAGAAGAACCCTGCGTCCCAATAAATGTGCAACAATTTAAGCAATACTGAGAAGCAGCTATGTAAACTGTAAAATCAGGTAGTTGTGAAAAGTTGTCATCAGTTACACAGTAAACAAATCGGATGCTAATATCATGTTTTGTAATTATCTTCTATACCTTTTCTCTGCAATAACTTCCAGTGCTTTCTAATAGTTATAGCTATTTCCTCTGTGCCCCAGCCCACAAGGTCTTACTGATCTCTCAGCATTTGGATCATCCATTGATCACACAGCATTCCAAGACGTTTCAGATATAGGAAGCACTGGTACTTAGCAGAGATGACAACTGAATCAGTAGCATGACATACGCTCCCCAGTATGCTTGCTATTAAAATAGTCTGTATCTAATCAAACTACATTTATATATTTCTTTTATTAGTATCTGAATATATGCGCTGCTTCTGAATGTGTAGTCACCAGTAACTTTGGGAGATGATTCTCATGCAAATAACTGAACGTATTAAGACTTTGTGCACACAAACTGAAACAGGTTTTGCAGTATTTAAAAGTGTGTCAGCAGGGCCAACTAGAAAGCAGCAACAGCAGAACATTTTATTGCTATTGAGGTGGGGTTTTTTTTTAAAAAACTGAAGGAAGTTTTATGACCTAAAAAGGAGGGCCAAAGAAATCACATGGAAGACAAAACATGGCCAGACATGGCCACTTACATTCTCTTGACCTTGTAGTGATCCTTTGCAAGTAATCCATACACCAAAACTACTACTCTGGAAAGAAAATCCTGTTGTTTTTCCTTCCTTCATCTTTCTTCCACTGAGTTAACAGCAAACAGTTAAGAATACAGGACTCTTTAAATACACACGCACACACATACTTCTTGGAATGCTTACCAAATTTTTCTACCCATAAAATTATTTTTGCAGCTATTACATGACATGGGGAAAAAAAAACCCAAAACACCTCAGATGGGTAAATTAGGTTGCAGGCTCCAATATCATGCATGACTGGCAACAGATCTACAATAAAATACACAGGTAATATTCTCATCTTAAGTAAGGACAGTCAAAGCACATCACAATTCCTTTTTATTTAATTATTTTTCCAATTACGCTAAAGGCCCCACCTTTTTAGTATTTTTCTGCAGTTGAAACATGCCTTTCTGAACTGAGAGTTTTCTTTTTGGAAACTGTTAACGTATTTCTTTTCACAATAAACTTCACCTGTTCTGTCTTTTTTTTAAACCCCGTTCTGAAGAGAAATGCTTGGGTTTTACTCATAATTTATACTGGTACCTCCTGTACAGAAATAACCCGAAAGGCTCATTTACATAAACCAACTGTAATCACAAAATACTGATCTATCAAGATCTGGGCCAGAAAGACCAGTAGTTGACCAACACATTTAGCAATTTTGATGAGGCTGACTTTTTAGGCACAGAAAGGTCTTACGGAAAATACATATGTCTACAAATCATTCAATGTAGGGTGGGGGGCAGGAAGAAAAGCCTGCTTAAACACTTAGTTATATAAATGATTTCAAAAAGTTCTGGAATAAATAATTTAGTTTCTCTGCATATCATGCTATTTGTACATGAAATGTATAATAGCAAGTTTCCATGAAGCTTTAATAAGTTTGAACTGTGAAGTGGTGGAGGGAGGGGAACAGGAACCTCAGAGTCTGAAGGGAAAGGTGATTTGTAAGAGGAAAGTACTAATAGAACTATTAACAGTCATATTTTTTCATGCATCAGTGGAAATTTGGTTGTATCATTATTCAGGATAGAGTTTGGAAAATTATTATAATTTTTAGAAGTTTACATTGTCAGTAAATGTAACAAGACAGTTGTTACATAGGAGTTAACACTCTTTTACATTACCATTATAGAAGTTTTCAGCATGGCTGGAAACTAATAGCTTGATCTTTCACAGTATTCCAGTGAAATCACAAGACATACTGGCATGAAAACACAGTATTGGTGAAATGGGCATACAGCTTTTAGGCATTTATTTTTTCACATGGGCCATATGAATTCCCTTCACTGTACAGCAAGTTAGAACATAGAATTCCAGTAATTCCTCTGCCAGAGCCGCAGGGATATCTCCTCTGTTCTTAAGGGGCTGTCTTGGGCAACCATCCCTCAGTTTGGTGAAAACCCTCTTTATACGACTTGTAGTATCTAAGTGTAAATGACTCAGAAAATGATTAAAACATTGCAAAATTCATCCATTCTAGAATGGAATTAGCAGGTATGTAATATTCCTGAAGAAAACACCTGTATAGTAAAAGGTGGGTTTAGGCTTTTTATTAGCTCACATCTTTACTTAGTGACATAAATACTACCAACTTGAATTATGGTAATTTGTACCCAGTATCAAGACAAATTATTATATAATATATATGCCTAGGTATGTTATTAATACATACCTGATACTGTCTCCCTTCTGCATAACCTGCATAAGGCAAATTATTGCTTGGATAGCCAAATTTATCATATTGAGGTTGTTGGTTAAAAAATGGTCTGTTGCTGGATCTGGTCTCTTTAATGGCTGAGGATGCATGGGACTGTGCAAAAGAGAAAAAAGATGTTATTAAAAATATGCATAATAATATACTGCAAATTACATAAAGTGTTAGCTTAAACTGAAATGTAAAAATAATAAAACTCACTACTGCATGCACAACATTGAGGCAATAACATTAAGACTTCTAAATTTTTGTGAGGAGGATTAAAGTGAGGAAGCACAACTAAGGAAACTGCATTTTGAAAAAGTAATGAAAATTAATACAAATAAAATTTGTAATTATTAGGGGAAAACCATACAAGCCTTTGGGTAAACCAGTTATTTTAGGATTTAGCTTCAAAAAAACAAGAGAAACGCACACTGACCTTTTCATTTTGGTGATACGTTAGTCTCTTCCTAAGTCCTACATAGAAAAGTGATAAATTTAGTCCTGTGTGCTAGTTCACATTTAGTAACAATATACAAAATAGTCCTAAAATTCTTGCAGCGATGCTGTTAAGAGTTATGCAAGGTAGAGGAGAATAAAGAAAAAAATTCAGAAAAATAACCACTTTCTAGAAACACTCGAGCCACAAAATGTATGTAAATAATCCAGTCAAAAGCTTAGCCATTTACTGGATCTTTGTCAGTTGCCATGCCACTGACAAAGCTACAAAGTAATTATTAGTCTGCAAGCCAGAGTATAAAGTGAAAATAAGCAAAAAAAAAAAAAAAGACAGAAAACCAGCGGTGTACCTGTAATTCTCTAATTGACGTGGGGTTGGGACATCATCAAAGTCTTGTCTTCTCAGTAGAGCTTCTGGAATTTGTCCAACCCAGTCATCCTATACGTAGAGTATCAGGTGGTTACACAGAGCAAAATAACAACGAATTAAAAAAATACCTCACCAGGTACAGTATATGTTAGCAGTTGTCTTTGGTGTAAAGAAATTGTATAAACTGATTTATCAGTTACAAAATATATTGTTTGTTATAGACATATTTTCAAATGTATACATTCGTTACATCTAAAAGACTCAGTAGAAGCAAAGTCTTTACATATTTGGATAATGCATAAAATGTACCTCTAAGATAAAACAGAGAAACACCCACCCAGGTACACCTGCACAATTAAGTAAACCAGGTATTAAGGGTCTTATCAAGGCCTGGAAGTTCTGTTCGGTCTTTTATGATTAAACATTTCAGAAAGATGCCACTCCATAAATAACAGTGGATTTACCTCCGATTTATGCAAAACAGAGTCAAAAATTAAACTAAATACAGTGATCAACAATTAAGATCAATCAAATATTGTAGTTTAAAGACTGGCTGCTGCCTTGCCCAACATATTGCTAGAGGAAGAAGCAAAACATCATGAAGAGACAAAATAAATATTCTATGTTGCTCATAAAACTAGTAGCTAAAGGTATCTTTGTTCAAAGACACAATGACCTGAAGTACTTTTCAAAACGAGGTACCCTCAGGAGAGAAGCAACGTTCAGGGTAGTTCATCTGCAGGAGCTGATGCTACCAGATGCAGATTTCAGTTTCCTGCCTTGCCTCTCCAGACAGCGTTGGTGAGCGCTCTGCAGAGTGCAGAGCGGTATGTGCAGTGGCCTGCCTTGCTGGCACGAAAGCAAAAGCTCAGACAATTAGCAATGGGCTTTTGACAAGCTCACGTTATTACGACGACCACCACATCCAGCAAGGAGATGAGGCAGGCAGAAATGTCCCACGGACTGCCTCTGGGCTGCAACCTGCAGTCGGGAGCATGAGAAAGGAGGAAGTACTGCAGCCCTTACCCGAAGCAGTTCTTTTACAGTAGGTTTTCTTCCCTAACGAAGTGTGCAGGATTTGGTCTAATTCACACCTTGAAAATGACAGCATCAGTTGAACGAAATTCAGAATTAGTGAAAAATTAAACAGCACCATCTCCTGGTGAAGGTGGGCTCATGCCTCATTTGTTTTCCCCACTGCATTTCCAAGATACTAGTACTTCACAAATGCATTTAACAGAAAATAATGTATCAGGCTACATTAGTTGCTTTTCTTTTCTCTGACAGCCTACAATGTCTTCTTCTCAGACACTATACACTCCTTAATATGTAAAATAGTCACTTAAAGTACCAAATGAGGAAATGAACACACACACAGATATATTCCTTTCATGTTTCTTTGCATTTCACATTTCCCATTCTGTTCTTGAAATGGATTTATCCATCTTTTCTTGTGATACCCACTAGTTCAAGCGGTGATCTCTGCTATAAAGAGGCATCTTGCCTAACGGAGAAAATTGGCATGGCAGGGCGTTAGCCTAGCTAAAAAAGCAGCGTCTGGCCCTTTGGGGACTAAAGCTCAAATCCCAGCTCTGTCACAGATTACTTTTGTAATCCTATAAATGCCTCTGTCTATCTCACAGAAATGTTGTAAAGGTCCCAGTGAAATATTCTGTTACAAAGGTGATGCAGGTATATTAATTTCAGATTTGATTTGGGAGTTTCTCCTTTCTAGAAAAAAATAATAAAAATTGAAATTGGGAAGGACAGGAAAGGAAATTGTTAAATATTCTAGCCCCAAACCTAACACAGTTGTAGGCAGTAAATTTTAAACAAATAGGGCTAGAACTCTGCCAACAATGCTTACGTTATATATTACAAGCAGTTATGTACTATCATTCATGGATTATGCAGCTGAGAGATGACAAAGATAAACAGTGCGCTTGGTACAGCCATGTCCTTCTGGTCATCCACACTGTTCCCCCCCCGCCCAGTCTCCAAAAACGTCATTAAAAAGCATGGCTCCCAACATGGAAAGGAAAGAAGGTTCACATTATTGCAATTTAACCCATTCTGTGATTTTTCATTCCACTTCCAATTGAATAAAATGTCTTTGAAACAAACACTTCTCATTTTCATAAAGTCTTAACCTTAGACACTGGGCCTGCAGAACTGTGTGGTGTTTATTCACAAAGGGTCAGATTCTCAGCTAGTAACACCTGGTTGTCTTAACCCATTTCTGCAATTATGCTGCTCTGCACCAGCTGGTGACCACAGACATCTTCATTACAAAAAAAAGTCCCATTTCTTGTCTTTAAAGCAAACAACATAGATCAAATCTTTACTAGGCCTCTCTACCTGTACTCTGACACACCTTGTACTTGCAAAATTTACTTTTGCACATACAGAAGCAGAATATAGGAGGAGACTGAGTCAGGCCACCTAACACACCGAGAACAGCCAGTAACAGAAGCATAAAGAAAAGATATGCAAACAGTGTAAGTACCTGAAGTACTGCCAACACATCGACATAACTTCTAACCAGCAGCACCGAAGTCATTAACTGACGGAGCCGGAGCGGAGCCTGTGGCTGCATTCGCAGCAGCAAACGAAGTGGACTAAACAAGTGGGACTCCGCACTGACACTACGCACTTCAGAAGGGTTTGCTTTTCAGAATATGTCTAGTTTGGCCTGGGCACTGAACGTTCACTGGAGACTGAAGCATGTATTCTGGTTATTTTAATCTGAAGGGGAATCCATTGGTGCACTCCCAGGCTGCTCCAAGGCGTGAACCACAGCCCAGTAAGTGGAACAACCAGGATGTTGCCCACCTGAGAGCACATATCCAATCTGAACACCTCTGCCTCCCTGAATAGATGTCTGACTTTTTAAAAGCTGATTTACACTGTCAGCACATACTGCTGGATTATGCATTTTATCGGAAAGCACTGTTTGTTTAAAACTTCTGCCTGATTTTATTTGACGTTGCCTAGTTCTTACATTAAAAGCAGGGAAGAGTAATTTCTCACACCTCTCCTCATGCAGAAATCAATACTGATGACCCTGAAATTCTAGATGTACTACACTGCTCACTGAGGTGGGCACTCAAAATTACTTTTAGTAGTCAAAATCTAGGCATAATGAAGATTTGTGCAGTGTTATTACAATGTTCCTCATATTGTTTTCAGTTTCTCCCAAAAATCCCTAGCAAAACAAACTTTTTCAGAGAACATTACTCCATACGCCCCTTCTGAGTTCTAATTTCTCATTTAGAGGTGACTGCCAGGTACACAAAGTTAAAACTTCTTTTCTACATGCATTAATATAAACAATACATTTCATTTGTCATTTTCTTGTCCAGTCAATCATTATAATACGCTCCTCCTTTACTTCTCATAGTAAGGCTTATTTTTGACTAGTCTGAGTACTATGGTGCCATCAGCAAAATGTGCCACCTTACTGGTGCTACCTTTCAGCTGTTCTTACATGAACACTACACAAATCCTCAAGGAACTTTGCTGACAACCCTCATACAAACAAACAACCTTCACGACAAACAGCCAACCCTTCCTCTGGTGAGGTATAACTAGGAAACAGTCAAATGAAACTGTAGGCATGGCTCTTCGGCAGCTGAAATTGGTTGAAGTCTGAACAGCATACCGAACGCTTGCCCTGTGGCTATGTACTCCTGCCCCCTTCCTGGCACAGGCGCCAGTACCAGTGATGGCATTCAGGCACCTGGCTGATGAGCTGATCAGGCTGAAACCAGCTCACCCAGCAGCTGGAACAGCACAGTGATGACACAAGGGAAGAGGTTGCAGCATGTGGCTTGAGCTCACACCCAAATTACCTCTCTTTTTAATGTTGGTCTTCTAACTGGCCTAAAAAGAAGTATTTATTTGAACATCCTTTTAAAATAAAATAAAAATCTACAAATTAGATTCACTTAATCCCTGATGAAGAATTTCACCTTTTCACATGCATGTAGATGATCTTGGCAATCAAATACCGGGCAAATTAAAAGAAGATTTTAAACTCAGATTACCTTTACTTTTACCAGATGACCTTTTTTTTTTTTGCTCTTCATATACCCTTCTGTTGAATCACAAAACCATGCGTAACTCCCACTAGAATTAGGAACATGCGATATGCCTCACACATCAACATCTCTTACCCTTGGTGACTGCTGATAAATGTGCCCCAAGTTACCAGCCATTTCAGCAGTAAATGCAGGGTTACGTTGTGCTTCACGGTAGGGAGGACTTGTCTGGTTCCTGGTTGGGGGAACAATGTGACTTTAGAGCATCGGTAATAGTTTTGACAGATCTTTTTTGTACTGCAGATTGGTTCAACAGCCATATCATACAATTTTTCTATGACAGAAGTACCAGTGATACACACTAATGGGCCTCAATGAAAGAAGAAAAAAAAACACCATATTGTCTATGTACTTGGGACAGGTATCATTGAAACAAAAAAAAAAAAAAAAAAAAGAGATAAAGTGTTGAAAGCAAAAACCAGCTCAAATTGCCAATGCCTAGCACCAAAGAATGGGAGACAGCGTTTAATTGCCAACACTCTTGTCGATATCTATTGGTCTTATTTCCTTTTTTTTTTAAAAAAAAAACTTGTGGAAAGCAAGCCAACCCTTAATAGCAAATAAATCAGCAAGACAGATTTGGTAGTCTGGAGTTAAAGTAGTAAATGTACTTATCAATCTTTAAAGCTTGCCTGGTTAGCCCTAAAGAAGACAAGCAACTACTTCAGAGTGAAGTTCTGCATGCAGCAGTAAAAAGCTGTTAAGTGCTCTGGTAAGATGCTTTGATTTAGCTTTAAATTGTGTAAATGGTATTTTGGCAGAGATGCTATACGGCAAGCTTGTTGATTTAAATATCCAGAGGTTAAAAAATAATCAGAATACCAGACTTCTTTTGCTTTACTTCCATTTTGATTATAAAAAAACCCCTTTTAACTGCATCCAGAGTAACTTACCCAGCTTTTTCACTTTTACAGTAGTAGACACCGTAAAGTATTAAAACAACTAGGATAACCAGTGCTACTGCAGGAAGAATAGTTACTAAAATCAAATCTAGAGTGTTCCAAAGGTGGTTACATTTGGGGCCCCTCCTTCCAGTCCACTCTGAAGTAATCACATCTGCAAATGAAAACATTAACGTCTAGCTGCATTATTCTGATTTTAAAATAAGTAATACCAAAAAAGTAAAATATTTTGCTATGTAATTATTTGCTATTGAAGACTGCAGGGGTCAAGAGAGTCATATTTTTCCTGTTTGTCTAAAGATGTTACTTATCTCAGTAATACACATCTTACTCCAGATTTGATACAAATGCACTCTGCCAGGCTCTGCGTCAACCAAGTCCAAGTTAGATTCCAGTAAGTCCAAGATAGTAAGTTTTGTTGAGAATAGGGTATATTACCCAAGTCATGGCATGGTTCAGCTCAAAGATCTTTTCGGCAGCTGTAAGCATGGCAAAGCTTCTGCACTTCTAAGATAGACTATACAGATACAATCAAAATGTCACATTGCTATCTATCATTACGACACTGATGCACCTTCTATGAAAAATCAACAACACAACCCATAGTAGATTCACAGAGCAGGTCTCCTACGCTTTTAAGAGTAAAACTTCTAATGGGATAGGAGTGTTGCTTTCTTTAAAAGCTAAGTTATTTTGATTAATTCAGGGCTTCCTTTTTCCCATCCCAAAGCATTACTTCCTCCACTAACACAAAGGATATCACTAGACTGGAATGCCCGCAGCCATTCTCATGATGGGCAGGTTCTTTTGATAGGGATTTTGCATCATTTGTTGATGCAAACAGCTTGGATTTGGGTAACCTTTTCTGAAAGTTTGACCTTGATCTCCACTACTGAAAGTTCTTTTCTTACTGCAATTTATATGCTATATTTGTATTGACCTGGATATGATTTAGAATACATATTTATAGTTTCACGAATGTAGCATTCTATTTCTTTGGAGTTTCACTAACATTTAAGACAGTGTACTCAGTTATCTAACCTGGTATATTGGCTACAACTGCAGCCTAGCTGCATGTTCATAAACAACAGACTGGGTCATAGAGATATTACTGCCTTGAATCTACAAGGTAATCAGATGATCTTCATAAGATGATATTTTCTTGCTAATTCCCTGTCAAGTCTAAGGGTAAAGCTGTATGTAAAAACCAAATATGCTAGATATGGGAACAAGATTTTCTACTTGGATGACTAGATTTTTTTAAAAAAAGAAAAAAACAACTACATAATGGAGAACAGGATATTAAGATACCTGATTTTTTTTTTAACTCTAAAGAAATTTTGATCAACCTGGGAAAAAAATTAACCTACCATTACAAAGCATAATTCAGTTCTAAAGTAAAATATCTGAGACAATGGTGAGCATGTGAAAATTAAGGATTATAGTGATTACCTACATCATGAATTACATGGCCTACACATATTCTAAAAATGAAAATGCTGTATTCGGATCCCAGATTTGATGCTTTGTAGCACAGTTAGGATCTTACACAGATTGTGAATGAAGATCACCTACTTTCATGGATCACATTGCAGGGTCTAAATTCAGTTCATCATCAGTAATATATTCGACAAGCTGCATTTACATAGTGTATATTGAAACAAGCCAACAAACCAGCCCCACACCCTACTTGCAAAAAGGCTTTTCGTTTTTACATTGGTAAGAAATATTGGTAGGACAGAAGTTGTCTGTATTATACAGGCAGGCCTTAAAGTCCTCAACTCCAGTACAGCTGGCTATAAATTAAACCAAAACAAATATTTATTTAATACAATTGTACAGTAACACACTGTTAGTGGGCTGTATTTCTAGTTACATCAGAAATTTAAGCTTCATATGATGTACTCCGTAGGTGATACTAAATCTTACTTTCTGGTGACTTGGCCCTTTAAATTTTTGAAATTATTTCAGAAATGAAGGTTTACCTTCCTAAATTACTTTATTCTGAATTTGTACGCATCTTCCAGTTAGCTAGTAAATTGTATGGCTTATATTATTATTATTTTTATTGCATCATTTAAGCGTGGTTGTATCTAAATTCCAGTACATATCCTCTCTGGATTGTTGGCAAAGGCTAAAAGTCATGAAACCCATTTGAGACTTCGGTCTACAAAAGGATTTGTTTTGCATTAGTGTCAGTTCTCCTCCATCTCTTTTACTGTGTAAACATTGTGGGCTGTAAATTATGTTCCAGAAGTTGAGTGCTTCAAGTTTTTCACAGGCACACAGCTGTCTAAAAATACCTTCCTCATCAGCAACCTTAACCAGCTATCAAAAGTTACCATGTTTGGCATTCAAACCCTACAGTCTTTGCTACCTGTTTCTTTCCTATGTAGGACTCGGACTGAATGAGGTACTCCTCATTCGTACCAGCAAGCTACGAGCTGACCCAGAGGTTCTGGTGCAAAGCCACTGAAGTCTGTGATTTATGGACAAGGACCTGAAATGTATAATGTACCTGTAATGTATAGCCAAACAAGCAATTGCAAGACACCACTGGAGACACTGAGAGAGAAAATTAAAACTGGGACTGTATATTGCAAGGCCAAGCACCGTTACAATACTGAAAAAACCCTGAAACAGCCACTACAGCCGAGTGTAAGTTTGCATACTTTCCACAATGAGAAGATACACATTTAGAAAGAAGCCAGAAAGTCAGAACTGGAAGAGATGTCTGAGCAGATCCTTCTGAGCCTACCTGCCAACTGTCAGGAAGAAAGTAGTATCAGAGCATTGCTAGTATTACTGTTCTGCTATTGTAAGAGGGATTTTACACCATGAACAGGTGGATTGGCAAACTCATGACTAATGCATTACTAGCTACAGAAACTATGCTATGAGCAGTCTGTATTTCAAAAAAGATGGAAGCCTCCTTCCTCCCCACTGTCCAAGACAATCTAATCCAACACTGACTGTTAATCAGAGATAAATCTAAATGATTACACAGTGATCAAGGCTTGCCTTTGTACAAATCTATTTATATATATTGCATTCCTTTCTCTCAAGAGGGCATCAGTACTGAACCATTTTCCAAGAGAACCTAAATATAGATCGTATGTTATTGCTATGAAGTACAGAACAATGAAAAATCCCTAGCAGTATTTGGTATCATATTATCTAGGAGATAAGCAGCACTGATGTTTTTTAGCTACATGTATGATCAGTAACAGAACTACAGTTCATTTAGCAATGTTACAAAAAATACCAAGGGAGTAGAAAATAACTAGCTGTGATTCTGCTAGAGAAAGAGGGAGTAAGCACCCTTTGATATTAATGCTGTAATAGTCTACATAAATGCAAAGTTATCCTTAAAGTGGTAGCTCTTTTTGGCAATTTAAAGGCTAAAGTAGCATATAAAATTTCCTCAAATGACAAACCAAAACTCTATTAGATGAATGGTAACTGCAGCTGATTTACATCACTATCAGGTTCGTGATACCAAATTACTAATAACTGGTAACTACCAGGTAAAGAACAGTGATACTAATAAAATAAATAAATAAAATCAATCTGTAGGAAAACTTCCCATAAAAAATAAATTCCTGACCAATACTGTATACTCTAACAGAATCAGAAACAATTCCATATAACTTCTCATTTAAAAGAGCCTTTTCTCAATGCATTCTCGTTATCATGCTCTTAATTACTAATGATTTCCTCCCTGTTGATCTCAAAAAAATTTTCTAAAAATATGTGCTATAAAAAGAACGTACAGGGGTTTTTAACCCATATACCAAGTATTTCTTCCTACTGAAAAAGAACCAAACCACCTTACTCATTTAAAATGTGTTCTTTTGACATTGACAGATTGACTCAAAAGGATTCAAAACCACCAGAATACCTACTATTTCAGTTGTAATTAATATGATTGCAATCTTTTTAATATACAGAAGTACCGAATAACAGGTGAAAGTATTTTTGTCTTGCATACTTGTGTCTCTGTAAAGTATCACCATACTCTTGGCTGTACAGAACTCAAGAACTATGAAACGTCCATAACAGCAACACGTTCATAACAGCAACAACAGGTAGCAGTTGTCTGTACACAAAGGCCTTAACATTTTCATTGGTTTCCTATTATTTAAAAATAAACTCAACCTAAACCATAAGGAGAATTTCCTCAGAAGCAATACCGTTAGGATTGCAATACCACAGCAGTACTACCATAGGTAATCCAGGCAATCGATAGACACATCCCTACTCTGACAAGCTATAAAGCAAAAATGCAACCATGTCTTACATTCTAAAGCTTCTTGTTCACTCAGTGAATCGCTGGCCACGAACAGAATCAAAAACAACACTTTAAGAATGGACATCTTGAAGCCATTTGTGGTAAAAGACTGTTTCTTCCAGATTTTGCTAGCAGCAGAACGCACTCTCCTTTCTGCTACTGTTATTTACTGTAGCAAGTCAAGGATGATGGCTTTTGAGCTTGTTTTACGGCATCCCTCTCAATAAAGGATTACTAATTAACTTATAACAGATACAACTCTTCCTGATAACTTCTCCAGCATATTTTCTTCTCTGACAACTGGGTAGTTCCATAAAAGTGTCTCATTAATCGTGCTATTTCTGAAGTTTTGAATAAATATGCAAAGTATTCCTTTAATGACATAAGTTTCAACACACTTAAGGTATCTGTCACAAACATTTATCTGTTCTCCTTTTAGGGTTATGTTACCTTTTAAAGACAACAAATTCTGAATGTATTTGAAGACAAAGTTCCTTGAATATACCTTGTTTTTAAAGACATGTCAAAGACATGGATCAAGACTATAAAAGTTATGACTAAGAGGTTATTATCAGGCTGGTCTTAAGATGTTTCTGCTCCTAGAACAAGTCTAGCTGCAATAATTATTGCTGCTCTGATTGCAAGGCACAGCTGCAGTACACAGTGTTACCAACACCTCTTCCTTCAACCCACAGTCTGTTTGATTACACAACATGGTTGCAGTCTTTTTGAATTTTTCATGATTTCCTAACTTGCAATGTCATGATTTTACCAAAACTTCTCCCTCAGTTTGGCACGAAATATCACACATATTCTTCCTCATTATTGCCATATGTATTTATGCAGTTTCAAATCACATTATAAAAGAAAATTAAAATTTCTGTACCGAATAGACATGAATTTTACACCGTCCCAACTTCTCTGAACCTGTTTTCTTTTTGCAAATGTGGAATTATGCTGAGATTTACTTCCACCCAAACTGCAGTTTTATTTAGATATTTTTACCTGCATATGTAAAGGTAAAAAGATGGCTGTTCCCCACAAATAATTGCACCAGATTCTGGTCCCAATCACAACAGCTCAATTTACTACCGCTGTAACTGAAACAAAAACTTACTTCATAGCATGCTTTTTTCCCCCCCCCTAGATTAAAAAAGAATTTAAAGGCAAAATATCTAAATACCCACTTTAATGACTATACCTTACTATTTTTGGAGAAGATAATTCCTAAGTTAAAGCTAAGTGGAGCCTTGTATCAAACAGGACAAGGAGTTCAGTATATTCTAGCACGAAGCCAGAACATTTGTTCATAACTAGGAGAAATAAGTATTTCAAATCATAGTGTTGACTATATCAAGCCCAATACTTGCAACTTAATAGGATTTTGCTAGTGACCCAACTCAGCGCCATTTAATTTGTGGTATCTAAACATAACACAAATGAAAGTTGTAGCTCTCGTTCAGATTTTTTTTTTTAAATAAAAAATTCCCCAAGGCAGGTAGGGAAGAAATGATCAGAACCAGATAGAGAAGCTTTGATAGGCAAAAAACCCAATTCGCCAAGTTTCATTTTAAGAGTATGCCTTCTATATATATATCCGTCTGGAAAGAGAAGGGATAGAAGGTAAAAATCTGACTGGTAAAATGGGGAGATGAATTTTGGGTAAAAACAGCCAGGTAGGAAAACACGCACAAACATATTCTGAAGACTTAGAAAGAAGGATTGCTTTATTAGACTACAGTTCAGAGAAGAGATTAAACTGCACTGGCTGGTCATTTTCTTCCCTACATCATGAGGTGAGAATGAGAAGGGAACGAGAAAGTCAATATCCCCGAGTAACATCCTAGAGGTTTATCTTTCTACCTGGAAACTTCTGATTCTTTGCTGGCAGCATTTTCTTCCAAGCCTGGCTTTGACGTTTGCACCACAAGCTGTTTTCAAATTCACCCAGTAACACCTCAGGGCTGTCTTGAATTTCTGTGTCTCATCAAAGAATGACAGGGAGGAAGACATTAGACAGGAACGTGACATCTTCTCCCATGACACTGTCTTCCCTAGATCACTTTTTGAAGGCTTACTAGAATATTCCGTATTCACCATTGCCAAAGTGAGCGCCTATCCCAGCTACTGCTGAAGTATTTTGTTGTCATTTATACTGTTAAAAAAATCTACAATGTTAGTTCGGAATATGAGATGTGCTCACAGCTCCCACACAGCAATCCAAGGCTTCTTTTCATACTGCCAATTTATTTCCCCTTTTCACCTACCCCAGTAAAAGTTGGTATCTGTTTTCTCCACGAGTCCCTCACACTGTTGTTTCCCACCTTTCCTCCTTGACTGTCCTCCTCTGTGGTCTGCAATACTTTTAATCTTCTCAAGATCTTTTTTTTTTCTTCCAAAAGCACCAAGAATCCAAGTGCAAGTAACTGTATCAGGGAAAAATAAGCACATAAGATGTAGACAGCTATCAAAAAAGTAAACATGTGCTTTAAATGTCATCCTAAGCTCTCTCAAACTACACTTCAATGCAGCCTTCCCCAGTCTATATCAGAAAGCTGTGTCTTGGTAATCTCAAGTATAAAAACTTTTATCTCAACCCATAAAATGCTGTTTGTAAACACTGGAGTGAATTAAGATGGCTAAATTAAAAACCAGGAAACTTCCTGATGTTCACAGTAATTAAACTTTCTTACCTCTGAAACCCATGATTTTCTGACCTATCACTTGCAACAATCCTCTAAAAAGGTAATGAAAGCTCTATTAGTTTGAGACTTTTGAATGGAAAAAAATAGAGAAAAACAGCAGAGTATGCAACACAGGAAATTGTACTCAGCTGACAGGAAAAAGAGTGGTTTGTTGACCTACACATTTTTTTAAACTTTGGTTTCTATGGCTCCACATACAGCTTGCATATTATAAACTGTAGATCAAGATGCATAAACACAGTCCAGTGACAGAAATATTTGGTGTTAGAACTGAACTGTATTCTTACAACTAGTTAAGCACACTTCTATGCTATTTTGGTTTTTAGTTGACAACACTGCTATTTACATGATGCCTATATGTGAGCTCTAAATCACCGACTATGTAGTCATATGTAGACTATGAATAGAGTGTTTGTGTGTAATTTTGGATAATAGTAGAGAAACTGTCCTGCTTTGTAGTAACAGCTGTTTTCTGCATCAACCCTTACTGGGTATTCTGTTTCCCTGGGACTCGAGAAAGATGAAATTCTAAAGGGATTCTCCTATCCCTCTCCTTTAAAGTTCCTTCCACTGATGTACTACATGCAGAGATCTAAGTCCACAGTAAAGGTGTTTGTAGTTTAAACTCACCATATTGTGCTGAGCTGTTATTTTGGTCTTGGTTCAGTCAAGAATGATTGACTTAAAACCTGCTTTACTCAATCTTATCTTAGCAAGTGTTATCAATTACAATATACAGTAGTGATAGCTAATTAAGTTATAATAATTCATCCTAGAAACCTTATTGCACAGGAAAGATTCCAAATGCACACCATTGTTGTCAGAGGATTATATCAACATCCCACTGATCGCCTCAATTAATCAAAGTTAACCCCTCTGAAGTATTACTCAGTATTGTTTTGGTCAAAGAAGAGCAAAAAAAAGGAGAAAAATTAAGAAAACACCCTTATTCCATTATAAATATTATGGATGAATGCAAAATAAGTAACAGTAAAAATGTACAGTAACTACTTCATTTTACAAATGAAATACGTCTACCCTGACTGCAAAACTCCTCCAGGGAAGGAAAAGTTTAACAAGTATAGCTAGGGAGGAACTTATTGCTCCAATTACTCTGTATCCTTTATCCATCTGCAATAGCTCTAAAGTAGCACCAAGTATGAGGAAAATCCACACAAAGGAATGAGCACCCTAATGTTACAGTCTTAGATGAACAGATAGGA
Organism: Elanus axillaris; assembly: GCA_026212715.1. Taxonomy (NCBI): domain Eukaryota; kingdom Metazoa; phylum Chordata; class Aves; order Accipitriformes; family Accipitridae; genus Elanus; species Elanus axillaris. The sequence continues at coordinate 21,477,684 of JANZLQ010000040.1, forward strand.
AACACAAAACAGCAAGTGCCATGACAGCAGCATTTCTTTGCTGTTCTCCCTCTCTTCTGGGCTGGAAGGGATGTATTTGTTAGGGCTTTTTTCCCTAAAATGTTTGTTTATGCAATTTCAGAGCTGATCTGCCCTCGAGACCTCCCACACAGTACTCAATTTTATAGACTTGCATTGCTGAATTGTTTTTCCAATATAAAAGGATCTATGCAAGTTTACCTGCAGATGACTGGCATCATAGTACTTCTCTAGTTATCTAACTCTCACAAAGGAAACTCCTGCTACTTTTCTACTCCTTACACAACCATTATTTTTGTAAGTGGTGAGACAAGCCTATTCCTCCATGCCAGTGACTTCAGAAACTGTGAGACTAAGGGAGAAGGGAGTAGGAGGGAGAAACGGAGATCTGAACAAGGTGCTGAACACCACATCTCTATTATTTGATCTCTTTCATTATGAAAATATTTTCTATTATTTTATTTCCTGGGCATTTCTATAAAGCTTTGAATAAGCTAAACATCAGGAGTTTGGTAAGACACACCGTGAAATGAACACTTAATTTTGAAAGTGTTTTAACAGTCTTAAATATATTCTGATGAGCATGAAGCCTGTAAGCCCAGGAGGAATGTGGTAGGGCACAGGAGGAACATAAACTCAGAAGAGTCTGGGTGGGGCAAGTAGCCTCAGCTGCTGCATGTACTCTGACCATCAGTCTGAGCCAAGTTACAAAGGACAGAAAGGGAAAGAAGGATTTCTCCATCCCTTTGAGACTGAATGTAGCCTTAGGAAAGGTGTGCAGAGCACACTGGTCCTGAAACGAAACACGTATGAGACAGGAGCTAAGAAGGAATCCTGTAATCATATGCCCCTACCATTAAGTTTTGTTGGTTAACTCTTCTCTTTTGCAATTGTGTTTCCCTTCTGAGAAAAGAATAGAAAATACCCCTCTGGCAAGAATGAATGGCAACAAAAACTGACACCTTAGCACATGCCCAAACCATAATCTTACCTTTTTATTATTTAAAAAGCCTTTAAAAATTCTAAACATTCACTGCACAACAAGATCCTGAATATGTGATGGCCTCTACACAAACAATTCATCATCCTCAAGAACTTCACAGGAAGAAATGGGGATACACCCAAAGTTTGTGAAAGATAACTGTGTTAATTTTCAGTTAGCACAAGCATTGGTTTTTAGGATGGTGCCCTTGAAATTTCTCCATAACTGATAAAATCCCAACATGGATTTCTTCATTTGACAGGAACTAGCTGCTTATGAAAACACGCCAAACGCAGTTACATTAACAGCTAAAGGTAACCTTCGTCCTTTACTTTTCAAAGGATAAATAACAATCTCTAAAAATCAATGCCTAGCAAATTCTTGAAAGAATACTACTCTGGCTGGAAGCCCAACAGCACTTAATTTTACATCAGGGGATAAGACTGATTCTCAGCCCTGCCAGAATATTGCTTTACAACAGAACCCAGAATCACACCAAACAAGACAGAGAAATTAACATATACCTCAGTAAAGGAAATAGCATGGTCCTTCTTCAGATGTAAGGCAGAAGCGTGAAGTACCAGTTCAGACTCATGCTGTGTTCTTCTCGTTGACTGGGAATTCCCCCTCTGGTTCCAGCTCCCAGCTGCTGAGTGCCCGTACGTCAGGTGGTGTGATAAACATACACCTTTACCTAGGGCTTTTAAATTTGATTAAGACAAAGATGCAGAAATGTAATTTGCAGTTTTTCCTTGAGTGAGATGTTTTAATGAAGCGGATTACAAAAGCCAAACTATTGGCTTTCTGTTACGTTGTTGGCATTTTATGGAATGCAACAGGTTTGGACTAGGCCTCATGGAAGGGCTGCAGAGGCCATCAGTAGGTTTCTCTTTTTACCGCCTACTTAGGTAACAACAAATAAAACCAATGCCAATAGGCCTAAACAGCTGCTAGCTTTATATTTCACAGCATTCCCACTTCTTTCTCTTATTATCTTAGTTTCTGGAACACAGTAAAATCAAGTGCAAAGTTATGTATTCTACAACTACAGTGTAGGTAGACAACACCTAGACTAATTTTATTTTGTCAAACAGAGAGCTGTAACTAAAGCGAAGTTACTGACGAAAATTAATGGTGGAAGCTGGTCAACTGCTCATTAGCTTTAATCTTAATAAATTTCAGATCTGCTTCAAGGTGGCTTTGGAGAACACTCTTTCTACTACCTTTATGTTGCAGAGGTTCTGAGGGAGGTGCAAACAGAAAGCAAGCTACGTACTTAAATATTGATATTAGGACTGCTACAAATAAAGCACAAAAAAAAATTACCAACACTTAAAACCACAATAAAATCAGTTGAGACCCATTACCTGATCACAGCAAGGGAAACACATGGAATTTATTTCAGTTGTTTAAGTAAAAGCAATCTCCAGCAGTGTGTAAACGAAAGGGCAAGGAACTAATGGTACCCTGAATAGTGGTGTTCCGACTCTGCCCTACAGTAAACTCAGAACTCCCAAATGCATGTCCCTTTCACTACTTTTGAGTCAGTGATGAAACTTCCATTGCCCTCTTCTTTCTCTTCTCCTTCTACATTTTGTTACTATGTACCGATAGACTGTTGGGGTTGGTTTGGGGTTTTTTTTTTGTGCAACACAAAATAGATTTGGACATTAGACTTTAAAATGTAAAGACTCTTCAAATAAAAAATTAGTGTAACGATAAGATTTTTCTAACTTTTAGATTTCCTTCTCCTTAGCATTTCAGTTTGGTTTGTACACTTGCTCTGGTGTACAAGATGAGCACAGCAATACTGTGGTAACATAAATAATATGATAGCTTCTACAATGGTTTCAATTACAGTCTTTCTTGGCTGTAGCTTACCACCAGCACATATCTAAGCTTTGCTTCTTAGAATCCCTGCAATTTAAAATAAAAACTACACACAATCTAGGGCATACTAATGCTCCTTTTTTAAAAAGTATAGGCTTTGTAGGACCCCACTTTCTTTTTAGATTTAAAACACATCTTCTGTACTTGAATGTGATTCAGAAATACTCCAAACTTTCACTAAAAGATAACTATACCGATGCATTAAACAGATCTTTACAGTATTTCCTAACTTATTCAAGAATGATAATGATAATCTGTCATTACAATAGCTACATTACTTATTCACACAATTTTTCTTCTTTCAAGTTGTTACACTGTGGGTTACACAGGTATTACATTATTTATGACCACTGGACTGGCAAATTACTTTACCTGGAAGATTATCATGGAGTCATACTGAGGTAAACATATTTGCTATCTACCTCTTTCTCTTAACAATGTGTGTCATTCCTCCAGTATGGATAAAAGCCTTTTTTTCCACGTTCTGAGCTACGGCATCCTTTAGAAGAAATTACTAAGAAATGAAAATGGGAGCACTTTTCAAAATTTAAGATGCATAAACAACTGAATGCCAAGCATTAATGTCCTGTATGTTACTTCAGTGACTTCTTCCGGGAATGTATGTTTCAGTACTTCAGGGATGACATTTTTTTCCCCAACATTAGTGAAAGAGGTGTGACTTTGTCATGTTTGCCAATTAACTTTTCAAAGCTACTTTAGAGAAAAGGAATTTCAAATTTGCCCTACAGATGAGACAACATACAAAAGCTAAACTTAATTTTAAAAAGTATCTTATCACCTTTTATTTTCAGGTGCTTCACAACGATATGACAAAATAAAGTATCACAATCAGTTTTATGTAAATAAAAACTAGTATCAGCAGGTTCCAAATCTCTATATATCAAGTACAATCAATCATAAATAAAAAGCATGCATTAAATTAAAACTATTTCAATGTTATAAAATATCATCATGTGACTCAGTTCTTTAAGACAGTGGATTTTTCACAAATATATCACTTACATCATATAAAAATTACAGTATACATTCCTACTTTTATTATGTTACTGTATTATTGCATTATGAAAAAAAATTTGACTATTAATGATATATCTGAGAGGCATTTCAAAGTGTTTCACTATAAATTAATAAAACCATGTCTTGCAATGCAATTTTTCCTGTGTACTTCTGTTAATTTTTCATTGTTTAACAGGTTTGCATACTGGGTCTGAAATCTTAAAGAGACCAAGTCTGGCACATATATTTAAGATGAGGACTTGCAAGCATGGCATAATGTAGATTTGAATTTGCTTTTTTAAAGCCATTGCATAGCACCTTTACTATAAATTATTAATACAGAGATGTGGCTACAGTTCCTTCTCGTTATCTGGAACAAGCCATCTGTAGAGTATTATATAAAATGCAGAGGTTCAGATGTCTGAACTGAAGAGGGCAGGCACCTTTTTAGATTTGACAGGGAAATGCTTCACAAAATGGCAGCTGAGTAATAAAGATTCACAGTCACCATTCAAATATTTGTATAAGAGCAGATTAGTCATCTGATTTGGGCTGCCTTCATTTCAGCAAATACATTTGAAACTTCTCTGTAATAACCTGCATATTTTTTGGCACCTCTAGAAATTTCTCTCACCATGTGTCTCACACGGATGGACAAGACCATGGCTGACTAATAGAAATTTACGTTAGCAAATAATATATCACATTCCATGTTTTACTAAAAAATTCTTTCCCACTACTAATAAGTCTATGCACCAGGGCAGAGAAATACAGAGAGATTGATTATGGTCTTTCTGAAAGCAGAGAACACACCAAGACAGGATACAAAACTTTTCATACTTTTTTTGTCCTATCTTCTTTGGCTGCAGACAGGGAAACAGTCGTCTTTAGCGGTATTTGTTTCAGTGCCAAAATCCAAGCCTCTCATTTTACTCCCAGCTTTTCAACCGTGTGGGCATACTAAACAAAAACTGTTGATAGAAAATAACCTAAAAAACCCTACCCTGTCTTGTAGAGAAGAATGAAAAAGAGAAATCTCAAATGACGAAAAAACTAAACTAAGAAGTGACAGCAGTAGGCAGCCCCTGTAATGGAATAAACCTGTGCTGGCTCACTCCTCTTGTCCACCAAGCAGAAATAAGAGAGCACAGGTATAGCATTTTATGAGCTCTAGAACTGCATTCCTCATCTTGTTCATTCATTGAAGTAGGTAGGAGCAATAATTTTAAGTTATGTCCCAGAAAATGTATCTAAGACTTCTGAATGACAACTTAACTCTGAGGTATAGTTCTATTACAACTTTGCCCCAGCAGTAATTTGAGACCAAAATACAGCCTAAGGAAAGCTTTGTGTATCATGTCCATTTACAGCATGAACTTCTTGTAAAATCAGGGGTTGTAATAGAAACTGCTGGCATGAAACATCTAATTTTTGACTGCCTAACCACTGAGGAGTCCAATGTACCTTTTGCAGACCAACACTTTAATTTCTATCATGAGATTTGAGTGGTAATGCCCTTGAAGTTTGGAAAGGGCCAGACTAGCTTTTGGCACTGCAGGTAGAGGACATTAAGGCCTACTCTTGCCTGGACAGTGCAGGCATACTTGTTCCTTAACGAGTTTTACTTTTTCCCCCCAATTCTCTTCCCCATCCCATCCCCATTGGGTGGCGGGGGGAGTGAGTGAGCAGCCGCATGGTGCTTAGTTGCCGGCTGAGGTTAAACCACGACACTATCCAAGGCAGCTTCTCTCCCTGCTCCCAGAAGACTAATTCCTGTGCATAGTTTTCCGCCATGTACTGAAAAATGTCACCAAAGTAAACCCCTATAAAATCCATACAAACCCGCATCATCTTACCTTTCTTGCTGACTCGTTGTGGTAGCTTATCACTCAAAGGACATAAGTCAGAATTTAAATAGAATCAAGGAAGTGGAGCAGATGGCTTTTCCTTTATATTTTTTATCCAGAATCTGATCAAAGGGAGATAGATAATACAATTTCTGCCACCCAGTCTTGCACTTGAAAATGATTATTCCTTCACCATTTTCACTTCCTGCCTTATGTCTTCATCTGTTTCCCTGGCAATGGTATATGAAGACCAGCCATCTAATTTTTCTACTCCTCTCTCCGTGATGGAACACTAAATGTGTTTTGTCCAGGAGCTCTGCAAAAACTGATTTAATATCCTCTGATTGCTGCCTGAATTCTGACAGTTTCGAGGGCCTTAAGAGATGATTAAAGAAACAAAACACATTAAATTCCAAGTCAGCTGTCCCAAGCAAGTTTAATTAACAGAATTCTTCTTCTTTAAACTTCACCTTCCATTGGACACTGTATAACAGAGTCCAACAGTTTGCCTGAAATTTGAATTCCAAAATATCAATACTGATCTGTTTCTGAACTATCATAAAAGCTTTACTTACTCTTTTGCTCATTCATCGTTTGCGCCTTCTGCACATGTCATCATGCGTTATGTCCTCACAACTTCTGCTAGCCCGACAGTGACAGCAGAAATACTGTTTGCCTGTATTTTACTAGTCGTTTGCCTTTGCATCAGCAGCCTTAGAAGAAAGAATGGGGTTGTGAATCTCTTCTTATGGAGAACAGGAGCAAATATCCCTTCACATCCCCGTGCTGAGAATACATTAATATGAAGCAGCATTTCTTTTCAGGTTTAAGTCTTCCAACCAAACTACCTGTTTGTATAGTTTGCTCTTGCTTCCCCCCCTCAACTTTACAACAAAGCACATATTTTCATTAATTGAAAGGTAACAGAATTCAACAGACTGAAGGACAAACTACCAGCACAGTGTCCTTTCGCAGTCTGTGTACTAGGGAAGTACCACAGCAAATGCGATGAGATTACCTCTGGGCAGCAGAGCAGGCCTGATTGTGTACTGATAATGAGTTGCACTCTGAAGACCACCAGATCTATTCCAACCCTTACAAGAGTGTTTTGAAGAGACACGGAGGATGAACAGAAGTAGAGCGACATACACAGTGATAAAAGAAGTGTTTGAAAGTTTCATCCTAGGAAACTTAATCAACTTCTGATTTCATTCTTATGGAAAAAGACAGAATTTCACAGAAAACCTACCAAGATCAATGGGTATTGCACACAAACGTCTGGGAAGAAAAAGCTGGCTGCCTATTACTTGTCAACACTTTAAACCTCAAAACTACAGAAGGATTCCTTCTTCCTAAACATTGCTAATGCATTCTACATAAATTCAAACAGTATCAGCTTCATGGATGAAGCAATTTGCATACAGTTCTTCATAAGTATTAGAAGTAGGTGAAAAGGAACGCATAGTCTATAAAGGATGTTTTAGAGGTCAGTTCTGTGTTTTTTCCCAACTGAAGGAACATTTAAAGACACAAGAATTATGCAGGGCAAGTTATTTCCATTCACCTTTGTGAAAGAGGCAAACAATAACAAATGACTTTGCAAAGAAAAAGAAGTGACTTGTTCACAGAAGCATTAAAGACAATGCTATTGGTCTCATATTAACAACCAACTTTTTTTAAGGGTACTCAGACCAATAAGAAGTTGCACTTCAGTCCAGAGCTGAAAGAAAAAAGACAAAGAAGCCTCTGCCAAACCCACCCATCACATTGTTCTTTTAGATCAATGAACATCTGAGCTGAAGTATAGAGATATGTTTACATTTTCAAATATCCTTTGTAAAGTGACATTTATTAACAAGCTTGGCACAGAGAAACCTCATTGTGAGAAGACACTGACAAATCTCATTTTCTCAGTGTCTCACTAATGACACTGACAATAAGTGAATTCTCACTACTTCCAAGTAGTGACAAACAAAACATTAACTGAACAGAATCATGTAAGTCAGTAATACAAACCGGTATGTAAGAAAATACCTGATTAAATTATACTTCATGGAGTATGTATTGCAAGGATTATTCCTTCCCTTCTTCCCTCCCCCTTATCTGTAATACTTTGCAAAGATTTGTAAGCAGATTTGTCTTAGCTTCTAGTACTGTACATATCCACATCTTCTGGGCTGGACTGACCATGGTCCGTAAGTTTTGGATCAGGCTTAAATTTTGGTTTCTTCACTGTTCCTGTGGAAGATATTAAAGAAGTTTAATTAAAAAAAACCAACAAATTTGAGTTGTAGAAAAAAAGCTTATTGACACATTTTGAGAATTACTGCATTAACAAACACAAAAGATCAGAATACACAGTTTTAACTAGAACTTATGTAAGTGATACAGGACGATGAAGGCATGTTGCAATTATTAGTGTACAGCAGTGGATGGAGAGCAGGTCTTCCTCCTACTCTCTCTATTACTTCCTGAACACAGCAGGATGAGAGAAGAAATAGTCATGCTTTGCCCTACATATGGGAAGGAAGGAAAGTTTGGGACATGGGAAAATATCTCCAGTCCTTATTCCCCCACTGCTCCCAGGAGCACAGCTGCCTCCCAAACCCAACTGGATCAGTATCTTCCCTGAAGCTGCTGCCAGATGGTAGGAATGCCAAATTAAGACAAACACTCTTACATAGTTTTACTTCATGACTTCCAAACCCAATGAACTAAGCTTACTAAAACGTTGAGCCTTCACGCTCATCCTGAATGACAATGCACAAAGACTGACATATTTAATGGTACTGTAATTCCAGAGGATCGAAGGGAATATAAAGGCAGGGTTTTTAGGACTGTGCCTCTGATTACTAGTCTGCTGCTTTTCCAGCTACATCAGTTGGTTTAACAAAGGGTGCTATGTTCTCCTGAAAGCTTTGCCCCATTTGGACTAGTGAAAATAAACATCTCTGAAAACACAGATTAATTTAGGGCATGGATATTTTTGGCTGTATTAGGGACATGAACTAATTCCAACCATGAAAGCAAAGACAGAAGATATATAAAACCATTAAAGACAGTCTGGCCTGAAGCAAATCTAAAAACAGATCAAAGCATTCCACAAACTAAATCAGGAAAAATAGAGGTGCAAAGCAAAGAAAGGTGTGAATGTGTAATATAGTGAAAATAAAGGGGGGGGGGGGGAATTAAAAATCCATCCAAATATGTTATGCTTGCTTTCCAGAAAAAAAAAATATTCTGGTAAAACACACAATAAAAAGTACGCAAGTTTAAGTGACCAGTAAAATCTGAAAACTGCTGCTACGAAGGTAACAATATTTTAAAATAACAAATTCAGTTCTCCTTTAACAGGTAATTCTACTATTTCTCTTAGCAATTGGCCTATCAAAATATTTGTATGTTAAATATGCTGTTACATGTTGTAGTCAACTATCTCAACCACTTAAGAAGCACAAAGAATACCACTGCAAAAAACGTAGCAAAATAAAATCCAATGCTTCATTTGTCAATTACACATTCCTCTTTCACCAATATCTGAAGACACAGAACCCGTACAGAGAAATGAACAGTAATTCAAATTAGCTGTTTTCACAAATATCCAGCAGTAATCCTTTAAATTACACTTACAGTATTCTGACAACAGAAGGATAATTTAAAGTAGGCATTTAACAGAAGTACTTGATGATATCATCTCATTGCTAACAACAGGGATATGGTCCACACCATATGGAATGAAAGAAAGCATTATTGAGAGAGAACAACAAATATGTAGGAATTCTGATACTGCGATAGGGTCCACAGTGAGAAAATTATTGCCTCCCTGAGGCTCTGAAGTATGTATTAACTGACAGTGTGTCCAATATATTCTCAAGAATACGCTATGACAGTATGCTCCATTTTAAAGCAAGGGTAAACTCCAGAATTCAGTCAAGTAATTGGATTTGCAAGTTGCCCTGAGATTACACTGGAAAAATTTAATTCACCTGATGAAGGCACTGGATCTGTATTACTCCAAGACTCTACTGGAGAAGATTCTGTTCTGTTAAATGATCTTGACTCAATAGCAGACTCAGGTTTTGTACTAGAAATTTCTTTCTTTTTCTTATCTTCTTGTGTAACTGATTTTGACTCTTGCTGCAGCTGTGAATCAAACATTAATAAAAAAATGCATATGGGTATATGCTTAATACATTATTGCAAAATAAACCTTTCAAGTCTGAAAGCTTATCTTTTATGAAATTATTTTCAGATATGACATCATATAACGATATTAAACGAGTAGTGTTAAAGTCAGCTGCACTCAAGGGACACAGCTGGAAAAAATGAAATGCATGAAAGAACCCCCCACAGTTCAATACAATAACTTCAAATTCACATGTAAGGAAATTTATTTTGTTACAAGTATATACTTAAGTGATACTGTGCTTTTACCTGAGACCCTCAAAGTAGTTCACAAGGAAGTCACTGTTCATTTTCAGACTGAAATAGCATTTCATTTTTACAGAACACTTACTACCCTTAGTTAACAGAAGATAGAAAGATAAATCATAGTAACACCCTAGTTATGAAAAATATATACATCGTTTTGGGAACAGGCTTCACTCAGAGAAAAAAATAAAGTTAACAGAAACATTCTTTACCACATTAGTTCTTGTTTCGCTATCACTTTAATGACATTTATCTGAACCGCATTTCAAAACTCAGAATTCCATTTGTGCTCCTCCGTGGAAATAAAAGATGATGACTGCATACAAACGAACACCATAAATTCAAAGCAAAATACTGCTAAATGTTAATATAACCAGGAAACTTTAATTTTCTTTTGAAAGGAGAAAAAAAAAAAAAAACAATCACTGTGCAAAGCTGAAATTTTACTGAGGGAAGTACTACTTTTGTCAAGGGTTTAAAAATTTCCACTGGAGAAAAACCCTTTCAGGTTGCAGAAAAACCAGGTTTAAGTCTGGGATGTACTAGCCCAAATTCCATATGTAATTTACAGGATGTTAATATTCCTCTCTACTTAGAGCTGGCAAGGCCTCAGCTGGTTTGCTATGTCCTATTTTGACCACTTCACTTAAAAAAAACCAAACAAACAACACAAGCCACACACAAAAATTACTAAAAACAGAGAGAGAGAAACTACAAAAAGCTCAGAGGAGAACAAGAATTATGTAGGAGTTGGAAAACCTGCTCTATAAGAAATGATTATACTACGGAGAAGAAAATGTCAAAAACCATGACAAATTTTCCATATGTAATAGGTCAATATGAAGAGGTTACTGACCATGTATTCCCTAGGGCTGCAATGAGGACAGGACAAGGAAAAAAAAAAAAAATCAGACATGGACAATTTATATCACAGGGTAATTAGAACAGACTACCTGGAAGGGTTGTGGAATTTCACTGATCTGTTTAAGAATAAGCTAGTCATACCCACTGTAATTTTGTGTGTCTTTATCTTAAATACAGCGTTCTGCTTAGGACCCAAGCTTGAATCAGGATGGATTATTTTTGTCAAGATCAAAAACGAGCTGTAAGAGAAACTCAACTCTTCTCTTACACATCTTGCACGTATTGTGAGACTACATAGGGGATCTCACAATCTATGGGTCTGAAAGGCATTACTAATAAGGTATCAGTTAAACACTGAAGTTACAAAAATATCAGAGGGGGGGGTTGTACCTCACTTAACACAATTAGTAACCTTAAACAGTATCAGCAGAATAGTACTTGACCTTCTAATTTCCTTTTTTCTCCCTCTGAACTTGTAAGTTACAGTCATTACTTCAGAAAGCCTACCTTGGTGCCACCTTCTTTTTTTGCCCATAGCGATCGCACAGCTTCATAGATTTGATGGCTTGCAGAAAATAACTTTTTCCCTGTTACCTATTTTTTTTAGAAAAAATGTCATTTAACAACAGCTTTAAAAATACTAAGATACACAGACTATTCAAATGAAATGCATCTTATTTGCATGAGAACATGCTTGACCCCATGCTAAGACATTTTAATCATCTACTTTTCAAGATCTAGTGCATATTTCTCTTACATCAAACAAATCCTAAATAATGTTTATATCAGTATTACAAACCCACAGGTAGCATTCACGTGCTATATCCACCTACTCAACATGAAATCAAAACCTCATCAGCAAACAGTGTTCTGGCCATGTTAGCACAATAGACTATCCAAACTTGTCTCACTATGTTGGAAACGATCAAAGACAGTAACACAAAAGGAAAAAGCCCCAAAAGACGACCTGACCTATGTTAATGAGCAGTGCTTTGCTAAACAAATGGCCAAATCCTTCAGTCTATTTTCAAAAAGTAATTTTATAATACTGCATTAACTATGGAGTACCTTTACAAATGCTCTGTAGTAACAGATTACTTCAGAGCTCCAACTACAAAAAACTGTGCAAAAGGCGATACAGAATCTAAGTGGATAGGAAACAAGGATTTAGCTTCCTGAGATAGGTCATAACGTACAGTATAGCATTCCTATTCATTTCTCCATCTTCCAACACTGACATTTAAGTGTTATGACAATAAGCCAAGAAATCCCACTGCCTCTTGAGAAACTGTTATCCTCACTGATTTGCATGTAAGAAAAAAAACAACATATCAGTTTAGCAATATAAGATTGCCCAAAGATTTTAACCGCAGTATAGGTCATTGCGATATCTTCCTAAGTACTCTGGAAGAATAAAAATACCAAACAAACCCCCCTCACTAAAATTAATAACAATAGCAATTGATTCAACAAGATGGAAAGCTAGAGCTTAAATAGTAATTTTTTCAATCAGATTTCAAGATAACGTCCCACAAATCTTTCTGTAAAAACTTAAACCTGATCATTTAACTAAAAGATTGGTAAGTCCTAGAACGAAACACAACTAAATCAACTAATTTTCCTATCTCATCAGATTAACACAGAAGGGCAGTTTTGAAACTATAAATGCAAAGTTTGTCAGGGAACTACAAAGAATTCTTATGAAGCAGTATGTGCTTTTCTAAACAGGGAAACCCTGGAAAACTACAGAGAAGGAAGAGATATTGTCATAGTTTAACCCTGGCCAGCGACTAAGCAACACGCAGCTGCTCACTCACTTCCCCAACCCCCCCCAGTGGGATGGGGGAGAGAATCAAGAAAAAAAGTGAAACTTGTGGGTCGAGATAAGAACTGTTTAATAGAACAGAAAAGAAGAAAGTAATAATGATAATAATAACACTAATAAAATGACAACAGTAATAGTAGAAGGATTGGAATGTACAAATGGTGCACAGAGTAATTGCTCACCACCCGCCGATCGACACCCAGTTAGTCCCCGAGCGGCGATCCCCACCCCCATGCCACCCAGTTATTTCCTGACTGTGATGTCCCATGGTATGGAATACCTCGCTGGCCACTTTGGATCAGCTGCCCTGGCTGTGTCCCGTCCCAGCTTCTTGTGCCCCTCCAGCCTTCTTGCCGGCTGGGCATGAGAAGCTGAAAAATCCTTGACTCAGTATAAGCATTACTTAGCAACAACTGAAAACATCAGTGTGTTATCAACATTCTTCTCATACTGAACTCAAAACATAGCACCGTACCAGCTACTAGGAAGACACTTAACTCTATCCCAGCTGAAACCAGGACAAAAGTCCACATTTTGGCCAAGCGGCAACCCCACTTCAGGGCTTACCAAAGCATCTGTCCAGATAGAAACAAAGTCAGATTGGAGATCCTGGCTTTCCTCAATGAAAGAAATCTACTTGGAAGATATCAGCAGAGACTGATAACATGCAGGGCTGTATCACAACATCTACCTGCATGTCTGCTGCAGAGCTGCAGCTCTGATGGCTTCAATTACAGCTGCCGTTTTGGTTCTGAGCTTGCAAACAGCCTTGTCTGACCCCAACAGCAGGTCTTAGAATCCACACTGAATTAACACGACCCCAGCATAGACACAGCTACATCCCTGTGACCACCGAGGCAGCCCCAGTCAGGCAGCAGCCAGCCCTGACCTCACTGCCTTGTGTTGACGGGATGGGTAAAAAGGCCAAGATGCATGTCCAGAAACAGCTTTGGTACTGAGGGATGCTTCACCAAAGGGACTTTGATCACCTAAAGTGCCCAGATCTGAAGTCCATGGGACTCCGTGGCTCAGTTCCCCCTCCCTGGGGGTTAGGAGCTGTGCCCCCCACGCTTGGTTCGTGTACGGCACGTGTTTGTGCCAAATGGCACACACAGCAGCAGTGATGCTGGCAACTCTGGTCTGATTTTCAAACCTTGGGTATAGAATCATAGAATCATTTAGGTTGGAAAAGACTTTAAGATCTTAAGATCTCTCTTAAGAGTAAACCTAACACTGCCAAGTCCACCATTGCTGAAGGAGGTAAAATTCCTGCCTGCTGTACCCAATATTAAAACATGCACCAGAATGGGCATGGACCCCTCCCAGTGCCAGGCAGCCCCTCTATTTATCCACCCAGCACTCATCCTTTAAGGCGCTGTATGTGTGCTGCTGAGAGACCACTTCTGCAGGAAGGTACCCAGTTTGGAGTCACTGGGATTTTAATGTGAGCACCACAGGCCTGTTGCAAGGTGCCTGGGGACAGGCTCATCGCCTCTGCCCTGGGTGCAGATATAAATGAAGATCCTTCAGTAAGTCCTGCCTCCCCCTGATTCCCCTCAAAAGAGCTATGGGGTCCAGTCACTTCTTCTGGGTGCAGCCCCTAGCTTAGCTGCTGTGTGGACACCCACCGCCCTCTGTCCGCAGCTGAGATACACCAGCAGCTGATGGGGTGCCCAACAAACCCTTCCTCCAGCATGGTCATTGGTGGGTCACAGTGCTCCACTGAGGAGCCTTAAATGCACCAGGACCCTCTCCAAGATGCCCAAAGAGACATGCCCCCTTCTGCTCCTCGCCAGGCACTGGCCACGGCCACCCCCAGCACAAACACTAGCATTGCAAAGCCAACACATGCAGTCCTAGTACAGGGTGGAGGGACAGGACCGAGCCATGGGCACAACAGCACCCTCTGAAATTTGATGGCATCTATTTCTCTCCCTTAAGCAGCTCCCAAGCTGATACCATTTTGTGCAACCCAAAAAGAACAATTCAGAGCACCAGGAACAACAAACCCAAGGGCTGCCTTTTTCAGGAAAGAAAAATGAAAATCAATCCAAGAGATCTCATCCAGCAGGCAGCCGGTGTTTTGCCCTGCAAACTGCATGCAGCACCTCTCTGCAGCACCATGCCTCCTCCTGCAGCGTGACCCAACGGCTGCAGCCTGGGGTGCTGTGAAACAGCGGATGGCTCCTGTGAGGAAAGCACAGAGAGGCTTTGCCTTTGCCTGTCGCCCAAGTTCACACCATCCATGACACCAGATGCCTCCAGCAGGATTCAATTTAAGCCTAAGAATAGGAACCACATCTCTGCTCCTAAACAGCCAGTGCTAAGTTTGAGTAACAGAAACTAAAAAAGAAAAAAAAAAGCCTGTGGGGATGTACTGACAGCTGGGAACCCCCATGAAACACTGTCTATGAAAGCCAAGCAGCTTTTGAATACTGACAACACAATGAAATCCCTGGCAAGGAGGATTAGCAAGATCATAAAAATCAGCAGCTTTTAAAGAAACACTTTCCACTTCTCATAACGTGTTGGGTTTTTTCCCCACCAATCTCCCAAGGCCTTTACAGTGGACTGGGATGGGAAATGAAGGCACGTGTTCTGCAGTGTCTACAGTCCATAAATGCCCTGAACAGCATTAGGGCATGATCAGGACTTGGCAGGATGACAAATAAACCTCCATCCACACCTCCTGACTGGAACAGCTACTCAAAGTGTTTTTGCAAAGGCATAAAAATCTCTGAGGGTGGCAAACCAGATGTACGTGAACCTGCACTGAGGGAGAGGACCCATCATGTGGCGGGGCAGGCTGGAAGTCTGTGCTCCACTGAGTTCTCTGATTGACACTGCCGGTGAAAGAGGAGGAGAAAAACCTCACAGGTGAAAAGGTTGATGCTAAAACTCCATTATTTCCAAACCTTTCCTCTAAGAATAATGAGAGATGTTATCTTCAGAAACCCCCCCTGCCTTGTGCCCAGGTCTCCTAAGCCAGGATGGAGCTGCTTGTATCCGTGTTTCAACCCAGGATGCTCATGACCAAGAAGAAAAACCATCTCAATGCTTTCTACAGGAGGGAAAAGCAATTCCCTCCTTGCTGGGTCCCCTCCTCATGCTGCCTCCCCTCCTGCCAGCTGACAGAAGGGCTGTCAAACACCATGACATTTCCTCCACTCCCAGGATTTTTTCATCCTTCAGCTTCTGTTCCTTTTGCCATTTTCCTCTATTTTTGCAGGCAATAGCTGCAGCAGCAAGGAGATGGTTTGAGGGGGAAGCTAGCAGTCCTAAATTTAACTGTTATCCTACGAAGCCTGGCTCATCGATGACAAATTTAGCACCAGATCCCTCAAACACAACTGTAAAAACAGCTGTGCATGGAGATCTGCCCTGCAGCATCCAGGTGAACCCCCAGGGCAGCCCCGAGCTCAGAGCATGCCAGACAGCTTTCACGTGGGGGTCTGCCCAGGGGGGACGAGAAGGTTCCCATGGCCACTTCTGGCAGTGGCACTGGGTAAATGAAATGAAAGTTAATTTTAACTGTTAAGAAAATTTAACCAAGTTAGGGAAATAATTTTGGGAGAAGAAATAAACATGGGAAAATATGTAAAAACATTTTTCAGCTACTTCTCAATGAAGACTGATGACTTCTCTAAAGATTTATCTATTCTAAGCGTACCCCTTTTTTCATCTGCTATGATAGATCAATAACCTGAAAAGTAATCAAAACTTATTTCAAGACAAATTCAATGGTCTGCTTTGAACTACCACAAATTTTGGGGTGTCACAGTGGTAGAGACGCAAAGGACAGGGATGCCAGCAGGGGCCATGGGCTGATGCCTGGGGTTTGCTGTGGGGACAAGGGCTAGAGGAGATGGCTTGGCCTTGCTCTGAGCCCCTCAGCCTGCCTCTGGGCAGGACCAGGGTGGAATGAAAACCAACAACGTGGTTACACGACTTGAGACCATCTCTAGAGCAGGGGAGAGTTGCCAGTGAAGTTTCTTCAGGGACATGAAAAAAACACCTTGCAGGACCAGGCTGGTGCACAGCCCCATGCTACTGAATGGAAGTTTCCTTGCCCAGTTTCCCACAGCAAGCTGCTGGAACTGCAGCTCAGCAGCCTGCACCCACCACCTACTCCAGAGGGGAAGATGCACCACCACCCATCCTTCCCCTCCTGCCACCATCACCTCCACCACTCACCGGCCGCCCCGGTGGTCCTGGCAGCCCTGGTGGTCCCGGCTTCATGTGACCCTGCTGTCCATGTGCCACTGGCGAGGTGGGGTGCTCCAGTCGAACAGCACTGTCCCCAAGCCCTGGGATGGCAGGGCTGGCTGCTACCAGAGGATGCTCCGGAACACCCACCGCTGACCCTGTCCCCAGGGGACCTTTGGGCACATTTCCTTTGGGGGCAGCTGCCTGACGTGCCAATGGGGAGACCTTGGTGAAGGTGGCAGGCATGTCCAGGTCAGCGATGGCGTTGCTGGGATTGCCAGCCGAGAGCTGCCGCCGGGTGCCCACATCACCCGCCAGCTTCTCCGTGGTGACGTTCTCCTCCCAGGGGTCAGAGGCACGCTCCTTCTTGGCTACTCTGTGTGTTTTGATGGAGGGTCCTGGGTGGATAAAAGCACCATCAGATACGCAGGCATTGCCACAGTGTGTGGGAGAAAGGGAAGAAACCATGCCTATGGACTTACCAGAGCTACCAGTGACCCATGGGCTGCTCCTGCTGAGCCCTGGCCTGCCGGGGCCAGTGATTTTATTATAGGTGGAATTCAACAGCTCAAAGCCTTCATCCTCAATAGAAAGGCTGCCCTCCTCCTCAGCCGATGGCATCTCGGTAGCAGAGAGTAAAGTCAGGGCACTCCCATCAGGCTGGAGGTGGAGGGTCTCCTGGGCATCCTCCCACGTCCAAGGTGGCCCCAGTGTCAAATCTGAATTGGTGAGTCTGGAGTCCTGAAAGGGAAGAAAAAAAAAAAAAAGAAAAAAAAGAAATTTGAAGTTTTCACTTTTTTCCCCCCTTCCCTGCTCAAGACACTTATGCTTCTTAATTTCCCACGTGCATGAATGCTGCTGTGGGAATGAGGCAGCTCACAGCTTGCGAGCCCCAGGCAGCAGCCCCCCAGCTCTGGGGCAGTTAATCAGCAACAGGCAGGTCGGTTCATCCACCTACAAAAGAAAAATCACCCTCCACAAGGGACACAAGCCAGTTGTTGGCATGGGCCATTCTAACATGAACCTCTTTCTCACAGTCCTGCTCCAATGATCCCCCCTGCAATTTTCTATTTTGGAGGGGCATCAAGAGAAGAGCCCATAGCCTAATGACAGAAATCCAAGCTTGAGAGCATTACTAAAACAATTAAAGCAAATGTATAGAGTTACACTGGGGATCAGTCTGCCCCGTCAGCCTTTGATTTTGCTGCTTCTGTGTATTTTGAGGCTCCTGGTAGTCTGGGTGGAATGGTACAGGCAGGTCGGAGGGGAGCTCGCAGCCCCCACCACACATCTTCCCAATCAAGCAGCTGCAATAGTGCTGCTGGCAAACCTCCAAGGGTAGGGAAGGGAAGGCAGACACAAGCCCAAGTGGAGCCTCCTGGACACTTGCAGCAAATTAATTTAAGGCAGTGGCTTGCAAGAGACTCACTCTGTCTTCAGCTGCCATGTTAAATGGTCCCTGCAGGACACTGCAGGTTGCAATGGCTCTTTCAGCCCTACAACCCCCAGCGGAGTCCAGGCATAACCCATGGATGGAGGAAAACTGCAATGGTGATAGAAATATCTACACTCAAGACAAAAGCACTGAATATGAAAAAGGAGTTAAACTTTAGAGAGCTACCTGCATTCAAAATGCATATCAGTCTTACATCCAGCACCAGTGTAAGTGTCTCAGACTTGCACGCTGAGCCACACATGCACAGACCCATGGTTGGGCTGGTTGGTGGCTGTGAAGGACCTTTGCCTCTCCTGGAACAGCTGGCAGCATTTCCATCAGCCCCTGCAAGCCCACCAGCCCCTGCTCAGAGCTTGCTCCGTGCTCCTAATCTGCTCCACGGGGCACAGTGGAGCCCGGCACATGGCACCGAGAAGAGCTGCGTGGGACCTCAGCCCTGGCTGGTGGCTCTCTGGGGCTGGTGCCATGCAGCTGATGAAGAGAGAGTCTGCGAGAAGTCACTAGAGGGAGATGCAGGCCCATGCTTGCCTTGCGGGGCTGCAGAAGGGGAGTACAGAGGTACAAGGAGCTATGGAGCATCCTTCCCATCCTATCTTCTGTTGATTGAACTCATTACTTGGCTCTGATTCTGCTCTGCACCACAGACTGAAGATGCATGCGTGCTTGGGAGCACCAAGGTGGATTTGCATGAACGGCAAGTAGAAAAAACCCAACAGTTTCACTGCCAGAACTGGTGATTCTACAGGTAAGGACTCCATGGTATCGGTGGGTCAGGGGAGGAGTCTCCAGCCAAGCCTCACTTCTGGAGGGCCGTGGGAGGTAGAGGAGCTCCAAAGGCAGCAGGAGCTGCTGAAGTCTTTGCTGGATGCTGCTGGATGCCACATTACCAGATTGGAGAGTTCCAAACTCTTCCCATCCCAAGTGGGGAGGAAAAGTGAAAATTTTCATTTGTCAATTTTCAAATGTCAAGTTTGAAGAGTATCTTTAAAAAAGAGCTGAAATTCTTTGCTCTTAGTTTGAAAACTTTTTTTTTTGGGGGGGGGGGGCGGGGGCCT
>JANZLQ010000040.1:21497374-21516877 GCA_026212715.1 Elanus axillaris
AATACCCCCTTGGCCAGTCGGGGTCAGCTGCCCTGGCTGTGTCCCCTCCCAACTCCTTGTGCCCCTCCAGCCTTCTCCCTGGCTGGGCATCAGAAGCTGAATAATCTTTGACTTTAGACCAAACATTACTCAGCAACAACTGAAAACATCAGAGCATTATCAACGTTCTTCTCCTACTGAATTCAAAACATAGCGCCATACCAGCTACTAGGAAGACAATTCTATCCCAGCCGAAACCAGGACAGATATATAGACTATATATCCTGCTTTTCAATTCACTTTTTGTGTAGAAGAGTACTGCGTGTAAACAGTTCTTGCATGCAAAATATTAAGTATAGCTCTCCTTTTCTAAATAAACAACTAAGACAAATTCTAATCAGGCAGACAACTGCAAGATGACAGTAATTGGAAAACAAGGAATTCTAAGAAGAGATGCAATTGTACAGTATCTCAAACTGCACGTATCTCAAGTTTGGCAAGGCTTTGTTTTTTATTTACTTCTATTTCAGCAATAATCTTTATTTGATGAATGAGGATTAAAGTTCGAGAGGCCATACAACTGCATTTTTAAATTCAGTCAGTTAATTCATTTTTTATAGTTATACAATTAACACCTGTGATGCATTATATATTTTAATGAAGATGCACGTGAATTCTGACTCCCAGTCCCATGACATTTAATTCAAGTGAAATGGGAATGCTATGACCAAATTCACTGTTAATTCAATATTAACAGACAAGTAAACTTACCTTAGCAATTACCACTGACTGAGCTGGGTAACAAACAGAAATTCCTAAAGTAGTAAGTCCCAACGGATAAGCAATTTTCTTAAATCTAGAATCTGTAGAAAGCCAAATATTTCAAATAATTAGACACTAATGAAATGTAGAGCTAGGCAGTTGTATCAATTAAAAGCAATTGTTTAACATCTAACCATTGTCTACATCAAACTTATCCCCATAACGGCTGGAGGAAAAAATACAGGGTGTGATTACAGTTTAGTGCAGCCACGTTTGCAGGAGATACTGACATTCCGAATATTGGTTTCCTGAATGAGAAATAATCCCAAATTAGATTTTCCAATACTGTGAAAAGTGAGAAGAACGTCTGTGTCACTTAGGAGCTGCTGTGGTTCTTCACTAGCTCCATGTGCACTCTCTTGAGGACAGAGACTGCAGAATTTGGAGCAGCCAGGAGCCGGGAAACTGGGGCCTCTTTGTTCAAGCACGAGAACGTCTGAGCCAGGCTCAGGTTCCTGTTTGTTGACAAGGAGCCCTGATGACAGATTCTCAAGCCCAAGTCTTTTTTTTAAAATCTGTCCACCAAAAAGTAACAGGGATATGAGAATGCTTTTAATATAAATCTGCCAGTATTTTGTTCACCCGTTTGCTTTGTGAAATATTCAGACAGACACACACTCAGGTGCTACAGATTAACTTTTTCTGTACAATATTTTCTGGCAGGTGAAATATTGTCCCTCATACTTATCTGGAAAGGGGAGGCAGCTGTACCTATTAAATTACTGTTTTGGCTTCAAAGCTACCTAAATCATGCCTTTCCATGTGTATTCTTTTGTACCTGTTAGCCAAATGCCAACATTCTTTAGCTTCTTCCCTCTAAATTCCCTTAAGTTTTTGCTATATTCAGTAACCTTACCTGTTGTCTCCAGGTTCCTCCCATACACGTATTGATTTTGAAAACCAATAATGCACAAACTCAAAACAAGTGTCTTCCTTTGAATTTCTGTTGATTCCACCATTGAAACTGACTATATAATCCTGCTCTGTCTATTAGGTCTTAGCCAGCTTCTAAAAGAAATATTTAATAATGTCCCTTCAATTTATCAGGAATGATTTTTTTTTTAAATACTAGTTACATAGGTTTTTGCCTATGTTTCAGAAAAATCTTTTGACCATTAAAATTACTACATGCTACATATTCAACACATGAATAATGAAAATACGGAAAAAACCCCTACCTTTTCTTGCCAGCACTATGCCAGCCAAGCCTGATATTGTAATTACACCAACTTTGGGAAGAAATTCTGGTGGTGGATTCTTCAGGTAAACATAAGCATCTTAGAATTAAAAAAAAAAAGGAAGAAAAAAAAAAAAAGAAGCACAGCAATTCAGTATTAATTCTTTTATTTTATTTCCCACTTAAGAAATAAAGATGGAAGTAAAATTATGAATATCCAAAACTCAAAACAGTCCAAGACTGGATTGTTTTGTTAATGAATGAAGATGCCTTATTTTCCAGGTGCACACTCTGCAGCCTGTATTCGACAGAATGAGAATCACAGTCCTCAAAACACAGCAGCAAAGCTAACAATTTTTCTCCTTAGGTACTTTTTTATGTTTTGAAAAATATTAGTCCTTAATAAAGGAAAAGGAAAGCCTAGTTTGAAGTTTTGATTTTACTGTGAGTTAATATAGATTAAATGAGACAATGCATATTTTCATATCTCCCAATATACTATTTTTAAGGAAAATAACTTCTATATATAGTTTCTGATACTGAACTTGAATGCAAAAACTGCTTGTAACTTGTGCTAGAATTAAGAAGCCATTTTTGTAATTAAGATGGGTTGTAGAACTTCCATCCTTGGAGATGTTCAAGACCAGACTGGAGAGAGACCTAAGCAACCTGCCTTGGACCTGCTTTAAGCAGGTGACTGGACTAGACGATCTGTGGATCTACAGAGATTCCAACTTCAATTATTGTGCGATACTATGATTTTAAGAACAAAGCTAAAAATCAAAGGAATGAGAAATACTATTTAACTGGTCATTTCTCTCATTTGAGTATGGAAATGAAACTCCAGAGTGAATTAACAGTGGTCCCAGGTTTTTCCTCCCCCCACACTTGCGGAAAGTATTCCAGTGTACTCCCCTTCTACCCTTTCCCCTCTAACTAGAATTTGGTGTTTCAACCGCTTTTCTAAGTTGCAAGGAGAAACAACAGAAAATGCTCAATTCAGAAAGACGTGACTTGCCTACCTTTTCCAAACTGAATTGAATCCATTATTCCATTTTTAACAAAGACAAAAGCATCCTACAAAAACAAAACAAAAAAGTCTCAGCAAAATAAACATCATCTCTTTGCAAAAGTAGATGTTTTCAGTACAAAACTACCCAGTTGATACATATGGCTCAGCACAGTCACACAAGGAAGCATTACGTAACTTTAAAAACACACAAACCAGATCAGTGGACTTCTACAGAGGCTGTGCTGAGATCTATCCCCTTTTTGACCAGTATATTTATATTTTCAAAAATTCCATTCATATTTAATTTTTAAAAATCTCTTTACTACAGCAAGATCACTTTCAGAATTGACATCTCAGGAACAAAACTGCAGGGTAGCAAAACATCTGGACACCAACTGTGTAACAGAAGAAAATTCAACTAGAAAATACTATCTCGTCTTCCCTAGAGAGACTTACCCAGTAAAACCGACTTTGTCTTTTAATATTTAAAAATGGTGCTCAGTTGCACTAAAGATAAGCGATACTGATTTGGCTCAAGATGTGTGCTCAATTAGTTTGCTTTACTCCTCTCAAATTGGTCAATTTATTTAATCACAAGTTTTTCTTTACCCAGAAAAAAAAATTACTGCCTATTATTGGTATCATTGTCCTCAGATAGCTAAGCAAACTGAATAAATACACATTCTTTAGGAAATTAATGAAAAAGAATGTCATCTTGAGTTATGCCGCTGAAATCATGTGTTTGCAGTAACAGAATTTGTACCACCAGAGGTCACTGCTAGTCAACCTCTGAAACACTTGATTAAGGGCACGGAAAAGTTTGATAAAGATTTTTAACTAAATTATTTCAGTTATGCAGTCACTGACAAAATTTTCACAGACCAATGGAATACAGAAAATACAGGAAGATATTTTGATTTCCTTGCCTTCTTCAAATAATAGGGTCTCTTTTGTTTGTGAGAGAAAAGTACAAGCATAAAATGCCTTATACTAATAACGATGAGAGTAAAAAGTTGTCATTTACCAGCAGTTTAAGAGAATGGTGACAGGCATCCCGTTTTCTTCTATGCCTAGAGTATTCAGAAACAGAGTTGCCAGGTATTTTTGATGACTACTTAGTAACAGCCTTCTTTAACAGTTATATTGGATGCACTGGGTTTGTCTTTCCTGAAGCACCTACATCAGGGCTTTTAACCCACCCTTTGGAAGCAGCTGGCTCTCTCCACGAACTGTACCTGGAATTTCAGAGTCCCAAATGCTATCAAGGTCTGCTAGCAAGAATTTGCCTACATAATTCTTGCTGTAGAAGTTAACCAAGAAACACTTCTGAACCTGACATTGTGGCTTGGCCCAAATCCAGTTCAGCACTGACTGAAATGGACCTCTTTGATCTCATTGCCTCTTGATCTGGAAAACAGGGAGAATGCACAGGTTCCCCATGACAAGCACAGCAGAGAAAAATGAGAGAATGGTTCAGTTTTGCATCTTAAATTATAGGTGTATGCTAATACAAGGAACTGCAAAAAAAAACACCACCAGGGTGAGGTATGCTGGTTTTAAAATGTTTTTGTCTAGTGCTGTTAGGAATTGTAGGCAACTTTGGGTGCAGGTATTTCTTACCTTGCACCATCCAATATAGCGGCCGGTTGCCTGTCTTACTGAAGAAAATTGCTTCTGCAAGTGACCAGGCTGTTCTTCAATGTATTTCAATTTCAGAGGTGGTGGACAGTAGATTGGAAGCTGGAAAGAAAAGCATAATGGTACTGTGGGGAAATACTTTTGTATGCTGAATAGTGTTTTTCAAGACTGCAAATCCTTAGCGTTCCCATTCCAGCAAATAAAACCTCTGTACTGAATTATGCTCTTTTATATTAACAAACTTATTTTACACAAGCGTGACTACAGGTTAATACTTTCAGTTTTCATTTCTAAAGAATTGTATGGGTTCTAAGAAGTAGAATTACTGAGTATGATAAAAATATCTTGTATTCCAAAAAAGGATGAGCAAGAATAGTTGGAAGATGCACAAATGTATTACTGGAAATTGTACAATAGAAAAAGACTATTATTAGTAGTAAGTCCTATACTCTTTACCTTTTCTGGCTTTGGTTTGGAAATAACTTAATTACGAAAATGAGATAGAACTTTACGAACTATTGTAACACTTCATGTTTTATTTGTGCTATAGCGGTCAGTTATTTAGGAGGTAATTTTTATTACCACTTATTACTTAGCTATGTATTTTATTTACCGGGTAATATAATTCAATGGAAAGAGGTAGTATTCTCGCAGATTCTTCTAGCATTATTTTAAAGACTGACAAACAGTAAGATTCTTACCTGATTTGGCTTCACCAGCTGACCTTTTGATTCCTTTTCTGTTGCTGCATATACAGTAATACATGCAAATGGCAGACCAGAATAAACAGCTGCCAGCTTTGCCACCTGGGCCAGACAGATGAAAAAAGGGAGTCTTAACGCAGAAATTAAAAACAACACTCCAGTAAAATCTGGAGTTTACTATTGTGTTATGCTTGATCAAGTACGGAATTAAACACATCACTTTTAAAACCTTTTTAAAACAGTATACTTTTCAGAAACCTCTTCTGTCTTAGACAAAGATTTTCTCAAATTACAATGGTAAAGAAAAAGCTAGAGATCACCACCAGTTATGACTAAAATATCAGGAAGGATTTTGTGTCCAAAGCCATGTTGTCCATCCTCCCTTAAGGTAAATTAAGTTCTAATCTATTCAACATAGAGGTAGTCCAAGTCAATTAATGACTCTCTTGTTTGAGCAAAAAGCACCTCTATTTTATTTACATTTATTACTAACATGACACGAGACAAAACATCATCTCCTGTCCAATTCAGAGAATGGTTCAACTACTGTCTGTTTGGAATAACTGCGAGTCAACAATAAACGAAAATACATAGCAATAACTGGGATTAAGAATCACCTGCTTAACCTTTCCAATCATATATGTTACAAAGTAAATTACAGGAATATAGGTTTAGTCATGGTAAGTTGATGTCTACTTAGAACATTAGTTTGGAAAGAAAACATTGTATGACAGAAAGTTTAAACTCAAATACATGAACTTCTGTAAATTATTGCTTTAAGATTCCAGTTAGAAGTGGCATTAAGCATGCTGGCACGCCATATATTAAAAAAACCAAACTTCCCACAACATGTTAAAGCATCTGCAGCTTTGGTAGATGATGGTTTCTTCTATATCAATAAAGACTTTTCTGTTATTTTCTTTACCTGAAGCATTTTTGAACTTTAAAAATAAGTATGAAAAATGTTCCCAGGATCTGCATAGAGATGATGGTGGTAGAGTGCCAGAAAAATAGAAAAGCAGGGAAGAAAAAAAGCTTGGTTTTGGCAAGTACCTTAAAACCCTGGTATAAAACTCCACTATATCCTCATTGTTATCCCAGCTTTCAATTGGAAAGACCCTGTCAAAAGAGCAGGATTTGCTCCATAGCATTTAGTTATAATAGCGAAAGCACAATAAACACGAAGAAACGCAAAAGCACCACCCTGAATTAGCTCAGGTTCATCAGGCATCAATCACATACAGATTAAACTACTCAAGACAGCAAGACACCATCACTTCTAAACCGTGCGATCACCACAGCAAAACTTTCAGATCATACAATCACAACGAAACACAAAGCCGTAGCAGAACAAAGGAGGACACTGCTATGATGAGAGAGAGGACTGTTACGAAAGAAGGGGCAAGCAGGCAATGTCAGAGCTGAAAGCTGTAGGATAAAGCTAAAAATGATTCTTCAGTTGCATTTTTTCGCATGGGGGGGCTAAGGGGATGAAGGGTTACTTAGGGTTTCTCTACAGTAACGGTCTTAATATATAGTATTCCCACTCTTAACATCCAGCCAAGGTGCCCCTTCCCTCTCCTTGGAGCACAAAACCTTCCAGCCGGCGTAATTATGGCACCACCCTTAAAGTCTGCTAGTGGCTACTATTTATTTCATGCTTTTCTTCAATACAGAAACGGTAGGAAAATGCATAGGACTGAGCTCATTTTGCTTCGAGAAACAGAACCCTGTTTTGTGGTGGTTTTTTTTCCTCTCTTCAGGCCAGACTGACGTTAAGACATTTTTGTAACACAGCTATGTCAGCTGGAAGCGTCAAAAAACCCTGCGACTCCAGCACAGCTAGGCTGGCAACCCTCAGCTGGCAAAGCCATCGCTGTAAACGTAACCATGCTGACCAGCATGTACTATTTTCTTAACTTACAACAGTGACACCCCAAACTACCTTTGCAGATGAAGTATTAGAGGCCCGGAGGGCACCGATACAGAACTGCTAGACATGGCCACTAGATGAAAGCTGGGGCTACGACTCCGAGGAACTTGACTCCGAGGAACTTGCTGCATCAGGAGTCCCAGCCAGGGGGGATGAGGACAGCACGAAAGCAGCGGCTGAGCGAGCTCCTCTTCCCACAGAGGCGGACAGGCAGGGCAGCGACTCAAAGGCAAGAATGTGGGACAGCTGTCGCCCCTTTCCTCACCCGGGGAGGGAGGGTTTACACGCACACAGGTGCAGGAGCAGACACCTTGCGAGTTAAGCCAACACCACATCTGGATTTGGAGCAGGGCAGACGGGGAGGTACCAAAAATCGTGTTACTAAAGAACGGTGTTTTTCCCGTGTTGACCTAGCTATGCTGGCAAGCGTGGACACGGTCAGAAGGAAGGGGGAGGTGGTAACACTTCAGAAACCTAGAGAGAAAAGTCCTACGCAAGTGAAAATACAGCCGTGCGGATAGCACGTGTGTTGACCAGCATTGTGAAAAAAATCAGTCACATGTTGACAAAAGGTTTAACATATAATGTTATTTAACGTTAAACATCAATGATCTAACCCGCTTAGCAGAACTTAGGTTACAACTGCTACACTGAGGAGTACTTGCCATCTGCCCTTTCAGTGCCTAACATGACGACCTCAGCAGAAAAAGTCTCCAGGAGGGTCTGTTGACTCAGCTGTGCCCAGCACAGGAGAGCAGCTCTCCCAGCACTGAACAGCCCCAGGACACAGAAAATAGGTGAGAGGAATGCACTAATCAAAGTACGAACCAATTAACACAGTAACTGTCTTTCTGATAATGTTGCTTAGAGCAAAATGCCACAGCTGAGCTACAGGAGACTATCTACAAAGGGACATCCTTCCTCAAAAAAAGACTGTATTTTTTAAGAATTATTAAAGAAATGTGTTTAAAATGTATCATAATTCAGATGGCTTATTTCAGCACAAGATGCTACCAAGACAACATACCAATTCTCAGTAGATGCTAGAAGGAAAATAAAATTTAAAAGTGAGAAAGCATGAAAAAGCTATATTGTTCACATAACAAATTTGATTCATTCGTTTTAAAAAGTCACAATGGAGTTTATTGTGCTAAATGTAAAAGAGAAAGCTATACCAGGTACGATGAAAGTAGTCCAATTCCTGACTGACAGTAATTGCTTTACTTTTGGATGCCTGAAGACAAATGCATAAATATTTAAAAATCCAAGTGAACAGCTGTACTATCTAACATTTATGCTGGCACAATTATTCCAAGAAGGCTTCACTCTTTTCTACTAAAATCACAAAGAACTGAGGTGAAAGAAAAGCAACGTCACCTTGACTACATAAAAGAGGCTTCACTACATTGAGTTGTCTATCCTCTTCCTTTATCTAATGACTAGGTATATTAAAAATACCTCCATTAGCTGAGTTGTTTCTTATTATTAAAATTATTTTATTAAAATTACCTCAAAGGATATTACATATTAAACAAGGAAAATCATCCACTGTTTAGTTAAAGAAATTAAAAGATATTTTACCTATGAAGTCTTCTAAAAGGAGTTATTGAGAACTAAGAAATGGCAGGATCTTGTAGTTATATCAAAGACTAGGAAAGAAGTACAGAGAAGAACACCTGCAACAAGCTCAAGCTGTAAAAAACACCAGAATTACACAGTCAGCCAGGAGAATGACTCCAGAACACCAGTCAGTAACTGATTCAAAACAAAAAATGTTCTCTTTAATGAATTCAGGAAATATTTTACCTTTTTTTTTTTAAAAAAAATTGAAATACTTCAACATCTGCTCCGCATTTTACTACTAGTTCTGCTTTTATCCAAATTAATGCTCTGACCTAAGCCCTATGAAACTAACAAAAGAAAATCACTCAGTCCCTAATGGCGATAGATGTGAATACCAGCAGCCATAAAGCCATGAGCCCAGATGACATCTTCTGGAGACAAATTCAATATGAACATAGATCTAAACATCACCAGAATTACAGGTATTAGACATTACTAGCCACAATGCTCTGGACAGGGAGTGGGGAGGGGAAGTCGATGGTAAGAGATTTCCACTAATACTAGTGCCATGCTACTGACATTGCCATCACGTTGCAACAACATGTACCACCCGTAGGTTGGTTTTTCTCACAGGCATAAAAAGCACACTGGTTATTTGAAAGCACTAAATAGTGTGGACTAACAGACGCAGCGTTATTTTTGATGGGAAGACTGAATAGCAATTATTTGCTGAAGAAATGCATTATATGCATATATATTATATTATATGAAGAAATGCATTATATATTATACTATGTAATAAATATATTATAATGTATATTATATATATTATATTCTCTAGCAGAATATTGTTACAGCTATGCTTTTTATTAGTAGAGCTACAGTAAAAGTAATCAAAATATAAAACTGCCAAATGTACCCAGCTAACTTTGGCTTTAAGTCTTTGCATTTTAAACAAACTACTTCAAAGCGTTATAATCTTATCAAAGATCAAAACAAACTAAAGCAAAATAAAACTATGAATTTATGCTAATCGCCAAGACATTAAGTACTGTTTCTCAGTGAAACTCTGCAAATTCTGTATACTTGCTTCAAGAATTGGAGCAGAAGTAAGGAAACTTGCCCTGAAGGTAGGAACAAGCCTCAAAACAAAACCAGGTAATCAAAGGAGTAGGCTACATGCAAAAACCTGATGCGTGTATGTATATATAAACATATATGCCATGCCTTCTCTATCACAAAATCAGAATCTACTAGCCAGATTAAAGCAAGATTAAAATTTTAGCGGCTACTGCATGTCGTATTTTCAGTGGAGAGCTGTTCCTCGAGGAGTAAGAGGCACGGGTTTACGGTTTCCTGCTACCACTTAGATGTCTCGAGGTAGAACAGAAAACTGTCTCAGATTCTTTTATTTTTCCCAGAAGTTACATGAGACGTGACAATTGTCAGAATTTTCTAGGCCAAATCCAGTAGTTTAATTTGGATACGTATTTCTTTATAAATCTCCAGTGACAACTACAAAAAAATGGCACACGAGTGGAAGAGAGCCGCCTTCCACTTCACCTCAACTTAATGACACCCCACAGATTTGTTTTTCATCTTTGTCTGCCAGACAGTAACCGAAAACTTAAGACGAATAAAACTCGCACAAACTTCTGTCACTTCGCTAAAGGTGCTGAATTACTTGAATTTATGTAGTAGCTATACACTACTTCACAATCACCTAGGCATACAGCAAAGCCAAATAAGCTTCCTTTCTTTCAGGTACTTGTCTCATTAGTAAGGTAAAATGCTCCATTTTCATTCCTTTGGCTGTCCTCATTTGCATCATCTTTTTCTTTGCCGATAGATACATATTTCAAATGAAGATTCATGTGAGAGCAACCTATTCATCAATTTGACTATGAAAACTGGAAAACCTGTCTTAAGTATTTGAGAGAGAGCCTAGCTCTTTCCAGGCACATCCCCCCCCCCCCCGTCTAAAGACACTAGAGTATCTCTACAATTAAAGATATTTTAGGTATTTGTGACCCCGTTGGTTATCTCACAGCGTGATTTTAACATCCTCGTTGTAGTGACGTGTAACACCGCTACACTTCACAATGCTACCTCCGAACTAGTATCTTGATACCTCACCTCCTGAGCAAGGAGCAGAAGGCGTTTCAGAAGCTGTAAGCAGGCGGAGAACAACCAGAAGAGAAATACTTCAATTTCCTGCTGCACGATTATAACCGCTCTCTCGAACCAGCTCTTTCTAC
The DNA here is from genome assembly GCA_026212715.1 of Elanus axillaris. NCBI lineage: Eukaryota > Metazoa > Chordata > Aves > Accipitriformes > Accipitridae > Elanus > Elanus axillaris. The sequence goes on from JANZLQ010000040.1 coordinate 21,508,461, forward strand.
CTCAAGTTCTGCGACGGAAAAAGCAATATACCGAGACCTCTTACTTTCCTACTCCTCCCTCACCTGAACCCCGGGTGACAGGCTGAAGGGACGTCCCCGCTCCGAGGAACTACGACCCCCGAGTCAAACCCCCGGTGCCGGAGAAGCGAAGTTGCGGGGCCAGCACCGAGCTCAGGACGCTGGGGAAGGGCCGCGCAGGGTGACCGGCGAGGGCTGCGCTAACAACGCCCCGACCGGCTCTTCAGCCCCGCGGGCCTACCCGCGTCCCGCCCCGCGGACCCCGCGCACTCCCAGCGCTCCTCCCGAGCTCGGCGACCCCCGACCGGAGCCAGTCGCCGGGCCCGGGACGCACACCCCGGCCCGGCCAGTTCCGTGTGTGACCCGCCGGTCGCGGGGGTGGGACGGACGGCTCCTTCCCTTTCCTGAGCCGGCGGGGCGCGGAGCTCCCGGCCCGGCCGCCCAGCTCTGACAGGAGGCGAGCCCGCGGGCGGGCCGCGCTCCTCCGGGAGCTCCCGCGGGGCTGGGGGAAGCCGCGAGGAGACCCCCACGGGGCGTCCCCCGGCTCCCCCCGAGGCCGCGGGTGGCCGTGAGCGGGAGGGGGAAGGGCAGGCCGGGGGAGCCGCGCAGCACGGCGCTCCCTCACGCCCGGCGGCACTCACCTTCGCCGCCATCTTAGCGACCGCCCCGCGCGTACGGCGAGCGGGAAGGGCCGAGCGCTCGGCGGGGCGGAGAGCTGGGTCCCGCGGCTGGTTCTCCAGAGCTTCGTCTTCCTTTTAGCTCCCAGGAAGCGTGTCGTGCTCCATCCCTCCCCCCAGCACCTACCCCAGGGCACGAGTGGGAAAAGCGCAAATCCCAAGCGTCGCCATTCCAAGACGTTGGCTGCGGCCGGCGCGGGCGTGGGGAGACCCTGGGCCGGGCGCGGCTCGGCGCCTGCCCGCCCTTCGCCGTTACCGGCATTAGAGAACACGCCCCGCCTCGAAGTGCAGGTAATTCGTTTATTGAAGTCCAAATTTACAACTGAAGTTTACAACTTTTTTTTTTTTTTTTTTCCCAAAACAAAAGCTTTGAATTTAGGAAGAATAAATGTTCTTTTTAATAATGTACAGACTATATCTCTTAAATAAGTTAATATCTTTGAAAAAAGAGCAATATGTTCCTTTTTTAATGTTGCAGTGCAACTTACAACTTACACGTCTGTGCAATGTACCATGAGGTATATGCCCAGTGAGCAACACACAGTGAAGTTTTCCATTCATAAATTTTCATTGTAGACACACAAAAAGTTAACAAGTTAATCTGTGATAGAAAAAACGCAGCCGGTTACAGTAATTCACACAGAACTCATCTGAGAAGAGGGGAAAAAAGAAACCTAATGTTCATTGCCTATATAAACTATCAGATCATCTCTCAACATAGACAAGTATAAAATTAAAAATACTGTTGTGAAACTGAAGAAATACTGTATTATCCAGGGGTTGAAACCTAGCTTTACCTGTATTAGTCTAGAGCAGTTAATTTTCTCTCTCTGTAGCATCAATGAGCTGAGGGACTTCACTACGGTATCGGTAGAGCATCTGCTCATCAAAGCGCTTCAGTGAGGTGGTGATTACCGAAAAGTTGCAGAACGCTCCTAAACTGTGATACAACTCAAGACGTTTTCCCTGGCATAGACAGGTCGTTTACCGTTGCCTCTCAGTTCATCTCACAGCTGATGAGAAAAACAAGGCTGAAACATGGAAGATTACTAGTACAGTTGAAGCTTTGACACTTCAGGCTGTTTGAGATGGCTCTAAAATACTTACTTCTCATAATGACAGAAAACATATATTTATTTTAGAAAGAATCATCCACAACATAACTTTGTGATAAATAACAGTTCTGCCTCTAATACATATATACATACTGCTTGTAAACAAAAAATGCCCACAGGTCATGGAGTCTCCATGATTTTTATACAAGGCGCTATAGATTTTTTTGTTGTTATTGAAAACAGTCCTAGTGAAAGTTTGGTTTATAACCTCCTATTGCTACAGAAACAGTAAGAATGTTTATATTTACAAAGAAACAAAGACCATGGAGACCCCATAGCATTATTTGCTAAAGATTTTAAGTTAGTGGCGTTGTCAAAATACACATTGTCAGCATGTTCAGATTTAATCAACAGTACAGGTTGAACACCAGCAGTACGATACTCTAGTGCTTTGGTATTTCAACCCCTGAATATACAAAGACATTACTACAGCCTACTTCACAGTTTGATGCAAGTAAAGTGCAAGCCATAGTACAAGGGTGTCATACATTTTCATACATATAAGCATTATCTAAAAAAGGCTCTCTATACAAGTTTTATTAGCTACTTTAGTAAACTAGACAGAAGTCACCTATGGCCCAGCAATTAATGGTCTTACAAGGATATTTTTTTTTCATACAGTATGTGTCAAATGTAAAAAGTTTCTTAATACTAGTGCATTTCTCTTATATCCTAACCTGTTTTCTTTTCAGATTTTTAAGCTGAAATCCTTGTTTCTCAGTAAAACAGAAGTCTTAACTGGTAACAGGGTCTTACTGGTATTTTGGCCAGTGAACAGGATTTGTTAAGACATACTTGTTTCGTGGTTGCTAGTGAAAAAAAAATGCAATGGAGTTAATATGTATAATGTGGCGTCCTTATTTAATCTGCAGCATTCGGACAGATGCATTTACAGTTAGTAAAAAGATCTGTATTGATACCCTCACCAATGCCTGAGAATGAACAATATTGTAGAAATGTGAGGACAGAAGCTAGAGGGTCTAGCTGGTCAAACAACAGTTTGTTGATGTATTTTATAATTTTTACAGCATTGCTTTCTTTCAAATACTGCTCATACAGTGGCATTAATGCATACAGCAAAGTCCCTAATTGTCACTTTTAACACTTGTATGTGTCTGATAAAAATAAACTGTCTGGCCTGCATTAAGAATGAATATGGTTCTTTCCCTGAAGATAATGACAAGCAGTATCTGTCTGAATTTTTTTAAATACTTTTATTAAAAGTAGGTCCCAGCAGTATATCAGCTATCTCAAAAACTGGTAAAAGCTTAAAGGGTATTATTTGTAATCCTTCTTCTGAATGTGGAAGTATGGTATAACTTGTAAAACGCAGAAACTAAGTTTTAAAAAAAAGCTTCGTCTATTAATTGTATCAAGAATAGAGTCGCCTGCCCACACATTAGTGAATGGAACGGATTAGAAGTACAACATTATGCTTATCTGTAATGGGAGCAAAGAACGGAATTTTAAAAATCAACCAGGAAAATACGATTTACTAGTTTCTGTTTAAATAACAACATATTTTCTATTCATCAACTGATATGGCTCAGGTTTGATTTTCAGATGCATGCCCGGTTAATGCCCACTGAGAGCCTCAGCCACACAGTGTGAATTCGTCTGGGCGAAGAGGAGATGGGGAACCCGTCCCCACAGTAGCTTGCCTGAAAAAGCTACTCTGAACCTTAGCTTTAATGAGGGAAACATTCTAGAAGAAAAAGAACTTTTTATTACTTAATATAAATTAATTAGCTAATATTGCTTCTTCAGTCTTTCCTGTTATTACCCTTTTTTTGTACTAGTGGTAAATAAACATCATTTGGCAACAGGGAAGATGGTGTATTGTCTCTAACGAGATTTTAAGCTCAGTGGTCTAAGGCATGTGGTATGTGGAAAATCTACAAACCTATACTCCCAAGCAAAAAGGCATTGCTATAAGCTGCGCCCTTCTGCCTTCCCTAGAAGTGCACAATTTCCCTATTGTGAAAACTAAGGAGAAATTAAAAATCCTTTATGAGACCAAGTTACCACTTACTTCTCTAACGTTACGCTGCGGCAACTTGGGTGTACTATAAATGGTATTTTCAGGGCGGAGGCCCAGTAATACAAACAGACCTGTGCTCTCCGTCTCAGGAATCTCTCCAGGACTGGGTCAGAGACAGTGGTCAGGATCTCTGTAAAGTTAGAAGATTTGCTTATGCAAAGAGATTTAGTGTTTAAACTGTAAATATAATTGTATGGTAGGCATCCTTTGTACTACAGTTTTGGGGGTAGCTGGCAGGCATTGCAGATGGGGCTTAAGTTTTGTTGATCAGTTGTGCTGCATCTTGCCCTAGCCGAGGATTGTTTTAAACAACCCACCTTTGAAGCACTTTGGCCCAATTGCACAAAGAGTCTGTCCAAACTGTTGGTGAAATATCACGAAATATCTCTGCCTGGCAGAGCTGTCCCACCTCAAGGGGCCAGCAGCCAAGGTTTACCAGGATGTAAACAATCCCCAGATATATCACCTTGGACATAAGTACCACTAGTTTTTTGCAGAAAAGAATGCCCTTATTACTTTGGAAGACAAGACTAAATGATGAAAGAATATGGCAAATAAGCTATGTGATAGTCTTAGGTCTGATTTGTATTACTTGAGACAAAAATGAGAGTTACGAGAATTTGATTAGTTCTCCTCAGATTTGTGTTACGTTAAACAATTCCTACCAGGTTCTTAATTTTTCTTCCAGAGGTCCTATTAACATTCAAAGTGAAATCTTCTAAAGGTCAGCAGTAGGATTCCACAATTTTCGATGAGGCTCCGCACTTCCCAGTGCCTTTGTAAAGAAACCCCTTCAAAGGTACCTTTACTATCCTTCACAAAACCTTGGATCAGAGACTGAGTATTTTGGCTGTAGCTGCTGAAGACAGTAAGAATGAAGTTAAGTGGCCATGTACATCTAGCAATTCTCTGCGACACTCGTTTCTTTCTCCTTGGAAAAAGCAAGTGGTGCACTACATTCTACTACTAGCTTAAAAGACAGCAGTCTAGATTTGAATACTAACCGGCTTACATTTAGAATTCCCTGCTTGGAAAAGATGGAGAATCTCATCCTCCAAAATCTTTTAGTTGATTAGTCTTTCCTCATAGAGCTAAAGCAGTTCGAGAAGTGCTCATGATGTGTTTGAGAAAGTAGAACTGTATCAGAAGCTGATAAAACAGCAGGGTGGTTTTGCCAATGAAGTGAAGCAACCTCCTGTGCTACGGAAGGTAGAGACGCCCTATACAATCCAACGCAGGCTGATTACTGTGAGCGCAAATGTAATCCTACCTGTCCTGTCACAGAGTGTGGGCTCAGTATTTCTGCGTTATCTGTATTAAAGAATGTGGACATATAGACTGATGAAAGCCTCCTCCTCCTTTGGTTCTTGTTCATATCAATTAGAGTAAGTTCAGGAAAGTTTTGACTTAATGAAACCAAGAAAAAGGTTTCAGTTTTCTCAGGAAGTGCTGCTGAGATAGCTACCTAAGATAGCTTTCAAAGAGCCAAGATTTCAGTGAATACAGAATAGTGTTAAAAATGGAGGGGAATCAGTAGCTTAGGGAGAGCATTAAGTCAGTTATAATAAAAAATAGCCAGTAACAAAAACACTAAGCTTGTGGAGTCAAAGAAGAAAGTCTGTTGGCTGAGGGACATTCTACCTGCAAGAATTCTGAGTGAAGACACTAGCTTAAAGAAGATCCAGATAAATAGAACACATCCAAACAATCTCTTTGTGTAGTTGCATGTGTTAAGAACTAAGTTTTGTCTAAGCATTCAGGCAGGAAATCTAGGAAGTTAATAAATGTATTGTACCAGTGCTGTTTATTTCCTTTGATGAACTCAACAGCAAAGAAATTTTTTTCTCATTTAAAAATATGGGATTAAAACTACCGTAATAATTTCAGCTGCTTCGTACAGTGTATTTAAGTACCATTCGGTCCAGGAGAATTTGACGTATTTTAATATGTTAGCAGGATTTGGTGCATGGATTTATAAATATATATATAAATACAATATCTGTATTGCACTTGGCATTCCAGTAATTTCAAAGATTGTGAATTTCCAAATAATTGCACTGTGGTGACTTTGTACATTACTTTCTATAGTATAGCTAGATTAATAACTAGATCCAGACAGAAGAAACTGGTGGTGGGGAGGGAAGAGTTGTAGTAGGGAGTTGAGTACGCATGCAAGAAGTATGACAAAATTCTTGTGAAATGACTTTCAAATGCCAGCTGACATTTGTGAAAGAATATTGTCTTTGTATTGCTTAATTTAACAGTTAGATTTTGCTAGCTCTAAGGCATAAGCAATGCTACACAAATCTTTCAAACTTTTCTCCCAGTTAATCTTAACCCCATTATAAGAAATTTCTCCAGTGCATCTCCATTCACTTTATGAATCTCTTGGACAATTTATCTTGACTACTCAGTGCAAATCATATTTGATGAGGACTGCTCTCCCTGAGCAGAATACAGACTCACGACTCCAAGAATTTCAGAAAAGATGGACGTATGACACTGAAAGATTTTAAAGACAAGCTGAGCAAAATATGTCTCAACTTTTTATCTCATCTACTCATATATCAGAAATAAAGTTTTTTAACTTTCAGAAACAAAAATTGAGGTTATCCGTTTTCCTTATTTTTTGTGCTATTTTTGAGAAATATATCTTCCTAATTATGTTTGTCATTTTCGGCTATATCTATGTATAGCATTTTAGAAGAGAAATAGCTTGTTTCATTGTTTACTAGAGACTTCACTGAATATCATCAGTGGACAATTGTAATTTCTGCCTTGAGTTACAATACAGTGGCATTTGAAATCCTTTTAGAAAGCTATTTTAAAATCTTATAGATCTTTTTATTATGAAAGCACAAACCATCTTTGGGTTTGAAACAAAAGGCATGTTTAAATTTCTTTATGAATCCATTTAACTAATTCAGTGACCATCTATCACTGCTTGCACATATAGTATGAATTGGTTTCTAAATGGATTCTATAATTTACCCCTTTGCTTGCTTCACTGCATAAGAATTCTCCCCCATTATATGAAGGCTACTATTAAAAAATAGTGAAATATATAACTTTTAGAGATCTGATATGAAAAGCTAGACAAATTCTCTCTATTTATGCATCTGCTATTCTGTTGTCAAGTAACTACAGCGTTCACATAGTAAATACATTTCAATTTAGTTCTATGTTTTGCATGAATTTTGCAACTCCAATATTGGTGAAACCTGTGGTGGCAAATTGTTGTTTTCCATTTCTTGTATCTTTTTTATTACCTCAGGTGCTTAGACAGGGTGAAGTGCCTGTTTAATATTCAAGCAAAACATATACAATGTGATCCTGCTCCTCTGAAGACACTGGAATGTTGCTATTTACTTCAACAGAAATACAATTAAGCTCTGATGCATGCGTTTAAGGAGCCATTGTCTTCAGTGATTCTTAAGCGTAGAGTTGATTACTTTGCTGAAGCAGGCCAATATGCCTTCATGTTGTATGTTCTATCCAAATGTTGTTATGCAATTGTTGCAATGATGCTGTGGCTCAATTGTCTGTGTGATGCAAAGAACTCAAAAGAGCTGTCAGTAATACTTCTCTACTAATAACTTCTTACATTGTTATAGACAATTATTTGTTTAAGCACTGCTTCTACTGTGGTTCAAATAAATGCCAGTGCAAATGAGAGTAAAAACCAAATCTGAATTGTATTTCTTCAGCTGCTATATCGGGTTTACACGGCAAGGTTTTGATAGCAGGGGGGCTGCAGGGGTGGCCTCTTTGAGAAAAGATGAGGGGCTGCTCCCGTGTTGGACACAGCCAGTTCCAGCTGGCTCCGAAACAGACCCGCTGCTGGCCAAAGCTGAGCCCATCAGGGAGGCTGGTGGTGCCTCTGTGATAACTAATTTAAGAAAGGGTAAAAACACTGCACAGCAGCTGTGAGAGCGAGGAGTGAGAAAAATGTAAGAGAAACAACTTTGTGTACATCCATGTCAGTAAAGAAGGAGAGGGAGGAGGTGCTGCAGGTGCTGGAGCAGATACTCCCTTGCAGCCTGTGCAGAAGACCATGGTGAAGCAGGTTGTCCTCCTGCAGCCCATGGGGGACCACACCAGAGCAGATATCTGCACTGCAGCCCATGGAGGACCCCACACCTCGGCAGGTGGTGATTTCTGAAGGAAACTGCAGCACGCGGAGAGCCCACGCAGGAGCAGGCTCCTGGCAGAACCTGCAGCCCGTGGAGAGGAGCCCACACGGGAGAAGGTTTTCTAGCAAAAACTGTGGCCCATGGGGGACCCACGCTGAAACAGTCTGTTCCTGAAGGACTGTACCCCATGGAGGGCACCCACACTGGAGCAGTTCTTGAAGAACTGCAGCCTGTGAGAGGGACCTCACACTGGAGCAGGGGAACAGTGTGAGGAAGGAGCACCAGAGACAGTGTTGTGGATCTGCCTGCAACCCCCATTCCCCATCTCCCTGCGCCACCGAGGCGGGAAGGAGGTAGAAAAGCTGGGAACGAAGGAATGAAATTGAGCCTGGGAAGAAGGGGGGAGGGGGGGGGGAAAGTAAGTTTATGTTTT